>BTPG01000004.1:146693518-147066018 GCA_036245525.1 Semisulcospira habei
TAAACCCAAACTCACTCAATTTGCGCACACAGGACTGATTCTTTTGTGTTAGCAGATTAGAGCGTCCGTGACCCCTACTGCGATCACCATTACAGTACTGAACTGCATGCAGGCTCATACATCTATGCCACTTCAACAAGACGGATTCTGCAGTATAACATCCCTGTGTGCCCGAACCCCATTTACCACTTGCACCGTTACAAGAAATAAAGTAAGATTGCAGGTGTGAGAATAGAGGGCTTTAGTCACGTGCCTTGAAGCTCGGGGCCTATGACTATCAAATCCTCGACAGAGGGTGCCGTTCGTTGCACACGTTTGTTGCCACAGGACATTAGTATAGCTTATCCAGACCTCATCCTTCTGCAGTGATGATAATAGCAAATAATTCTCTTTGTGTTGTCTATTTTGGACTAAGGGTATTTACCCAAAATATTAAAAATTGTGTTTTACCTTTTTTCCTAAGCGTGTTTCTTTCTCCGTTGGTACGTCTTTTCGAGTAGTAATAGCTGGAAACATTCATGACCTGCTTCCGCTCGCTTGAAGAAATCGCATGTATAGTTAAGTACCCCAAACACCGACCGAACTACTAATTTTCATCACAGACAAAAAAAGAAAAGAAAAAAAAAGGCAAGGAGCATATATATATTTACGACACTTCACAAGCCCTGGCTCTATAGATCAAACCCTCTTCCCTTATCCTGGCTTTCCGGCACTCAACACAATAGATTCCGCACTGAATCTTCCCCCAACAAGCCCCGTCCTGTACAGAAGTGATTTGTTCGCCTCTATGGAAACATTTGATCTGCTAGAAGGATATCTATTGGATCATTCCGCACGACCTCACCTCCAACCCCACCTTAGTCCCGGCCCATCTGCACGAGGCATAGATTCTCATGCCCCTGCATCCAGCACGAGAACCTATGCATCTTGCTGGGGTAGTGACCATAGTACATCTCCGCGCAACGGAGGAAACGAATCGTATCGTTTTGTCTGCAACTGTCTCTCTGATAGCGGCTGTGCGGCCTGGAGACGGGTTCCACAAGATCGTTGAAAGAACATAGATTCTCATGACCTACCTGCAGTAACTCAAAGAGAATCGATGCGTCCTACTGATGTACTCTACTTCCGTACTGATATGGCCGGTACTTCTCGACTAGCCGGATTGAACAGGGAAGTAGGCTGTCTGCCTCTCGTCGTTAAGGATCACTCGAAAGGCAAATTTACGTGGATGGGCCTTCAATTGTTTCCTGCTGTCCTTTTCGGTCGTCTAGGGGCTCTCGTTCCTTGGGCCTTGCTATTCACCCTGGTGCTCGCAGTGGATGGAGACAACCAGTGTGGTATCTGTTTACTGAGAATACGGTGGATAAGCGATTTTGTAGCACGATATAGTCGACTTTGCTCGTACACTGTAAACGTCGCACATACTGACAAATCGCCAGGGGACTCAATTCTTCTTCTTGTTATACTGACAAATCGCCAGGGGACTCGATTCTTCTTCTTGTTATACTGACAAATCGCCAGGGGACTCGATTCTTCTTCTTGTTATACTGACAAATCGCCAGGGGACTCAATTCTTCTTCTTGTTATATCGGCCCTTTGTTATAAGCGGAGTAATTTGCATAAAATTACTTCGAGACCGTAAAAATTGTTATATCCGCCCTTTGTTAATAACGATATTTCATAAAAGTTAACTGGCTGGACGGGTTGAAAAATGTTTATTTCCCCCTTTGTGTTTAGCGAGTATTGCAGAAAAATGTACTTCTGACGTGAAAAAGTGTTGTTATTCCCCCTGTTAGAACGATATTTGCATAAAAGTGTAACTTCTGACGGTGAAAAAGTGTGTTATATCCGCCCCTTGTTTATAAAGATGATTTGCAGAGAAAGTGACTTCACGGTGAAAAAGTGTGTATATCCGCCCAATTGTTTAGCGATGATGTGCATAAATGTGTACTGTCTGGACGGGTGAAAAAGGTGTGTTATATCCGCCCTTTGTTATAAGCGGAGTGATTTGCATAGAAAGTGTACTGTCTAAGGTAAAAAGTTGTTAAATCCGCACTGTGGTTTATCCGATTTGACTATAATCGAAATGGACTTCCGATACATAAATATAACAACAGAAACAAACATACCGTATAGTCCACAGTAGTGTTGTCACTGTTGCATCTTTAACCCTTTTAGGCTCCGACCCTCAGCAGAATGGCTTGATCATGATACTTCAGGTAGTGCCAATGAACTCATCTGCGCTACCCTTAATTATCATATCAAGCCATCTCCTCACTGTACCTAGATGAGCAACACCATCCGAAATTTGAGAAACGACCATGAGCTAGTAGTGAATTGTAAAGGATATGCGTTTTAGATCCGAGCTGCCGCAGTTGCAACTTGCAGCAGTTGTTGCTGCCGGCGCTGTTTTCGTGCGGCTGCTGTGTTGCCGATGGCTCGAGTGTTAGTTGCCGTGGGTGCAGGACGCCATTTCGTTCCTCAGTTGGGTGGGGCTTGTTTTGTATTCTTACATCACAGATCTGATGTAGAAACCCCGGCCGTGAAAAACATTTACTGACGTTCGGCGGAAAAGACCCGTCATAGTTACCACCACACCGCCATCTTGTGGACGCACCAGTAGCGGCCAGTACAGGGTTAATCATTTCAGTAGCTCGTAACTGTCGACTTTCCGCAGCTATTACAAATGCGAGCCTTTGAAGGCTTTCCACCATTACCACGAGCATTCATTCAACGGGGCGGACTACCGCAGCTATTATCTGGCGCCTTGAATGAGTATTGCCTCGATGCCGGCACGACAACAAGAGATAGATCGACCATGATAATTCAAGTGTAGGGCCAGATTAGCTTGGCGCCATCAGGCACCAAAACTACCGGCCTTATCATGTCGAACCAGATACTCAGTCGTCGAGAAACTGACTAATTTGGAAAAGCGCCTTGGATTATGGGTTAACGCATTAGCACTGTGCCCCGACCACAATGTTATCTATTAACTTCTTCCGAGAGCTTGAACAAACTCAAATTTCTAACACGGAAAAGTTCCTCGTGGCATATCGTCAACTCTCTTTACCGTTTTGTTGGACACATGCGCATTCTTTGTTCTAGTTTTGACAAAACTTCCGAAACAGAATTTCCCCCGACCACTTCTGTACGCACTCTGTGAAGTCAGGTCAACTCAAAATCATGTTGTGTCAGCCACACTTGGGTGTTCTCGCGATTTCGCTGCTCTATTCAGCGCTGCGAATCGCGACACAACCAGTGTGTGTCAGACAACACCGCTCTCCCAATAAGCAATGCTATTTTTTACAGGACTAAACTCTCATCTATCGCTGATTTCGTCTGAGGATGTTCCCACGGGAAGGGGGAGGAGGGCCTGTCTTGCTGACCTGTCTGTCCCCGCGTCGCGCAGTCTATTGTTCCAGGGCCGGGTGTTGTGGTGGAAGGCGGTGTAGCCGGACCGTTGCTTTAGTGCCAGGCTGAGGGTTTGACGCCACCACTCTAAAAGTTCTTGAACGAGTTGCGGGTGTGGGCCGCGAAACGGAGCTGTAGCAGGTGCGGATTCGGTGGGGGAGGGGGAGGCCAGTGATTCTGGCTTTGCTATGCGTTGGAATGGCGATGTCGATGTGTGGGTAGAGGAGGGGTGTGTGGTGTGGAATAGTGCGGCGTTGCCCTGTGTCCCTGAATCTCTTTGGTGCGTGGCTTGGTGTTTTAGTTTGTTTTCTCTTCCGTGGTGAGTTGATTCTTTTCGCTTCTATCGGTCTGGTGGATCTGTGGCCGTGTTGTGGTGTCAGTCGGAGGGCGTCTGCCCTGCCTTCTATTGCCTTTAGTCATGTTGCATCTCCCTCTCATCGGTTCAGGTGGTGTCAGCGCTCTCTCGTTGTCGCTGTGGTGGGTTTGCGTTTCGGTAGCGTTTTTTGCTGTGTTACTAGTCGCTTCAGTTCTCGTCCTTGTGTGGGTTGACTGCTTGCTTCCGCTTTCGTATTTGGGTGAGACAGGATCCGCGAGTTCTCCAGTGTCTATTAAAAAACATCGTGTGCGACAGAGTGCTGGGTACACGTCCCCTTCCACTGCGTCGATGACTGGTATTGCTGACTGTAGCAACATTACCAGGTCGATGACGTCCATTTTCTTGAACGATCTTCTTCTCTCATTCTGTCCACGCCCGTTTTCTTTAGTAGTTTCAGGTTGTGGACTGGACCCTGGGAGGTGGGGAGACAGACTCTGTGAATTCGGTCCCGTGTCTTCCGAGGCTGGTGCGTAGTATCCTCTGGAGGCAGGCAGTCTCGTGTGTCGCTAGGCTGCTGGTTGACTCTTTTGGCTCTTGGGCGTGCGTCTCCTCTTCTTGCTTCTGTTGTATTGTTCAATCTGATATTAATGCATTTTGGAAAGTTCTTAATTTCCCGACGTGTGTTTCATCTTCGGCTGCGCATATGTTTCAACTGGCTCAAAGACTTCTCCGCATAGCGCGTCGAACTTGTAACACCCCTCCGTATCGCAATTACCTTGAATTCCACGTTCGAAGGTTCACCTTCGTGGGTGGGTCTTTTGCTCGGGCGGAGCCCCCACGTTGGTTGTATCCCTTGCTGAATTGGTTCCGCCTGGGAGGGGGTGAATCCCCCACCTTTTCCCAGTACGCTCGCTGCTGATCACCCCCCCCCCCCCCCCTCTCTTCGCTGAAAAGTGGGACAATGAGGGGCCGTGCGTTCTTGTCACCTTTGTACTTTGTTTGCTGTTTGGCCGCCTGAGAGACGGCGTAAGGCATTCCACCTGGACCTTTGTTGGTTCGTAGCGTCTGTCGCCCTAACAAGGGCGGGCGCTTGGGTTTGCTTGTGGCCATCGTGCTTTACTTGCTTTGCTTGAGCAGGCTTGGTCCTCGTTTGCCTTACCCTCCGCGAGCGGGTCCCGTTCTCCTTGGCTCTCTGTTTTCATCTCTGCTAGGCGAGGAGCGGAGGACCGTTCTCCTCGGCTGCTGTCCTGGACTGGTGTTGCCTCGCTAATAGAGCGAGTTTTGTCTTGAGCTTTCAATCGCTGCCGCAGTTGGTAATTAGCCTACTGCGCGAAATTAGTCAGCCCTGTCTCTCATCTTTAACGATTCGTTCGTGTGTTATTCACTCGTACACTTGCGAGACTTCTTTGCCCGACAAAGATCAGAACTTGTTAAATCACTAACGCGCGGTGGGCCATCACAGCCGAGCACTCAATTCGAACCAAGGAAAAGTTCCAATAAATACAATTAGCTCAGTTTGTTTCACAAGGTCGCTGGTGTCAACCCAACGCAAAGGCTAACAATTTGACAATGACATCAAGTAGTTCGCTCGTAATGTGCGTCGTTTACATTTTACCGTCACCGCAATTTGTGAATACCATTTACGTATGTGAAGATTCAGACGCAACTTAAGTGAAAAAACACGCGTGAGCTATTTAGTCGGAAAATCGGCTGTTCTGCTGACAGAATCTGGTACTTACAGTAGGGTGACGACATAGTCACTTGTAAGTCTGTTACCAGATAACGTTTTTTTTGTTCGGCAATATTCCACCCAATTTGGAAGTCATCCTTTGAAGACTGCGTACCATTACAGGAGGACGATCGATGTGACGATAGTGCAAGGTGCTGCCCAAATACTTTTGGCCTAAAGCACCAAGCAATTCTGGACCACTCCATTAACTACCATGGTAAACCCCCGCGCTGTTTGTAGTGTCTGTCAGCTTAATGCGTGAAAAGGCATGAGTTTTTGAGCAAGTGGTGTTCACACAAACTTGAAGTGCCGTTCCAATGCGCTTCGAATTGAAGTTTCAAATACAACTTTTCGTTATTCTGCCGCGAGCTTTTATTTTTACCGTCTATCCTGCCGTAGCTAAGACTGTCCTACCCATCTTTTCACAAGCGATGTGAGCGGGTACAACAAGTAAGAGATGCGCACTGGTTGTCTCCCTCGATTCGCTACCGCGGTTTATTGTGGTAGCGAATCGAGGGAGACCAGCAGTGCGTGGGTAACGTTACGCGCTTGATGCAGTTTATTGCAGGCTGGTCATTGTGTTAGTGCAGTCAATTACCGCATTGTTACAAACTCACTTAACGAGTTATCGATAGCAGCCTGAAACATCTGTTCTGAACACGTAGACTTCTCAGAATATTCAGCCTCGCGCGAAACACAGGCGGTGGCGTAAGGCGGCATGAGCGTTGTAGCACGAGTACACGTATTCAGGGGCGGATCGGGGTGGGGGGTTTCCGGTTACCCCCCTCCCTTCCCTCCCCCCGACCCCAAAGATTCTTTAAAATGCATATAATCTAAAGCCCCTGTTCGGGGTTTGGACCCCCACCCCCCCCCGCCCCCACAGGTTTATAATTTTTTAGCGGGTGTTTGGCACCACACCGCCAGCCCGCTTTTCGATTTTTCGGCAGTTGTAAGAAAGGTCTAGCGTGGGGAGGCCTTTTGTATGAGGCTGAAGGTCCCAAACAATAAGCTGGACCACCCCACCCCCCCTTCCGAGGTAACTGATCCGCCCCTGCGTATTTTTTGCCTGTCCAAACGCCACGGTATGCCGGCACAAACCATTAGCTGTCTTGGTCTGTGTGCCCGCTGAAGGTGTCTGGTCCCGAAGAAAGAAACACGCTTAGAAAAGGCAGTGTTACAACACATGCTTCGGGCCCCCCCCCCGGTTGCGTTTCCCATCTCGAAAACCATGAGATAGCCAAGCGTGGTGTAGCTTGTTTGTGCGTCGTCATGAAAAGATAAGTAGCGAATCGTGTACTTGTTTGAATGTCTATTTTGAAAGAGAGGGGCTTCTTCGTTGGGAGGTTCTCGGCATTTTGCACGTTTGGTCTGGTTTGTGTGTGTGTTGGTTCTGGTTTCAAAACCCACACTGGAACCTTAGAGAAAGGCATAGTCAAAATCACCCCTAATTTTCAAAGCATTGTGAATATGACAGTGTGTGTTGGTCTGTGATTTTGGACCTTACGGCCTTTGGCCGTGAGGTCCAGATTCACAGCCTAGCACATAACCCTAAGGTTATCCGTGTGGCCCGAATATCGCGCGGCGCAACAGAAGCATCTGCGCACACACAGTGACTGTGGACTGGGGAGGTATCGAGACGCAGACAGCAAGGTCCGGCTGAACTCACAGACCACGGGGTCCACGCTGCACGGAGAGAGCTTTGGCCCTGCGACACGCCCACTAAGCATGGTGCTCTCCGCTTGTAGCGGGGTGAGTGTTGTGGCGCTGTAGCAAAGCACCTTGCTTAGTGGCTGGCGCAGGACTATGCTCACTCATTCAACTAACGCTATAGCGGCACACCTCGCTTTGTGGCTGGCGCTATAGCGGGGCACTTGGTTATTTGGGTTTAACGCCGAGCAGTATAGCGCAGCACCTTGCTTTAGTGGCTGGCGCTATAGCGGAGTACTTGGTTATTTGGGTTCAACGGCGAGCAGTATAGCTTTAGTGGGCTTCGGGCTAATAGCGGAGCACTTTGGTTATTTGGGTTCAACGCCGAGCAGTATAGCTTTAGTGGCTGGCGCTATAGCGGAGCACTTGGTTATTTGGGTTCAACGCCGAGCAGTATAGCTTTAGTGGCTGGCGCTGGATTAAACGCTCTCATTTTCACCGCTATAGCGGAGCACCATGCTTAACCCCTTACATCCCGAGGCTGATTTTGTAAAATTTGCTTATTGTCCTAGGTAGGCTACATTTCACATTAGGAGGTAGTTCAACTGTTTTAGTTCAAGAGTGGTGCCAGAATAGCTTGGCGCCCTCAGGCGCCAAGCTGTTCTGACACCACCCTTGAACTGTCGGTCTAATTTATTTCAAGCAATGGGAGTCTCAGGATGAGCAGGGTTAAAGGCTGGAGCAGGACTAAGCTCACTCAGGCAACTGCCCCTAACACGCATATAATATTACTGCATGCACCTTATCTGTCTGTCTGTCTGTCTGTCTGTCCCAAGGATCGCGCGGCGGAACAGACGCCAATCCGCGCGCAGTGACAGCAATGCCAATGTAGGGATTGCACGAGCCGGCACACGATGCGTAATGCAATTGTATGGGCAGCAATACCGTGTAATGCAATTGTATCGAAAGGCGGCATTGTCAGGTTCGCGGGCGGGTCACCATTGATGTGCTAATTTTTGACGGCAGGATCCCAGCCGGGCGGACGGCAGTGACAGAGTGTGAACGTTGTAACTGTTGGGCGGTTGCTTACAGTGGCGTTGGTGACAGTCTTTAGTCTTGCTGTTTCAGCATGGTCAGAATCCCAGAAATCTGAATTTCAACGTGTTTCTTTTTCGTTTGGGTGCAGATGAAACAATCCATCCGCTAGGTCGTTCTGTCAGAAACAATCCATCCGCTAGGCCGTTCTGTCTGCAGGTGGCATGGATTCTTATGAGCTTGTGGACTTTGTAAATTCTCTCAGCCATTTGAATTGTTCGGACTGTGACCCATGCAGTAGTATTTTTCTGTTACTTCCATAATCCAGACCAAAAAGGGGACTGCCAAGCGTGTAAAATGCAGAGAAGATCCCAGTATTTCTTAGCGTGTTTCTGTTCTCCGTTGGGTTCTTCTCCTGTTACTATCCCAGAGGCCCATGTTATTCTGTCGTATCACCAGCCAGAATCCTATATGATTCGCTCTACACTAACCGTGATAGGTCAAACATAGAGCCAAAGGCTTGAATTGGATATAGGCAAGATTGGACCTGCATTAATAGATGGAAAGGTTGTGCCAGAGACGCCAATTGGATCTACCATGATGGGTCTAGGGTAGTTCCAAAGACTCAAATTGGATCTACCATGATAGGTCTAGGGTAGTTCCAAAGACTCCAATTGGATCTACCATGATAGGTCTAGGGTAGTTCCAAAGACTCCAATTGGATCTACCATGATAGGTCTAGGGTAGTTCCAAAGACTCTACCAATGTGGATTCTACCATGAGAGGTCTGGGTAGTTCCAATAGACTCCAACTGAAATCTACCATGAGTAGGTCTAGGGTAGTGCCTTTGGGTTCTCCCCTAGACCGATCATTGGTGGTTCCCAATAGGAGCCTTTGCCACTCAGGACGTTGATCTATCATGGTAGATCCCACCTCTGGCAGTTTGTGACCATGTCATGCACCATTGATCCGTTCTTGTTCGTGGGAATGCAGGTAAGTGATAGAAGCTCTCCAGTCCTACTGGCCGAAATGATCAACATTAATCAGGCACAAGCCGTGAGGCTAACGATAGTATAGTCCGTCTTTGATAATTGTTCGCGGAGTTCGGGGGGGGTGTTGGCCGTGGAGTGGATCACGAGTGGCGTTTCTGAAACCGTGCTTACATTTGTGACTCCTACCTGCGATGGCAAAAGTGACGGAGTTCTGAGCCATACTATCGAGTAGAAAGGTGATTGTCAGCTGTGTATAATCGGGTCCCAAGGAAGATATGAAACTCGCTTAGAACTAAGCTAATTTGCACAACTGCTTTATTTCATCTCTTGACGGGAATTTCCTTTGCATCCGTCGTCGGCCTTCTGGAATCCAAGCATTTTACATGGTATTTTATATGTGCGCATTTCTGCATATTTATAATATAAACTCAATGCGCCAGATATGTAGCCGCGAACTGAACCCAACAAGCACGCCTCACGTGGAATCACACGCGTTCACTCACACACGGTACGTAAAACACAGAACATTCACGTGGTGCAAGGGCAAGCTCAAGCGAGCTACTGAAGTGAACGGTATGTAGGAAACTCGTTTTTGTAATTTGAAATTTTTATTAAGTTGGCTGAAACTGATTACCTCATCTTGTGGGTCAGCTTGTCGCACATTCTGTCCCCGAGGACCGAATTCCGCAAAGGTGTGATGGGGACCTTCCGGAAGGTACTGTGTTACTTTGTTTGGATAGACCGTAACGAGCATGTTAGTTTGAGGGTTTGAGTGCCAGAATAGCTTGGCGCTATGGGCGCCAAGCTATTCGATGCGCGCTCGCTCCTTGAACGTGCATGCTTGACATCACAGATGTCTTGCGCGTGGTGTGTCGGGGGGGGGGGCTGTATGGGTTAATGATATTTTCTCTCACCATTGTTCAGGACTGTCGTCTCTCTATCCAATTTGAGTAGCCTTTTACAATGGTTCAGGCCAGACCAGAGGGTGAATAAGTAGGGGAGAATACAATTGCATATTTTGACTATGTGTTTTTTTTACATCCAGTAACTTTTGTTACAGCTTCAAAGCCAAATTCAGCACATAACTACTGATGATAAGACTTACTGTGAACACTAGCCCTAGAACCCTCAAAGGATCAAGGGTCACAAGAGGTCCAGCTAAAGTATAAAAAATACCTGTTTAGTTGGCGATATGACCTGTCTAATACGTAATAGCGTTGCTGCAACACTCATAAAGGTCAAGGATCAAGGGAGGTCAACACGTACAGAGAATGCACACCCATTGACAAAACGTAGGATTTCACAGCCAAGATGGCCAACTTTGTAATGATGTCAAGACACTTTTTACTCATTCAGCCCTGACACGCCTCAGGAAGTCATGGATCAAGCATGATAGTTCAAGGGTGGTGCCACAATAGCTTGGCGCGCATAGGCGCCAAGCTATTCTGGCACTGGCCTTGAACTATCATGTGCGATCTGTCTCTAGGATTGTAACACAGTCCTTCAGAGAGCAGCTTCAACATTTAGGGATTTTGGTCCTGGGACCGAGCGTGTCGAGGTTCATTTGAGTGTGTCCTGTCGGAATCGGTCGCAGTATTATTATACCTGATTGGCCATGCGTGTGAGCCATGAGGGCTTTGCCATTCACGTTTGTGGCTGCGACCTCTGTGTTTTTCCATCGTGTATCGGCACCACGAAATGTCACGAAATATGGGAGCTTGGTACACGCTAAGCACTTTTGAGTAGTCATTTTTGGGACAATTTTTGTCAGAGAGGATTGCAGCAGGTTTACTTTTTAACACCCTTATGGCTGTCTCTGTAGATGTCTGCATAGTCGTACTGCGAAGTGTCACCGAATATTGGCGCTAATTACACGATAAGCACTTTCTTTGAGCTATCAGTTTTCTGACAGTTTTTTTTTTTTCCCCGAAGAGGATTGCAGCAGATACGGATTATTCGTAACACCGTTTTTGTGTCTGCTTCAGTAGATTTCCTTTCAGTACTGCAAAATGTCACGGATCTATTGGAGCTTTATTACACGCCAGAAGCACTTCTTTTTGACCTGTCATATTTTTGTGACAATTCTGTCGGAGAGGATTGGCAGCGATTTATTTTTTGAACGCCCTTTTTGTGTCTGCTTCTGTAGTATTATTCCTAATTGGTACTGCAAAATGTCACGGAAGATTGAAGCTAATTACCCGCTTAAGCACTTCCTTGGAGCTCCTGAAGTTTTTGACGATTTTGTCGGAGAGGATTTGCAGCAGATTTATTTTTTAACACCCTTTTTTTTTTTTTGTTGTTGCTTCTGGAGTTTTTCTCAACATACATGGCCATACTGGCGAAATGTCACGGACTACTAGGGCCAATTACACACTAAAGCGCTTCCTCTGGCGCGCAAGTCCTTCGTGCCGATGTCAGCCTTAGTTGGCCGCGCACGGCTGTGCGCGGTCCAACGAAGGCTGACGCAGGCACGAAGGACTTGGTGCTCACCTGGTAATCACTGCATTGATTTTAGCAAGGCGATGATTTAAGCCGGCCCCTCTCACCACGTAATCTCCCTCTCAGTTTTTGGCGCCGACAGCAAACACCTGCTATCTGTAGGGGACGCGGATAGCCTGATGCGCTGTTGCAGCCGGCAGGGCGAACATCACGATCAAGTAGGCCTGTCTTCTTGAACAGCTGCGGGTCGGCTGCAGCAGCAGGCGTCCGCAAGATTGCAGAAAGAATTATCCGTTTGGCTAACTTCAACGTCCGTTCCCTGAAGGTGAGGTGGTCCCCGAAGTTCAGTGCTACGGGAGCCCAGTGGCTTGAGTGAGCTTAGTCCTGCGCCAGCCACTAAGCAGTTGTGCTTAGTGGCTGGCGCAGGACTATAGCGCGCTCATGAAACTAGTCCAAAGGATTCCTGGCAGCCTTCAAGGGCTGTTTGCGAAGATCTGCTGTTCCTCGTGTCTCCATTTGCCTGTTGTTGCTGTCTTCTATTTTTCTCTCTTCCCCCTCCCCCCCCCTCCCCCCCCCCCCCCCCCCCCCCCCCCCCCCCCCCCCCCCCCCCCCCGGCACGATGGAAATCCTGTGTGATGGAGGACTATCCCTCTAACCCCTTCACTGCCAGGAGGAAGCAAGCATCACCCGTGGCCAAATGCAAGAGGCATAGATCCTCATGAGCCCCTGCGGTCGTGAGGGATAATAATAATAATAATACCGTTATTATATAGGAGGAGGAGGAGGATCTATGCCTCTTGCTGAGACCAATGTGAATACATTTCGCTGGATGGTTTCTGGATTTTGGTCTTTGAACGAACAAAGATATCAGAAACGAAAGATGCGCCCAGTGGCATCAGAGTCCGAAAATAGCTCAGGCGGTTAAACGTCGGAGCAGAGAGCGAAGGGAATCGCCGGGTCGTGGGTTCGAATCCCGTCCCGGCCCCGGTAGCTGGACTCAACAATCCAGGGGAAAAAAACGGATTTGTTCAATAGCATGTCCGTTGAAAGGTCCTGGTAAATCAAAGTGGCACAGTTGGAGTTCGCCTGAGTTGATGATAATAAATAATAATTACGGTATTTATAATGCGCTTATCTTATAATAATTATAACTCTAAGCGCGCACTCACAACTCGCACACGCATGCGCACGCTTCAGACAGTGACTCACGTAACACAAATAGTGAAAATACATTACGACGGGCAGCTTGGGGTGTTGAGTGTGGTGATATAGTGCTAGAACTGTTGTAAGAGGTGAGTTTTTGAGGGCGGACTGGAAGGAGGAGAGCGAGTGTTTCTGACGGAGAGAGAGTGGGAGAGTGTTCCAGGTGGATGGACCGTATACTGAGAATGAGCGGGGGCCGAAAGTGCTGAGTTTGGTGCGGGGGATGAGGAGGGTCGGAGGCGGAGCGGGGAGGAGTGTAGGGGTGGAGTAAAGTTGGAGAGATAGGCTAGGAGCGTAGTGTTCAGGTCGTATTCCATAGGCAATAGATTTCCCTGTCCCTGATAACCGCCCGTTAGGGGCCGTCATGATCATCTCGGTGCTGTGGACGTTAAACCCGAACTAACCAACCAGCCCAGTGGCAGGGAGTGGGTTGACACATAATGAGTCGACTGCGGATGTATTATTGTGTTCTTTGTGGAGTGTAGTTGATTGCACGAGAATTAGTTTGTGTCTGTGTCCTTGAGATCAAGTTAAAAAAGACCAGGTCACATGACTGCCGAGATCAAGTTAAAAAACCCAGATCACAGGACTGCTGAACCAGTTACATTCGGAGGCTAATTTTTTTAATTTTAGAAAATTGCTTATTGTCCTAAGCAAGGCTAAATTACAGATTGGGCGATAGATCAACCATTTTAGTTCCAAGGTTGGTGCTATAATAGCTTGGCGCCTGAGCTATTCTGGCACACCCTTGAACTATCATAGTCAAGTTAATGCCAAGCACTGTTGTATCAGAATGAAAAGGGTTAAATGCAGTAAAACCAAGAGCAAAGGACCTGCTTTGAAATATGAACAAAAGAAAACGAGAGAAAGACATTTCAAAACAGCAACAAAGAAAGATACACGCTTAGAAAACGGTGTTCTCGTTCACCGTCCTAAGCGTGTTTGTTTTGTATGGTATTAAATGATGGAATGATGATGCCATGTGTTTGTATGGGCAGACAGTGAATTTCCCCGTGAGGGATTAATTAAAGTATTATTGTATTGTATTGTATTGTATTGTATTTCTTGTAAAGGACACAATAGTACGAGTATTTGCTCGTTTCAGTTGGCAGAAGTGCGTTTTTCGTTCTTGCTTGTTGGTCCTTGTAGCTTGTCGGACGGAAGTAGACTGTCGTGAGTTCAGCCTGCGAACTCATGCCAAAGGCTGCGGTAGAGAAATGTGTGGTCATTTATTGCTCTGTGTCACCGTAAAACAAGACCTTAGTGAGGTAACGTTTGCAACGAACGACTCCCAACAGCCAACGACTCCCAACAACCAACGAGATCGAGATCGCGGCGGATTAGCCAATTGTAACATAAGCGGGCTCATGAGGATCTATGCCTCTTGGAGATGTTTGGAGTGTAGTCTGTGCTTATGCTGCCGGGCTCGTGAGGATCAATGCCTCTTGGAGATGTTTGGCATGTTGTTAATGCTTATAATGCATAGTTTTATAAGGATCTATGCCTCGTGGAGATGTTTGGAGTGTTTGTCTGTGCTTATGGTGCTGGGCTCTTGAGGATCTGTGCCTCGTGGAGATGTTTGGAGCGTTGTCACGTCTATGCTCATGATACAAGCTGGCTACCAGTTGTAACTTTGCTCACCAGTTTGTTGTCTGGAACCAGGTGCATGAGCGAGCTTAGTCCTGCACCAGCCACTAAGCAAGGTGCGCCGCTATAGCGGGGTGAGTGTTGTGGCGCTATTACGGGGTGAGTGTTGTGGCGCTATAGCGGGGAGAGTGTTGTGGCGCTATAGCGGCGCACCTTGCTTAGTGGCTGGTGCAGGGCTAAGCTCGCGCATGCAACTGTCACGTCTGGCGTAAAAGCAAACCTATCTTAGTGTCTTGTTTTATGTCGTCGAAAAGAAACAAATCGTGTACATTGCTAAAACATCGTGAAAAACGCGTCCCTCTACCCCCTCACCCATGTAGCGCTTCTCATCTCTAGCAGCGGCTACTGTAATGAGGGCCCGTGTTCCCTTTGAAGGCTGCTGGTAATGTGTTCGAGAGAATATATCGATTAGAGCCTCCATTCCTGCGGGCCCAGACGCATGTCCTCGTCGACACACCCTTGAGCCTCATTGATGCATCGCGCATTATTGTGGTGACGATAGCCCGCTGATGACGCGGACGATCAGTGAGCGCGCATTGGACGTGATTATCTGAAGTGACGACTCCTTTTCCGGTGCAGTGATGGTGGTAAGCCTGCTTGCTATACAGTCGTTCTTCTGTGAACTCGCGGTTCCGTTAGTTTTGTAAACGTACTGACGGTCTTACTGAGTCTGCATTGTAAGCTTTTTGTTGGCCTATAATTTAGCCTCATCGCGTATTCTTCTGTGTGTATGAATTATGTTATGCTGTGAGGAAAAAAAAAACACGCCTGCCACTTTGGGTTTTAACCCATTCAGCCCCGACGCCCTACAACGGGAGACGGATCGACCGTGATATTCAAGGGTAGTGCCAGATTCGCTTAATAATCTGGCACTACCCTTGAATTATCACGGTCGATCCTTCTTCTGCAAGTTGTACATGGTTGCGCAAGGTGACACGTCCCAAAATGTGGGAAATGCAGCCTTGGAGTTAAATGTGGTTAATTCTTCAAACAGGTTAAACTCTTCTACCCCAAGACCGAAATCCCCAAATTTTGCCGTTGTCCTCTGAAGAACTACCGACAGCCCAAAGGGTTAACCTGCTCACTTCCGATCAGAGGGGAAGACGCTCCAACTACTACCCGCGTTACATGTCCTCAGGCAAGGCGACTTGAGGATCGTAGTTAACCCATTCAGCCCCGAGTCTCTACAGCAGGAGATTTATTGACCATGATAATTCAAGGGTAGCGCCAGATGAGCTTGGCGCCTTCATGGCGCCAAGCTCATCTGGCGCTACCCTTGAATTATCATGGTCAAGCCATCTCCTGCAACTGGTACATTAGTCGTTAGGGCAAAATGTTGAGAAATGGGACCTTGGGGCTAAGAGGGTTAATGACTACCCAGCTGTGCCATAATGCATATAAAACATTGACAGTGAGAACGTCCCACATCACAGTGCAGTGAATGACATCATTAACTCGGTTGTTGTATTCTAAACATTTGTGATGGTCCACTCGCACCAGCCACTGTGGCGGGCGTTTGTAGAGACAGTTGTGCACCACGTGTTGGCCGGGAGACGGATCCGGCCATAAAATGACCTGCCCTTTTATCTCGCCTGTCATGGTGGCATTGAGCTATTTATCATCAGAATAATGTGGTCATCACCAAAGTTCAGAATATTGCCACAGAGGGCGTTGTGTAAAAAAAAAAAAAAATCTGACATTCAGCATCAGAGCATGTGCACAGAGTCCCGGCACGAATTACAGATGGCGATCGGCACTGTTCGATAGATCATGAGGCACAGAAAACTCCTTGCCGCCTGATGCAGCAAGTTAAAACGTGTACATGTGTGTTGTAGCAAGTCTTCCCCCGAGGGCGTGTAGCGAGTCCTTCTCCAACACGCTCCGATAGCAAACGTAAGATTATGTAATACCTGCCCCAGCGCGGGGGGGGGGGGGGGGGGGGGGGGGGGGGCAGGTATTGCATAATCTTGTGTCGTTATCCAAGTGCGCAGGGAAGACTGGTTACACTGCTCAACTGCTCAGCGCACATTTTAAAACTTCAGAAGCTAACACTGGTTGTCAGTGGCGCTTTTTGTGGCGATGATCCCACATGACAGCCAGAGTGTTAGCAGGTGGTGTGCCATATTAACACTAAGAAGGTCTTACATGACACATTAATTTAAGGCATTCATTAAGTTGTCATGGTTTAGTGGCAATGTATCGCTAACAGTGTTGAAAAAGGCCTTGCCTACAAGTATTAACAAAGTGCTGTTGTCGCATCATATACTGACGAAACACCCCACCCCTCCACCCCTCCCCCCACCAAAAAATTATAATAAATAAATAAATAAATAACTAAAATAAAATGAAAAAATAACTAAAAATAAAATGAAAAAATAACTAAAATAAAAAATTTAAAAAACTAAATTTCCCCCAGGATTCCAAAAGCGTTGCCTTTCTTTTGTTCATCAGTATACATGAGTAGGTGTGTGACACTGGACATTCTGGCCTAGAGCCACGTGGTCAAAATCACAGTGCATCATTCATTTTTATTTGGTCTTAGACAGGCAAAAGGTTTAATTATGTTCTCATGTTTGTAGGGTACGAGTAAAGTTTAGCGGAAGTGGTATCTGTCACACTGTTTTTGCACAGTATGTGTCTAGTTCTGTGTGTGATAGCACTTTAAGCCCGACTGTGGGGAACATGACACTCTCTGTAATTCTGATGTATTATTATTAGTATTGCTGAATGGTGTACCGATAGGTGCTGGTTAATAGGCAGAGTGGGCGGGCACCTGACGTTATTTACGGGTGCCCTATCGTCACAAGACCTGGGTAGAGACACACTGGTTGTCTCCCTTGATTTTTTGAGAGTCTTTCGATGTTTTCTTTAAAGACTTGTGCGACATTTTAGCCTGACATAATTATTTTTAAGGTATATTTACATCATGTCTTAAGACCTTTCTTTTAGTCTGGCTGACCAGATTTTTACCCTTCCCGCCGTGAGATGGCCTTAGTTGCCTGCTCGGCGTTAAACCCAAATAACTAACTGTCTCCCTTGTAAGCGGCAGCGAATCAAGGGAGACAACCATGTGTGGTGTAGGGACATTTGGTTTTCACATCCATCGTCAACAGTTTGATAGGAATTGACCAGGACGACCTCACTCTTAGTGCCTCCTCACCTGAGAGCCATCAGGCTAATCAGCAACATTCCTGAGATATTCCCTGCAGATGGCGTTGAAAATCACCTCTTCCCTGGTGCTGGACGGTTACTTTAGTTCTGAAATCCGGTGTTCATTCAACGACCAAAAAGTCACAACCGCTCAAGGGACGTGGATGTAAAGTGGTTTCAGCAAGAGGTTTAGATCCTCATGAGCCCCCGCAGTTGCGGGGGCTCATGAGGATCTAAACCTCTTGCAGTTGGGTTGTGTTCATTTGTGTGTGTGTGTGTGTGTGTGTTTGTTGGCTGTGAAGCGTTTTAGTGAGATGCCGAATTCCATGGTTTAGGATTTGAGGCAGGCTTCTTCACCTCGTAATGCCTGACAGAGTTTGGTCTTTGAGCGAGAGGTAAGCTGCGTAAGCTGATCCGTGTTCTCAGCATTCAGTTCTGCGGTGGAGGCGTCCATGGGTCTTGACTTGCTCAGCCCTTTTTTAGTCATACTGAAGGCTAAAAGTTTCAGATTTGTCCACTGCCATAATATGCAAGCTACATTATAATACTTACAGATAAGGATAAAGACCAATGGCTTTCAGTTCAAGGGTGGTGCCAGAATAGCTTGGCACCTAGAGGCGCCAAGCTATTCTGGCACCACCCTTGGACTATTTTTGTTAAACTTATTTCGCACACTAGCGTATTCTGAATGATAAGGGTGGTGCCAGTTCAAGGGTGGTGCCAGAATAGCTTGGCGCTAGAGGGCGCCAAGCTTTTCTGGCACCACCCTTGGACTATTTTAGTCAAACCTATTTCACACACGGGTGTATTCCGAATGATAAGGGTTAACCCTTTGCATGTCGGTAGCGGCCGTTTTAGTCGCGATGATGTCGAAATCATTGGCCGAATCATCGCGACAAAAACCGCTACCCAACACTCAAAGGGTACGTGCAGTTTGTGTACGTGCCTTCTGAGAATGAACCTGGTTGTGCACGGCTTTGGGGACCGTAAGCAGCGTGCACGCTCAGTTTGTCCTGCCAGTCTAGTGGCACTCTTTGGGGACTGTAAGCAGCGTGCACGCCCAGTTTGTCCTGCCAGTCTGGTGGCACTCTTTGGGGACTGTAAGCAGCGTGCACGCCCAGTTTGTTCCTGCCAGTCAGGTGGCACTCTTTGGGGACTGTAAGCAGCGTGCACGCCCAGTTTGTCCTGCCAGTCAGGTGGCACTCTTAGGGGACTGTAAGCAGCGTGCACGCCCAGTTTGTCCTGCCAGTCTAGTGGCACTCACGTAATGCCAATCAATAGCCGTCGGATTTTTTGTTGTTGTTGCAGTGTTTAGACACATGTAGTGTTGTGGCAGCAGAGAGCTGGATTGTTATGTTTTACTTTTTTGGGGGGGTAATATTTCATGTGGCATTTATTGAATTGTGCGTTTCGATAGTTTACTGTGAAGTGCTCAGAGCGTGTAGGATGCTAGGCATTATATAAATGCCTCACTATTATTATTATTATTGTTATTATTACAAAGTAAAATGTGTCAGCTGTCATAGGTTAACCCTTTCGTTGTCGGTAGGAATCATCACGACTAGAAGCGCTTCTGACAGCCATTTAGCCCCAACACATCACAGAAGGAGAGAGATCGACTAGGATGATTCACAGGTAGTGCCAGATTAGCTTGGTTGCCAAGCTAATCTGCAATACCCTTGAATTATCATGGTCGATCCATTTCCTGAAACTTGTTTATGGTCGTTAGGTGACACCTCCGAAATTTGGGGCAAGGCGGCCTTGGGGTTAAATGGCTCAAAGGTTGTGCCTGACCAACGTTGGCACTTCAAGACCGTAGCTTTTCAGAGCGCTGTCGTTGAGCTTGTAACAGTTTGTCCACACGTCAAAGGTTGTGAGTGAAAGAGTAATGTGTGGTTGTGAAGGTGAAAGAAAATTACCACCCCTTCACTACTGAGGAAAACTGATGGTGTCTCATATGCAAGAGGCATAGATCCTCATGAGCCCCCGCATTCACAGGGGCTCATGAGGATCTACGCCTCTTGCTGATGCCCACTTTGTATCTGTGTTTCCTGGGACAGCTGCGTCCACTTGCAGCAGAAGGGATTAATATGCATATGGGAAAAACTCTCACAGCCGGCCGTGCTGAAAGACCAAGATCAATCTGTTTTGTTGGTGCAGGCTATTGATCTGACGGGTGGGAACACGCTGATTTATTCAGTCTATCCGTTGTTTACACAGGAGCTGTTGATTTTGATGAACGAGCAGTGAAAAGCATGAAAGGACGCACTGGAGTCAGAAAATCGCCTTTGGATTAGCTTAAAGAAGGTATCAATAAGAATCAACTCATATATAATATTTGCTTGTTGTTGGGGGCCGAAGTGTGGGCTGAGTTTGAGGAATTCTGGGATTAACCCCTTTAGCCCCAATGGTCCCATTTCTCAAATTTTGTAGTGTCGCCTAACTACTATCTACCAGTTGCAGGAGATGGATTGACCATGATAATTCAAGGGTAGTGACAGATGAGCTTGGCAACCTTCAGGTGCCAAGCTGATCTGGCACTACCCTTGAATTATCATCAATTCATGGTCAAGCCATTTCCTGCTGTAGGTATCTGGGGCTAAAAGGGTTAACGCTGGTAGCTGTGTATAAATACTACTATCTGCCCCCACCCACCCACCTTGTTGTTTGACTTTTCACAAGTGTCACCAGCTGTTTTGACGGTGGATGTATGTTTTATCCCAGTAGATCGTTAACCCTTTTCATTCGGAATACACCAGTGTGTGAAATCAGTTTGACTAAAATAGTTCAAGAGTAGTGCCAGAATAGCTTGGCACCTCTAGGCGCCAAGCTATTCTGGCACCACCCTTGAAACTAAAGCCATTGGTCTATATCCTTATCTGTAAGTACTATAATATAGCATGCACATGGCAGTGGTACAATATTTAAAGCTTTTAGCCTCAGTATGATATGGGTTAATTCCTTGCCAAACAACACTCATCTGTGCAAGTAACACAGGGGCCAAATGGGGCCAGGAAGCAGCGCAAGTCCTCATGTCCCTGCATCCGTGGGTGCTCATGAGGATCCCTGCCTCGTGCAGTTGGGTTCTGTTACCAGTGTTCCAGCAGTGCAGTGATTAAATTAAAATAATGATAAATGGAGATATAAATGATACCTGGTCTTCTGTTAGAAAAATAAATCACGCCTGCTCAGTTTGACTAATGAAATGCTCGCTAAGTGATGTCGCTAATTTAGCATTTTATCAGTCAAAACTGAGCAGGGGTGATTTTTGCACCACCGGGAGATCAGTGTAACTTAATTACAGCTGTTTTGGGGAAAGGGTTTTAACCTGAAAATCAACATATAAGTAGATGTGTTCTTTTCTCTTCAAAGTGGTTGCCAGTGACATCAGTTGGGTCCACTCTTACTTTACTGCCCCCACCCGGGTCTGCCCTGGGGGACTTGGGTGGGGTTAACTACTTTTTTGTTCCCAGGGTCACTCTGGTCAGCCCCAACAGGGTGGGTTTCCCCTCTATTCTGTGGACCCTGCAGCAGGAGATGGATTTGTCATGATAATTCAAGGGTAGTGCCAGATGAGCTTTGAAGGCGCCAAGCTCATCTGGCAATACCCCTGAATTATCATGATCAATCCATCTCCTACAACTGGTACATAATTATACATAGTCATTAGGCAACACCTCCCAAATTTGAGAAATGGGACCTTGTGGCTAAAAAGGTTAACCGTACAGTCAAGATTAACTCACATCAGCCCACGTGATCTGAGAGCGTTGTAACACGTGATCTGAGAGCGTTGTAACACATGGTCAGGGAAAAACATGCGAGTTGCATATAATAATAATAATACAGTGCTTTTAGTTCCGTGCCCATCCCCGAAAGATCAGGCTCAGAGCGCTTTACAAAGACAAACTCTGACAGACATAGAAAATAAAACAGACGGAAAGCCACACAATGATGAAGTAAACCACAAAAAACGAAGCAAAGCGCAATGTTAAACCAGTGGCTGGCTTATATATATATATATAATTAATGCAGGCACACGCAGCACTGATGAGTCCTAGTGGTAAGTGTGAAAGCATACAGTCGCCTGCTTCTGCGGCTTAAACGCCTGACCCTTAATATATTAAGAAGCAAAAGAAATGCGACAAAGTGTTTTCCTATGATTAAAAAACTGTGGCATTTCTTTCGTTTCGGATGATTCCAAAAATGTCACATTTCTTTTGCTTGTCAGTATATAACATCTGACTGTTTTGTTGTTTCAGAGGGTCATGCGTAGCGGGATGAAGAGCTGGAAAGTGGCTGGCCGTGTTGATGGCCACATGGCTCGGCCTGATGCTCTACATGTCCAGCACGCTGCTGGGGGGAGGGAGAGAGACCAGCACACGCGTGGAGAGACAACTCCAGAGAGCCATGGAGGAGCTGGAGGCGTTTGCACAACCCAGAACTTGGAGCTGCAGTAACCTGGCTGCACAGCTTACAGTGAGTGTCACATTCGTAAGCCTCGGCCGGGACAAGTACATGGGACCTCAATCTGAGGATGATGCAAGCGATCCAGCAAGAGCATGCAGATTCTCATGAGCCCCTGCAATGCACCAGTACAGTACTGCAATTGCACCAGTACAGTACTGCAATTGCACCAGTACAGTACTGCAAATGCACTACTGTACAGTACTGCAAATGCACCAGTACAGTACTGCAAATGCACCAGTACAGTACTGCAAATGCACCAGTTACAGTACTGCAAATGCACCAGTACACTACTGCGATTGCAGGGGCTCATGAGAATCTATGCTTGTTGCAACCTGGAGTAGAGACTGTGCAGTTATCATTGTTTAGTTGGAGCTCCAACACCCGGCTTGCAACCTGGAGTAGAGAATGCAGTTATCATTGTTTAGCTGGAGCTCCAACACCCGGCTTGCAACTTGGAGTAGAGACTGTGCAGTTTATCATTGTTTAGCTTGGAGCTCCAACACCCGGCTGCCCAGCTGTAGAAGATGTCATGTTGTAAGCCAGGACCGGAATAGAACCTTCCGTCTGTGGAGCCATTTTGGAGCCATATGTGCTCTGGTAGCTGGTGACTAACACGCTCACCTTGAAAGGGCCATGACAGTTCAAGGGTAGTGACATAAGAGCTTGCTGCCTGTGTGTTAACCCCTATCATACTGAGGCTAAAAGCTGCACATTCATACACTGCCATTATATGCAAGGTACATTATAGTACTTACAGATAAGGACATAGACCAATGGCTTTAGTTCAAGTGTGGTGCCAGAATAGCTTGGCACCTAGAGGCTCCAAGCAATTCTGGCACTACCCTTGAACTATTTTAGTTAAACTTATTTCGCACACTGGCGTATTCCGAATGATAAGGGTTATGATGGTTTGGATTCAGCTCAACAAACATTTTTTGCCATAAGGGTTTGTTTGGAAGCTTAAAGAATTGTTGTTTCTTCAGTGTTGAGTATGTATACTGTACCAATAACCCATTTAGCCTCGACACACTATTAGCAGGAGATAGATCGACCATGATAATTCAAGGGTAGTGCCAGATTAGCTTGGTGCCAGTAAGGAGATGGATTGACCACGAAAATTTAAGTGGCGCCATTAAGGAGATGGATAGACCATGATAATTCAAGGGTTAGTACCAGATTAGCTTGGCGCCATTAAGGAGGTGGATTGACCCACGATAATTTAAGGGTCAGTACCAGATTAGCTTGGCGCCATTAAGGAGATGGATCGACCATGATAATTCAAGGGTAGTGCCAGATTAGCTTGGTGCCATAAGGAGATCGATTGACCACGATAATTTAAGAGTAGTGCCAGATGAGCCTGGCGCCATTAAGGAGATGGATCGACGATGATAATTCAAGGGTAGTGCCAGATTAGCTTGGTGCCATAAGGAGATCGATTGACCACGATAATTTGAGTAGTGCCAGATGAGCCTGGCGCCATTAAGGAGATGGATCGACGATGATAATTCAAGGGTAGTGGCCAGATTAGCTTGGTGCCATAAGGAGATCGAATTGACCACGATAATTTAAGAGTAGTGCCAGATGAGCCTGGCGCCATTAAGGAGATGGATCGACCATAATTCAAGGTAGTACCAGATTAGCTTGGCGCCATTAAGGAGGTGGATTGACCACGATAATTTAAGGGTAGTACCAGATTAGCTTGGCGCCATTAAGGAGATGGAATCGACCATGATAATTCAAGGGTAGTGCCAGAATTAGCTTGGTGCCATAAGGAGATCGATTGACCATGATAATTTAAGAGTAGTGCCAGATGAGCCTGGCGCCATTAAGGAGATGGATCGACGATGATAATTCAAGGGTAGTGCCAGATTAGCTTGGTGCCATAAGGAGATTGATTGACCACGAATAATTTAAGAGTAGTGCCAGATGAGCCTGGCGCCATTAAGGGAGATGGATCGACGATGATAATTCAAGGGTAGTGCCAGATTAGCTTGGTGCCATAAGGAGATCGATTGACCACGATAATTTAAGAGTAAGTGCCAGATGAGCCTGGCGCCATTAAGGAGATGGATCGACGATGACAATTCAAGGGTAGTGCCAGATTAGCTTGGTGCCATAAGGAGATCGATTGACCACGATAATATAAGAGTAGTGCCAGATGAGCCTGGCGCCATTAAGGAGATGGATCGACGATGATAATTCAAGGGTAGTGCCAGATTAGCTTGGCACTACCCTTGAATATCATCGTCGATCCATCTCCTGCAACTAGTGCCTAGTCGTTGGATGACAACGTCCAAAATGTGAGGAATGCAGGCCTTGGGGGTTAAATGGGGTAACCTTTCAACTGTCAGTAGCAGGTTTAGTCATGATTCCTCCTACTAGCAGCCAAAGTGTTAATGACCTGACTTTCTGTCGAGCAGCAAGCTGCAGGGTGCAGAGCGGGGCCCCGGCGCGAGCAGGAGCAACTGGTCCAGCAGCTGCAGGAACGCCTGAAAAAGGCCATGGACGACTTGGAGAAGCTGACCCCAAAGTCCACCCAACGGGAAAGGTACGGGAAGGCATTTCGCTGCGGTCAGACGCGCGGACCAGCTCGCGTCATTCTGACCTTTTCACTGCTGGAAAAAAAAGGAGATTGATCCAACTGCAAGAGGCATAGATCCTCATGAGCCCCCGCAGTTGCGGGGGCTCATTGAAGGATCTATGCCGCTTGCAGACACCAATTTGTATCTTTGTTCTTTGAAATTCAAATCTCGTTGGTGTTTGAACTAAACTACGATTTCATAACATAGCCTTGTTCCCACGGGCAGCGAAGGGGGCAGGAGCTTAAAATTCTCTAGAGTCCTTAATCTGCATTTTTCTTAGAACCCATTTACTCTTAAGACACAACCACTAAAGATGGATAGCTCATGATATGAAGGGTTAGTGCCAGAATAGTTTAGCACCCATGGGCAACAGCACACCTTGGCACTTAGTAGGGAAGATGCAAAGTTCGTCTGGTGCTGCCGTTGAGCTATCACGGTATCAAGTTTTGCGGCCCTTGAAAACGCCCACACTTCCCGCCGTGAGATGGCCTTAGTTGCCTGCTTGGCGTTAAACCCAAAATAACTAACTTAACTAACTGGTTTGTCTCCCTTGATTTGCTGTCGCTGATACTGCAGTGAATAGAGCGCCCTGTTGTTGTGATGTGTGAGATGCCGCTCGAAGGTGGGATAAGTCGTCATAAGGTTAGAAAGTGTTGAAATATGTGGAAGTGGGACCATGTCGGGTGTTTCTAGAAATTGTGTTCACACATACACTGATGAGCAAAAGAAAAAGCGACATCACTAGACCCTTGGGCCTTTGACAGCTGCAGTGGGCCCACGCACAGCTTTGCATGGGCCCACTGCAGCCCGTTGTGGGCCCAAGGACCTTTGCTGCTGGGGAAAAGTGTTTCTAATGATCCAGTAATGTGGCATTTTCTTTTCCCTGTCGGTATATAAGTAGAAGGAGGCTGGTCAGTCCAGTAAGCATGACCAGTTTTGTTTCTAAAAGACGAAGGTGTTCCTGCTTTCCTGAAGCTAATGAGGATCTGCCGGTATATTTGCACTCCTCACAAGAGAGGGATCGCCTTGTTGGCAGGGAAACCCGTCGGGCTGTTCTTGCTGGTTCCATTCATATCTGTTGTCTGTGTATGGATGGGGTTATTTGGCAATTGGAAAAAAAGTGTATGCTGGCAGCGGAGTTATTGTCTTGTTGCATTAACACATTTAACCCCAATGCCTTACAGCAGGAGATGGATCGACCATGATAATTCAAGGGTACTGCCAGATTAGCTTGGCGCCATCAGGCACTACCCTTGAATTATCATGGTCGATCCATCTCCAGCGACTAGTACTTAGTTGTTAGATGACACCGCCACAATTTGGGAAAATGCGGCCTGGAGTTTAACAGGTTAAAAAAAGAAAGCATCACTGGGCTGTGTTTTATTCCAGCAATTGTCCCCACGGACACTGGGGGCAGCGCCCGCCCGGGGATGTATCCACTGAGCATACAACGTGAGACGGCTCGCCGGGAAAACCGAGAACAACACGGCTCGCGAGCTGTGGTACTACATCAACAACAAGATGAAGGAGATGAGCCGGGCGGCGGGAGGCTCGGACGCACTCGTGCGTTTGTCGGCAAGATACAGCACGACCTTCAAGGCTATCAGACGTCAGTTCTGTTTGTTTTTGTGTGTTTTTCCCCCGATCCCCCCTCTTTGAATTGTACACAAAACCAAGGGGAATCCCCCCTCTTTGAATGTCACAAAGTTACTGCAGTACTGGTGGCTGCCAGTTGTTGCAGCGGGTGGTGTTTGGTGGTGCAAGTTACATACCGCATTCACTCCACTTGCCGGTTAGTTGGGTTCACTCTTACTAGAGACTATCTCAGAGAGGCCAGCCAGTTTCAGCCATGTTTATTTAACCCATTACATCCTGAGGTTAATTTTTAACACATTTTCTCATTGTCCTATGAAGGCTACAGTACAGATCATACATTTTAGTTCAAGGGTGGCCAAAGAGCCCCAGCCGTTCAAGGAACATAGATACAAAATTGGTCTCAGCAAGAGACAGATCCTCATGAGCCTCTGCATCTGCAGGGGCTCATGAGATCTATGTCTCTTGCAGGATTTTATTCGCGTTTTTTTTCAGCAGCATAGGTGTTAAGAAGTTGCCGTAGTTCACCCACGTCTGTCTGTGCTTGCAGGGTGCTGACGGACGATTTTCTTGCTTTGCGTCGAGCTGACAAGGACGAGGAGTGGAGGAAAGCGGAGTCTGTGAAAATTGGGGGACCTGGTGCAGAGACGCCTGGAGTTCTTGCAGGTAGACTGATCTCCCACTTTGTCACCAATATCTGCGTTGCTGACATTGAGATGCTTTGCAGAAACTATGAGCTGTGTAGTTTTCGCCTGAGCAGCTGATTGTAATATCTACAAGGCAAAAACAGCGATATTTTGAAAATGGGAAAATTGTATTCAACTGTGAAAAGCACTATTTTTCAACATGAAAAAGTGGGGAGGTGGGGGAGGTGGGGGGGGGGGGGGGGGGATTTGTGAAAATTTGCTACCCGCTAGAGTTGCATTTTCTTGTTCATGCAAAGAGTCAGTTTGCTGTCCGATGCAAGTTGTATCAGACTGCACACTGAGTCTTGGTACGAAAAAAGAAAAGGCAACGACTGTAGCAGGTTGTTAACTCATGAAATTCCGAGGATGAAATGATCAAAAATTTTTTTTTAGAGATCCTGTAATGTCTGCGTCACAGTTCTGGAGACAGATCGACCATGGTAGTTTAAGGGTGGTGACAGGATAGCTTGGTACCTCAAGGCGCCGAGCTATGCTGTCACCGCCCTTGAAACTATCATGAATCGGTGCACACTGTGCCATAACACGCTCGGTGCTTTATGGGTTACAATTTAAAATGAAACGTAGTGCTAAAGAACTGTCAGTAACATAAGAAACAAAACAATTTGCCACATTGGTTGTCTCCGTCCTTTGGCTACTAGTGATCAGGGGGAGCAAATCGAGGAAGAAGAGTACAACATACAGGCCAGCCAGAGTTTATTCAGAACTATTTAACCCGAATGCCAGAGATAGACTGACCATAATAATTCAAGGAGTAGTGCCAGATTAGCTTGGCGCCTGAAGGCGCCAAGCTAAATCTGGCACTACCCCTTGAAAATATCACAGTCAGTCCATCTCCTGCTAAGTGGTGCTTATCTTTATTTAACACCTCCAGAATTGTGGAAATGCGGCCATGGGGTTTGAACGGGTTAACATCTTTCTGCCCAGAAACCCTAGGGATTGTAACCAGGCCAAGCTTGGTGGTGTGCGACCTACAGAAAGGTTGTGGCTTCGGATGCCAGCTGCACCATGTGACGTACTGCCTCCTCGTGGCCTACCCACAGAGCGAACACTGGTGCTAAAGTCCCTCGGCTGGCGCTACGCCTCCAAAGGGTGGGAGTCGGTGTTCCAGCCTCTCTCCAACACGTGTACCGAGGCCACGGGGACCATGGTGCATTGGGGAGCGTCTGGTGAGGACAGGGTTCGGCAGTTTGCCGCAGGGAAAACCCTTTTCTTGTAACCTTTTGGCTGGCTGTAGCGGTTTGTTTCTTCAAAAACATTACCGATGACATGACTGAATGGAAGTGTCTACTACTTACTCATTCTAGCCTAAGAGCCAGTTGTGTTAAGACACAACCCGGGAGGTACTCGGGGAACCCCGAGGGGACCAAGAGTTGTCTCCCTATACCCACCACCCGGAAGCCGGTGGGTACCCATAATCCCCCAGTCTAGTCTACTTAGGCGCACGATTCGGTCGGTCTTTGCGCTCGGCTCAGCCTACGGACTTTGGTTTTCGACCGTTCTCGGGTTCGGACTTGCTGTTGGAATGAAGAGCGGGAGATTAGGATCGTTTCGTCGGCCCTGCCTGTGCTGCTGCGTGGTTTTCTCGTCCCCACGGCTTGGCGCCTGCGCTTCGGGCCTCTGGTGAGCTGTCCGGTGATCTTCGCCGGTCGTTGCCAGGCGGGTTTTTGGACGTCTCCCCCCGTTCCCCTTCGGCGGAGAGGTAAGGTAGCGGGATTGACCCTCGGCTGGTTCCCGGGCTGGGCACTGGTTGTGCAGGTACGAATGTTTTTCGTCTTCTTCTCACTGTAATTGCGCCCCCACTCACCGTCGGTTGAATCGTAGAGAAGTTTCCTACGCTTTTGTACCTTGGGTGTGGAGATTTCTTTTACTCCATGGCCCTGATTAGCTGAGTGGCACAGCTTGAGTCACGCCCTTGTCATCGCGTGGTTTGTTCGGGACCAGCGCCTGTTCTGTTTTCGCTCACAGGTGATGGATTTAAGCGCACACTCGCATACGCAGGCATACGCGGTAGACAAGTACTCACGTACCTTAGAGAGTGGATATACGTTCCGGCGGGCAGCTGGGTGGGTTTACGCTCCTTGGCTGGGCGGGCCCCTCGTGGCATGTCCACATAAAGTGGTGATTTTCTGCCCCAGATGTTTTTCTTGTTCTTGATTGTCATTGCGTATTGAGTTGTACAGCATGCGGCCCGTGTTGGTTTTTTTTTTCCAACACACGGTCACCCTTAGTAATAATGTTTGGGGGCCTGACTCCTTTTGTCACAGGGGTTGGTACATATGTTGTTGCTCACCTTAGCACTTGACGGCGGTGAATCTACCTCGTTACTTGCACTGCTAGATTGCAGACGTGCAGTTTTGGTACCTCGCTTCCGTCATGACGTATTCGTCTTTTGTTGTACATATGTTGTTCCCCTCGCCTTAGCGCTTGGCGGCAGTGGGCCTGCTTGCTTACTGCACGGCTAGTTGTCGCAATGCAGTTTGCAGACCTGTTTAACCCAGAATACACTTTTTGGAGAAACTGACAAACTCACTGGCTTGGGAATAATTACACATGTGAGGTCCAAAGTACACAATTAGTCAGTTGAAAGTACACTGACTACACCCAGGGGGGTAAACAGGTCTGAGTTTGGTACCTCGCTTCTGTCATGACATGTTTGACTTTTGCTACATATGTTGGTTGCTCACCTTAGTGCTTGAGGGCAGTGAGTCTACCTTCTTGCTGCACTGCTGGCGTGCAGGCTTGACAGTCTGTTACCCCGCTGGTTGCTTGTGTGTTTTGTTGTTACGAAGGCTACCTTTCGTGGCTTAGTCCCACAGGACTCGCCCGCAGGCCTTCGGGTGTTATCTGTTGCAGGGATGCGCTACCCATTCACACAGATGACAGTGGCTAGTTCAGCCCCCAGGGTCTTTCGCCACTGCACCGGATGCCCCGCCGACCATGCTTGCTTTGCAAGCGATCGGCACCGGTTTAGGCGCCTTCCAGACACTGCGGGTTTCCGCACGACAACGGACTGCCCTGGGAGAGAAGCCACACCGGATGTCGCGACTAGTGCGCGAGCATGGATCGTGGAGGCCGCTGCCAGGGGAGCGCACGGGAACAGCCTCTGGCAAGGCCCGCTCGGAAAAGACATTACGCACACGTCCGACGTCTTAGGACGTTGCAGTACACTACCAACCTTGAGAGGACAAGCAGCTTCTCGGCTGTAAGCCCCAGCCCGGCTGCTACTGGTAGGTGTGTTCTTCATGTCCAGGCAGCGCCCATTGGGACTAGGCCTGTCTTCCGACACGGGAGGTGCCTCCTACCCACATTGGGATGATTGCGTCACCTGGCCTCAGCAGCGCGGATGGCAGCATTGAAGCGTCTGCAGGCGGGAGCGACCTATGCTGTTGGTGCTTGAAGGATCCCGTTCCGCCCGATGAAGAGGGGCATGCCGATGTCCTTCACGCAAGGCAGATGTTCCGGTGGCCGTCGGAACAACCACTGGGTCGGTCTCCTATGCGCAGGATGTGGATACGCCTTCCAACGTATCCTTGGCACCGGTCGCTTGAGACCAGGACGTCCCTGTGGGAATCCCCACACCGGATTCAGTGGACTAGTGCACGAAGTAAGCCTGGATCGATGAGGCCGCTTCCAGGAGGAGCGCGCCCGGACTAAGACTTCCAAGAATCCATGTCCACTTTCTGCCCCACTTGTCTCCAAGAAGCCCGCGGGATCCCGCTGGGGGTCCCCCTTACCGGCAAGAAAGCCCGCCTCCCTCGGAGCCCGGCTCAGAGACATTCACGTGCACGTCCAGGGACTCTAGTAAGAATGCTCGTCTCCAAGGAAGCGGAGACTACTATCAACACAGTTCCGGGCCACCTCTCGTCCCGCTCGCTTCTGCGCGGCGCCAGAGTAGGGACCACTATCGGACTGCTGAGGACATGCAAGCTATGCGAGGCTTCCAGTGGCCGTCGGATAACCATACAGTCTGTCTCCTGTGCGCTGGGTGTGCTTCCGACCACTCTTGTAACGTCTGTGCTACCTGGCCGGAGCTGCGATGGTCTAATCTCTGGAACTTTAGAGGAGGGAGACTCCTACCCTCCTCGGGTACTTGAAGATTGCCGAGACGCCTTCCGCTGTGCCCCCGGCACCGGACGTGCGAGACCAGCTGGATCCGACACAGAAAACGCCACTGAGTAATCGAGGGATTAGTGCAGTGTGGGAGTTCGACCGTCAAGACCGCCTCCGTTAGAGAGCGCGCCCAGATACAGCTGGTGGAAAGAACCCGCCTCTCCCAAGAGCCTGGTTTGGTGGGACGCTCGTGGCGTCCCTCCTCCACCGTCGTTCCCCACTCGTCTCTGAAGAAGCCGCCGGGATCCCGCTGGGGGTCCCCTGGCCGGCAAGAAACCCGCCTCTCCCAAGAGCCTGGTTCACAGAGACATTCACTGCACTCGTCCGGAACCTCCTGGTGGTGAAGAGCGTAGACACAGGGATTCTACTCGACGTTATCGCTCTCCCTCGCAAGATCATAAGAGGACCTTCCCGCTCGGGTGCTTGGAGTTGCCCAAGACGCCTTCTGCTGTGCCCCCGGCACCGGACGCGCGAAACCAACTTGATCCGACACAGAAGACGCCACTTGAGTATTCAACGGATTAGTGCACAGAAACCCGCCTCTCCCAAGAGCCTGGTTCGTTCCCCCACTCATCTCTGGCCGCAGGGATCCCCTTGCCGGCAAGCAACCCGCCTCTCCCAAGAGCCTGGTTCACAGAGACTTACACGCACTCATCCGGATCCTCCTGTTCGCGAGGATCGTAGGCGCTGGGATTCTACTCACCGTTATCGCTCTGCTTCGCAAGATCGTAGGAGGACCTTCTCCACTCATCGTTCGACGGATCAGGACTCCCTCGACTGGTTTCGCCTTCTTCGCGTTCCTCATCTCGTTCGGACTCCCGTTCGTCCCGTTCCTCTTCCCATCGACCGGCCACTTCCCCTTCCCTCGTCCTCTCCGTTCCGTTCCTCCTCGTCGCAGCCGTTCTCCTCGTCGGAACCCGCCTTCGGCAAACGGGAGAACCTCGCCGCGTCGCTCCGTCTTCGCTCTCCCCTTCGGAGGGAGTCTTCGACCTGCGGTTCGCCGTCAGCGGGATTCCCTCCCTCGGAGCCCTCCTCGGTCGCCGGTTCCAGACAGCGGGACTTTTGACGGCTGACGACCCCTCGGACTAGTTGCTCGGACGTCTCAGCCGTTTCTCCTCTTCCTCTTCTTCGGCTTCCAGTGCTGCGGTTCCATCAGACCTGTTCTTCTGCGCGGATGGACACTCGGCCGGCGCTGGACGGGACATCCAAGCTCATCGCCGCCGCCCTGCTGCGGAAGTTGCCCGGCATCGCCCCTTGACTCACCGGGGGTTCTCATCCATCGTGGACACTGGGGAACCAAGGCGCAGCCCCTTCTCCCTGACGTCTAACCATCTCGACAACTCTCGTTGGGCACCCGGGGGGTGCCGTACTTCGGACAGGTGGTACCGCTTGGCTGTGCTCGGGGTGGAGGCCTAGCCACTACACTGAGTCGAATCTACTCACCTTAGTCGTCTCTAAGCCCGGCTGCTCAAGCTACGCTTCCTACTTCCGTGATTCTTCTCGAGGTCCAACCCTCCGACCTTCGGACTTCGCGGACAAGAGCGTGCTTAGCTTGGATCTGACGCGGACTACTAGGCCTGCTTCTTCTGCTCGCGGGGGAAGGATAGGTCACAGGAGCTTCTCCTCTTCGGCTACGCGACAGCGGAGGTGTTCTTCCAGGATCAGGGCAACTGGCGATCCTCCGACCAGTGCATACCCCCTACCCTGGTGCTTGCGGAAAGAACTTCATCTCCCTCCGTGCGTGACGCTACCTGGACCGACGGTAGATCTGGGCCAGTCTTCCCCGGTGGGACCAGTGGCTACACACGGAATACACCAGGACACCTTCGGAGGATCGGCGCATGAGACCAGGATGATCCTACGTTTTCAGTGGACTGGGGCACAGGATGGGGCCTTGACCGAGGCCGCTACCCGGACGGAGCGAGCCCGGACACAGCTTTTGAGAAGCAGAGAACTCGCCTCACAGAGCCCAGTTCAGAGAGTCGCGCTTGGCGACGTCCCACGTACAATCTCGGTACCCACTCGTCTCCAAGTAAGCCGCCGGATCCTGCTGGGGGTCCACTTGCCGGCAGGAACCCGCCTCTCCTCAGAGCCCGGGTCGGAGAGACTTACACGCGCTCGTCCGGAGCCTCCTGTCGACTCCCCTCGGGAGGAGTCATCGAATGCTACGTCTTGCCCTTGCTGCCATACGGCGCCTGAGGGATGTTGCCGTGGTGGATTGGTTAACGAGCTTCAGGAGCTACGCCTCACCCTGTCTGCCTACAGTTCGAGGGAACAATTACGTACAGCTCCTCTCGGACCATACCTTACCTGGACCGCCGCGCCTTGGTCCACAGGTTCACCTTGCGCCCGCTTACGGGGCGCTATTCCACCAGGAGACCACGTAGCAAATCCCTGTACAAGCCTCACGGGTGCCTACGACATAGCCGTTCGCTTCGGACGCGCTCGCCTCTTTGCCGGTTCCGGCAGCACTGACGCTACATGCCGGACGTTCTTCCTGGTTAAGCTCAGTCATACGTTCTGAATTACAGGACCCCTCCCTCAGGGAGGTTAGAGGCTACAGGTACGTTATCAAGGCACTTGCAGGGCCACGAACGTCTCATTCGTCAGGGACTGTACTGTCTTGCACTTCGTGGCTACTGGAGGCTGGCGGGCAGGATGACTTCGCCCGCCTCGATTGCAGAGTTCTGCCAGGCCAGAGAGACTCCTCGCTCTGGTGGAGGCCTTTTTGCGGGGGGCACAACTCCCTCCTGGCGCCTCAGCGCCGTAGGTATTCACCTACCTAGGGTCGTTGGGAGTTTGCGTTAGGGAGGACGGCCCTTGGGCCCTAAGGTGTGCTGGAGCGCGGCACCCACCTCCTGTTCGCAATTCTTCCATTCAGTCATGTCATCGGTAATGTTTTTGAAGAAACAAATTCATTTTTCTTTAAAAGGTATTTTTTCGAAAAATACTTACCGATGACATGACTCAAACGACCCTCCCACCTGCCCCGCTTGCCGCTCGTGCGCCAAGTATCCTGACTGAGGGATTATGGGTACCCGGCTTCCGGGTGGTGGGTATAGGGAGACAACTCTTGGTCCCCTCGGGGTTCCCCGAGTGCCTCCCGGGTTGTGTCTTAAAACAACTGGCTCTTAGGCTAGAATGAGTAAGTAGTAGACACTTCCATTCAGTCATGTCATCGGTAAGCATTTTTCGAAAAAATACCTTTTAAAGAAAAATGAATTTTTGTCACCATGACTCCTGCAGGAAGGGTTAGGGTTAGGGTCCTGCAGGAATCGCCTCGACAAGAACTACTACTAACTACTAACAGCAAAAGTTTCACTTTTTAACTTCCAGAACTAAATGACTGCCATTCTGAAGAATGGAAGTCATTTTGATCTAGGGTTCAAAGAGTTTCACAGCATTGTTTTCAAATCTGCTTGCTGAATGCATATGTCTTGGAGTGTAATGACTCGTACATAGCATTTTTATGGTAAGCGCCCTAATATTTGACCACACTAAAATGCGTGCCTCCTCTACGTACATGACTTTATGAAGTTCACTCGCAGCTCTATAAAGCATTGTATGATTTTAGATTTTGAACAAGGACTCTCACCATATAAAGAATTTTGCTGAAAAAAGCGTCGGCAATGTGACAGCATGATTGACAGTAAGCATGTCTTTATGACAGTCTCGAGAGGTAACTTGGACACGGCTCGCGTTGTCCAGCTGCCGATAGTGGACAGTCCTGCACCCACGCCCTGACTTCATGCCGCAGGCCGTCCCTAAGGACCTGGCGCCACGCTTGGCTGCTTTTCATGGCGACCCGGGCGTGTGGTGGCTGGGACAGCTGATCAAGTACCTGATACGCCCCAACGAATTTCTTATGGAGGAAATAGTCGCCACAGCTACGAAGCTGGAATTTAAGAAGCCCATAGTGGGGTCAGTCCAATGCTCTCATTTGTTTTGTTTATTTCTTTTTCAAGATTATGCTAGCTTGTTTAGCTTATCATGGGAGACACCTACCCGATGCGTGAAAGGCCATCGGGCCGATGTCGGCCGCCGTTGGCCCGATGGCCTTTTGTGCATTGGGTACCCACTAGTTGGTTTCTGGCCTGGTATTAATTCGGTTGATATGCTGAAAATATATGTATGAAAATTGATACCTTGGAGTATAGGTTGGCCTCAGTATTTCACAGAACTCAGGAGCTACAAAGTCACAACAGGTTAACCCATTTTACCCCGGATCCCTACAGCAAGAGATTGATTGACCATGATAATTCAAGGGTAGTGCCAGATTAGCTTGGCGCCTTCAGGCGCCAAGCTAATCTGGCACTACCCTTGAATTATCATGGTCTATCCATCCTCTGCTACTGGTACATAGTTGTTAGGCAACACCTCCCAAATGTGAGAAACAGGATCTTGGGGCTAAAAGTACTGAATTTTTCAAGAAAAATGACTTGGTAAGCAAAAGGTCCCCGGGTCAGTGTCGGCCGACATTGCACCTGAACTGCGTGCAAGGGTGCGCGCGGGCCAGCTAAAGCTGACATCGACTTAATGACTTTTTGCCCACTGGCCCCTCCACCGGTAGCCAGAGACGTGTGCACGCTAGATACAGTGGACTGGTACGCTTGAGTGGCGCATGGCCTGATACTGAGGTTGGCCTGTACTTACATGTCGGGGGGAAAAACATTTTGCAAAAAAGCATTTCCAGTGTATCAGTTGGCTCATTCAGGCACATGACGATAAGTAATGTTTGTGTTTGTTGTTCAGTGTCCACATACGACGAACAGACAAATTAGCGGTGGAGGCATCTTTCCACTCCCTGGACGAGTACATGGGCCATGTAGAAGCCTACTTCAAACAGAGGGAGCAGCACGAGACTATTGACAAACGACGCGTCTATCTAGCCACAGATGACCCCACAGTGCTGAAGGAGGCCATCGCAAAGTAGGCCAGTTTTCCATACAATATGACACCATAAGATGTCAGCCATAGGATGTCACTTTATTGTGTATTGCTCATGACGGGAACAGATGTTTTTGTTCCTTATTAAAACAGGAAACACACCACAGAGAGAAGACTGCTGATAAACCTGTGCAGGTTCTTAGGACAGTTGAATGATATTTCACGTTTGACACGTATGACAGGTTTGTATGAAATATTAAAACAAGATATAATGACCCATGTCCACAGAGTCTCTTCTGTGTGAGCTTCCATGCATTTTCTGAAGGTTTTTGCACAATGCACTTGCAGACATCATCAGACACATAGACGCTGTCTTTTCAAATCAAATTGTCCGAGAGAGAGAGAGAGAGAGAGAGAGAGCCCTGCGTCAGTTCATGTATAACACTGATGTGTCTGGTGCTTTTACATCACTGTCTCTGTCTGAGTCTTCTCCAGAAGTCGAGGATTGTGACTGTTGACATTTCTGTCTGCGATGAATTACTTCTTGCGAAAACGTTGAAGAGGTACAAAACTGCCCAGCGATTGTGTTCGATTGCAGATGAAGGATTTCTTAAAGACGTTTTTTTGACAGATGTTTGAATTCTTCGGCTGTCAGTAGCGGTTTTTGTTGCGATGATTTTTACAGGGATCATCATGACAAGAAGTGTTACCAACAGCCAAAGTGTTAAAAGCATAACTTTGAGTGGATGCACTAAGAGGGAAGACTGCTACTGATAGCACTTACATTGCAGGGTAAGGTAACAGGGAGATGGATCAAAGCTTAGACGCACACAGTTCTCACGAGCTAGAGCTGCTTCAAGTTATCTACTGTTTTAACCCTCTTAACCCCAAGGTCCCACTTATAACGACTATGTACCAGTTGTAGGAGATGGATTGATCATGATAATTCAAGGGTAGTGCCAGATGAGCTTGGCACAGGTGCCAAGCTCATCTGGCACTACCCTTGAATTATCATGATGATCAATCCATCTCTAGCTGCAGGGTCCCGGTGCTAGAAGGGTTAATACTATTAGACTCACCCCTTCACTGCTGAGAAAAAGTGCAGGCGATCCAACCGCGCGCAAGAGACATTGTCCTTCAGTCGCTCCATTTTCCGTCACAGAGATTGTTCAGTTCAGCATCTAAAAATCGCAGGGGGTTCAATGCCCAATGCCTACCTCCTAGAACCATTGCTGTACCTGTAATTTTTATTCAGCTGGCCAATCTGTCTTAGGTCTTTCGTCTGAATGCTTTGGTCAGGGCTGTCTGGCACCTTACATCATAAATAACCGTAAAACACAAAGATCAAATGGTGGTAAACGATAGGGAAATAAAAGAAATGTACCTTATTTCAGCGTGACTCGAGCGGTGAGCACACTACACAAGTGCTACACAAATGTGTCACAATTAAAACTCTGAACCGAGACAGCTCGAAACTTTTCACTGTGCTACACGTCGCTGTTGCCACTCGTGCAGTAGGAGAGAAAGAGAAATAAAGAAAGAAAATGTGACGGAGCTTTGACATTTCAGTTTTGTTGAACTTTTTGACTACAGGACGCACTTATGTGTGTGCCAGGCAAAGCTCCGTTGCCAATGTCACATAATTATGTGCGCTGGCCTCGCTTACCGTTGCCAATGGGGTGCACACATACGTGTGCTCGAATTCCAGTTTAACTATCAATACCGACAGTACGGTCTAAGGGAAGCAACCTAATTCCAGTTTAACTATCATTACCGACAGTACGGTCTAAGGGAAGCAACCTAATTCCAGTTTAACTATCAATACCGACAGTACGGTCTAAGGGAAGCAACCTAATTCCAGTTTAACTATCAATACCGACAGTACGGTCTAAGGGAAGCAACCTAATTCCAGTTTAACTATCAATACCGGCAGTACGGTCTAAGGGAAGCAACCTACTATAATATTTCAAGGACTCATTTCTGTACTTGTAGCATGACTTTTGTTTGTATGGGCTGAAACATACGAAATAGATGCAATGTGACCCCCACAAGCGTAAAAAAATGGCGCATGCAAGCGGCGATGTATTCCCACGCCGAAGTCAGTAAACCTGTTTGGATTGTGGTGTAAAAAACTGTTGTTGACGCGTGAAGAAACTTTCTGTTGTGCCTTTAGTGTGTCTGGAATGTCAGGCGAGTGGTAATTTTCACACTGTGGATAACTGGGCAGTGGGCAGATGTTCACATCTGCATGGGACATAGACGACCCCGCCCTCCACGAGTCGCCTGCTGCCTTGCAGGCCTGGCCGCTTGGCTGCGGAAAGGCTAAGGGAGGAAACCCCTGACATCAAAGCCCCCGTGTCTCCGGGGAAGGCTTTTAAGCCAGAGACTAGGACAAGGACAGTCTGATATAAAACCTACGACCCGAGGACCTCGATGCCATCGTCCCAGCTTGCTAGGCCATGGCAGATGAACCAAGGGTTTAAAGGGTGGGGCCAGTACTGCGCACACTGCACTCCACCAAAAAGCTCCACCGCGCAGGCTTTAGGAAACGTCCACGGACCATGACTGACCATTCCAAGTCCTGTAGCGACGGGCGAGGGGCGAAACGGCAGGTGAAAGATGTCACTGGAAGCCGCAGTCTCAAACCTGCATGCAGGCGGTTCAGGATATTGGTCGCCTGATGTTGACCTGGGGATGACAACATCACTCGGCACACCCTGAACGACCAAGCAGCCTTCTCTAGGGACAGCACTGCTTGCTCCACACGGAGAGGGGCCAGAAAAGGTGGCCTAACCAAAGCTCGTCCCCTCGCAACCCCAGTTGGCTAGCCGTGGTCAACGGGCATCTTCTCCTGCGGTCAAAAAACAAGAAAGAATAACGGATCCACTCTCATGACGACCACGACAGGACTCAACGTAGCATGCTGGAACGTCCGAACCATGCTCGACAAAGCAGACAGCGAACGCCCTGAACGTCGCTCCGCCCTCATTGCCCATGAATTGCGGAGGTTAAACATCGACATCGCCGCGCTCAGCGAAGTACGCCTTCCGGACGAAGGCAGCCTCCAAGAACTTGGTGCTGGGTACACCCTCTACTGGTCAGGCAGGCCTGCATCAGAAAGACGGCTCTCAGGCGTGGGTTTCATGGTCAAGACATCCATTGCGACTAAGCTGGAAAACCTACCAACGGGCCACTCAGACCGCATCATGTCCATGCGCCTCCCACTGAGACACCAGCAACACGTCACCCTTCTCAGTGTGTACTCCCCAACCCTCCTGGCAGAACCTGCTGAAAAGGACAAGTTTTACACTGACCTGCGCAGCCTCCTACAGAGTACCCCTGCAGACGACAAAGTCATCATCCTTGGCGACTTTAACGCCAGAGTGGGCCAGGACTCTGAAGCCTGGAAAGGAGTCCTCGGCAAGCATGGCGTGGGGAACTGCAATGACAATGGCCGCCTGCTGTTGGAGTTCTGTGCGGAGCAGCAACTGGTCATCACCAACACTACTTTTCAGCAAAAGGACAGTCGAAAGACCACCTGGATGCATCCTTGCTCCAAACACTGGCACCTTATCGACTATGTCCTAGTGCGTCAGAGGGACCGCAGTGAAGTCCTCCTCACCAGAGTGATGCCCAGCGCAGAGTGCCACACTGACCACCGCCTTGTCCGCTGCAAACTCAGGCTCCACTTCAAGCCAAAACCCAAGAAATGGGGGCCCCCCAAGAAAAAGCTTGATGTTGCCAGCCTTCAGCGTGACGATGTGAAAGCTGCCTTTCAGACAGATTTACAGCGCAGGCTCAAAGACACAGCGGACCCAGTAGACTCCTCCCCTGAAACACTTTGGGAACAACTGAAAACTGCTATTGCAAAATCCTCTGCAGAAGTCTTGGGTTTCGCCAGAAAGAAGAACAAAGACTGGTTTGACGAAAACGATGTAGAGACCCAGGAACACCTAGCAAAAAAAGAGCCGCCCATCAGGCCCACCTAGCCCAGCCTTCCTGCCCTGTGAAGAAGTCTGCCTTCCGCCTCGTCTGCAGCAGTCTCCAGCGCAAGCTCAGAGATCTCCAGAATGAGTGGTGGACCAGACTTGCACAGAGGACCCAGCTTTGCGCTGACAATGGTGACTATAGGGGCTTCTACGAAGCACTGGAAGCAGTGTATGGCCCCAGGCACCTGGTACAAAGTCCTCTGCGAAGCGCGAATGGCCAGGCACTCCTCACAGATAATACCTCCATCTTGAACCGCTGGTCGGAATACTTTCAGAGCCTCTTCAGCGCTGAGCGCACTGTTCAAGAAGCAGTCGTCCTACAAATCCCACACCTCCCAGTAAAGGTTGAATTGGACGAACTGCCCACCGCTGAAGAGACCCTCACAGCCATCCACCAGCTCAAGAGTGGCAAAGCAGCAGGCATTGATGGAATACCGCCAGAGATCTGGAAACATGGAGGCACAACACTGCACAACAAGCTCCATGACCTCTTTCTCTGCTGCTGGGAGGAAGGAACACTACCAAAAGATCTCCGTGATGCAGTCGTTATCACCCTGTACAAGAACAAAGGCGAGAAGTCTGACTGTTCCAACTATCGGGGAATTACCCTGCTGTCCATTGCTGGAAAAATCCTTGCAAGGCTGCTCCTGAATCGGCTGGTACCTGCCATCGCTGAAGACCAACTCCCAGAGGGCCAGTGTGGCTTCAGAGCAAACAGGAGCACCACCGATATGGTCTTTGTGCTGAGACAGCTACAGGAGAAGTGCCGCGAGCAGAACAAAGGGCTGTACGTAACATTTGTCGACCTAACAAAAGCATTCGACACTGTGAGCAGGCAAGGCATGTGGCAGATCCTGGAGCGACTTGGCTGTCCCCCAAAGTTCCTCAACATGATTGTCCAGCTACACGAGGACCAGCAAGGCCAGGTCAGACTCAACAATGACCTCTCAGAACCATTCCCTACTCTCAACGGCGTAAAGCAGGGCTGCGTGCTGGCACAGACCCTCTTCACCATCTTTTTTAGCATGATGTTAAAGCAGGCCACAGTGGACCTCGATGATGACGATGCAGTGTACATCAGGTATCGTCTCGATGGCAGCCTGTTCAACCTCAGACGACTGCAGGCCCACATGAAAACCCTAGACCAACTGATTCGTGAGCTGCTTTTTGCTGATGATGCTGCCCTCGTTGCACACACAGAGAGAGCCCTGCAGCGCATCACGTTTTGCTTCGCAGATGCTGCCCAGCTCTTTGGACTCGAGGTCAGTCTGAAAAAGACAGAGGTCCTCCATCAGCCGGCACCCAAGACAGTGTATCGCCCTCCTCACATCACCATTGGCGAGTCTGAACTAAAGTCAGTGCACCAGTTTACCTACCTTGGCTGCATTATCACGTCGGACGCCAAGCTGGACAAGGAGCTTGACAACAGGCTGGCAAAAGCGAACAGCACTTTCGGGCGACTTTTCAAGCGGGTGTGGCACAATCAACAGCTGAAAACAGGCACCAAGATCAGCGTGTACAGAGCTGTGGTCCTCACCACCCTGCTGTATGGTTCCGAGTCCTGGGCCCTCTACCGCAGCCAACTACGACTCCTCGAACGCTTCCACCAGCGCTGCCTGCGTACCATCCTGGGCATTCACTGGAGTGACTATGTCACCAACGTCGAGGTCCTTGAACAGGCTGAAACTGTGAGCATCGAGGCTTTGCTGCTGCGGACACAGCTCCGCTGGGCGGGGCATGTCTCCAGGATGAAGGATCATCGCCTACCAAAGATCACCCTGTTCGGCGAGCTTGCTACTGGACACCGTGACAGAGGGGCACCAAAGAAGAGATACAAAGACTGTCTCAAGAAGTCACTTAGTGCCTGCCAAATCGACCACCACCAGTGGTCTTCGCTTGCTGCGGACCGTGACACCTGGCGCTCCACCATTTACAAGGCAGCTGTCTCCTTTGAGGACTCTCACAGAGCTAGCCTTAAGGACAAGCGGCTCAGGAGAAAAAACAGAGATGCCGCAGCTCAGAACCCTGGCCATACCTTCCCCTGCAGCCACTGCGGTCGACCCTGCCTGTCTCGGATTGGCCTCCGCAGCCACGAACAAGCCTGCAGACGTCGTGGGCAACTCCTATAAAATCTTCGTTCGCGAAGTCAAGCCAAGAGAGAGAGGATAACTAATACACAAACAGCGTGTGTTTTCATACGCCAGTGCAGATCTGATCGTTTTTGCTTTTTGGCTTCTTACTCCATCTTGTTAATACACCTCTGAAATCTTAACAATACAAAATATTTTCTTCAGCATAGTGTCTATGTGTTCACCTTGAATTGCTTTTTCCATTGATACCAAATATGTTGGCGTTTGATACGATTTTTGACTACAAACAGTGCCAATGAAATGAGTCAACATTACTACGGTAGCAGGGAAGTGAGTCAAAGTAAGGCATACATTCGGGGGGGGGGGGGGGGGGGGGAACCAAGCTGTCAGACTACGGTGGCAAAGAGTTAAAGATCTTGTTGAATGCGTGAATGAACTCAGTACTGGTTGGCGAAAGGTGCCAACAATACATGCTTCATGTACGAAATCAGACCTACGGTATATCCAGGTGCTTGCCACGCAGTCCTGTCACTTGAACTCTGTAAGAAAAGTCTGCACTTGATTGATACCGATTCTGATATTATCATTGGCTGCTTAGAAGCAGCACCACTGGTAAATATTTGAAATTACAGAGGCAAAAATCAAGCACGTTTGCGCGACTGGGCATGGTAGTCTATTCACAAAGAGTATTTCCCAGAAAATTGTCTGCCGTCAGAAATATTGACTCCTGACGTCAGACACATATTCTAGGCTTCAAATACAACAATGGCATTGAACCGTCTGTGTTGGGTTACTTCTGGGGTTGCATCGTGGTTTGTAGTCCTCTGAAGCCGATTATCAGACCTCCGCGCGTCAGTCTGATAATCATCTTCATCGGACTACAGTACCACAATGCAACCCTCGAAGTGACCCAACACAGACGACTCAATGCCTAATTGATCCTCATGAGCCCCCGCAGTTGCGAGGGGCTCATGAGGATCTATGTCTCTTGCTGGCCCCATGTTGTGTCTATGTTTCTTGGACAGCTGGGAATATTCGGCGTCAAATTAACCCTTTCACAAGCGCAATTCGACCTCTGTCTGTGAAGGGGATAACCCCATAGGTCACGCCGACGCTGGTAATGGTGTACAGTACCAAGTGTCTGCCTGCGCCTAAGGTTTCAGTCAGCTTCACGCAGGTGTGGCTGTGCTACATTTTCCGACTGTGTTGCAGATATCCCTCGTACCAGTTCATCAGCGACAACGGTATATCACAGTCCGCCTCCCTCGGCTCTCGCTACAGCGACAGCTCCCTGAGAGGAATCACCCTCGACATCCACTTTTTATCGCAGTCGGATTATTTGGTCTGCACATTTTCTTCACAGGTAAGTACCGTGTTCACCCACAAGACACCGCCGCAGGCGATGGATGTGGCCATGACAGTTTAACCCTTTTAACCCCAAGGTCCCATTTCTCCAATTTAGGAGGTGTTGCCTAACGATTATGTACCAGTTGTAGGGCGCCAAGCTAATCTGGCACTACCCTTGAATTATCATGGTCAATCCATCCCCTGCTGTAGGGATTCGGGGCTAAAAGGGTTAATACTGATCAAGTTTGACCCCCTTGGAGAGGTCAAGAGTCTAAAGAGATCAGGAAATGATGTGAAAAATGTCTATTTTGGGGGACAGAATTTTAGGTTTTGGCTCAGTGGTTGGTCCGTCCATCAGCTGTCGTCCGTTCTGCCGTTGTCCGTGGTAAACTTTAACGTTGGCATTTTCTCAGAGACTGTTCAAGCCACAGTCTTCAAACTTGGCCCAAGGATATTTTTGTGGCAAGACCTTTCTAAACATGCCAATTTGAGTGACCTGTCTCAAAGGTCAAGGTCACGGGATGAGGAAACAATTGTCATATTTTGACAAAATTGATTTTTTCGCAAATACTATTCACAACTTCAAATCCAAACTTTGTACAAAGAATGGTAAAGCCCTATTTCAAAATAGACATACAAACAAGTACAGAATCTGTAACTTATCTTTCAATTATCTCTGGATTTTCAGGTGTGTCGAGTGGCTTACGAACTTATGCAGACTCATCACGGAGACGCGTCCACATATTTCCGCTCTTTAGACGATGTGTTTTACTTTGGTGGACAGAACGCGCACAACTTGCGTGCTGTGGAGAAACACGTCCCTTACAACGAGGACACATTGAACCTTGAGGTCGGCGACCTTTTGGGTATCGCCGGCAACCACTGGGACGGGTATTCCAAAGGCACGAACCGCCGTTTGGGGAAGACCGGACTTTACCCGTCATACAAAGTGGTGAATGACGTGGTGGCTGTAGAGATGCCGACTTATCCAGAGGTGAAAGAAAAAGACACCGCCGATGGTGCAGGGATGGCTGCGTTGTACGGCCGTAGGTGATGACTGGTGCGGTTTCAGCTGTACGCCTGAAGCCAGGGAAGAGCTGGAGCTTGTCCTAGTTAGCAAGACTTAGAGGCAGGGAGTCTCCTGCGTCCCTGCAAAATCACCAGTACAGTACTGCGAAAGCAGGGGCGCATGAGAATCCCTGCCTCTTGCATACACAGCTTTGACGACACCCTTCGCAGTCAGAGATCTTCTGTCATCATGCCACTGTTGCCACACAGATTTGGGCTTTGTTGGGGTGTTGTCATGTATGAAAAAATCGGATGGCTTTAATTTGAAGTCTGCCGGAGGCGCAGTTCCCTGATATCAATCTGTGAAGTCTGCAGGAGGCGCAGTTCCCTCATATCAATCTGTGCCTCCAGCAGATGGAGCAGGCTGCGTGGAGTTGTGTCTGCTCTGTACGCCAGAGGACGCCCTTCACACGAGCAACTTCCGGTGCTGTTCATAGCAAGAGACGCAGATTTTCTCCAGAGCCCCCCCGGGCCTTGGCAAGGACTCGTCAGTCTGCACCTCTTGCAGGCGGAGTGGACCATGTTGAGATAAACGCTCTTAACTCGGACGACACCCTCGTTTGGAGGATCGACTGGTGAATATGTGCCGCTACAGAGGCCAGAAGCATACTGCTCGTAGTGTGTGACATCCGTAACGTTTCGAAACTCCGTTTCCCTGACAGTGTTGCAGTGACCATGGTAACTGATGACTTATCCTGAAATGATGCAGGGATGTACGGCGGACAGTGTGGGGATGATGGTTGCAATTGGATGTAGGTGTTTGTGCGGTTTTGTGTGCAAGAGTTAGAATCGAGTTGATGGTGGCTGCCAAGCCCCGTGACCGCTGCTGACGGTTCCGTTTGGCGGTAAAGAGGCGTAGTTATGCGTCTTCTCTGCCAAGTGGTACCGTCGGTAACGGTCAAGGGGTTAACCACCTTTGTACATACAGATGCCGGTACTTTTTTCAGCAACTGTGGCTGCACGCGCAAGAAAGTTACAAGCCGAGACTTGTTGATTGTTATCCAAGAGACAAAATGTTTAAGTTTATTTGTTTGACGGCTCGCCAGGTCATGATGTACGTGAAAACGCAAGGTACTGTACCCCAAGGCCGAGTCTCCCAAATTGTGGAGGTGTCCGCTAATGACTGTGCACCGGTTGCATTAGATAGATCGACCATGATAATTCAAGGGTAGTGCCAGATGAGCTTGGCGCCTGTCGGCGCCAAGCTCATCTGGCACTACCCTTGAATTACCATGGTCAATCCATCTCGTGCTGTGGTGCGTGGGGGCTAAATGGGTTACATCCTTCGTGCATGCAGACACCTGTACTGTAAACAATACTGGCGGTCTGCAAGCACAGTGTGCCTGGGAGGGTAAATGTGACCTTGTCGGCCTTTATGACTAGAGGTAGGGCACGTCTTTACACGTGTAAATCTGGAGAAGCGGCGTTTCTGCCAGGGAATGCTCCACAGAGAAAACTCCACACGCTAGGCAGCTTTATTGTGAACAGGTCAGTTGATGTCCCCTCTATTGGTCATTATAGGCATGGTCAGCGTGCAGCGCAACAGAACCTGTTACGAGCGGCCACTCGCACGAGATCGCCTGTCATTAAACCCTTTGCGTGTCGTTAGCGGTTTTAGTCGCGATGGTTCCTACAGGAATAACAACATCCTACAGGAACCATCGCGACTAAAACTGCTGCCGTCACGCAAAGGGCTGATGGCCATTATTTATGTGGCTGTCGTGATAGTCTTTAACTGAAGGTGGACTCTCTGCCCTTCTAGACTTCTCTTGAGAGAGTGCCTGTCTTTCTTAACACTAAGACCCCATTTCCCAAATCATTGCATCGTCACCTGACGACTATGCACCAGTTGCAGGAGATGGGTGGACCGTGATAATTCAAGGGTAGTGCCAGATGAGCTTGGCGCCTTCGGCGCCAAGCTCATCTGGCACTACCCTTGAATTATCACGGTCCATCCATTTCCTGCAGTAGGGTCTTGGGGCTAAATGAGTTAAAGACTACTTCCTTCTTGCAAAAAGGTGGGCGCTCCAAACAGGTTTTACTGTAACACCAGCAGCCATGTGCCACAGGTCAGTGACATCTAGAGTAGAGGATCAGGATCAGGAATTTATTTAACGTCTTTTCACACATTGGTGATATTAGAAACCAAACACACAACTTGTGAATAGCAAAGAATAGCAATAATTAACATCCAACCACGCGTACAAATTACTTATTATAATAGTTTACCCACCAGACTATGAATTATTATATTAACTATTGGAATGGCAAAATTTCCATGTAAGATGTCATACAATAGAGTAGAGGAGTGCAGTTTTATATCTGGTAGTCATCGTTGCAAGTTTCTTTCTGGAAAAAGGTCTTCTGGTTGAGTAATCCTCAATAGGCGTATGTGCACATGTCTGTCCTTCATCACAGCTCATCAGCAGGCGTGGCACAGTTGACGCTTTTGCCGTTGCGGAGGTCTGAAAGAATCTGGTTCTACATTTTGACCATGTTTTTCCCTGTCGGGATTTTGCTGTTGAGAGCCTGTTGTTTCTGTGAAACTTTTGAACAGAGAGTTTCCAGAGAATGCCACTGTTTTATTGGAGCGTTTGACTACTATCTTATTTACATGTCACGTGCTCGACTCGCAGCTGCACGAGTCAAAGAACTGCATGAGCCCCCGCAGATGTACTAACACACCAGCAGATGCGGGGGCTCATGAAGTTCATTGCCTCGTGCTGGCTCCATGTATTCCTGTGTTCCTTTGACGGATGGGGTTATCTGGTTTTTGTTTCACAAACTGAGTGAGACATTAGTTGAGTTATGGCCACATACGTATTCTCTGGCTCTGTTCATGTATGGCGCTGCATGGTATGGTTTTATTTTAATTTGGTGACAGGAACTCTTGTTGAAGTTTAGCCTTCACGTTGTTCTGTTTTGAACAGGAACTCACAGTTTTAACAGTAATCAGTCAGTCAGTCATTCATTCAGTCAATCAATCAATTGAGCATTAGTTTGATATGCTTTGCCCATATTTGAACTTTTGACAGAAATCCGTACGAACAGCAGGCTTATCCCCCTCATTGATGATAACAGAAACGATTGATGATTACCAAATGCAGACACGTGTTAGACAAGTTGTTGATGATACTGATGTATGTCCATGATGTTTTGATGGAATAAATTGTGAAACGGACGCAACATTGGATGACATCTGTTTCAGTACCACATCGACTGCACAAGGACTGTATGTGTAGCGGAACCTGTATTGAGCGATCAGTCCTGCGAAAGATCACCTGCCGTTAATTGATTGATTAGTTCGCGGTTCAACGTCCGTAGAGACAGCTAGTGCCTATGGCGTACAATCTCAACACTGATCAATTCAGCCGCGCTGCAACTGCGCCACTTTGACCTACCGGGACTTTGAACAGATTTTCGGTATCTGAACGGGCCCGTCGTTTTGCCTGGACACGGCCTGCCGTTAACCCCTTCACTGCCAAGAAAACGTGAACGCGGTCCAACTGCAAGAGGCATAGATCCTCATGAGCCCCCGCGACTGCGGGGGCTCATGAGGATCTATGCCTCTTGCTGAGATCACTGTGTGTCCATGTTGTTTGGACAGTTGTGGCGTTTGGTTGTTAACCCTTATCATTCGGAATCCATCCGTGTGCGAAATAAAGTTTGACTGAAATGGTTCAAGGGTGGTGCCAGAATGTCTTCGCGCCTCTAGGCGCCAAGCTGTTCTGGCACCACCCTTGAGCTAAGGCCATTGGTCTGTATCCTTATCTGTAAGTACTATAATGTAGCTTGCATATGGCAGTGTACAAATTTGAAGCTTTTAGCCTCAGTATGATGTGGGTTAAGTGAACCCATATTTCAGAAACACAGTGTATGGTTTTTGGCAGGGAAGGGGCTGAACACTGTGGTTGAAGTGGCTGTAGCCGCCTACATCATGGCCATTAATGACAGGTGACACTTCATAGGTCACCTGTCTTTTAACCTTTTTACTCCTGCGACCCTGCTGTAGGAGATGGCTTGATCATGATAATTCAAGGGTAGTGCCAGATGAGCTTGGCGCCTTTAGGTGCCAAGCTCATCTGGCACTACCCTTGAATTATCATGATCAGGCCATCTCCTGCAACTGGTACATAGTCGTTAGGCGACACCTCCAACATTCGGGAAATGGGACCTTGGGGCTGTAAGGGTTAAGACCCCTTTTTTTTTTTTCAAACAAGGTGATCGCTCAAAACAGGTTTTGCTGTACAGGTGTTAATATTTGCCCAGTCCTCGGGGCCCGAAGACGTTTTGCTGCTGGGGTGGTGATGTCATTTCCGTGGTTTTCATCTTATGCCATATATGATTTTTGTAATTTTAAATGTATGAGGTCACCATCAAAATCTTCCAAAATCTGTCAACACCTGATTAGCAGCATGTAAATAATCGCATGACATTTTTTTGGGATTGTTGTTTATTATTTTTATTTGGCGATGGTGCAGTGCAATCTATATCAGCAATGACTATCCGTGGTGCACCAAAAAGACTTTGCTCTCAGATCTCCGTTGTATGTTAAGCTGTGTTGCTTGGTTTTAGTGCTGTTACCTGCCTTTGGTTCGGTTCTCTCGTGTGTGTGATTATTATTTTCTGCCAGAGACACAGAGTCGCATTAGCCCCTGCATTTGCAGGGGCTCAGGAGAATCTCTGTCCCTGGCAGACATGTATATCGTATCTGTCTCTGAGGGTGGTACACCCATGGGCCTTGAGACAGGGTATCCGTATAGTCAATATCCATTTTACCGTTTGTGTGAAAAATGTTCTTCTGTATATCGCCAATATCATCGCTTGAGAAAGGGACGCTTTGTGATATTACCATGATACATGTTGTTACTTTGATGTGGATTGCATTTGATTTTCTTGTTTGTACTACTTTTCACGTGCTAGTTGAGGTGTGGTTGATACTTAGCGGTAGTGTAGCTTTAATGTTTTCAAGTTTTGTTATCAAGTTTGGCCAAGGGCGATGGATGGATTAATTGATTTTAGAGCACTCGTTTATACAATTGCAATGTCACTGTGGCAGATTTCATTTGTTAAGTGTCTTTTAAACTTGTTTTGGAAATTGAATTGTTGAAGTTTTTTTTTTATCGAGTAGTGCAGGAATTTTAGGTCAAGCAAACTGTTTCACGATTAAGGCGGCCCTGTAAAGGCAAAAGATGGCAAGTCCATGGCAAGATTTTCATCCTGATACACTGTTGCTTGAAATATATTTGACTATGATAGTTCAAGGGTGATGCCAGAATAGCTTGGCGCCTCAGGCGCCAAGCTATTCTGGCACCACCCTTGAACTAAAATGGTTGATCTATCTCCTAATCTGAAATGAAACCTTCATGGGACAATAAGCAAATTTTGAAAAACTTCAGCCTCAGGATGTAGTGGGTTAAATATGAATATTGCTGTTGACAAAATAGTCTGACTGTCTTTTGTCCTTCAGAGGGCCGAAGGGTGTTGTCCGAGCAGGTGTTGTGCGTGGAAGTGGATGCTCTGCTCGCTAACTGATGTATATTTCACACCACGGGAATGTTCACCTTGTGGCTGACGGTAGTGGTTTTTGTCGCGATGATTCCTGGCGGATGGGTTAGAGTTAGGGTCCTGGCGGAATCGTGACAAGAACCACTACCAACGGCCAACGAGTTAATGCTAGTGCTGGCGTCTGTACACTGAGACTGGCCTGTTCAGGCGTATCACAAACCTGACAAATCAATCTCAGCGTTTTGTTTAGCCGTATTATGTATTCATGTAACGTGTATCACATCTTGCATCGTGATATTGCACCGTGAAGTTGTTTTATTTCCACATGGTTCACTCTACAAGCACTCATTTTCTGTGGTTCAGCTGCACGTGCAAATTTGCAGGCCATGAGTCAGACTTTGACAAAATGAAAGTCTGATATGAAGTGTTTTTGTCTGCACAAGTGACTTTGTTGCCATATGAATGTGCAATTACAACTTAACTTGTTACGCGGCGTGCACTTTTTAGCCTTTGTTAATTGTCGTAGGCTTTCTAGGAGATATCTGTTCATGCCTTGCTTAGTTGCTGCATTGGTAGCAAAGCTGCGATTTATCCCAGTGAGCAGAATCTCCTTGGGCCGATGTCAGCCATAGGTGGATGTAGTTGACCTGTGACTTGCCATCCGCAGGCCAAGTAATAGTTAATCAGGACCAAAAAGGTGACTGCCAAGCGTGTAAAATGCAAAGAAGTACCCAACGGAGAAAGAAACACGCTTAGAAAAGATGGGTACAACACAAATTGTGTTGTACCCGTCTTTTCTAAGCGTGTTTCTTTCTCCGTTGGGCACTTCTTTGCAAGTAATAGTTGAGCTGTGGAGGGCAACGTGTGGGCCAGGTATACCCGGCGTCGGTCCAGGGACAGTTCCTTGACAGTTGTATCACATGCAATCACGTTTTTTATGAAGTGACGGGAATCGTGAATGTAGACGGTTGTTTTAGATAGTTGTATTGTCACATTGCTGAGTTGCGTTTAGCACTTATGTTTAGATAGTGCCCGGTTGTATTGTTAGGTTGCTGAGTTGCGTTGAGCACTTGAGTTACCCAATTGTATTGTCATTGTTTTCTGTGAAGAGACGGGAATTGTGAATGTAGACGGTCGTTTTAGATAGTTGTATTGTCACGTTGCTGATTCGCGTTGAGCACTTAGCCTTAGGTAGTACCTGGTCATATTGTTACGTTGCTGTGTTGTGTTTTACGTTTAGGTAGTACCCGGTTGTATTACCATTTGCTTAGTGGCTTGGAACACTGATATTGAGGTAGTACCCGGTTGTATTTTCAGGTTGCTGAGTTGCGTTGAACACTTAAGTTGAGGTAGTACCCGGTCGTATTGTCACGTAACTTAGTAGCTTTGAACACTTATCATTAACCTGTTTTGTGCCAAGAAAAACTGAACACCATCCGACCGCAAGAGGCAATAGATCCTCATGAGCCCCCGCAGTTTCTCATGAGGACCTATGCCTCTTGCTGACACCACTTTGAATCCCTGTCCCCGGGACGGCGAGGGTTTTCTGGTCTTGAATCGAGGAAGGTTACACAAACACATTCTACATCCGCTGGCTCTGTTTGAGTTAACCCTTTGGACTGTCGGTAACATTTTGGAGCTGTTTTTTTGCATTGCAATCATCGTGCAACAACAACTGCCACCGACAGACAGCCAAAGGGCTAATTGGAAGGTCGAGCATCGACGACGGAGTGCATCTGTGAAGGATGCGCGACATCGGCACGGCACTGTCGTTGAACTGTTCTGCTTTGACGTTACCTGCGAGAGGTGTGTCACACACCTGCCTGGACACACGCCCGTGTTTAGTGTCATGTACCAGGGAATGGACCTATTTAGCATCGCTACAGTAATCATATTTATTATTGGTGAATATGTCACCTCTATCTATTCTCGTTTATTTATTTATTTATGTCTAAACTAATGCTGGCATTGTCATTCATGTCTTTAATCCTTTGCGTGTTGGTAGCGGTTTTTGTCGTGATGATTGCTATAGGAGTCATCACGACAAGAACCGCTACTAGCACGCAAAGGGTTCAATGATACATGTAGGATCTCACCTGATTCTGCACAAGCCCCCTTCCTGCTCATCAGCATTTTTCTTGGGGGAAAGTTGGCATTATATATGGTAAGATTTAAATGTGTTAATTCAAAGAATGCATACAGCAATTCTGTAATTTGAAAAAAAAAATCGCCATAAACGAACATTACTTGCATTAATATCAAACAAATTTCATGCCTAGAAAAGCAAAAAAATAGTTTTGAAAATGCAAAAACGACATGTTCTGCACCCCACCGGCATCTAGTTGCCCTACAGACACGGCCTGCCTTTGTGTACAAAAACGTTCACAATCGGCCAATTTTCACCAATTTTTTTTCTTTCACATCCCGTTTTACGTACACAAATGACTTGATCCTTTTGTTGCCAAAACCTGTCCACAGGCGTTGTTGGCCAAGTATTTATTAACAAATCACTATTATTTGATTTGATAAATATGAACCATTGTAATAATGAGGATACAGTGTCTACAGAATATTCTGTGAAATCCGGGTAATTTGTGCATGTGTTGATATTGGCAGTATTTGATGCTGCTTAGCTTTAACCTATTTCGCACCAGGACTCTGCAGCAGGAGATGGATTGATCATGATAATTCAAGGGTAGTGCCAGATGAGCTTGGCACCTTCAGGCGCCAAGCTCATCTGGCACTACCCTTGAATTATCATGATCAATCCATCTCCTACAACTGGTAGTTGTTAGACAACGCCTCCAAAAGTTTGGAAATGCGGCCATGTTGTTAAGAGGGTAAACGCTAGTTGCGGCCGCTGGTTCTAATTAGAAGACGTTTTAGTCGCTGTATTCAACTCTTTTAGGGCTAGTTGCAGGAGATGGATTACCCATGAAGTTCATAGGTAGTGCTTGACTAGCTTGGCACCGGAAGGTGCCTAGCTAATGAGGTACTACCCTTGAAATTCATGGTCCATCCATCTTGCAACCTGGACATTGGGCTAGATGAGTTGTCATTGTCTTGGAGAAAATTGCTGCATTTGGAATAGACTGCCACTATTTCAAATAACATTTTTTAAAAATCTTGCCAGACTGGAGACAAGAAGGTAGAGGTAGTTTGTACGCATAGACTGACAGTGACTTTTTAGATTTGTATGGGAGGAGAACCGTCGTGAAGGAAATGTCTTGGTGCATAATTGTCGTCTGTAGCATTTTGTTGCCCCTTTTAAAGTTTCTTTCCCCCACCTCGTCAATGCCGAAATGTGATGAGCAGCACGCAGATGCAAGCCGTGTAGATCCTTGTCAGTGACTCCTGACAGCTGCAGGGACTCGAGAGAATTATTGTCTCTTGCTCTCTGCATTCGTATCCATAAACCTCAGCAGATGAAGCTATCCAGCAGGCAGTCTGTGATGGTTCCAGAGAAATTTCTAGATGCTGACAGGGGGAGTAACCCATTTCATCCCACAGCCGCATTGCACAGATTTTGGAAGTATTACCTAACGACTATGTACCAGTTGCAGGAGATGGTTTGACCGTGATAATTCCAGGGTAGTGCCAGATTAGCTTGGCGCCTGCACTACCCTGGAATTATCACGGTCAAATCATCCCCTGCTGTAGGGCATCAGGACTAAATGGGTTAACTGTTGGTCTTGTAGTCTATAGAGGTCAATGAGAAGGGGTGGAAAAAATAGGCATGAATGTTTGACACTCGTTGAATTAAAACGGCAAACAAACATGCGATACATCACACGTTTGTTGGCCCTTTTAATTCAGAGATTGTGTCAAGTTTGTGCATTCTTTTTTTTTCTACTTCTCAATTATCCCATTAGTTTAGTCTTTCCCTTATATCTGAAATGTTAATTCGATCACGATGATGTGTTTGCATGCATGCTTGAGATTGCGGCCACATGCTCTCCGCAGTGTCTTCAGTTTGTTGGGCTGCAGTTTGCGGCAGTTGCTATTTAAGTGACCAGTAAGGTTGATTTAATCTCGAACTGAAACCTGTATATCCATGTCATTTGCGGCAAACTAATGAGTTATTTTTGTACAATTAGTTTTTGTTAATCCAAGGTTAGGCGCTATACAAGTACTCATTATTATTATTAAACTGAAATCCTTTTATCCAAAACCGAGCCGACGGCATATCATCCATTTGTGGACTTCTGTATCAAGATGTTTTAAACTGGTGTTAGATTGTGCATGTATGCTCATGCCTGCGAGTGTGTTTGAGTGTTTAGATTGCTTTATGCCTGCTTTCGTTTCGTCTACAGCTTTTCAACACAACAGAATCATGACAAGAAGATGCGTGCGGTGGATTTTGTTTCTCACATCGAGCCCTTAATTCTGACTTGGCACATTTGGGAATTTGTCTTCCGAAGAATGCGGAACTATTCAGGATATGTAGATTGACCGTGATAGTTGAGGATTGACCATGCTAGTTCAAGGATGATGCCTAAAGGCGCCAAGCTGTTCTGACACCACCCTTGAACTATCATGGTCATCAGTCTGGCTGAATGGGTTAAAAAGAAGTGTATTTATGTACAAGGGTTGGTGTTTTGATCACCGGACATATTTGCCTGTTTTTTCACGGTCACAAAACCACGACTTGTTTTTAGTGCCACGTGTGTACATGGTGGCGGACACAGTCGAGGCCGACTGTATGTAAAATGTTGAATTTCCGGACATTTCCTCGCTGTGCAGTTCACCACAAGCCGTTTAACCATTTCAACGCAGAGCATCTTTCCAAATGCATGTTATACTTAACATTATGATCAACACCTCCACTGCTAGTGAAAAAAGCGCCACTCGCGTGTAAAAGGCATAGGAGCCTCATAAGCCCCCCCCCCCCCCTCTCCTCCCCTGCACCCCACCCGGGTCTGCCCTGGGGGACTTGGGTGGGGTTAGGTATTTTTTAGTTCCCAGGGTCACCCTGGTCAGCCCCACAGGGTGGGTTTTTCTCTCTATTCTGGGGCATGTGTTTCTGTCTACCCTTTGTCCATTCACCTGTATTTGCCTTTTTAAAACTCTCCCTACTGTCTGCACTGCCTGTAGCTCTTGATATTGGATGTGTGTTGCTAAATGGTCTTAGCTTTATTTAGGCCCATGTGTTAGGTTTATTTAACGTATTTGACCGGCTGGCGACATACATTCAATGTTCTGTTTCTTTTTTATTTTTTCACAAGCAGTGCAGGCACGTCCTGAGAAAGCCTTGTTGCTGTCGGGACGTTAAGCAATGTACAATCAATCAATCAATCTCCTCCCCTGCAGTTGTAGGGGCTCATGAGGTTCTATACCTTTTGCATATTGGCAATCCACGAACAAACACGGTCATCATGCGTTCAGTTGGTTTTGGTTGTGATTCCAGACCTTACAGCTTCGAACCGTAAGGTCCAAAATCAGAGAGCAGTGCACGACTGTATTGCAGGCTCCAGACCAACGTGAAACGCTTTGCGAGTTCTGCGTGTGTAAATCTACGTAGCGTCTTTTTCTCTGAATGGTTTTTACATTTTTAACAGAGCCGAGACGAAGTGGGTTTCACATTTGCGTTCTTGTTACAGAGCCCGTTTTTATTTATTTACCACACTTTTAATTTTCTCTCAATACGTCACCAAAAACTTTCACTTCAGGAGATAGTTGCGAGTTTAAGAAAAAAAAAATCTTTAATTTTATGGTACCATGGGATGAACGTGTAAACAGTGCTTGAGAATCATACTATTACTTTTTTTTTTAATGAGCAGTGTTTTGTTAGAGCTTTGTTAGTTTGATTTTGAAGGTCATACCAGCTGCATCAGTAACACTTTCACCTTTAACCCCTTCACAGCCGAGAACAAGTCAACTGCAAGAGACGTAAAACCTCATGAGCCCCTGCAATTTGTGGGGGCTCATGAGGATCTATGTCTGTTGTGGACATCACGTTGAATCCTTGGTCGGCTGCAATTCTTCGGCGTTGAATTTAAGGAAGATGGCAGAAACCCGATCTGCCCCATCGGCGGTGAAGAGGTTGGAACGAGCTGAATATACAAACATTTTACTACCTGGGAAAACAGCACTTTCAACGAACACAACGGCCCACCCTTTTTCAGAGGGAATACTCGATTCTGCAAATTGTAACAAAATTTTGTTGCCACTGCGGCACTGTTTATAATTATGCGATGGGACAAGATTTCATTTTCCCAGGTTAAATTCTTATTCTATTCAGCACACTTTTACTTCTCCGCTGGTTGACGCAAATTGTGTTTTGGCAGTCTTCATTAAAACCCTTATCATTCGGAGTACACCAGTGTGTGAAATAAGTTTTACTAAAATAGTTCCAGGGTAGTGCCAGAATATCTTGGCGCCTCTAGGCGCCAAGCTATTCTGGCACCACCCTTGAACTAAAGCCATTGGTCTGTACCCTTATCTGTAAGTACTATAATGTAGCTTGCATATGGCAGTGTACAAATTTGAAGCTTTTGGCCTCAGTATGATATGGGTTAATCGATGCATCGATGCCAGAGAGCCCTGGCCGTCCCAGGAACAGTGCATTCAACGTGGTGTCAGCGAGAGGCATAGATCCTCATTAGCCCCAACAACTGCGGGGGCTCATGAGGATCTATGTGTCTTGCAGTTGGATTGCATTGACTTTTTTTCGGCAGACAAGGGGCTAGTACACTACAGCGTGTGATGGATCTGCTGTGACAGTTCAAGGGTAGTGGCAGGTTAGCTCAGCGCCTTATCAGGCGCCAAACCAGTTTGGCATCTGCCTTGGAGCTGTCATGGCAGATTCATTTCCCACAGCTAGGTAATGCAGTCTGTACACACGCCTCGATGGAAACGCACTGGACCCCATGGACACAGTTCCCAGACTTGACAGTTGTCCTGCGCTAAAGACTGCATTGTGTTACACTACCGCAGCCACACGCAAGGTGTTGTAGATGGAAGACGCAGCCAGACAAGAGTGTTTCCAGAAGAGTCTTTTATTTCTTGGTCATCGTGGGTCTAATAGGTTGGGCACAACCAACCTACTAGCATGGCATACTAAGTCAAAGGGGCTATTACTGTCACCCATATTATTCCACATCTATCATGGTGGCCAGCGTCCCCTGACCCTATCTGTCAAAGGAGCTATTACTGTCGCCCATAATCTATCCCCCATCTGCTCTGGTGGATAGCGCCCTCTGATCCTAGCTGACCAGGGACCCATTACTGTCTCTCATAATTATTCCACATCTATTATGCTGGTCAGCGTCCTCTGATCCTAGCTATCAAAGGAACTCATTACTGTCTCTCCTAATTATTCCACATCTATTATGGTGGCCAGCGTCCTCTGATCCTAGCTATCAAAGGAACCCATTACTGTCTCTCATAATTATTCCACATCTATTATGGTGGCCAGCGTCCTCTGATCTTAGCTGACCAGGGACCCATTACTGTCTCTCCTAATTATTTCACATCTATTATGGTGGCCAGCGTCCTCTGATCTTAGCTGACCAGGGACCCATTACTGTCTCTCCTAATTATTCCACATCTATTATGGTGGCCAGCGTCCTCTGATCTTAGCTGACCAGTAACCTATTATTTATTCATTAGTCTCAGCTCCCAGTTCGCTACTGCCCGCATTGGGACCGCTAGAGTGAGATTGATGTATTTCCACTCGAAATTATCATTCATTAGTCCGAGCTTAGTAGGGCCGGCCACTTGTCAACTTCACGTGAGCCCGTGGTAGCCAAAGTGGGCCGTGTCATAACCCTCTCCGTGCTCTGCCCGTGGTACTAATTATATTCTCGTTATTTTCATATCAAGGGAAATTATAAAATTACCCGACCGTGATATTGGTCGTATACACTTATAGTGTAACAATTGCTGTCCAGGAGACATTTCGACCGTGACAGTTCAAGGGTGGTACCAGGATAGCTTGGCGCCGAGAGGCGCCAAGCTATCCTGGTACCATCCTTGAACTGTCATGGTCGATCCATATCTTGTTTGTCAGGGGCGAATCGGTTAAAAGTTGCGAGTCATCATTCGGTGTGAATGCGTGTAACGTCACTGTTGCCGGATCGGCAATAGGCAAGGATTCCCCATAGCTCCTCCCCCTTCCATAAAAACTGACATGCATCAAATTTGTATTTTTCTGTTTACATGATTTGTGTCAATGTATCGTAGGTGCTACCACTTCTGTTCTGAGTTTTATGCAGATTATACAGTAAATGAAAATGATTATTTTTATCAATCATGTTTATGGTGATATTTGTTTCTGTATGTTTTGTGTGTTAGAGAAGGTCTGTAGTTTGCTGTGTAATTCACATGAAAGTAAAAATTGGTCATTACAAGAAAATGTTGAATCAGGGGTTATTTTGTTTGCGGGTGCATGCTCGAGTGATCTTGTTTTGTAATCAAGTGATTACAGTATCCTCCACTGAAATGAAACGTAACCACTTACAAACTTGAATTCCAACGTAAGGGATGGACATTTTATCTTGATATTTGGTGTGCAGTTTTCTCATGATGCGGTTTTTTTTTTTTTTTTTTTTTTTTTTTTTTTTAAATTAGTTTGCTACACAAAAACTTGCTGACATAGCCAAACAGAGGTACCTAACTTTTCATGCACCTTAAAATTAAACATTTGTACCAGTATCCTGGAACTACACATGCAATTCGTTTGGGTTTTTAGTTCTTTTTTCTGTAATGTTTGTAGTTGTTGAGACCCATCAGCTTGTTACATCTTGATATAAACGTCAAAAAATGCACTGTCAGCACAGTTTTCCTACAGTCGAACCAAACACTTTTTCAGTGAAAAACAGGTCATAAGAGAACTGTACACTCCAAATGGTGTTAACAATATAATCGTGGTAATGTCTGTTCTGTTGGAATTCACGTTGGTAGCTGCCTTTCTTTTGGAAGATGCTATACACGTTCATTTTAACCAAGCGGCTGTTTGTAGCTCTTTTGGGGGGCAATTCCTGTAAGAATCACCTAACTTAAAGCACTGCAGACAGCCAAAGGGGAAAAGGCAATTGCTCTGCAGATCTGGACAAGCTTTGATAGATTCCCTTCCTCATGGTACCCAACTGCCAGGCAATGACGACGATGAGACACAAGGTACATGACTCTCTCGTCTTCTCATGACATTGCTGCATGGATTATGTGCCGTCTGTCATAGTTCAAGGGTGGTGCCAGAATAGCTTGGCGCCTAGAGGCGCCAAGCTATTCTGGCTCCATCCTTTTAAGTAGGTACATGTATCGAGGTCAATCTGCCTCTTGAAACATACCAGCAGTCTTTAAAAGACGGCTCCCAAACAGGGGAATTTTTCCTGCAAGGCTCAACAATGTTTTGCTGCATGGCTTATCACATGAAAACAAACCGTAAGGACGGTACGATTTTGTCAGCATGCGACAGCTTGATGGTAACCGACTTGTCCTGCATGTTGGTGTATCAAAAATGGTGTATCAGCATCTTATGATAAAAACCTGGGCTCGAGTGATGAACTACATTTTCAAAAGAAACCAACTCTCACGCAGTAAAGATGTTTGTTGTTTAATTGAATACAAGCTAAATACAGAACAATAAAATGCCAGTACACTTTAAATGTGAAGCAAGCACCTACAGGAAACCCTGAATTCTATGCATCATTTATTGGGATTTGATTTGAACCACACCTGCGTCAGATTCCACGACAATAGCAGGCAAAGTGTTAAACAGACATTTTTCCTTCTTAACCCATTTAGCCCCAGGACCTTGCGGCAGGAGGGGAGGGGGATTGATCATGATAATGCAAGGGTAGTGCCAGATGAGCTTGGTGCCTTCAGGCACCAAGCTCATCTGGCACTAACCTTGAATCATCGTGATCAATCCACCTGCAACTGGTACACGGTCGTTCAGTAATACAAAACTTGGGAACAGCACCCGTGGGGCTAAAAGGGTTAAACCCCGTTGACAGTACAAGGGGATTAACAGTAGTTGTGCCGGATCATTCTCAAAAACTCGTCTGCATAATCGTCATTTGACATCGGAGCACGCGTTTTTCACAAACATCTTCGCAGAGCAATACTTTTCTGCACCACTCATGGGTGGAACCGAAAAAAAAAAAAATTGAATCCTGAAGCGAGGGTCTTGGGGCACTTTATAGGTGGAAATTTTGTTGTTGTTGTTGAATCCGGAAATCTGGCTGTAGCTGGAAAAGTCCCACCCATGCTCATATCATTCGGGACCAGTTGACTTTAAAAAAACAAAAAAAACTTACAAATTCAAAAATTGTTCATGAAATGGCCGCTTTTACATCCCTAAATATGCCTCAGACGTGCAGCCGAGTACAAGATCCATTTTCAAGTAAATGAGCAAGTTTTCAAACCTGCAACAGTGCACATGAAGTCAGTTTGCTCGACTTCGATACTGAAATCTGGCCGTTTCCGGCTGGGGTTATAATGGTATTGAAAAATGATTTGTTTTTAGTCTTCTGACAAAACTGTTACGGATATACAGCAAATCACTGGTAACTATAAATAGCCCAGATTAGGTCAACTGGTACTAAATCATACTATGTCTTAAAGAGGTATAAAAAAAAAATGTTTCTTTACTGAGATATTTGGAAAAACCGTTGGGCAGTCCGATGTCAAACGGTCTATACCTTGCTGGGCAGGCCTCTCAGCAGCCCAGACTCATGGCAGTAGACTCAATGGCCATGCACTGTATCTGTGGCAGGCCTCACGGCAAACTAGAACCTCATACATGGTGGAATCAGTGATGTTAAATAGGTTCTATAGTGTCTGCAGTTTTAACGTGCAGCCACTTCTTGAACTGATCTAATACAATGGATACCAGTATGAAATTTCCCTAAAATACACACTGGATACACACATAGTCAATCTGTATATATATTACAGGGTAGTAATGTTTATGTATTAACTCATTCAGCCCGACGCACCTTTTTCCCAAATTTTGGAGTCGTTATCCAACGACTACATACCTGTTGTAGGAGATGGATTGACCATGATAATTCAAGGGTAGTGCCAGATTAGCTTGGCGTCTGTCGGCGCCAAGCTAATCTGGCACTACCCTTGAACTATCATGGTCGACCCATCTCCTGCTGTAGTGCGTCAGGGCTGAATGGGTTAATTGTCCTTTACTGTAAAGGGATGGATCTGTTGCTAAAAAAAGGACCATTCGTATATGATGTCACATTTGCACATTCAACAAAAAGGTGTCGGTTATCTGTGTGAATAAATCAAGTGTTCAAAGATGGAACAAATGTGCCAAAAAATGTGATGTTTAGTTTTCTACGTTAAAATATGCAAAGTTGGAACACATTCACACAAATGCTAGTGCTTAGCTAATTCAGCCATGGCATTACTATACAGTGGGAAATGGAAAAATAATTCAAGGATAGCGCCTGATTAGTCTGGCACCTGGAGGTGCCAAAATAATCTGGCACTAACCGTGAGCTATTTCAGCCAATCTGTCTCCTGTTAGAGAATGATACCATCCGATATCAAAGATGGCTTCAACTCTTCAGGAATAAAGTGAAAACCAAAATGTATGAGGGCCTCTCAGATGCATGTACACTGTCCAACCAACATACTATATTTCAGCACCAATTCCACTGCCGTGAACATCCAATAAAAGGTAAAACCTCTACAGCTGATATACAGTGTAAGAAAGCAGCAGCGGACATCGGTGTATGCCATGGCGCGGTCTAAACGACTGTGCATCCCATCCAAAAAGTGACAGCCTGTAAAATGCAAGTAATGAACCAGTGAAATGTCCCTAGCATGTTCATAGCCTGCTTCCTTCTACGTTTTTTAAAAAATAAAATCCACTCAGCACTCACACACCATGATATTGATAGATAATGATATTTAAAAAGCCAACAAGGAACTGTCTGGAGAGACCATGGTGTGTTGGTTCTAAAATAACCTGCTGCCTTTCAGCATCATGCAAGTGTCCGATTATCTTTCAATGATCATGGTCTCTCCATTTCCGAAACTGCAATGTAGTCTACAGACACATCGGAGATTTCAACCACTGGGCTTAGCATTATTCAGTGCAGAAACGGCAGCACAGCTGTCACTGGCAACCTTTCAGAAGCCAGCAACCACTGGGCTTAGCATTATTCAGTGCAGAAACGTCAGCACAGCTGTCACTGGCAACCTTTCAGAAGCAAGCAACCACTGGGCTTAGCATTATTCAGTGCAGAAACGGCAGCACAGCTGTCACTGGCAACCTTTCAGAAGCCAGCAACCACTGGGCTTAGTATTATTCAGTGCAGAAACGGCAGCACAGCTGTCACTGGCAACCTTTCAGAAGTCAGCGCCATGCCACTGTAACACTTTGGCTTTCTGCCATGATGATTCCTGTCGGAATCATGGTGACAAGCAGTGCTACTGTCACCCAAGGGGTTAAAACACCTCCACACGTTGTTCCTGTGAGAAATTGTGATAGATCATGGATATAGTCTCTTTTGTTCTAATTACAAAGCAAATCATTCTAATGAACATCTGCACTTTCAACACACACAAAGGAATTAAAAAGAAAAAGAACTTAAAGAAAACAAAGATAAAAACAACCCACAACATGAAGGCAGCGCAGAATCCAATACATACATCTGCTCTCACAGGGTTACAAAAGCATTATAGACATCAGGACACATCAGCGTTTGATGTGTGGCAAAGTAGGGGGCAACTTGGCATGTACATGCACTCAGCTTACACTTCTCAATCAGCATCCCTGTAGAATATGTGGCACAGCTGTCACTGGCAACCTTTCAGAAGCCAGCAACCACTGGGCTTAGCATTATTCAGTGCAGAAACGTCAGCACTGCTGTCACTGGCAACCTTTCAGAAGCCAGCAACCACTGGGCTTAGCATTATTCAGTGCAGAAACGGCAGCACAGCTGTCATTGGCAACCTTTCAGAAGCCAGCAATCACTGGGCTTGGCATTATTCAGTGCAGAAACGGCAGCACAGCTGTCACTGGCAACCTTTCAGAAGCCAGCAATCACTGGGCTTAGCATTATTCAGTGCAGAAACAGCAGCACAGCTGTCACTGGCAACCTTTCAGAAGCCAGCAACCACTGGGCTTAGCATTATTCAGTGCAGAAACGTCAGCACAGCTGTCACTGGCAACCTTTCAGAAGCCAGCAACCACTGGGCTTAGCATTATTCAGTGCAGAAACAGCAGCACAGCTGTCACTGGCAACCTTTCAGAAGCCAGCAACCACTGGGCTTAGCATTATTCAGTGCAGAAACAGCAGCACAGCTGTCACTGGCAACCTTTCAGAAGCCAGCAACCACTGGGCTTAGCATTATTCAGTGCAGAAACCCAAATAACTAACTAACTAGTATATAGCTTATGGCCTTCCGGCACCATGCTGCTCTTGCACCATCTTTGAGCGATCATTGTCCCTCTGTCTCCTAAACTGTAATGTGGTCTGCAGACAACACCTCACATTGGACATTTTAACCACTGGGATTAGCATTACTGAGTGCAGAATGCAGCACAGCTGTTAGTGTTACCATGCTGCTACTGGACAACCTTTCAGAAGTCAGCAGCATGCCGCTGTAACACTTTGGCTGTCAACAGAACTTTTTCAAGACTTCCTACTCCTGAAATAAATGGGGTCTCAGCGTGGCAAACAGAGAGGCAGTCAGTGGCATAGCTTCCAGTGGCAGGCAGTGGCATAGCTTCTACGTGTTCACTTTCTATTGGCAGTTCATTAACTGCCTTGCACGCAGTCTGGCAGTCCTTTCTTTTCAGGCGTTTCAAGATTACATTTACAACATCACTTAAGTTCTCCTACAGCTGACATTCCTGCCATGGAGATGTTGCTCTTATGAAAGTTCAAGGGTGCTGCCAGAATAGCTTGGCGCATGAAGCGCCAAGGTATTCTGGCAACACCCTTGAACTACAATCTCGATCCGTCTCCTGATATGTGGATGGCCATTTGTGTGCTGGGTAGGTGTTAATCATATTTTTTTCACTGTATGTGTGCGTGTGCATGTGTGTGTGCGTTACTTTGATCTAGTTTCATTTATTGTTACCTTTACTTCACTTGTAATGAAAGTTGTATACATGTATCTGTTCAACCTCTTGTTTGTGTTGAGTTAAAACACTCGGGACAGAGCCTTGTGTAATAAAGTTTCATCATCATCATCATCGCTTACTGAACATTCAGAAAACCGAAACCAAAATCTGAAAATTTAGATCCTGCGAATTCTGGTGCTTTGCTCAGGAGTGTCAGCAAACATAGGGCATTTTACAGAATGTAGATATCTTACATATGTACTTTTTAAAATACGGCATATTTCTTTTGATCTACATGAAAAAATGTGTACCAAACACATTGTCTGCAAAGGTCAGAAGAGTTTTGCTAAACACATTAGAATCGTTTTGGATTTACCCTTCGCATGTCGTTAGCAGTTTTCATTGTGATGCTTCCTGTAGGAATCACTGTGACAAAAACTACTACTCACACATAAAGGGTTAGTGACAAACAGAATGCCTTTTCGCATCAAAAGTAAATACATCCACATTTTGGACTGAATACAAACTATAATCGTCAAACTTCTTCAGTATACTAAAGGTATAAAACATACAAAGTACACATCTAAGTGAAAGCCATCGTCATCTAACTGCTGGCATTAGAAGTGCCAAAAGAAGATTTACCAGTTTATTTCTTTTAAACGCATCAAGAATAAATAGAATGCCCTTGGATGCTACACTAGTCTGAGCAAAGCTGACTGTTCTCTTGCGATTGAGGTATGCTTGTGACTTTGTGTATCTCTGAAAATTACCCCCCTTGGGCATGCAGCCAGTAGTGCTGTAAGTGTAAACACTACCGGTGGCTGCATGCACTAGGGCGTTACATACACGTCTACTGTCTGTAAAATGCCCTTTGGCGATGTGTGCGTTTGCCACCAGTGATAAAGCTGTAAATGGCTGTGAACAGAAAGCTGAATCTGCCTGCCACTGTGAACAAAGCATAAATGAACTGATGTTGCCACCCCTCCTCCACGTTGAGGACCACACATTTAGGAGGGGAAAAGGGAAAATAGCAAGTTTGAGGTCTGTAAGCTGTTCTGCATGTACCTGTGATGTGGTCATAGTGCTGACACACAGAGTGCCAAGTGCCCCCAACTCTGCCACATCTAAAAAAGCGCTGGATTTGGATTTTGATCCACCACAATGCGAATGAAAATGGTGTCCTCTTTTAGGTATCCGTTTGCTGGGTTTTCCAGAACTGCATGCGAAACAAATAAAGGGCATCCGCTGGCCACGTTCATCTCCGACTCGGGCTTCTTGAAGCTGGAGGAGTTTGGGTCTGGCTGGAAATGGTCTGTGAGATGACGCTTCTCGGGCGATTGGTCCAACAAGGTCAGTGTAACCTTCTGTCGGAAGGGCCAGTTCAGAAGCGGGTCGTATTCCCCTGTAAGGACATTTGTCCAATAAGTTATATTCAAAATGAGCAATGCAAATCTTACTGGCAACAAAAAAGTTAAACAGTGAGGGAATGGAATTTTTCCACACACAACCGCTTCAAGACGTCCTATCAAACCAAAAATAAATAAATAAATAAATGATACAATCTCATTTGGAACTAACAGTAGGAGAACATATTTTGTGTATGCAGAACAGTCACTATCTCAGGAGAAATTGCTGAGAAATTTCTGCTGAGCTAGTATATTTCATGCGCATTAAAAAAAAATCAAGTATAAAGTCAGACACACTGTAGGTTATTGGTCGCAGGGGTTTGCTACATGGACCCTTGTAGGCCTGAGGGAGGTGAAAGGAACCATTGTACCCTGAAGGCCTGAGGGAGGTGAAAGGAACCATTGTACCCTGAAGGCCTACAAGAGTCAGTGCAGCAAACCCCTGCTACCAATAACATGTTTTTATTCCTCCACTATTTTTTGTAAAGGAAATCAAGAAGAAATCGTCAGACCTGGATCACGCCAGGCGTGACCAACGTCAAAGGAATATACATTTATACATAACAGACTTATGACGTAATTTAAAATCTTTCATGTGCTCTAGTAGTGTGCCTGTTGTTTCAAACAACACTAAGTAACTTTATACTTTGGAATGTTCTGGTGATCTTTTATAGAACAAAACTGGCATCCAAGCAGCGTATAGGATGCTCATCGATCATCGGTCATTGACGCATACAAATTTGAAATGACGCATTGCTCTGTCAGTGAGCCGGTCATATGACTTATTCATTTTTTAGACAGTCACCGATGCCCGCGCCGAGTTAGTTGGCCTGTACGAGAGGGAGAGAGAGAGAGAGAGAGAGAGCGAGCTATGGCCAGCTAGCATGATGCTCTAGTGCACTGTAGGCCTACACAGTCAGTCCTCAATGAACTGAGTGCATCCTAAAAATTAGGGAGGCGGGAGGCCAGCTGCAGTGATGGGTGACACTTGCCCCCTCTCTTGAGCAATGTAAATAATACTGCAAGCATGGGCCCTGACTAGGTACACGGTCCAACCTGATGCAAAACGCTATCCGCCTGTAAGAGGCATACATCCCCATCAGTCCCCACGGCTACATTAACTCTAAGTCTCTTGTTGGTCTCATTGACGCTGATTTTGATCCACAGAGTCGGTATGAGGGTGCGGCAGCAGACTGGGCCGATCTAGATGTCTTTAGCCAGTTTGTTTTTTTTCCCACAAAGTTCAGCAGTTCACGTATTCACAATAGATGTGCATAGAAGCAAAGGAAATGGCTTTACTGATGTCAGTGCTGCCGGTTCATAATTTTTGCAGAGATATGCGTATTTTTACATGATTTCCAAAATGTTTTAATGTAAGATGTTGTAATTGATGTACCAGTGGTCTCTCGTGCTCACACATATTTATAACCTTCATTCTTATTTCATGGTTACACAATCAGTAACTCGATCTTGCTTGTTCACGTCTTGTAGTTGAAGTCCACATCATGTAATTACTTGTATACTGACAGCCACAATCTGTTTCTTGCTTTGTTTGTTGGTTTCTAGGAGAGGGCAGGGTGTCTATGACAATTTGACAAAACTGTGTTGTGGTTGGTGTCCTGGACACTAAAGCTTGAATCAGTTCTGCCAGAAAACTGGTTCTTGTTGCTGAAAAGCATTGTGCTCTTCACTGTACCACAGTAATTCAGTGCATGCACGTACATGTTTACTGAAAAAAAAGCATATTATATCACATATGTAATGGAAGTCATTGAACGCAAACCTGATTACATTAGATTGCAAAATAGCAAAAAAAAATAAATAAAAAATTATACTGGCCTTTGGTATTTATACACCAAGTATAACATGTATAGTTGGCTGAGTGATGAATGTAACCAGTGCAAGAGTGAGTTTCTAAAGTCTGCAAGAGGCATAGACGTTCAAAAGTCCTCACCACCTAAGGGTCGTTATGAGAATCTATGCATATTGCTTGAGATTTTATCTGATAGTGTACCCAAACTGAGGAAGTAGATGCGGACTAAGTAACGATTATAATACACATCTGCAAGAGGCACAGATCCTCATGAGTCGCTTCTGCCCGTGGGTTCATGAAAATCTACGCCTCTGACTGGTGCCATTCATGCTCATGTTTCTCAAACTGAGTCTAACTGAAAACAGCCTTGACTGTAACCAAATGGCAGGCAAGCACAGCGAAAACGTAAACAGTGAGAGTCTGCCGTAAACACCGAGTCTGCCGTAAACAGTGAGAGTCTGTGGGCCAAGTTACCAAGATGTCTTGACAAGTTTGACAACTGAGCAGACTACTTGACCACGCCCACAAATGGCATGTGTGATTGAGGTAGAACTGTACATCACAGTTGATAACTTGAAAATAGCCGGCTGTTCAGTAGACGCAGCGGCTGCACTTCGCTTTGCAAGCACCCAATCAATTTAAACCTTTTCTCGACTTTTATGTATGTGGTGGCTTGCAAAGCCGCTGTGCCTACTGAACAGTCTACAGGGGTGCCCAAGCGTGCGGCTGTGGGAGGATGAAATTAGTTCGTTAAAAGAGGGTGTTCGTTATGTAAGTGTATTCTCTTCGTTCGTTGTACACTACTTTTGACTACGCTGACAACATCAGTTTTTTTGCTGCCGACATTTCAAAATCGAAAATGCCGAAAACGTGATTTTTTTTGTTGACTTATGGATTTTCCAAATGACCTATTGATTTTATGTTCCTCTGGTCATATGACTTATTGACTGTAAAACTCAACCTAATCACTGATCCAAGACGTGTCACAAAAAGGGCTACAAAAGTCCCCCATTAATTGCTATAAGGATTTTTGTTGTGAGGTCACATGGTACGGTTTGGTCGTGTGACATAGGGATGAAAACAATACTATTTGTTTACTGCAAACCAAAGAAAAACAGCACTCAAGCACTTGACAAGAATTCTCGAACTGAGGTAACTGAATTCCTATGGCTACCACCTGTTTTTTTGCTCAGAGTTTTTCAAAGGCAAGACATTGTAACAAACAACATAAAAAGCAACAACAGAACATTTGGGGCTCCATGGCATAACAGTGAAGGCGCCTGTCACTGTGAGAAGTTGGACACCAGATTTCAGTCTTGTTCTTGCAAGTGGCACCAATAATTTGGCGGACTGCCAGGAGTTCTTGCTGTGGGTACTCTGGGGCTCTTCCTCCTGCACTACTGCGGTACCAGTGTCTTACGTGCCCATTACATGCGCTGGTGTGTAGAGCAGCAACAAGGTCGTCCACTTCTGTCTTTGGGCAGTTTCTTGAAGGAGCACCAAGTGTCATTCAGGCCCTACTGCCATGTATTCTTTGGTCTTCCACTCTTTCTTGTTGGCGAGGTTTCGTTTGAACTAAAGTAACGAATCCCAACAATGAACAAGAGAGAAGTCATGATGGACAGCCAGCTTCGCTATAAGCATAGACAACACTCCAAACATCTCCAAGAGGCATAGATCCTCATGAGCCCTTTGGGCTCATGAGGATCTATGCCTCTTGGAGATGTTTGGAGTGTTGTCTATGCTAATGGTACATGATGGTTATCCGCCCTTTTTTCCCTATCGTTCGTTGTTGGGAGTTGTTAAATCTTTCGAGACATGCCGCATCCAAAATTCGCGGCTTTACGAGGCGAATCCGGATGCAGCACATCTCGAAAGAGTTGATTTCAAAGAAACTTCACTTTTCCCTCAGGAGTCCAGCGCAGGGAGTCCAGCACAGGGGCCATCTAAGTAACTGGGAGGCCCGTCTCTTCAACTCACACGGCTGATCTATCTCCATCATCATTCTTGCCGTGATGGTGTTCCTGACTTCATGGTGGCATCGCTGCAGAAGGTGATGGTTGCACTTCTTCCTCACCCAAAAGATATGAAGGATCCTCCTGAGACTTGTGGTGTGGAAGATGGACAGCTTCACGCATCCCCCACACTCAGAGCCATACAGCAGTGTTCACAGGACGAAGCTCTGATAGAGTCTTAACCCTTTTCGTGTCGGGTAGCAGTTTTTGTCGTGATGATTCCTATCAGAATCATGGCAACAAAAACCGCTACCGACACGCAAAAGGTTAACTTGTTGCGGTGACCTCCATACCTGGTCAAGGGTCTTGAATACACTCCTGACCTTGCTGTGTCTGCATTGGATGCCTTTTTCGGCACGCCCATCCTGACTCACAATGCTGTCTAGCATGTGATGCTTTCTGCAGTGGGCTCTACACTGTCTACCTTGACAGGAGCCGACGAGTCAACCTTCAGGACATTACCTGTTTTCAATACAACTTGCTTGGCAAAGGTGTTTAGGCAACTTGTCTTCTCCTACATGTATGTATTGGCTGGCCGTGCCTGAGTGTCTGTGAAGTTAAGCTCCTCCAAACTAGTGAAGAGCGTCCAAGCGATGCCTCTTTGCTCATCTTCTGTCCTCTGTCAGGTAGTCCTGTCAATGGCCAAATTATAAAACAGACATATATGCGGGATCCCTGTCACTCCTGTTTTGAGCTGAAAATGAAGGTGGTAGTTTCTCCCACTGCATGAGAAGTTGGAGTAATAATAAAATAGTAATAATTACGGTATTTATAATGCGCTTATCTTATAATAATTATAACTCTAAGCGCACACTCACAACTCGCACACGCATCCGCACGCTTTAGACAATGACTCACGTACCACAAAAACATTATGACAGTCAGCTTGGGGTGGGGAGTGTGGTAATATGGTGCTAGAACTGTTGAAAGAGGTGAGTTTTGAGGGCGGACTGGAAGGAGGAGAGTGAGTGTTTCTGACGGAGAGAGAGTGGGAGAGTATTCCAGGTGGATGGACGGTAGACGGAGAAGGAGCCGAAAGTGCTGAGTTTGGTGCGGGGGATGTGGAGGCAGAGAGGGTCGGAGGCGGAGCGGAGGGAGTGGGAAGGAGTGTAGGGGTGAAGAGAGTTGGAGAGATAGGTAGGGGCGTAGTTGTTCAGGGATTTGTAGCAGAGAGACAGAATCTTGTATTGGATGCGTTGGGGGATGGGCAGCCAGTGAAGGAGTTTGAGCAGGGGAGTGATGTGGTCGGATTTTTTCTTTCTGAGGACGAGGCGGGCAGCATTGTTCTGGACGCACTGGAGAGTGAAAGTGGTGGAGTGAGGGAGGCCGGAAAGGAGAGGGTTACAATAGTTGATGCGAGATAAGATGAGAGAGACAGCAAGTTTGGTTGCAGCTTCGGTGGTGAGGTATTTTCTGATCTGACTGATGCGACGGAGGTGGAAATAGCATGCCTGGGCCGTGGCGGAGACGAAGCTGGTCATGGAAAGAGAGGAATCGAGGATAACGCCAAGGTTCTTGGCAGAGTCAGAGAGGGAGATGGGGGTGCTGTCGAGTTGAAGGTGGAGCGAGGGAGGGAACTGGGAAAGTTTCTGGTGAGTGCCTACCAGCATGGCTTCCGTTTTGTCGTCGTTCAGTTTAAGCTTGTTTGCCGTCATCCAGTTTTTCACGTCTTCGTAGCAGTCAGCCGTGCGAGTCAGTAGTGACTGAGTGTTGTCGAGTTTGTCTTTGTCTAGTAGTTGTGAGTCATCAGCGTAGAGGTGGTGGTGTATGTGGTGAGACTGGATGATGATGGACAGGGGAGAGGTGTAGAGTGTGAAAAGGACAGGGCCCAGGGATGGACCCCTGTGGAACTCCGCAGGAGAGCGTGACTGGGTTGGAGGAGACGCCGTCGATGGTGACGGACTGCTGTCTGTCGGAAAGGTAGGAGAGAAACCAAGAGTGGGCAGAGTCAGTGATGCCAAAGGAGTGGTGAAGGCGGTGGAGGAGGATAGAGTGGTCTATAGTGTCGAGGGCGGCAGAGAGATCGAGTAGCGTAGAAAGGGAGATGTTGCCCGAGTCGGTGGAGAGAAGGTCGTTTAGGATATGTAGAAGGGCTGTTTCAGTGCTGTGATGTTTGCGATAGGCAGACTGGAAGGGACTGAGGAGGTTGTTGTCGGCGAGGTGGAGGTTGAGCTGGTTGAGAACAACCTTCTCAAGAAGCTTGGACAGGAAAGAGAGATTGGAGACTGGGCGATAGTTCTTGAGATCGTTTGGGTCGAGGTTGTGTTTTTTGAGGAGAGGACGGACGATGGCGGACTTGAAGATATCGGGGACGGTGCCATTCTCTAGAGATGTGTTGATGATGTCGGTAATGAAGGGCAGAAGTTTTGGAAGGCCGTCCCGGTAGAGAGAAGCTGGGAGGGGGTCTAGTTCGCAGGTTTTGAAAGGCATGGACTTTATGGTCTTGAGGACTTCATCCTGAGAGACGGGGCGGAAGGACGAGAGGGGAGTGCCGGAAAAGTGGGGGTCGGGAGGGCAAGGCGGAGAAGGCAGAGTATCGAGTGTGTTGCGCAGATTTTGGATTTTGTCGGAAAAATAGGTGGAAAAAGCGGACGGGAGTTCTTCTTTGCTGTGTGTGTTGGGGAGAGGAGAGTCTTTAGAAGTGCCTAGGAGTGTGTTCATGGTAGCGTAGAGGGTTTTGGAAGAAGTGGATTCCAGGATTTTGTTTTGAAGGTGTTTACGTTTTGAGTCGGACATCATTCTGCAGACTTTGGATCTGGTGGTTTGGAAGATCTGGCTGTGAACGGTGAGATCGGATGAGCGCCAGCGGCGTTCCGCTTGTCGGCGCTCGCGCTTGGCCTCAGCTATGTCATCAGTGAGCCAGGGGGAGGGGAGTCGGTTGGGTATAGAGCAGGTGGTGACAGGGGCATGGGTGTCTAGGAGTTTTCGAAGGGAGGAATCAAAATAGGATGCAAGATCGGGAGAGGGGGCGGGGTCCAAGAGAAGGTCGACGGCTTCGTTGAAGAAGCTTTCTCGATTGACAGATTTTAGTTTGCGACGAGAGACAAGGAGCTTGGGTTTTTTCAGGGGAGGTAGGTTGAGGGAGACGAGAATAGCGAGGTGGTCAGAAGGGAGCACGGAGGATGTGTCAGCGTCGAGAAAGAGTTGATCTGAGGTGCGGGTAATGATCCAGTCGAGGGTGTGGCCGAGTCGGTGGGTGGGTTTGGTGATGTGTAAGGTTGTGGTTTAAAAGTGATGTGCAAAGGCGTTTTGTGTCTTGGTGGTCTGGTTTGTCGAAGTGGAAGTTGAAGTCGCCAAGAAAGATGTGTTTCCCGGGTCGTGTGCTGTAGTGGTCGAGGAGGTCAAACTCAGTGAGGAACATGGAGTTTGTGAGTTTGTTTTGTGAACTTGGAGGGGGGCGATAGATACATGAGAAGATGAGGGACTGGCCATGGAGTGTTGCTACGGCCTTGACAGATTCAAAGGAGGGATGAGCAAAAGGGAGACGCTGAGAGAAGGAGAGGTGAGCAGAAAGACAGTCTCTGTAGATGATGGCAATGCCACCCCCTCTGAAAGCACGCGGGAAGGAAGCCACCCGGTAGCCACTCGGAGTTACGCTGGCGATGATGGGTTCATCGCCAGCTGGGCGGAGCCACGTTTCGGTGATCACGACAACATCTAGGTCATTGTCTAGAATGAAATCTGAAATCACGTCGGCTTTGCCATCTCTGCAGACAGACTGTGCATTGAACAGACACAGTTTTAGGTTAGATGAGGCATAAGAGGAGGAGGGAGAAGAAACGGACGAAGAAGAGGACAAAGGAGGAGGTGGGGAGGGGGAAAAGAGGATGGAGGGGGGAGAGAGGAAGAAGGGGGAGAGGGGGGAGGAGGAAAATACGGGGAAGGAGAACCGGGCAAGAAAGAAGATGCGAGAGGAGGGGGAGGGGGGGGGGGAGGGGAGAGGGGGAGTAGGAAAAGATGAGGAAGAGGGAGGGGGAGGGGGAGGGGAGGGGAGGAGAAAGGGGGATGAGGGGACGAGGAGGAAAAAGCAGGCGAAGGAGGATGGGGTGAGGGGAAGAAAGGGGAGGAGGGAGGGGCGGCCGAGGAGAGTAGGGAGCAGTAGATGAGGGAGAGAGGAGAAGAAATGGGAGAAGAAGAAAGGGAGGAGGAGAAAACGAGGAGGCGGGGGGAGGCGGAAGGGGTGGAAGGGCATTGGGAAAGTGGGAGGAAGTGTGTGATTGTGTGTGTGGTGGTGTGTCCTGCCTTCTGCTAATTCCGCCCCTGCGGCCTCTCTTTCGCAATTGGATGCCGCGTAAGGCATCTGCAACACTGTCGGCGGCACTGGTTGCGCAGTAGGTGGCGTGGCGACTTAGAGATAGCAGTTGTTGGCGTGTGTATCTGATGAGCATGATTGTTTGTGAGGACAAGAAAAAGAAAGACGGCAAGAGGGTGCAGTAGGGTGTGTGTGTGTGTGTGTGAGTAGTGTGTGTGTGTGTGCCGATGTGTGTGTGAGTGTGGTGGGGGAGCGGCGCTGATAATACGCAAGGGAGGAAATATGCAGTGGGGTGTGTGTGTGCCGGTGTGTGTGTGTGAGTGTGGTAGGGGAGTGACGCTGATAGTACGCAATACCAATACTGAAAGGCAGAAAGGATACGGGGGAAAGTTAACAAGCAGCAGACAATCCCAGTCGTTCAGCGGCGAGATCGGACAAAGGCGCCGAAGTGGGGAGGGCGAGATGGCGACGGGAGATAAAAATTTGGGGCAGCACACATAAAACCAATAGGACAGCAGGAACACGGATAACAGTCAAGCAACAGATGTAACACAAACTCACACAGTAAACACTTTACACACTAGCGCACAGCACATAAAAACAAGTCGGCGGAACGGCCCGGCGGACCCACGCTGCAGAAGAGGCAAAATGGCGACGTAAACAAAACAAAATGACAGAGTAAAAGCTCTTGGTCAGTTGCACAATATGTCTGGAATTCCACTGGCTCTTGGAATGCGCCAACAACTGTCCTTGTGGATGCTGCTGAACGCCTTCATTTAGTGGACAAAGCTGATGTACAGCTGTCTCTGCCAATCCGTGCAATGTAATAATGTTGTGAAGAGCAAAAATCTGATCAATATACCTCTTCCTCAATGAGAGCTGGCTTGCCGATTCCTCAGTAACTTGTCAACTTCATCAGAGATCCACTGAATGATGGCCTTGGCAAGTTCAGATAGGATCTCTGCGCTCAGGAAAGCCCACATGCGCTCCATCCACCCATCAGAAGTCTTCCCAGAGTTCCTTTTAATATGGTGCCAATATTGGTGTGGCTTATTGGTATTGTGGATGTCACATGTCCTTTCAAGTCTGCCCAACGCACGCTGCCTCTCTCCACACCTCTGCTCCGGAGACAATCGCCTGTGTGTTTCCCTTGGATCTGTTCCTGGAAATGCTTTCTTAGGTTTCTCGCAAAGTCTAAACGGGCTATCAATAGTCCTTGTGTGACAGCCCTGGACTCCCGCATGTCCCGGGCTGTAAAGACACAAAAGTCTTTGAAGCTGCATGTTGGCCACTGCCAGCAGGCATTCTAAGTCTGTGAGAATGATGTGTAACTGATGTGTCTGTCATGCAGCGTAGCGTGCTAACCAATACGGGTGCCTAGTACACACGGAGGGTAACACGGTTACTACAGTACAGTGACTGCATGCTTACATGTTGTTGCTCGTACACTGCCTATTAAAAATAGTGTAACTTGTATTTTCGTGGATTTATCATACAAATACAACATACACTCAAATTTCATGTTTCTTTTGTTGATCAGTATATTATTATTCTGATTCCTGCTTCTGTCTTGCGCACTGGCCGTTCTCTACAGTGTATTCATTGGCAAGGATCTTACTTGGTTCTGACAGGAGAGTTACGCCAGACCAGTTGCTACTGTCTCTGAGGGCTCCATTCTCAGGGATCTTCACAATGAAACCCTTATTCTAGCTGTCTGAATTTTGCTTCTCTTTGCTCTGCACCTGGAAGATAGTGGCTGCTAAATCTGGGTCAGCCTTGAAACGCCCAGCACGATAATGACCGTTCCCATAGCGCCTAATCACCATAGGTGCTCCAGGTGCTTTCTGTATCACGCTAACGAATACAAATACCTTCACAGAAGGACACAATGACCAAACTTACATGAGTTACAACTGATGCTAGAAACACACACACACACATACACACACACATACACAGACACTCACACACACAAAGTAGTAATCATGTGCAAGGAGCTCAAAAATGTTCTTATACATATGCCAGGGAGGAAAAGACAACTAAGTATTAAGTTTCCATTTAAAAACACAAAGTGATGACACGGGGGTGCACGTCAGCCAAGAGAGAATTCATGTGAATGGGACGAAGTACGAAAAAGCATGATGGCCCTGAGTTTTCTTTTTAGGTCTGGAAATGTTGAAAATGTGGGTGTCCAAAGCTGAGCGTAGTGAATGTGACAGTGCGTACAGCTGGACTGGACAAGATATTATGTATGACGGGGCAGAAAAAGAGATCCTGGTTTAACAGAGCAAACAGACTTTGAACTGAATTCTGTTCCAAGCTGGCAGCCATGCAAATCACAAGAGGTGTGACGTGTTCACTCTTTGGTACACACAAAATCAAGCCTGCAGCACAGTTCCTAGCAGCTGGTGCTGGTCATGAAGTTTTTGTGGAGCACCAGACAACAGAGCACGACAGTAGTCTATCTGGGACAGCACAAGGGAGGTAACAACTTAAACAAGTGTCTTATAATAGTCAACAGATGCTGAATAGAGCTGATCCTTCTAGTTTAACCCATTTAGCCTCAAGACCCTGCAGCAGGAGATGGATTGATCATGATAATTCAGACCATAATAGTTTAAGGAATGTGGGTGTGTGCACGTGGGCAGCTTAACCATATCTTGATGTGTTTTATCTTCTTCTTTTTAAGTTACGCAACACCAAAACGATTGCCTAATGTATTATTACATATGGCAATAAAGTTCTATCTTATCTTACTTCCTGGCAGTGTTTTCCCCCGCGAGTCTGTTGTTCCTTCTGTTGCTAGTAATTTGCTTTGTTTGTCTCTAGCACCAGTTTTCAGCCTATCAAAAATATCTTACATACATCAATATTTTACACAACTTTCATGGCTGCTTGAGCCTGCCTTTCACAAAACATGAATGTACTGTGTTTATGTTCAGTGTGTGAATAAATGTGAGATTTTCACTTGTGTGAGTGTGTTGTGTTCAAGTGGGGGCGGCTTTCTCTGGGGACTTGAAAGCACAAGCATAATGTGCTAAATATTTACATAAAAATAAAAATAAAGAAGAAAAAAATGTACCTCGCATGATGACGAAGAAAAGCGACATGTGTGTCGTCTTACCCATACCATCCCCATTTAAATAGACCCGAGCGCACATCTTGTAGCCAAAGCGATGGGAGTAAAAAGGCTGACTGTACAGTGACAGCGTTCTCCCATTGACGGCGTCTCTCTTGCGGCGGTCGTAGTCTCTGATTTTCCACACAAGGGTGCCATCATAGGATGCTGTTTCCAACAGCTGAAAGCGAAGATCCATCTCTGCCATGCGCACATCGTGAACACCAAGCTGTCTGTCGTGTGCCGTCAGTTGGACGTGAACAGCCTCTGTTGGAACATTGTCAGTCCAGCATACAGTGAGAACAACAGCAACAGTTTGTGTTTTTAACCCTTTGGCTGTCAGTAGTGGTTTTAGTCACAATGATTCCTACAGGAAGGTTTAGGGTCCTACAGGAATCATTGCGACAAAAACCACTACCGACATGCAAAGGGTTAAATCTCTCTTTGAAGAGATACAAACAGAAGCAAGTGCAGTACCTAAACAACTCTCAGCCCGATGGCTAGTGTGTGCACAGGCTAACTAAGGCTGATGTTGGCCTGATGACCTTCTGCTCAGTGTGTATCTACTAGCGAGCCAGAGATCTCTCCACACTGTTACTGCACATGCAACACTGAGGCTGACCTGTGATAATGATGAAAACCAAGAATATATAAATGTACTTTGTTTCCATAACTGCCAATGTGACCTGAATAGATGGTAAAGAATAAAATGGCTAGGTTGTTCTGCAGGCATAACAAGTTTTTTTTTTAAGCTTTTACATCCCTTCACTTGACAGAATCTAAGATCAAAAGGTTGTACATTTTTCATGTTTGTACAATGACCGGGCTTTTACAAAAAACTATTTTCTTTCTTTAATAAGGACTTTCTTAAATTTAAAAAGACTAGTATGCCCCACCCGCCATGTTTTCCACAGTGCCGTATCGCGCGATCGCCCCAGCGCCTCCTGGGAGAGTTGCGATTTGGCGCTGCTCATGTGCCTGTTCTCGACGCTGTTCCAGCTGAGCGATTCGCTGTACGATGTTGGCGATGTTGCGCTGGACTTCATCCGTAGTGCCCCCTCCTGCTGCAGGCGCTGCCTGTTGTCGCTGTTCCTGTCCCTGCTCTCGACGCTGCTCCAGCTGAGCCACGCGTTGCTGGACATTGCTCATATTGCGAGTGATGTCTTCTATAGCCCGTTTGTCGGCTAACTCGGGCATTTTTCGCTCCAGTGTAATGAGGCGTTCCATCAGGGATACAAGTTTCAGCTTTGAAAATATTAAAAACACAATTAAAAGCACACAACATACATGCAAAATACACAGTTCATTATCAAAAGCCAACTCCAAAATTCCAGAAAAAAACAAGATGAGGATTTCATCTCAAAGTCTTCTGTATGAGGTCACTTCCGACTTTAACAACATTCACACAAAGATTGGGGCCTCATGGCCGCAAATCAGCAGGAAAGAGATTGTGTGTGGCATCACAGACATAGATTTTCTGTGTCTGCGGTATGGTATCATTGCATAGCTTTTGAGGCCATAGTCACGTTATTGAATTCGCTCAAACACAATCCATCCCAATAATCTAGCTTATTTTCCATAAGGTACACTGGAAACTGTACCAAGCAGACTGTCTTCAAGCATACAGTAAATCAAAGCAGAGAAAAAAACTATCACAGCATACAAAACGACACGTCACATTTCCCCGAGTTAACAAAAGTGTCATAACCAAAACTAAACTAGACGTAAAGCATGTGTGCCTTGATCTTGACCTTGATCAGGTCGACTGCATGCTACGCTGGTACTGTTCATGATACTGGTGGCTGCATGCACAAATCATGCATGCAGGAATCATCGCGACTGAAACCGCTACCGACGCCCAAAGAGTTAAGCAAAGGAAGACACCCTGAAACAGCTTACCCTGAAGTCCCTGATCTGCGACTCAAATTGCTGGAATGTAGCATGTGTGCCTTGGTCTGGACCTCGGGTTGACTGCATGTTACGCTGAAGCTCCTCGCTTTGCACTGATATGGTCTGCAAGACCAGAAAACGAGAATAGAACTGAACAGTAAATATGACGTGGAGCAAGAGAGCTTGGTGTGACAACCTTAACTCATTCGAGATGTGCCGCCTCCGGATACGCGGCTTATGCCGTGTATCCGGAGGCAGCATGTCTCGAATGAGTTAACTGTCACCTAAGCATGTGCCACTTGTGAGAACAAGATTGGGCACAAGAAAAGCCGGATGTAACCGTGCAGGTGCCATGATGACAAAGTCTCATTGTAACTTTTTCCATTTTTGTGTCTTAACCCATTTAGCCCCAGGACCCTCCAGCAGGAGAAGGATCGATCATGATAATTCAAGGGTAGTGCCAGATGAGCTTGGCGCCTGAAGGCGCCAAGCTCATCTGGCACTACCCTTGAATTATCATGGTCAGTCCATCTCCTACAACTGGTGCATAGTCGTTAGGCAACACCACCAAAATTTGAGAAATGGGACCTTGGGGGCTACAAGGGTAACAAACTTCCAATGTACTCATAGCAACAAAAGGAAGTGGGATCTACATTTAGCTACATCTGAAGTTGACAGTATGTGTGCGGATATGAATCTGATTTTGGGCCTTACGGCTCCTTGCGGCCAATTCCAAAATCACACATTCAACTTGTAATTTCTGTCACACACAAGCACAGAAGCTGCGACGTAAATGGACTCCCTCACTGCCGAGAAAAAGAAAGAGCGAAACGGTGCACATAGGTTAACCTCTTTAATCCCAATGCTACATTTCCCAAATCTTGGAGGTGCCACCTAATGACTATGTACCAGTTGCAGGAGATGGATCAACCATGATAATTCAAAGATAGTGTCAGATTGGCTTGGTGCCATCAGGCTAATCTGGCACTACCCTTGAATCATCATGGCCAATCCACCTTCTGCTGAAGTTTGTTGGGGCTAAATGGGTTAATCACTGACCTGCAGTTGGTTCTGGATGTCCAAGTTTTTCAGTTCCAGTTGTGCTGCTTTTTGCGTCACCAGCTCCAAATGTTGCGAAAGGTCTTCCTTCAAGTGTTTCTCAACGTCCTCTCTTTTTGCCTACAAGTAAAATTCATTCACTTCAAATAATGATTGATTGTACATTGCTTAATGTCCCGACAGCAACAAGACTTTCTCAGGATGTGCTTGAGAAAAGAAAAAACCTAAACAGAATATTGAATGTACGTCGCCAGCCGGTCTAATACGCTAAATAAAGCCAAGACCATTTAGCAACACATATCCAACATCAAGAGCTACAGGCAGCACAGACAGTAGGGAGAGTTAAAAAAGGTTGATTGATTGATTGATTGTACATTGCTTAACGTCCCGACAGCAACAAGGCTTTCTCAGGACGTGCCTGCACTGCTTGTGAAAAAAAAAAACTAAACAGAAAATTGAATGTATGTCGCCAGCCGGTCAAATACGTTAAATAAACCTACAACATGGGGCCTAAATAAAGCTAAGACCATTTAGCAACACACATCCAATATTAAGAGCTACAGGCAGTGCAGACAGTAGGGAGAGTTTTGAAAAGGCAAATACAGGTGAATGGACAAAGGGTAGACAGAAACACATGCCCCAGAATAGAGAGAAAAACCCACCCTGTGGGGCTGACCAGGGTGACCCTGGGAACTAAAAAATACCTAACCCCACCCAAGTCCCCCAGGGCAGACCCGGGTGGGGTGTTAAAAAAGGAAAATACAGGTGAATGGACCAAGGGTAGACAGAAACACATGCCCCAGAATAGAAAACCCACCCATTGGGGCTGACCAGAGTGGCCCTGGGAACTAAAAAGTAGTTAACCCCACCCAAGTCCCCCCGGGCAGACCCGGGTGGGGGATTCACTACAAATAAAAGTCATTCAGGAATCACCTGCACTAAAAGCTATACTGACAGCCAGAGGGTTAACAAAATCAACATATCTTCTCTCTTTAACTAAATTGTCACCGATTAAAATATATTCTGGCATTAGAATCACAACCCTCCAAATTTGGAGTTTGGGAATCCACCATACAATAATTCATGGCACATCAAAGCGTGCAAAGCATCGGGAATTGCACAGATTGGGGAACCAAGCAAAGAAAACGATTCTGCACTTTCCAGTCCTCCAAACAATCTTTTTGTTCTCCAAAACCTTTCCTAAATATAGTTCCAAGGACACATTCTGATGCGTGAATACTTCCTTCTCCCATCATTCTCCAGGACTGAAATACATTTACAAGAGATGGAACTTTGCTATTTTAACCAAGTCAGTCCAAGAAATCTATAATTATGATAATCCCATTTGCCTATGAAGGCCCACACTATTATTCTCCAACAGCCTTCAAACTTGCCCAAAACACTTTTCTCTTTAACCCTTTTAGCCCCAAAGCCCTACAGCAGATGGATGGACCGTGATAATTCAAGGGTAGTGCCAGACTAGCATGGCGCCTGAAGGCGTCAAGCTAATCTGGCACTACCCTTGAATTATCATGGTCCATCCATCTCCTGCAACTGGTACGTAAATGATAAGTGACACCTCCAAAATTAAGGAAGTGTGGTCTTGGGGCTAAATGGTGCTACCATAACGACAGACTGTTCCATCGACTGTGTATGCGTGTGCCGGTGCGTGTGAGCCTGTGTGTGAGCTAACTGTAAAGTGATTTAGTGTGCACACCCAATCCACTCATCCCCCTCTGTAGTTACTGCGAGGCACCTAAAGGTCAGAAGGATGATAGGCACTATACACATTTTTCTTGTAATGTATAAAATCTGTTTTGCATTTCTAAGTATCACCAAGAAACGTAGGCACAGCCTTGAATACTGTTGCAAACAACTGTTTCAAAGCATAACAATACACACCTCTTGCTGGTCAAGATCACACAAGTGTTTCTCTTATTCACTATTCCCAGCTACTACACTAAGCACTAAAGGCAAAATTCTCTATGTAGGAGCTGTCTTCAGGGGACTAAAATACAGCTCACAAGACAAATCGAACAGGATAGTTCAAGGGTGGTGCCAAAATGCATGTAGCTTGGTACCTATTTAAGACAATCTATTCTGGCTCCACCCTTCAGCTGTCTCAGTTGGTTCATATCTTGTCAAAGTGTTACAATAAGTGTGTGAATGTTTGTGGGAAGTAAGAAAGTACATGTAATTTGAAAATGAACTTGAATAGCAAACACCGACATACTCACCACAAACTTGCAGCCGATGGCCTTGAACTTGCAGTCAATTGGTCGGACAGGACAAACATCTCTGTGATCCTGAACCTGAACAGATGAGGGGCAGGCATCTCTGCAGCCATTAACCCATTTAACCCAAACTTTGGAGCGTCACATAACGACTATGTACCAGCTGCAGAAAATGGATTGACCATAATTCAAGGCAGTTCCAGAAAAGCTTGGTGCCTGATGACACAAAGCTAATCAGGCATTCCAAAATAGCTTAGTGCCTTCAGGTGCCAAGCTAATCTGACACTACCCTTGAATTATCAGTCAATCCATCTCCTGCTGTAGAGCATTGAGGCTAAGCCAAAATAGTAGTCACATACACTCTTTACACTTACAACAAAACTGAACAGTAATCTTCTGCTACACATTGAAATCAGCTACTACATCTCTCATGAAAGCAACCTCTCAAAAAGGTCACTTGCATGAGTACCAGTAAGTATGACACCATCTTGATAAAAGCAAAGACAGTACATTATAAGACAAAGCACTCGGCTTGAGAGTGCGAGGACGTGTTTTTAGAGTTATTTTCCTTGTGAACGTGCTGTGACGGGCTGACCGAGCAAAGTGAAGCGTGGGGGGGGGGGGGGGGGGGGGGGGGGGGGGGGGGGGGCAGGACTCGCAAAGCAATTTCTTTCTCAAACACAATAAGCGAAGTTGTATCAGCATATCATTCTTCTGCTTTCCCAAGGAAGAAAAAAGGTAGATTAATCACGTTTAGCTCTTATTTTTGCATACACTTACGACCAGAGAATAATTGAATGGCGTACAGGATGAGTGGTCTATCTGAGAGAGAGAAAAAAAAATCGATTTTGTGATAGAGGTGCCGGGCAATAGGCATGTGACAAAGGTACATGTGTGATATGTGAACATATAGCCATTAAAATTAATTTTAATTATCTTTGGGTTTGAATCTGGGAATTTCTGTTTGGTTCTTCTCTGCATTTGACATGCTTGGCAGTCCCCTTTTTGATCTGAAGTGGAAAACTGGTCTGACTGCAGTTAGACCCTCGCTCTCCATGAATTCCAAGAAATGTTATCAGTTGGAAAGTGGTCTAACATTTAGATCCAAAGAAATTATACGTCCTTAGTACTTTCTTTCAAACGTAGAAATGATCCATATGTCATATGTACATAGAATAGTTCTCCTCTCCACTAATGTTGGATTAACGCAAGATAGATCTAATCATTTGTGCCGCTTGTGCACAGCTAATGTAGCTTTTAGAGGGGGGAAAAAACGTTGCACCCTGAACTGTTCTCACGAACTAGGAATACAAATAAAAGCGTTTAGGTGATGTTTTAATACTTCAATTTCATTCAGTGTTTGTTATTTTCCCAACAGATGTAAGAAATAAGCGCAGAACACTTGAAGGGAAGATTTGTTGAGACTGCCACCTGCAGAGCTGCATTCACGGGCCAACAGGATATGCAGTGTCCATTTAGAAGACAGCCAGTTTAAATGTCACGGAAAGGCACAGGTTGTTGTGAGATGCTGTGCCAACTTTGTTTTCTATGCCCAATCCACCCCCAAAAGTGACGGCAAAGGGGCAGCCACCCAGAAAGAGGGATGCTGATACACGTGTCACTTCAGCCAGGTAATTTACATAAACAAATAAATTTTTAACATAATACATAAACGTAAAACTCTCAAATATGTAAGTTTACCTCCCTACAAAACAAAACAAGAAAGGCAAAGCCATTATGGCTCACGTGTATGACCGATTTATATATGTGTGACCTTTGTGACAAGGGCTGGCTTCTGCAGCAGCAAACTCCACGTTTTCTGAAAATGTAAGCATTTTTCACACATCTGTCATCCCCCCCCCCCCCCTCCTGTGACCATTGCCCTTTGTGATGAGTCGACTAAATTAGTATGCATAGGAAGGTCTTATCAGTTATCTTTGTACCAAATTTGGTTGAAAAATTTGCAAACATTTGGGAATACCTACAATTTTGTCAAAAATCAGCATTTTACACACATTTTCCAGCCTCTTGTGACCCTTGACCTTTCCAAGGGGTCATCCAAATTAGTATGCATAAATAGGTCTTACCATCAGTTATCTCTGTACCAAATTTGGGTTTTAAGTTGTGAATAGTATTTGTGAGAAAACATCTTTTGTCAAAATATATCTATTTTAGACCTATTTCCTGAGCTCTCCTGACCCATGACCTTTTTGAGAGATCAACCAAATTAGTATACATGTATAGAAAGGTCTTACCATCAGGTATCTTTGTACCAAGTTTGGGTTTGAAGTTGCAAATAGTATTTGAGAAAAAATAAATTATGTCAAAATATAGCTATTTTTGATCTATTTCCTGATGCCCTGTGACCTTGACCTTTGTGAGAGGTCACTCAAATGGGTATGTTTAGAAAGGTCTTACCATAAAGTATCCTTGGGCCAAGTCTGAAGAATGTGGCTTGAATAATCTCCGAGAAAATGCCAACGTTAAAGTTTACCACGGACGCTGGATGCTGCCGGACGGACGACAGATGACCACTGGCCCAAAACATACTCATTTTTGCTTCGCGTGTGAGCCAACAAAAAAAACAAACAAAGAACAACAGCAGCACAAGAGATGAGAGTTGTTTTCAGAACAGTAATACGGGTTTAGGGCTACATCTGAGTACTGTGTGTCGCAGTGCTAGGGCGGAGTGAATGCAAGAATTCATTGACGAGAATGAATTACAGTAATCATTTTGAAATCAGACTTCACGAGCAGAGATTTTTAAACCTTTTTGAAGGGCACTGGATGAATATTTTAGGCACAATTTGGGTGGTGGTCAAATATTTGAGGACATGGCATTTTTGGTTGGTGGTAAATATTTAGTTTATTGGAGGGTGAAATTTGTGAAAAATGGGCTGTGGTTGAATATTTGAAGCAGTAGAATATTTAGGGTAATTACGGTACTTCCAGATCCTCTGTGACCTTGACCTTTGATATAGGTCAATGAAATTGTTAGGTTTAGAAAGGTCTTGCCACAAAGTATCCTTGGGCCAAGTTTGAAGGCTGTGGCTTGAATAGTCTCTGAGAAACGCCAATGTTAAAGTTTACAATGGGTGCCAGATGGAAGACCAATGGCCCAGAACATAGACTCACTTTTGCTCTGCACGTGAGCTGAAAACCAAGCTGAGACATAACAAAACATGTCATTACAACTTATACATGTTGTACAACCTGGCAGTGTAAAGTCACTTACCTCCCTTCGTTTTAGCTTTTTGTCGCCACAACCATAAGGGCACCCTGTGACTTTTTCTGGACATTGTTCTTCTTCATGGGCCTGCAAAAATACAAGGAGCCCACACAGATCACTTGTCACAACTTTTGATTACTCTCATAATAACAGCAAATAATAACAGTATAAGAAACAACGTTTATCTAAATTTTCTTTACAAAAGTATCACTAAGAATTAAGTACATGTTTGTAACTTTATGACCTTTAAATTAAAATAAAAGAATACATGATACATGTATACAAGAGAAATGCGCTGGTTGCACCACAAAATAACCAAATGCTACACTGTTAAAGACAATTTAAAGCAAGCTTTCTAAAACATGAAATATGAGATATGGTGATGTAGCTTTCACAAAAGGAAAAAGAAGTGACCTACCGATTCAAACAGTTGATCTAAATTACTACACAGTGAGTGATTCTCCTTGGTTTGTGTACAATTCTGCCAGCGCTAGCCTCACCTATCTGGTCCCAGCTTGCTAGGCCATGGCAGATGAACCAAGGGTTTAAAGGGTGGGGCCAGTACTGCGCACACTGCACTCCACCAAAAAGCTCCACCGCGCAGGCTTTAGGAAACATCCACGGACCATGACACCGACCATTCCAAGTCCTGTAGCGACGGGCGAGGGGCGAAACGGCAGGTGAAAGATGTCACTGGAAGCCGCAGTCTCAAACCTGCATGCAGGCGGTTCAGGATATTGGTCGCCTGATGTTGACCTGGGGATGACAACATCACTCGGCACACCTTGAACGACCAAGCAGCCTTCTCTAGGGACAGCACTGCTTGCTCCACACGGAGAGGGGCCTAGAAAAGGTGGCCTAACCAAAGCTCGTCCCCTCGCAACCCCAGTTGGCTAGCCGCGGTCAACGGGCATCTTCTCCTGCGGTAAAAAAACAAGAAAGAATAACGGATCCACTCTCATGACGACCACGACCGGACTCAACGTAGCATGCTGGAACGTCCGAACCATGCTCGACAAAGCAGACAGCGGACGCCCTGAACGTTGCTCCGCCCTCATTGCCCATGAATTGCGGAGGTTAAACATCGACATCGCCGCGCTCAGCGAAGTACGCCTTCCGGACGAAGGCAGCCTCCAAGAACTTGGTGCTGGGTACACCCTCTACTGGTCAGGCAGGCCTGCATCAGAAAGACGGCTCTCAGGCGTGGGTTTCATGGTCAAGACATCCATTGCGACTAAGCTGGAAAACCTACCAACGGGCCACTCAGACCGCATCATGTCCATGCGCCTCCCACTGAGACACCAGCAACACGTCACCCTTCTCAGTGTGTACTCCCCAACCCTCCTGGCAGAGCCTGCTGAAAAGGACAAGATTTACACTGACCTGCGCAGCCTCCTACAGAGTACCCCTGCAGACGACAAAGTCATCATCCTTGGCGACTTCAACGCCAGAGTGGGCCAGGACTCTGAAGCCTGGAAAGGAGTCCTCGGCAAGCATGGTGTGGGGAACTGCAATGACAATGGCCGCCTACTGTTGGAGTTCTGTGCGGAGCAGCAACTGGTCATCACCAACACTACTTTTCAGCAAAAGGACAGTCGAAAGACCACCTGGATGCATCCTCGCTCCAAACACTGGCACCTTATCGACTATGTCCTAGTGTGTCAGAGGGACCGCAGTGACGTCTTCCTCACCAGAGTGATGCCCAGCGCAGAGTGCCACACTGACCACCGCCTTGTCCGCTGCAAACTCAGGCTCCACTTCAAGCCAAAACCCAAGAAATGGGGGCCCCCCAAGAAAAAGCTTGATGTTGCCAGCCTTCAGCGTGACGATGTGAAAGCTGCCTTTCAGACAGATTTACAGTGCAGGCTCAAAGACACAGCGGACCCAGTAGACTCCTCCCCTGAAACACTTTGGGAACAACTGAAAACTGCTATTGCAAAATCCTCTGCAGAAGTCTTGGGTTTCGCCAGAAAGAAGAACAAAGACTGGTTTGACGAAAACGATGTAGAGATCCAGGAACACCTAGCAAAAAAAAGAGCCGCCCATCAGGCCCACCTAGCCCAGCCTTCCTGTCCTGTGAAGAAGTCTGCCTTCCGCCTCGTCCGCAGCAGTCTCCAGCGCAAGCTCAGAGATCTCCAGAATGAGTGGTGGACCAGACTTGCACAGAGGACCCAGCTTTGCGCTGACAAAGGTGACTACAGGGGCTTCTACGAAGCACTGAAAGCAGTGTATGGCCCCAGGCACCTGGTACAAAGTCCCCTGCGAAGCGCGAATGGCCAGGCACTCCTCACAGATAATACCTCCATCTTGAACCGCTGGTCGGAATACTTTCAGAGCCTCTTCAGCGCTGAGCGCACTGTTCAAGAAGCAGTCGTCCTACAAATCCCACACCTCCCAGTAAAGGTTGAATTGGACGAACCGCCCACCGCTGAAGAGACCCTCACAGCCATCCACCAGCTCAAGAGTGGCAAAGCAGCAGGCATTGATGGAATACCGCCAGAGATCTGGAAACATGGAGGCACAGCACTGCACAACAAGCTCCATGACCTCTTTCTCTGCTGCTGGGAGGAAGGAACACTACCAAAAGATCTCCGTGATGCAGTCGTTATCACCCTGTACAAGAACAAAGGCGAGAAGTCTGACTGTTCCAACTATCGGGGAATTACCCTGCTGTCCATTGCTGGGAAAATCCTTGCAAGGCTGCTCCTGAATCGGCTGGTACCTGCCATCGCAGAAGACCAACTCCCAGAGGGCCAGTGTGGCTTCAGAGCAAACAGGAGCACCACCGATATGGTCTGAGAAGTGCCGCGAGCAGAACAAAGGGCTGTACATAACATTTGTCGACCTAACAAAAGCGTTCGACACTGTGAGCAGGCAAGGCATGTGGCAGATCCTGGAGCGACTTGGCTGTCCCCAAAGTTCCTCAACATGATTGTCCAGCTACACGAGGACCAGCAAGGCCAGGTCAGACTCAACAATGACCTCTCAGAACCATTCCCTATTCTCAACGGCGTAAAGCAGGGCTGTGTGCTGGCACCGACCCTCTTCACCATCTTTTTTAGCATGATGTTGAAGCAGGCCACAGTGGACCTCGATGATGACGATGCAGTGTACATCAGGTATCGTCTCGATGGCAGCCTGTTCAACCTCAGACGACTGCAGGCCCACACGAAAACCCTAGACCAACTGATTCGTGAGCTGCTTTTTGCTGATGATGCTGCCCTCGTTGCACACACAGAGAGAGCCCTGCAGCGCATCACGTCTTGCTTCGCAGATGCTGCCCAGCTCTTTGGACTCTAGGTCAGTCTGAAAAAGACAGAGGTCCTCCATCAGCCGGCACCCAAGACAGTGTATCGCCCTCCTCACATCACCATTGGCGAGTCTGAACTAAAGTCAGTGCACCAGTTTACTTACCTTGGCTGCATTATCACGTCGGACGCCAAGCTGGACAAGGAGCTTGACAGCAGGCTGGCAAAAGCAAACAGCGCTTTCGGGGGACTTTTCAAGCGGGTGTGGCACAATCAACAGCTGTAAACAGGCACCAAGATCAGCGTGTACAGAGCTGTGGTCCTCACCACCCTGCTGTATGGTTCCGAGTCCTGGGCCCTCTACCGCAGCCAACTATGACTCCTCGAACGCTTCCACCAGCGCTGCCTGCGTACCATCCTGGGTATTCACTGGAGTGACTATGTCACCAACGTCGAGGTCCTTGAACAGGCTGAAACTGTGAGCATCGAGGCTTTGCTGCTGCGGACACAGCTCCGCTGGGCGGGGCATGTCTCCAGAATGGAGGATCATCGCCTACCAAAGATCACACTGTTCGGCGAGCTTGCTACTGGACACCGTGACAGAGGGGCACCAAAGAAGAGATACAAAGACTGTCTCAAGAAGTCACTTAGTGCCTGCCAAATCGACCACCACCAGTGGTCTTCGCTTGCTGCGGACCGTGACACCTGGCGCTCCACCATTTACAAGGCAGCTGTCTCCTTTGAGGACTCTCACAGAGCTAGCCTTAAGGACAAGCGGCTCAGGAGAAAAAACAGAGATGCCGCAGCTCAGAACCCTGGCCATACCTTCCCCTGCAGCCACTGCGGTCGAACCTGCCTGTCTCGGATTGGCCTCCGCAGCCACGAACAAGCCTGCAGACGTAGTGGGCAACTCCTATAAAATCTTCGTTCGCGAAGTCAAGCCAAGAGAAATTACTGACAGTATAAAATAATATTTTCACCTACCAGTATGTCAAAAGTTTAGGTATTTAGGTGCAAGTTATTCCTTGGCAGATGTTCACATATGCACGGGACAGACCCCGCCCTCCACAAGTCCCCTGCTGCCTTGCAGGTTAGGTTTTGTATAACCAAAGGCTGCCTGCTGCCTTGCAGGCTTGGCCGCTTGGCTGCGGAAAGGCTAAGGGAGGAAAACCCTGACCTCAAAGCCCCCGTGTCTCCGGGGAAGGTTTTTGAGCCAGAGACTAGGACAAGGACAGTCTGATATAAAACCTACGACCCGAGGACCTCGATGCCACCGTCCCAGCTTGCTAGGCCATGGCAGACGAACCAAGGGTTTAAAGCGATTCTCCCCAGGTTTAATCATCTCAACACAGTCAGAAAACTGTCTGCAACAGATACTGCTGACAGTATTATGTATGGGTCCTTTGTGTACTAACGTAGAGCTTTATGATGTAAATACAATGCCAAATGTCGAAATTCATCGTTTGATGGGTGTGTTGTTTTTGTACCCGAGAGTGCAAATTATCGTCTGGATCGGCCTCGTTTTGAATTTGTGCATATTAACTAGCCTACGTCACAAGGCAGAACCCGATCAATCGATACTGCAGTTAGTTAGTTATTTGGGTTTAACGCCGAGCAGGCGACTAAGGCCATCTCACGGCGGGATGGGTAAAAATCTGGTCAGCCAGACTAAAAGCAAGGTCTTAAGACAAGATGTAAATATAGATTAAAAATCTCAGGCTAAAATGTCGCACATGTCTGGAAAAGAAACGTCTACAGACTCTCAAAAAGGGCAAATAAAAAAATTCACATAGTATATGAATGCTCAGATCTTGTTAAAAATATTGCATTCTCTCAAAAAATTGAAGATTTTGTCCGGGGGAACATCCCGGAACAAAACCTTCAAGGAGTCTGCTGTGAAGTGTTTATATCTGGTGTCAATTAGGTCAGCACAATACAGCAAAAAGTGTCGAACAGAAAACTGCTCATCACAGGCAAAACACCATGGACGCTCATCCTGTTTAAGTAAGTAAGAGTGCGTAACATATGTGTGCCCGATGTGGAGCCGAGCAAGGACAGTCTCCTCACGGCGGCTGCCGCAGCGGAAAGGTAGACTGTCAGACAACTTAGGAAGAGCTTCATGAAGCTTGTTCCCTTCCTCTTTGTCCCACTCGGACTGCCACTCGCGGGCTATGTACGCACTAATAACAGGTTTAAAATCACTATAGACAGTCTGTGTGTCAGGGACAGGGTCACTGCGGGCACTGTTGGCAGCAGAATCTGCGATTCTGTTGCCTTCGATGCCCACATGGCCTGGGACCCAAATAAAAATGATGTCATAATATTCCTTCATCAAGTCCGCGTAGAGCTCTCTAATCTGCACCAGCAGTGGATGGTCTGTTCCTGCGCCCTGAAGGGCCTGCAGGGCAGAAAGAGAGTCAGACAGAATCAGGAAGTTCCTTTCCCGAGACTGATAGGCATGCTTGAGTGCTAGCAGAATGGCCTGCAGTTCTGCACTAAATACAGAGGAATGGTCAGGGAGACGGAGCTTAAATGGGCGTCTAGGATGGCGAGAGGACACTGCAGCCGCAGCCACTCTTCCATCCTCAGACTTGGACCCATCCGTATAAAGACGACAATAGCCAGGAAAAATTGAAAGGAGTTCATTGAGGCTCTGTTGGTATATGGCTGGTGGAGTACAATCCTTCTTGTGGGCAGTCAAGTCCAGCAATGTCAGGAACTGGTAGTAGCCAGGGTGGAGTGACGTGTTGCAGAGATTCCAAAACTTTGTCCAGGTCCACTCCGGCCGCCTGCAGATGAGGTCGGACACGGAAGGAAAGTGGACGGACAGCTCCCGGATGGGCATCGTAAATCTCTGCAAACGACGGGTTAAAAACACAATCATAGGCAGGATTTTCTGGATGGGCCTTCAGCTTCAGAACGTAGCTGAGCATGAGGCGGATGCGGCGGAGCCTGAGAGAAGGCTCCCCTGCCTCTGCATACAGACTAGGAACTGGAGATGTCCTGAAGGCTCCCAGACATATGCGCAGACCTTGATGGTGAATTGTGTTCAGACGCTGCAGAACAGACTTGGAAGCCGAGCCATATACCACAGAGCCGTAATCCAGTTTGGACCGAACAAGGGCCCGGTACAGTCGAAGTAAGACGATGCGGTCTGCACCCCAGTCAGTACGACCAACGACACGAAGAATGTCGAGGGCCTTCCGACAAGAGGTTCTAAGGTAGTTAACATGGTTGCAGAAGGTCAATCTTTTGTCAAAGATGACCCCCAAAAACTTAGCCTCTTCAGCCACCTTAATTGGCACTCCAGCAATGCTCAGGCTAGGTTCTGGAAAAAATTTCGTCTGGTTAGTAAAATGCACACAGACTGTCTTGGAGGGCGAGAATCCGAATCCATTGAGAGACACCCACCCCTGGATGCGATCAACGCACAGCTGCAAGCGCCTCTCAAGGGACGCAAGTCCTCGACCTCGTGCATACAAAGCAAAGTCGTCCACAAACAAAGAGCATTCAGAATCATCCTTGACGGCCTTTACAATGTTATTTATTTTAATGCTAAATAAAACAGGAGATAGAATACTGCCCTGCGGGACACCCATCTCCTGTTCAAAGGAGTCGGAGAGGGTGGAGCCCACACGGACATGGAACGACCTGTTGGACAAAAAATTGTGAATAAAAACGGGCAGATGCCCTTTAAAACCCATGTCCGACAAATCAGACATTATACCATGCTTCCAGGTAGTGTCATATGCCTTTTCAAGATCAAAGAAAATTGCATAGACATGCTGCTTGTTGACAAAAGCATCTCGGATAAAAGACTCAAAGCGGACTAGATGGTCAGTTGTACTACGGAAGCGCCGGAAACCGCACTGGAGGTCTGTGATGAGACCCTGTGACTCAAGATGCCACACCAGTCGGGCGTTGACCAAGCGTTCCATAGTTTTACATAAACATGATGTCAAAGCTATTGGCCGGTAGTTGCCCGGGTCGGAAGGATCCTTACCCGGCTTGGGAATTGGCACAACCACAGCCTGGCGCCAAGATGGCGGAAAATGACCGGTTATCCAGATATGGTTAAAGGCCTTGAGAAGTACAAGGAGTGAATCCTCAGGCAGATGTGTTATGAGCTGATAATGGATGGTATCTAATCCAGCAGCAGAGTCAGTACATTTCTGCAAGGCTTGCTGCAATTCTGAAAACGTAAAAGGGGCATTATAGTCTTCCAAGTTATCCGATATAAAATCACAAGCACAAGATTCTCGCTTCTCCTTCTCTCTCTGGAAGAAAGGTGAATAATGCTCTGTTGAAGAATTATGGGCAATGGTGGAGGCAAGCAAATTGGCCACAGCCTTTTTATCTGTGACCAAACTGGCACCATCTCTAAGATGGCCGACAGAAGCCGAGCCACCCCTGCCCCTAATTCTTCGAACAGCCTTCCAGACTTTTTGGGACGGAGTCCTAGAAGATAAAGATGAGACGAAGCGTCTCCAGGAAGCACGGCGTTCACATTTAAAAATATAACGGGCTTTCGCCCGCTGTCTTTTAAAGGTTAAAATATTTGCTTGCGACGGATTACGAAATGCACGTCGCTGAGCAGATTTGCGCATTGTTTGGGCCTTGCGGCACTCTTCATTGAACCATGGTACTCTCGGCTTCCGAGGGAGTGATGTGGAAGTTCTAGGGATGGTTTCACCTGCAACCTCCAACAAAATAGAAGTAAAACAAGAAACAGGTTCTTCAGCTGACATGACCACCTCCTCTGTAAGACGAGACTGACAGAGAGAGGCAAACAGAGACCAGTTAGCTTTCTTGAGATTCCAGCGCCCCACCGGCGAATCCTCCTCACAGCTGACCGATGACAGGACTACTGGGAAGTGGTCACTACCACACAGGTCGTCGTGAACCTTCCAGTCAAAGTCCAGCATGAGAGAAGGATCACACACAGTGAGGTCTAGAACAGAACTAGATCCGGAACCTGAGTTAGAGTATGTAGGTGAGCCATCGTTAAAGACACATAGGTTAAGTTGAGAAAAAACATCTTCTAACATCTGACCTCTGCCATCATAGTGGTCACTACCCCAAAGGTGAGCATGACCGTTAAAATCCCCCATGAGAATAAAGGGAGGGGGCAGTTGATCTACTAAGTGAAAAATATCATTGCTACAGACCCGCAGTGATGGTGGCAGGTAAATACTGCATATGGTTATGGTCTTTTTTAAGGTAACCCGAGCAGCGACAGCCTGAAGACAGGTGTCGATGCTAACGGGGCTACATAAAATTTGGCTACTAATGAGAAGAGCCGCTCCACCCGAGCGCCTCTCCGAATCAGAGCCTTTATGTATAACATTAAAACCATTAAAAGACACAGGGTCAGAAGTCTTCAGGTAAGTCTCCTGAAGAGATATGACTGAGGGGTTATAGAACTTGACTAAAAGACGTAATTCCTCAAAGTTAGCTCGAAAACCACGACAATTCCACTGAAGCAAAGAGTCCATGATTAAGTCTGATCTGGGGGTAAGGAGTTTTTCCCCCCTTTTTCCTTTACCTTGGAAGGAGTTGAAGAAACAGAGGGGGGCCGGCTCCCGGGCCTCCTCTGGTTCTTCGGAGAGGAAGGGGGTGGAGCTGCCGCAGCATCAGCAACAACAACTTCCACTCCCTCCATCCGCTCCTCCAGTGCAGCATATTTGTTTTGAAGGGGCACATCTGTGTTCCCCTTCTGGGCCCGTGCGCACAGCGGTCCCATAGATTTCTTAGACTTCTGGTCCTGGGCAGCGTTCCTGCCGCTAGAGTTAGCGGCCTTAGAAGGCTGACCAGAGCCAGAAGCCTTTGGAGTTGACTGACTAACAGGTTTGGGTGGGGGCTGAGGCTTAGGGGCAACAGAAGGCGGCACAACCGGACCGGCAGTGTCCGCCTTCTGCGTTCCCTGGCTCCTTGTCACCACCGGAGGAGGGTTACTCTCCAGGGGCGAGATGAGCCGAGGCTCCGCCCCCAACCAAGAAGTTGGGGTCTGACATGAAAAGTCTTTGGTGGGGCGCTTGCCTGCCACCACTGCACTAAAAGTATACACTGAGGTGTTAGAGGTTGGGGCAGCCGCAGCTGCACCAGGGCCTTCAACCAGTTTTTTGGCATCCAGAAAGGACAGCCCCTTCTCCACACGCACCTGCTGAATCTTGCACTCGGATATCCAACGAGGGCATTTCTTATCCGAAGCCATATGCGCCCCCTGGCAATTCACACACAGGGGGGTGGCTGTGCAGGACTCAGCAGAGTGTCCGGGCCTAGTGCAACGGGCGCATGAAGCCTCTGCCTGACGGCATGTCTTCTGCCCATGGCCATACTTTTGGCACTTAAAGCACCGGAAGGGAAGAGGGACGTACTTTTTCACTCTCAGGGAGTAGTAACCTCCCCAGATGGTAGTAGGAGGGGTGGGGGTGCCAAACGTCAGGATGATGGTAGGGAGACGGATCTCCCCACCACCTCGCTTGGAAGCGAAGCGCCTGACGCAAGTCACCCCCTGAGACTTAAGGTTCCTTACAAGTTCATCTTCTGACAGTTCTGCCAAAGCTTGATCTTTGATTACGCCTCTTGATGAATTCATAGTTTTGTGGGGTGTGACTTCCACAGGAGTGTCTCCGATGGAAGAGAGCCCCAGTAGCCCGCTGGAGTGTGCCCGAGTACGGCACTCCACCAGCAAGTCACCAGACCTGAGGCGCTGGGCGTCAGGCCTGCCAACACGGCTCCTGAGGGTCTCCCCCACCAGAAAAGGATGCAGCTTGGTAACTGGTTTCTCCTTCACCTTGCTATGGACAATGAGGAAGCGAGGCCATACGGCCGACGCCTGAGGCGTCGCTTCCTCACAGTCTGAATCACTGTCATGTGCAATGTCGGTGTCTATGCGCCGTTTCTGTGCTAGTTTTGGTTTTTTGGTTTTATCCATATTATATTAGTAGAGATATTCATCCCCCGGGGGTCCCCGCCCGCCACCGAGCCCAACAAGGGAAAGTGCAACTGTCGGCGGGTCTCCAGCCGACGCACAATGGAGACTGCCCGAAAGATATACTCAAGGGGGTAAGCCCGATTGAACCGTTTGAGCCACCACCTTCTATCACACCGTTGAATGCAGGGGAAGACTGGCATAAAGCACCTAATCAGCAGCAGAAGCTATAGCATGGTGCTCCATATATCAACCCGCATGTCAACAGTGGGATAGGGCTCAACGTGACAAGAGCCGATTGACTAGGCCGGTACGACTAGCCTCCCGTTTAGGTAGAAGTCAAGGCCGAAGTGGAGTGTTGGCACCAGTGAGCCGCAGCCCAAAGGGAACCTCAGCCACCAGGATCCTCTTCTCCCCCGACACGGGTCTCCAAGCACGGCAAACACTTGGGATCCAAAGGACCAAAAAGTCACGAGTATTTTTAAGGACCAATCCAACATGGTACGACCTAGGTTAGCACAGCTCCTTAAAAACCGGACCAGTGAAAAGGCTGAACAACATATCTGCTGACATCAAGTCCTAATCCTGGACAAAGATGGCACCCGTCCGCTAGCCCACTCAGTCAGGGACTGAGCGGACTACCCACCTACGCCACGTGGAGGCCGGTGCCAGGTAGGCGTGCTCGCGGTACGAGATGCGGAGCAACTTCCTCAGGCACTTGTTCTCAAAGGCCTGGATTTTCTTTTCTGAGTCTGCAAGAAGTGTCCAAGTCTCACAGCCGTAGAGTAGAATAGACACTACGAGGGACTTGTAAAGCCTGTACTTGATGGTGAAGCTGATGGAGTTACTTCGCCATATCCTGTCCAGCCTGGCCATTGCGGATGTTGCTGTACCTATCCTGATACGGATCTCTGCTATGCAACTACCGTCTTTGGACAGGGTGGCTCCCAAGTACTTGAAGCTTTTGACCTCTTCTAGCTTCTGGCCGTTCATGTGGATGTTGCTGCTGCTGTCGCTTGTGGTGCTGATCATCACTTTGCTTTTATCCGTACTGATCTCCATGCCATAAGACCCTGCGCCCCATGTCATCCAATATGTTGTGTGTTTAGTAAGCGTTACGATCCAAACGTAACGCTTGCTAAACACACAACATATTGGATGACATGAGAAACATCACGTAACCTGGCCGATACAAACAACTCACACGTTCATTCACACACACGTGCTTCATAACCCGACTACTTCCGTAACACCCACATATCTGTCACTATAATGAAACAGACTATAGCCTAACACTCTCGCTATACACTACTCTATACAGAGGAAAAGACTATGCTTAACCAACCACATACTACCTTCCTAGCGACTTAGGCATACACACCTTACATTCTTTTAGTCATCCATCTTGGTAAATAACTGTATACCAAAAACACCGGTTACTTCACTGAATTCTAAACCAACATAACTGAACCAAACCGGCCAACACTATACAACCAAATTACTCTTACCAACGCATACTATCTTCAACTAAGCATCAATAATACATATCAAAAACATACCTGAATTCTAGTTTTCAGAGTCTTGGAATATGGGCTAGGTATCTCAAACACATCTGATCCCTCTGACAAGAAAGCCCGTACTAACGTGTTACTGCTCTGCCAGACAGCTTCCGCCTAGAACTCACTGTAACAGAACTCACTAAAACTCCCCGTGCTAACCATGTCCTAAAGATTTCACGTAGGCAACGGGCCTCACGGACTATCGGCACAAAACAAACCATTAACAAAAACCGTTCCGTATTTAACCTAATGTGTGAGCACTATGCACGAGCATAGAGCTTCATCACACCATTTACCAGCTCAAGAGTGGCAAAGCAGCAGGCATTGACGGAATCCCACCAGAGATCTGGAAACATGGAGGCCCTGCACTCCACAACAAGCTCCACGACCTCTTTCTCTGCTGCTGGGAGGAAGGAACACTACCAAAAGATCTCCGCGATGCAGTCGTCATCACCCTCTACAAGAACAAAGGAGAGAAGTCTGCCTGCTCCAACTACCGTGGAATTACACTGCTGTCCATTGCCGGAAAAATCCTTGCAAGGCTGCTCCTGAATTGGCTGGTACCTGCCATCGCTGAAGACCACCTCCCAGAGGGCCAGTGTGGTTTCAAAACCAACAGGAGCACCACTGACATGGTCTTTGTGCTGAGACAGCTTCAAGAGAAGTGCTGCGAGCAGAACAAAGGGCTGTACATAACGTTTGTCGACCTAACAAAAGCGTTCGACACTGTCAGCTGGCAAGGCATGTGGCAGATCCTGGAGCGACTTGGCTGTCCCCCAAAGTTCCTCAGCATGATCATCCAGCTACACGAGGACCAGCAAGGCCAGGTCAGACTAAACAATGACCTCTCAGAACCATTTCCCATTCTCAACGGTGTGAAGCAGGGCTGCGTGCTGGCACCGACCCTCTTCACCATCTTTTTTAGCATGATGTTAAAGAAGGCCACAGTGGACCTCAACGATGATGATGCAGTGTACATCAGGTATCATCTCGATGGCATTCTGTTCAACCTCAGACGATTGCAGGCCTACACCAAAAACACCAAAACCCTAGACCAACTGATTCGTGAGCTGCTCTTTGCTGACGACGCTGCCCTCGTTGCGCACAGCAAGAGAGCCCTGCAGCACATCACGTCCTGCTTCGCAGATGATGCCCAGCTCTTTGGACTCGAGGTCAGTCTGAAAAAGACAGAGGTCCTCCATCAGCCGGTACCCAAGGTAGAACATCGCCCTCCCCATATCTCCATCGGCGAGTCTGAACTGAAATCAGCGCACCAGTTTACCTACCTTGGCTGCATCATCATGTCAGACGCCAAGCTGGACAAGGAGCTGGACAGCAGGCTGGCAAAAGCGAACAGCGCTTTCGGGCGTCTATACAAGCGGGTGTGGCACAATCAACAGCTGAAAACAGGCACCAAGATCAGCGTGTACAGAGCTGTGGTCCTCACCACCCTGCTGTATGGTTCCGAGTCCTGGGCTCTCTACCGCAGCCAACTACGACACCTCAAACGCTTCCACCAGCGCTGCCTGCGTACCATCCTTGGCATTCACTGGAGTGACTGTGTCACAAACGTCGAGGTCCTTGAACAGGCAGAAACTGTGAGCATCGAGGCTTTGCTGCTGCGGACACAGCTCCGCTGGGGTGGGCACGTCTCCAGGATGGAGGATCATCGCCTACCCAAGATCACTCTGTTCGGCGAGCTCACCACTGGACACAGAGACAGAGGGACACCAAAGAAGAGATACAAAGACTGTCTCAAGAAGTCACTTAGTGCCTGCCAAATCGACCACCGCCAGTGGTCTTCACTTGCTGCGGACCGCGACACCTGGTGCTCCACCATCTACAAGGCAGCCGTCTCCTTTGAGGACTCTCGCAGAGCTAGCCTTAAAGACAAGCGGCTCAGGAGAAAAAACAGAGATGGCACAACTCAGCACCCTGACCAGACCTCCCTCTGCAGCCACTGCGGTTGTACCTGCCTGTCCCAGATTGGACACTGCAGTCACGAGCATGCCTGCAGACGCCGTGGGCAACCCCTATAGAATCTTCGTTCGCGAAGTCAAGCCAAGAATATTCCTATCACACCCAGTGAAAATTCAATGACAGCATCTCTGTCAAGAAATCAGGCAAGCCATAACTTAGATGAAAAAAAAAACTTTCTTGCAGAGTGTCTTAACTAAACACAACCCCCCCTCCAACAATAGGGGCCTGCTGATGGACAGAAAGTACTGTGTAGCTCTCCCAGGCATCCACAGACCCTGACCACTTTTGATGAAAAATCTGGCATTCACCATGCAGGGCTGCAAAAAATCATCACATAAGTACAGAAATACCAACTAAACATCTGTATCCTCACCGTAAGCTGATTGTGGCTGACTTCCTGATGACACATGCTGCAATGTTCTGGTCGGAAGGGGCATTTATCTCTATGTTGGTCTACTTTTCCCCTGAACGTTTTATCTTTACATCCTCGTGAGCTGAATGGGCATGGCACAGTTTCATATTGGCACTCCTTAATATGGTTCTGTCATGAAGAAAAATAAGATCAAATCTACTCAGTAAAGCCGTCTTGAAATGCAAAATAAATAAAATTTCATAGCAAGTAAGGTCTTCATACTTCGAGTGAGGCTTGGTGCTATAGAAAGATGTAGGACAGTGACGTTTCAAAAATGAGAAATCAAAATATCAACTTAATGTTGCATGGATTTACAGGGGTTGAAATCAAAATGTCTAAAACAAGTACTTGTATGACTATTTTATTGTAAAACTTACTTTCAAATCGCGCAACTTTCTCTGCTCTGGACAGCCACTTGCTTTATTTGTACAGTAAACAGGCACAACTTTCATATCACGGGCAATACTGTTATCTGGCCACACCTGCAAACAAGTGGCAAACATGACGAAATACAGGCGTACACCCAATCAAGCAATAAAGCAAGACAATAATCCAGGTAGACTCTAGCAAGCAGCATGTGGATGGAAGGGAGGTGAATTTTGTTAATGCAATTGGTGCTCACAAACCTGTGTAGTATGGATTACTTCCCCATACAGAAACATACAGAAGTGATGAAACGGGATTAAACTTCTTTCTTTATCCTGTAATAATCCCTGTGCCTGAGCAAGAACCCCCAAAATTTGTTCGACATGCCACTTTTGCACCGAGCTGCGTTTGGCACTTGTGTTTAACTGTAAGCATGATAATAATAATAATAATAAGCGCATTAAATAGGCGCTTTATCCCAATTGAAAATCGGCTCAAAGCGCCGCCGCGAACTGAACCCAACAAGCATGCTCACGTGAATCACGCGCAATTAATACTATTAATTCTACGCCAACTTTCATTCATTGGTTTCTCATCAAAACAATTTATTTGCACAAATATACTGTAAATTATAAAAGCACATTTGTGACACGTTTCCACGAAAGGTGAGATAAGTCGCTCAGCGGCTATGCCGCTATGGGCAGAAAACAGAGGTTGAGGTCTATCTTGGGTAATTTGAGATTAGTGAACCATTATGCAGTCCAGTCATTCTTGAACATATTCGCTGCTTTTCCTTCAAAAAAAGCTAGAAATACCTAAAAACTGTCAATTTCTTGACCTACTGTTCGGTTTTGATCTAAAAAATGAGGCCAAAAATGGCCAACTTACAACGATCGTGCATACAGCATCCCTTGCAGAACCCCATCATGTTATATAGCGTTGGAAACTTGAACTCATCTACTTATAGGACGTTGGCATGGATTCACTATACAACCCAAACAGAAAGCCTATAAAAGACATTTTCGGTGTAAACTAAGCAGAAGCCCTTGGCCAATCAGTATCAGACTTTTTAAATGATCTTAGCAACTTACCAATGCTGGCAGTAATGGCGCGTGCAATTGGCTCATGCTTGACAAAGGGAGACTACAACCTTAACTTCCGTACAAAACATCGCTACTTGCTTTCAATCAAAACAAGCATGGATAGACGGATTGATTATCTTACGCGCGGTTTGAATTCCAACAATATTTTTGAGAAAGTAAGTGATGGACTTGATTAGCAGCTGCTAGATACTGCTGATGGCAGATATACTTTATTATACAGTCAGAACTCACAGGCAGTGATCCTGAAGAACGCAGTGTAGCGAGCATATTTTGACATTCCAACTGTGAGATGCCCAATGTAAAATGTTGATTTCCACACAAATTTGGTGAATACTAAATCTTTCCAGTATTTGAAGCATTGCTATAAGTTTCTTGTTGAAGTTTCAGTACAATATGTGCATGACCGACCTTGGTTGCTAGGGAAAAATGCACGAAAACTGACAGAAAACTTTGAGCTCGTTTTTCTCAAAATGTCCACTGTACCACTTCAAAACTTCAAACTTAAAAAGTTAAATAACTCTTTCATTTTTCATCCCACATACTTAATTTTGGTATCAATGGAAAGTTTTTTTCCCTCCTCTTTACAATGATATGCATATCTTAGTACCCACCAAAATCGACTTATCTGACCTTTTGTGGGAGCAGGTCAGCAAGATCACTAATCATTAGGTTGGAATGTCATTTGTGAAAGGTACAAGCCCGCAGAGGAAAACTTACGCCATTAACAGTGATGTTTTCACAGTCAGCTTCTCCCACAGGGCAGCGCCGTGATTCAGCACCACTGAGCCACTTGGTAACACATCTGAAAGTTACATAGTGACAGAAAAAAAGAAATATCTCCAATAAAATAAAATAACAAGATGGGATGAACCATAACCCACAAAATCCCTTCTATATGAAAGTTGTCTTTGCTGTCAAGGGTCTCTACCTTTTGTCTTTGACTTGATTCTGATATTGAAATATCTTTTCTTTTTAAAAGCCTCGCATATGTGCCAATGCATCATAGTGAACTCTGTAAGGGGAGTGTGCAGTGCATACACGTCATTGGTTTGTCGTCATTTGTCAAGACATATTTTTAGTTTTTAAGTAATTTTATATTCAATGTGATAGGAGTTTCGATTTTGCTTAAAGACTTCAGAAAATGGTGACAAAACTAGAATTTCACGGTACAATTTCAGTCTTGCTATAATTTGTGTGAAATCAGGTTGACTTTATCTAGCTACATGATATACTAAGTACACCTGCATGCTCTTCTGAAAGCACGTCGATTTGTGTATGCGTGTTCATGCGTGCGCGCACTCCAAACATCCTCAAGAGACATATCTCTTGGAGATTCGCGCATGTGTGTGAGAAAGAGAGAGCGAGAGAATTACGTCATATTTAGAGTATGTCTGCGTGGTGACAGAGATGATTCTTTTACGTCACAGCCACTCTGACTTTCTCCAGATGTCAAGTTTTTTTTTTACCGTTTTCAATTTTTTCAAAAAAGAATCAATTTTTACTAAAGAAGTTGAAAGGATACAAAGCTGGCCAATGAACTCATCCAATGTCTTTCTCCAAACTAGCTATATATATCCAAAATTTCAAGTAAACACGACAAAAATTACTGACTCAAATCTGGGTCAACAGACTCTCTATACACTGTCTTTTATGTCCTCAATGAGACACCCAGTTACAATAGCCTCGGCAGCTTTCTTAGCCATCCCTTGAATAAAATATTTTGCCACGTTTCAAGCTTGTGCGTACAGCAATATCGGACATTCTCTTGTTTACATACATACGCACACACACATATACATTTGGTGCTTTGTGCCAAATGTACGTTCAGCATCGAGATTAGCGTAACTAGACATGACGTAATTTTTTCTTGTTACTTCAATTGTTACAGGTTTAGCCTGCCCGCCTTTGACATCATGGACATGCTATTAAATTTGCCCCACCACAACCCTTTTAGCGCCAAAGTCCCATTTCTACAATTTTGGAGGTGTTACCTGACTGTACCAGTTGCAGGGGATGGATTGACCATGATAATTCAAGGGTAGTGCCAGATTACCTTACCTTGCGTATTCTTCATGTGGAGGAAGCCCTTGAGGATTCAGTATAAATCTAGTCTCATCCATCATGCTATGCATCCTAACCACTAAAGTGCAGTGTGACAATTTTTTAACAGACTTTCATTTCATATCAGTTCTGCCTTTACATTAGTTACAGCCCTAATTATCTGCATGTGTGGTCTTAATCTGAAGGTCATTCGAAGGTGAGTGTGTAACAAATTGTGCGTGCGGCAGAGGGGAAGGTTTCAGGTGCGGGTTTAGGCATGTGACAAGATTTATCGCAGTTCACTGGCATCCGCGGTCGGTCCGATTTTTTGTTTGGTTCCAAGATCCCTCCTGCCTATATCCAGGATTGCGATGTAACGATTCGCAATAAATTGAGTCAGAGCTGTAACTACAATCAGGGTTCGCGCCAGGATTTTTCAAAACCAGTCCCCTCATCTTCCACCCCTCTTGTTTTTTTTCCAGTTCTGATCAAAACCGGTCCCCAGGAAATGCTTTCCGGTAGTCAACAGGGGTGGATCAGTTACCTGGGTGCGGAGGTGGGGTTTCAACTTTTCATTTGGAACCTTCAACCTTGCTTCTAGGGGCCGAAAAATTAAAAAAGTGTGTGTGTGTGTGTGTGTGTGAACGCGCATGTGAGTTAAGACTCTCACACCGTTTGCCAACATATCAAACAACAGGGGTGGGGGGTGGCGTGCGTGCATGTGTGAAAACTTGCCAAAATTTCAAACGTAGGGAGGTGGGGGGGGGTTAGGGGATAGTCTGAGATCTGCCCCTGCAAAAGGATTTTTATTTTCACTGGCAGAATTCTAACCGGTCCCGCCAAAATAAAACCAGTCCCTAGGACCAGCAGCCTGAAACACTTCTAGTATCCTCTGTTCACAAACGGTAAAATACTGGTAATTACTGGTTATCGCGAATCATGTACAATTCTATAAAAAAATTGGCATTTTACACACACTTGCCGACCTCTTGTGACCCTTGACCTTTCCGAGGGCTTATCCAAATTAGTATGCATAGATAGGTCTTACCATCATTTATCTCTGTAGTAAGTTTGGGTTTGAAGTTGTGAATAGTATTTGGAAAAAAAACACATCTTTTGTCAAAATATGGCTATTTTTTTTACCTATTTCCTGAGCGCTTGTGACCCATGACCTCTCCGAGGGGTCATCCAAATTAATATGCTTAGACAGGTCTTACTATCAGGTATCTCTGTAGCAAGCTTGGGTTTGAAGTTGTGAATAGTATTTGAGAAAAAACATCTTTTGTAAAAAAATAGCTATATATTTTACCTATTTCCTGAGCTCTTGTGACCCTTGACCTTTCCGAGGGATCAACCAAATTAGTCTGCTTAGAAAAGTCTTCCCATCGGGTATCTCTGTAGCACATTTGGGTTTGAAGTTGTCAATAGTATTTGAGAAACAATAAATTATGTCATAATATAGCTATTTTTTGCCTATTCCCTGATCCTGTGACCTTGATTTTTGTGAGAGGTCACTGAAATGGTATGTTTAGAAAGGTCTTGCCACAAAGTATCCTTGAGCCAAATTTGAAGACTGTGGCTTGAATAGTCCCTGAGAAAATGCCAACGTTAAAGTTTACCACGGACGGCGGATGGACGACCACTGGCCCAGAACATAGACTCACTTTTGTTTCGTATGTGAGCCAACAAATTGGCTTCCTTTAGAAAGGTGAAGATTTTGTCTGGGGAACATCCCGAAACAAAACCTTCAAAGAGTCTGCTGTATAGTGTTTCCACCTTACATCAGTTAGGTCAGCACATGATGTCAAGAAGTGCTTCACCGAGAACGGCTCGTTGCAGGCGAAGCACCAGGCGTGTTCCTCCCCTTTCTCTGAAAAAGAATAGCACAAGCAGGAAAATGATGTCACTATAAGCATCGCTAGTCTCACGACACCCTGTAAGCAGTGACAAATTTAATGTTTCATGTCACTCATCCTAAAGGTATGCAGCCTCTTCCAAGGCTGACTGTTTTCTTCCACACAGCCTCTTCCACAGCTGACTGTTTGATGGGAGTATAGAGTGCCTCCAAAACTTGCAAAAATGAATTATTATTTTAAAAAGTTGAAAAGGTACAACGCTGGATTACAAACTCATTCAAATTCAATATCTTCCTTTAATCTAGCTGTATGCAAAGTCGAACAGGGTGTTGGATTTACCAGACAAAAACGAACAGGGTGTCAGATTTCTCGTCCACAAAGACATTGTGAACACTGTCATGAGTTGTCGGCCAGTCTCCAGTAGGCTTATCACCATATGTTTGAGGGCAACCCCATTCACTATCACCATTGTACAAGTTTACGCCCCAACAACAGACTATGGCGATGAGGAAATAGAAGACTTCTATGACCAACTGCAAGAAGTTCTGGACCAGACCCCCAAGAAAGACATTCTTGTGATGCAGGGAGACTGGAATGCCAAAATAAGAGAGGATGCTGCGAGGACCTGGAAAGGCACATGCGGACGCTACTGCAATGCAGAAACCAACGACAGAGGCTTAAGGCTTCTGGAATTTTCCAGCTCAAATGATCTAAAGCTGATGAACACGTTTAGCCCACACAAAGCATAGAGAAGGTGGACATGGCACAGCCCGAACGGAGAGCACCATAACCAAATTGACTACATCATGGTGAAGAGACGCTTCTAAACCAGTGTGAACATTGCCAAGACAAGAAGTTTTTCAGGAGCAGTGTAACGCACGCAGACTTGCCCACAGTCGCACGTACAAACTCTCACGCAACAGACGCATACACCGCTACCGACTCAGACGGGCGCATTCATGCGGTAAAACTCAACACACGGGCTCCCTTTCTAAAGTAGCTTTTATACAAGATAACGAAGAACGCTCACAACTGTCACACCTATATACACCACTACCACATCCACACAATATTACTGCCAGGCTAGGTATTAGTTTCCTCGCGCTGGGACCATATGGCGTTGAGGTGCATCCCCTGGGTGGTGGATAGGGGGTCCCTCGTGAGAGGGGTGCACCGAATGAAATAAGGTGCCGTGAACCAACATGGTCTAAGGGAAGGTGACCCCGACAGAAAACCCCTGGTCCTCCTAGTAAGGGGGTTGGGCGTGGGGGTAGCTTCCCCACCCTGCAAAAAAGGAAATAGCTACAAAAACGCCGACGAAAAGACTAACAGTAATTCCATTCCTGGAGGAGGAAGGTTCTTCTACCAGAAGACTTATGACGTCCTGTGGTGAAAGCCGGAAGTCTTCGGAAGCCACAGGACCGAGCCGCCTCCCTCTATTTAGGGATACAACCATGGGCACATGGAACGTCAAGACCATGTACCAGAGCGGCAAGGCCGCCCAGATAGCAGCGGAAATGCAAAAGTACAACCTTTCCCTGCTAGGTATCAGTGAAGCCAGATGGACGCAGTCTGGCCAGAAAAGGCTGTTAAGTGGGGAGATGATTCTGTATTCAGGTCATGAAGAGGAGAATGCCCCCCATACAGAAGGTGTAGCATTCATGCTGTCACCAGTGGCACAGAGAGCGCTGATGGGCTGGGAACCTCTTGGGCCAAGAATTATCACAGCAGCCTTTAGAACCAAGAAAAAGCTCAACCTGAACGTCATCCAGTGTTATGCGCCCACTAATGACAGTGACGAGGAAGAGAAACAAGAGTTCTACGACCGACTCCAGAGTGCCGTGGACAAATGTGCGGAGCGAGACATCACCATCGTCATGGGCGATTTTAATGCCAAAATAGGGGAGAACAACACCGGATACGAAGAGGTCATGGGGAGACAGGGACTAGGCTCGGAGATGAGTGAGAACGGGGAGAGGTTTGTAGACTTTTGTGCTCTAAACCGACTTGTCATTGGAGGCAGCATCTTCCCACACAGAAGAATACACAAAGCAACTTGGGTCTCACCTGACCATACAACAGAGAACCAAATAGACCATATCTGCATTAGCAAGAAATTTAGAAGATCCCTTCAAGATGTTCGAGTGAGGAGGGGAGCAGATGTCGCCTCCGACCACCATCTGCTTACCTTAAGAATGAAGCTCAAGCTAAAGAAAAGCCAAAGCCGCACAGAGACAACAAGAAGACAGCGCTATAATGTAGGCCTCCTGAGAGAAACTGGAGTTAGAGAAGAGTTCAAACTGGTGCTGTCCAACCAGTTTCAAGCGCTACAGGAGCTAGTAAATGAAGAGGAGGCGGTCACCACAGAGCAGCAGTGGAAGGCAGTTAGAGAGGTGCTGAACTCAACCTGCAAAGACACTGTAGGGTTCAGGAAACACCATCACAAGGACTGGCTGTCGGCACAGACCTTGAAGAAGATAGAGGTGAGGAAGCAGAAGAAAGCAGCTGTCAACAACAGTCGCACGAGAGCAGCCAAAGTAAGGGCACAGGGGGAATACTCGGAAGCCAACCGCGAGGTGAAGAGTAGTATTAGGGCAGACAAGAGGGCCTACACAGACAGCCTGGCAGCAGAGGCAGAAAAGGCAGCAGGCAGCGGCAACATGAAACAGCTCTACGACATTACCAGAAGATTGTCAGGCAAGTATGGCCATACAGAAAGACCAGTAAAAGACAAAGAAGGCAAGCCTATTGCAGACAGAGCAGACCAACTCGACAGATGGGCCGAGTATTTTGAAGAGTTACTGAACAGACCTAGCCCACCCGACCCCCCAGACATCCAGCCGGCAGAGACCGACCTACCCATCAGCTGTGACAGACCCAGCCGGGAAGAGATCAGAAGAGCAGTGGCATTCTTGAAGAACGGCAAAGCAGCAGGCCCAGATGGCATCCCAGCAGAGTCTCTGAAAGCAGACCTAGAGACAACAGTGGAGATGCTGTACCCACTGTTTGGAAAGATCTGGGAAGAGGAGGTGATGCCGGCTGACTGGAAGGAGGGGTACCTAATCAAGCTTCCCAAGAAAGGCGACCTCAGCAAGTGTTCCAACTACAGAGGAATCACCTTGCTGTCAGTACCAGGAAAGGTCTTCAACAGGATCATCCTGGAGAGAATGAAGAGCTCCGTTGACCCCCAGCTGAGAGACCAGTAAGCAGGATTCAGGAAGAACCGATCATGTGCAGACCAGATCGCCACTCTCCGCATCATCGTGGAACAGTCTCTGGAGTGGAGCTCCCCGCTGTACGTCAACTTTGTGGATTATGAGAAAGCATTTGACAGTGTGGACTGAGAGACTCTGTGGAAACTCCTACGACACTACGGTGTACCCACAAAGCTCGTCCGCCTGATCAAGAGCAGCTACGATGGCATGACATGTCGCGTGATCCATGAAGGGCAGTTCACCAGGGAGCTCCAGGTCAGAACCGGTGTCAGGCAGGGGTGTCTGCTGTCTCCGTTCCTCTTCCTACTGGCCATAGACTGGGTCATGAAGATGACCACAGAGTACAGACGAAGTGGAATACAGTGGACACTGTGGACACAGCTTGATGACCTCGATTTTGCAGACGACTTGGCATTACTGTCCCACACTCATCAACAAATGCAGGACAAGACCACGAGGCTTGCTGACATCTTGTCCCAAGTGGGCCTCTCCATTCACAAACAGAAAACAAAGACAATGAGGCTGAACGCAACCAGGGAAGAACCAGTCTTGCTTGCTGGCACCCCGTTGGAGGAGGTGGAGTCCTTCACCTATCTCGGGAGCATCATAGACAAAAAAGGCGGCACTGATGCAGATGTCAGAGCACGAATCGGTAAAGCCAGAGCAGCCTTTCTCCAGTTGAAAAAAGTATGGAGCTCCAGAGAGCTGTCACAACACACCAAAGTCCGGATTTTCAACTCCAATGTAAAAGCAGTTCTCTTATATGGAGCGGAGACTTGGAGATTGACAAAAACCACAGTCAACAGAGTACAGACCTTCATGAACAGTTGCCTTAGAAGAATTTTGAAAATCCACTGGCCAGAGAAGATCAGCAACGTCCAACTCTGGGAGAGAACAGAACAGATAACAGCAGAGAATGAAATTGGGCGAAGAAGATGGGGATGGATCGGTCACAGTCTGAGAAAGCCAGCTTCCAGTATCACTAGGCAGGCATTGTCATGGAACCCCCAGGGAAAGAGGAAAAGAGGTAGGCCGAGAAACTCCTGGCGTCGAGACCTCCAAGCAGACATCAAGAGACTGGGAACCACCTGGAGTAGAATCGAAGGAGAAGCACAGGACAGGAGTTGCTGGAGGTCTCTCGTCGACAGCCTATACCCGGGTAGGGGTGACAGGCGTAAGTAAGTAGGTATTAGTTTCTCACTACATCCAACCTGTTTGATGTTATCGCCTGGTTACATTAGTCCTTCTCACGTCTAGGCGCTCAAGTCCTTTGTTATACGCTCTTCGAGTCATCCTGGCTCTTGTATCATGGACGTCCTCGTTACTCGTACCGTAGCGCAGTTCTCGCTGTGACTCGGGTGTCTTGGTCCCGATCGCTCACTCCCTGAGTGAAGAGCTGGAGAGATGACCTCAAATTAGGTCCCTGGTGACTGACGTCTCGGCGTCCGTCGCTCCACTCTTGACAAGCACTCTAAACAACACAAGGACTCAAATCGTAACACTTGCTAAACACACAACATATTGGATCAATGAGAAACATTACGTAACCTGGCTGATACAAATAACTCTTTCGCAACACCCCCATATCTCTGTCACTACCTTGAAACAGACTATAACCTAACACTCTCCATACACTATTCTATACACTGGAAAAGACTATGCTTAACCAACCACGTACTACCTTCATAACGACTTAGGCATACACACCCCACATTCCTTTAGTTATCCAACCCGGTAAATAACTGTATACGCAAACCACCGGTTAGCTCACTGACTTCCAACCAATATAGCTGAACCAAACCAGACAACGCTATACAACCACATTACTCTTACCAACGCATACTATCCTTAACGCAAGTAACCATCACTAATACATATATAGAAACATACCTGAATCCTAGGTTTCAGAGTCTTGGAATACGGGCTAGGTATCTCAAACACATCTGATCCCTCCGACAAGAAAACCCATACTAACGTATTACTGCTCTGACAGACTAAACTTTCGCCTAGAACTCACTAACAACTCCCATTAACAAAAACCGTACCGTACTAAACCTAATGTTTGAACACTATGCACGAGCATAGAGTTTCATCACAATTCCCCCTTCCTCGGGAAAAAAAGAAACAACCGAGTTTCTTTTTAAACTCAACGCAATATACTATCCTATCACAGAACCAAAGAAAGAAACATAGAACAGCCTTAAACCTCAACGTATACCCTCGACTCGCACAGCGAACGCAAAAACAGAACTAACGCGCCAATACTTCCAGAAATGAAAACGATCCAACGACTGCCCACACACAATCACAAGACCCCAGTCTCCGACCTACCTACATATACCACTACCACATACACACAATATTACTGCCAGGCTGGGTATTAGTTTCTCACTACATCCAACCTGTTTGATGTTATCGCCTGGTTACATTAGTCCTTCTCACGTCTAGGCGTTCAAGTCCTTTGTTATACGCTCTTCGAGTCATCCTGTCTCTTGTATCATGGACGTCCTCGTTACTCATACCGTAGCGCAGTTCTCGCTGTGACTCGGGTGTCTTGGTCCCGATCGCTCACTCCCTGAGTGAAGAGCTGGAGAGATGACCTCACATTAGGTCCCTGGTGACTGACGTCTCGGCGTCCGTCGCTCCACTCTTGACAAGCACTCTAAACAACACAAGGACTCAAATCGTAACACTTGCTAAACACACAACATATTGGATCAATGAGAAACATCACGTAACCTGGCTGATACAAATAACTCACACGTTCATTCACACACACCCGTGCTTCATAACCCGAACTACTTTCGCAACACCCCCATATCTCTGTCACTACCTTGAAACAGACTATAACCTAACACTCTCCATACACTATTCTATACACTGGAAAAGACTATGCTTAACCCATATCATATTGAGGCTAAAAGCTTCAAATTTGTGCACTGCCATATGCAAGCTACATTATAGTATTTACAGATAAGGATATAGACCAATGGCTTTAGTTCAAGGGTGGTGCCAGAATAGCTTGGCGCCTCTAGGCGCCAAGCTATTCTGGCACCACCCTTGAACTATTTTAGTCAAACTTATTTCACACAGTGGTGTGTTCCGAATGATAAGGGTTAACCAACCATGCACTACCTTCATAACTACCTTCATAACGACTTAGGCATACACACCCCACATTCCTTTAGTTATCCAACCCGGTAAATAACTGTATACGCAAACCACCGGTTAGCTCACTGACTTCCAACCAATATAGCTGAACCAAACCAGACAACGCTATACAACCACATTACTCTTACCAACGCATACTATCCTTAACGCAAGTAACCATCACTAATACATAAATAGAAACATACCTGAATCCTAGGTTTCAGAGTCTTGGAATACGGGTTAGGTATCTCAAACACATCTGATCCCTCTGACAAGAAAACCCGTACTAACGTATTACTGCTCTGACAGACTAAACTTTCGCCTAGAACTCACTAACAACTCCCCGTGTTAAACATGTCCTAAAGATTTCACGTGGATCAGGTGCTATATGGACTATCGGCACAAAACAAACCATTAACAAAAACCGTACCGTACTAAACCTAAGCATGTTTGAACACTATGCATGAGCATAGAGTTTCATCACAAGCAGACATTGGAAGCGACCATGACTTAGTGATGATGACCTTCCGACTGCCGAAAGATCAACAAGCAGGGTCCCACCAGAATCAAGTTTGACCTCGAGAAGCTGAAAGACCCTGAGGTAGCGGAAGCCTTCCAGGCAAAGATGGGAGGAAAATTCGCGCCATTGTTACTTCTAGGTGCAGAAGACACGGATGTGGACACACTGATCGACACATTTAACACTGCTGTAACCCAAACAGCCAGTGAGATCCTTGGCAAACACTGACAAGCAAAGAAACCTTGGGTTACAACTGACATCTTTGTTCTATGTGACAAGCATCGAGAATTAAAGAAAAAGAAATCAGAGGTAGAAGGAGCTAAACAATACAGGGAAATTAACCAGGATATCAAGAAAAGCATGAAAAAGGCAAAGAATAAGTGGTTTGAGGATCAGTGTAAACATGTAGAACCGAAGAAAATCTGAACAAAAACAATAGTAAAAAAGCGTACCAGCTGGTGAAAGACCTGACCAGTGTAAAACAAGGACGCTCCTTGATCATTCAAGATAGTGAAGGGAATTGTCTTATGGAAGACCAAGACATACTGAAGAGATGGAAAGAGTACTACTCAGATTTGTACAACCACCGAGCTGCAGGGGACCCAGGCATACTTGTCAACCCACCCGTCACCAACAATGGCAACTATCCCATCCTCCGAGAAGAAGTAGAGGCCGCAGTGAAGTCGCTGAAAAAAGGAAAGGCAGCAGGAGCAGACAACATCCCTGCAGAGCTAGCCCAAAGCGCTTTACTGCAATAAGATCTGGCAGTCAGGGGATTGGCCCACACCATGGACCCAATCACTCATAATAACTCTCATCAAAAAAGGCAACTTACATCAATGCCAGAATTATCGAACGATCAGTCTTATATGCCACCCAAGCAAAGTCTTGTTAAAGATCCTACTGAAAAGGCTGAAGCCACAGGCAGAGGAAATCATAGCTGAGGAACAGGCAGGCTTCAGACCAGGGTACAGCACAACTGAGCAGATCTTCAGCCTGAGAGTTCTATGTGAGAGGTACCTCCAGCACCATCAAGACCCCTTTCATGTCTTTGTGGATTTTTAAAAAAAGCGTTTGACAGGGTGTGGCATGCAGCCCTTTGGTCCACCATAAAGCTATACAACATCAATGCCAACCTGATCAAAGTCATAGCAAACCTTTACAACAAGGCCACTAGCACAGTCTGCTTCAACGGCAAAATAGGAAACTGGTTTAGGACTACAGTCGGAGTCAGACAAGGCTGCTTGCTCTCACCTACTATTTCAACATCTTCCTGGAAAGAGTGAGTGAGTATAGATTGCTTTACGTCCCGAAAGCGACAAAGGTCTTCTCAGGACGTGCCTGCGCTAAATGAAGAAAAGAACTGCAAGAAGCGCAGGCAGGAGGGAGAATTTCAAAAGAAAAATACAGATGAATGGACCAGAAAGACAGAAATACAAACCCCCAAAAGAGTAGAACCCACCTTGCAGGGTTAGACAAGGTGACCCCAGGAACTAAAAAGTAGACAACCCCACCAAGGTCCCCTAGGGCAGAGCCGGTGGGGGGTTCCTGGAAAGAATCATGACAGACGCTCTGAAAGATCATGAAGGAACTGTCAGTATTGGAGGCAGAACAATCACAAACTTGTGCTTTGCGGACGACATTGATGGCCTTGCAGGAACAGAGAGGGAGCTAGCTCAGCTGGTGGAAAAGCTGGACAGTACAGCCATTGCATATGGGATGGAAATCAGTGCAGAGAAGACCAAACTGATGACAAATAACACCAGTGGCATTGGCACTGACGTCATGATTGGAAGCCAAAAACTGGAAACAGTTAATAAATTCAAATACTTAGGAGCCATTGTGACAGATGAGGGATCAAAACCAAAAATACTGTCCAGGATTGCGCAGGCAACAACAGCACTGACAAGATTGAAGACCATATGGAAGGACAGAAACATCACACTCTGCTCCAAGATCAGACTGATGCGCTCCTTAGTCATCTCAGTGTTCTTGTATGCCTGCGAATCATGGACCCTCACAGCAGACCTTGAAAGGAGGATACAAGCCACTGAAATGAGATGTTTTCAAAGGCTGCTTGGCATTTCATACAGAGATCACATCACGAACGAGAAAATGGGAAGCAGAATCGGGCAAGCCATTGGGCCTTATGAAGACCTATTAAACATTTTGAAAAAACGCAAACTGAAGTGGTATGGGCATGTCACGTGTTCAGCAGGGCTTGCCAAAACAGTCCTGCAAGGCACTGTACAAGGAGGACGAAGGAGAGGAAGACAGAGGAAAAGATGGGAGGACAATATCTCAGAGTGGACAGGACTGAAGCTGAGCGACACACTAAGAATGGCAGAGAACAGAGAGGAATGGAGGGAGCTGGTTGCCAAGTCATCAGTGGTTGATTGATTGATTGTACATTGCTTAACGTCCCGACAGCAACAAGGCTTTCTCAGGACGTGCCTGCACTGCTTGTGAAAAAAAACTAAACAGAAAATTGAATGTATGTCGCCAGCCGGTCAAATACATTAAATAAACCTACAACATGGGGCATAAATAAAGCTAAGACCATTTAGCAACACACATCCAACATCAAGAGCTACAGGCAGTGCAGACAGTAGGGAGAGTTTTAAAAAGGCAAATACAGGTGAATGGACAAAGGGTAGACAGAAACACATGCCCCAGAATAGAGAGAAAAACCCACCCTGTGGGGCTGACCAGGGTGACCCTGGGAACTAAAAAATACCTAACCCCACCCAAGTCCCCCAGGGCAGACCCGGGTGGGGGAAGTCATCAGTGGTGCCCCAACGGTCGGCAAGACTACGGGATATAGATAGATAGATAGATTCTAGTAAGAATACCAAAAAATACAGACTCAAATGTGGATCAACCAGTTATTGTGAAATGGCCATTTGCATGTCAACGTGTAGCCTAATTACATGTTTGGGAGGATCCACGTAGGGAAATTATCCCAAAGTTTCACGCTTGTCTGTCCACAAATGCAGGCTCTAGCTGCTGTCACACGCACATACACAGCGTTTGGTGCCAAATTCTCTAGCAATGTTTGCATACATTTGTATCTTGTTACTTCTTTGCAGAATCTGGGGTCTGCCTGCCCAGCACATTGTGTGCATTCTATGGAATGTGCTCCAACCAGCCCCATTTGAAAGTCTATGGTATTATCAATACGGTAGACAAAAAAAATCAACAAGAAGGCCCTTTCATTTCACTGCTGATAACATCCTCAACTATTTTCCCTCAGAGGAGGGGAGATGGGCAGGTGGAGAAGGATTTATTCAGTTTTGTAAACTTACCACCAGGAGGAGCTGTCAGAATATGAGCCTGTAAGTGTGACAAAAGGTTGTTTGTGCCAAAAGTAACAACAGAAATGTCCAAAGTAACAATCAACTTAGATGTCTTAAAAATAGGCTTGTTTTGATGTATCTGGCATGTGAAATTAAAGACTTGTGAATGCAGAAATAGATAATTTCCAGCAGAGATTAATAAAATATACTTAAATCTAGCCCTTTCTGAAAATGTTGTTCGTTATGGTGGAGATACAGTGATAAATATGATCATAATAAGTCAGTTTTTCTTTTTTGATGATTCTCTTTCACAATTAATGTTAAATAACTTGTTCTCTGAGATATAAGTATGATTATGAAACATATTTTATTCTTTTTGAAATTAAGTTTATTTCACTATCGCTGTTGGTTGGTGGACATACTCAGTCAATTTAAATCACAACAACAAAATTCTTTGATTACCACTTTTTACCTCCAAACAATTCTTCACACAGTCATTATCCTTAGATGAGATAACAGAAATACAAATATATTTCTGTCACTCAGTTTTTAGGAAGAAAAAAAATGTTTATTGTCACACTGGACATACTATTGGACATACACATGAAACTCATCTATAGATTAGTCCATTTTGGTGACAAGGAAACTGAGAGAAATGTAAGCATTCCAACAACAATGTCAAAATAAAGGGAATCACAAAAAGCACAAATGTCATGTAGTGCAGTTTTCTTGACTAAAAATATGTTGGTTGTTACACGCATGTTTTTCACAGGCTCATATGATCCTGCTTTTTGTGCAAAAAACAAAATAAGAAAGGCAAAGTCCGTATAGCTCACATGCGTAACAAATCCATATAATGTGTGACCTTGACAACAAGTGTTCAAGTGTCTAAACATAAGGGTTGACGTTTGTACCACAGAAATTTAAGTTTTCTAAAAATGTATGCATTTTTCACAAATTTGTCAATCCTCTGTGACTCTTGACCTTTGTAAGAGGTCGACTATAGTACGCACAGAAAATTTTTATTATCAGCTTATACCAAATTTGATTGAAAAGTTGCATGAACTTTGATAAAAACTACAATTTTATCAAAGGCCGACATTTTTGACATGCCAACCTACCATGACCCTTGAGCATTCCAAGGGGTCAGCCAAATTAGTAATTCCATACCAAATTTGGGTTTGAAGTTGAAAATAGTAAATGATTATGAGAAAAACCAGTTGTGTCACAATACAGTATGGCTATTTTGGGTCTATTTTTGGCCCCCCATGACCCTTGACCTTTGCGAGGGGACAACTAAATAAACATGCACAGAAAAGTCCATGATCAGGTCCCTGTGTGCCAAATCTGAAATGTTGGCCAACACTTTGATAAAAACTATAATTCTATCAAAAACTGGCATTTTTTAAAAATACATTTTGATGACCTCTTGTGACCCTTGAACTTTCTGAGGTGTCATCCAAATAGACCGACCCACTCATTTGGCGGGATGATTTAGGCTCCGCCCCTTTTCTTGGGGTTGGTTATTTGGGTTTAACGTTGAGCAGGCAACTAAGGCCATCTCACGGCGGCCCTTTTGTCGGGGACCGGCAATCGTGCTACCAGTGCTTCATGAACAAGAATGGCAAAGCCCTTATGGCTGTGTGTATGACCAATCTACATATGTGACCTTTGTGACAATAAATAACGGGATGGCTTCTGCACCAGTAAAATTAATGTTTTCTCAAAATGTAATGAAATTTCACACATGTCAAACCCCTTTGACCTTTGCAATGAGTCAACTAAATTAGTATACATAGGAAGGTCTTATCATCAGCTACCTTTGTGCCAAATTTGATTGAAAAGTTTGTAAAAGTGTTGATAATAACTATAATTCTATCAAAAAAATGACATTTTACACACATTTGCTGATCTCCTGACCCTTGACCTTTCCGAGGGCTCATCCAAATTAGTATACATAGATAGGTCTTACCATCAGATATCTTTGTACAGTGGAGTCCGCTTAACACGAATTTCTGGGGACACGGAAAATCACTTCGTGTTAACCGTATTTTGTGTTAACCAATATGGCCTCAAAATTGATCACGGCCCTCCCGGCAAGGAAAAAGTGTGTAAGAGATGCGTGCATGAATGAGTACGAGGTTAAAAGTGCATATTATTGTACTATATATGCTTACATTACGTTCAGCTCGCTAGGAAAACACAAGGATATGTGTACAGCTCACGTAGTTAATGTAAAATCCATCAGGTAAAATCCATAGTAAAGTAAAAGCAACACGGGCATCTGGCATCGGTAAAAGCAACACAGTCAAAGTCATTTAAAAAACGGGCCATGATCGAAGTCGGTCTTGCGTTATTGACAGCCCGTGTAGAGAGACAATCGTGGATCTCATTAATCTTGTTTTTTCACTTCAAGCGTAGTCGACTTCTGTTTTACCTTGGGGGTAGCCGTGATCGGTAGTTAACTGAATTGAGGGAGTGTTGGTACACGAATGATGCATGAATTCAGTTCAGAAACACTAGCCATACGACTGAAGGCTATTCAGCCAATCACAGGCTAGAGTTCGTTCATGTGTCGTGTGTACTACAGCACGAGAGCGACACGTGCAGTGCCCCTTTCATGAGTCGGTTTTCGGTGTTTGAGACTGGAATGTGTGTTCGTGTTAAACAGGTGAATAATAGTGAAATTGCTCTGGTCGGGAACCGAAAACAGCTTCGTGTTAAGCGAAATTTCGTGTTAAGCATTTCGTGTTATCAGTGAAATTTTAATACATAATAAGAAGGCCGTCAGCCGGGAATGCAAAAGCGGTTCGTGTTAACCGGAAATTCGTGTTAAGCGAGTTCGTGTTAACTGGACTCCACTGTAGTAAGTTTGGGTTTGAAGTTGTGAATAGTATTTGACAAAAAAAACATCTCTTGGCTATTTTTTTACCTATATCCTGAGCTCTTGTGACCCTTGACCTTTCTGAGGGGTCATCCAAATTTGTATGCATAAAAAGGCCTTCCCATCAGGTATCTTTGTACCAAGTTTAGGTTTGAAGTAGCCAATAGTATTTGAGAAAAAATAAATGGCAAAATATAGCTTTTTTTTATTTTAACCTATTTCCTGATCACCTGTGACCTTGACCTTTGTGAGAGGTCACTGAAATTGGTATGTGTATGTTTACAAAGGTCTTGCCACAAAGTATCCTTGGGCCAAGTTTGAAGACTGTGGTTTGAATAGTCTCAAAGAAAATGCCAACGTTAAAGTTTTACAACGGACGACAGACGGATGACCAGTGGCCCAGAAGATACTCACTTTTGCTTCACACCTGAGCCAAAAATAGCACGAGTGTAGACTGCTAGTATAGTAAAGTGCGCTGTTCGGCGCTGATTTTTTAAAACTATTTTTAGGATTGCATATCTTTAAAAGAATTCCATTATAGGAGCTGTAAAAAAAAAATAAGTACAAACTAGGTATTGGGTTTAACCTTTTAACTACCATACCGCCCAGTTTCACCTGTGACATATCTTCCATGTATGACCGTACTGACCCGTTCCGCCCATACATACCCACTTTCAGTTTCGACTCCGTTCCGGTTCATTTCGCACCCATTCAAACTTTTAACAGTTTATTGTGGGATACGCCTATTTCCGTTTCCTCTACATGCGGGTGCTTTTCAAGTTCGTTTTGAATCAAAAGTTAGGTGTTTTTCGAGACTGTTTTGCTTACGTGACTTGATCATGGAGAGTGAATGTGACCCTGAATTTACAGCATTACTGGATGATATTTGTTCAAATTCTGTCAGAGATGATGACTCTGAATCGGACATCAGCTTCAGTTCAGTGCACATTGAAGATCTTACCAATTTTGAGCTCGATATCAACGATGAGGATTAGCTACCTGTACTTACCTGTGTAATGCGGCAGATGACTCTGACCTGTGTAGTACTGGCCACGTCATGGTTCGGACGTATGTGGAGTTTTTTTGACATTGAAAAATATTTTTCTTATATTTTCTTCAGATCGCATTACGTCAAAAACTTTGAAATTGAATACAGTTCTGAAACCTACCTGACTTGTTTGTCACCTGCGCGTATGTCATGAGATATATGTGACCTGCTCCCACAAAAGGTACCTTAAGTCGCTTTCAGCCAAATGGAGCTACAGGCCGAAACGTGTGCAGGGGGTCATCTTGGGTCAGTTCGAGTGATCAACTTTAAATGCATGTTTCTGGCTTAATAACAGGTCTACAACAATAGTTTTTGCATCAAGTTAATTTGTTTTGCTTGTAGATTGTAATTATGTAAATATCTCAAAACTCAAAATTTCCGACTTATGTTCCCTTTTGTGGGAGCAGGTCACATATGTGCGTGATCAGTATGATGGAATGAGTAGAGTGGTCACCTGTGGTGACTTCCTGACTGCCACTGGTATGTTTCTAACCAGTTTTGTTGTTTTCTGGATTGAATTTCTGACAGGTATGGTTTAACACCTGTTACTGAGATATATGACGGGAAAACAGAGACTGTGACACACAGACACTTTAAATGACTAAAGTATGATACACTGTATGTATTTTCCAACATCATGTCAAAATTTGGTACATTTTGAAGCAGAATTAACATCATACTTACAGTTTGAAATATGTACCCCTTTTTTACTTGGTTTGAATGAAAAAAGTTTGGGACACAGGGCAATTTGTAGGAAAATAAGTTGGTAGCTATAGGGTCAATCAGCACAGCACGTGAGGATATTGTCAGTCTAGAGCTATGTAGTTATATGACCCTAAACTTAGCATTTTATGAAATGCACAAATCGTCTCATTTTCGCAAAATTGTGATTTTTTTCATAAACAATAAAAGATAAAGCTTGTAATTTTGCATGACTACTCATTTCTTGTAATCTTTTTAAAGGTAATATCGGTTTTTATGTGTTTACATTATAAAATTATGGGTGATCCTATATATACATGTGGGCATACCTAGTCTCTAAATAAAGTTTTCATGCAGGCACAGTACACTTTTCTGTGTGCACACCAACCACTAGCAGACACAATCCAAACATTTCAGTCTGTCAGAAAACATCCCTTTTTCCCCTGAAAACTGCTGCTAGTGCTGGTCTGTTTACAATATGTAGGCATCTCTCACCCCAGCAATAATGGGATCTGCGTACATGCACAAATGCTTATGACACACAAGTGATGGATCTACCATCCAATTTAGCAGACCAAATGTAGTGTACATGTTCAAGCGATCAAGTCAGTCTATGAAGAACATGGCTGAATACAGAAAAGCAGAAATTTCAGCTGATCGTGCAGCTGACCGCAAGCTTTAATCCACTCTTTTGTGTCTGCAGTCTTGAGTGAAAGGCTTTGGGAATGAAAAGAACTGCACATCTGGATATCAAATCAGGGTATCGGGAATATGACTTACATTTCTCAAAGCAACAGTGCTTTCCAGGCATCTACACTACCGCCAAAATCAGCTAAAAGAACAGAAAATACAGATGTGTCTAGCAACGAATTTGGTTTATTTTGCCTGAGCCCGATTTGGCATCCAGAAGAACATGGTTCTACTGCGCGCTGATTGGTCGAGGGGTTCTAGTGCGTGTTGTTTGAGTGACATTATTTTTTCAGGCCAAGAGTAAAATAGTATTAGAGGAGAAACAATTTGTGTCAAAATATGGCTTTTTTTCCCAACCCCTTTCTGGACCCCTGTGACAGTCCCTTTGAGAAAGGTCATTGAAATTGGTATGTTTAGTAAGGTTTAGCAACAAACAAACAAAAATGAACATACTCTGCACACAGTCTATGACCACAGGTGGTTTGACGTGGGTCACGTAAAAACCCATGATGTACTGGACACTTGAAACGCTCTCCATCAGATGCGTTGACAAACTCAGGCTCCTGTTCACCAAGCGAAAGAAGACTTTCCGTAGCAAGGCTAGAAGGTCCTGAACTTGCCAGTGATGGGAAATGTTCTGCCATGTGTGGCCACACCACAGGTGGCTACCAACCACCCGCAGGCCAGTAAGTTCAGCCGTCTTAGTCACAAGACGGCCTTTTCTCTGCACAGACAAGAATAATGGCAAGGCCCTAAAGACAGTGATGTATAAATCCTAAATGTTCTATGCACGTTTGAAGGGTTCATACAGACCTTCAAGAAAAATTTTTAGGGCCTTTTAGGGCCTGTTTTAAGAAAAAAATTAGGGCCTTTTTTAAGGGCCTGTTTTAACATCTAAAAATAAAAACAAAATAGGGCTATCACGACACACTAAAATACTGAATAAAATAACATTTGGTCAAGAGTATGACTGGGTGTCCAAATGGTGTGACAAGCACCCTGCACTTTCAAAAGCAAAATAATTTTAATATTTCATATAAATCTGATGTACCTTTGCATACATAAACATTGACAATAAGAAATTTTTTTATGTTATTTGCAGTTTGGTTGTTATTGAACTTTGAAGTTTAAAGTTTGAACGTAACATTTACAATGTCACACATTTAACAATTCACAACAAGCACAAGCTGTAAGCAATTTTTGCATTTGTATGTTTCAAAGTATGTTCTCCATCCAGAATATATGGTATGTCTATAAATAAAGTGTGTTAGTGGAAAATGCAACCTTTTATGCCATAAAAACTGTTTGAACATAACTTTACACCATAATTTCCAAAAGCCACTAATTTTAAATTCTACTTGGAGAACTAATTTTAAAATGTTATGCTAAATGCACAGAAACAAGTCTCTAATTTAAGTGCAAAAGCCAATTGAAAAAATAATGAAAAGAAAATAATATATCTATAAAGTTTGCTGGACTGCTTGAACATAACAATTTACACCCACAATTTGGACGCATACTGTAAACTTTGTAAAGGGTTTCTTTCATCTATCACCCATGCATACTCTTCAAAACCTTGATATAAATCACTACACCAGTTGTCTTCAGCAAAAACAACAGATTAGTAGAGATAAATAAGTGCCTAGAATGTTTGAACATAGCTCAACATTTACACCATTCTGAGTATAAATCTTCAAAACTGGATCATTTGATTTTCCATGAGATTGGAGACTGGGCGATAGTTCTTGAGTTCGTTTGGGTCGAGGTTGTGTTTTTTGAGGAGAGGACGGACGATGGCGGACTTGAAGATATCGGGGACGGAGCCGTTTTCTAGAGATGCGTTGATGATGTCGGTAATGAAGGGTAGAAGTTTTGGAAGGCCGTCACGGTAGAGAGAAGCTGGGAGGGGGTCAAGTTCGCAGGTTTTGAAGGGCATGGACTTTATGGTCTTGAGGACTTTATCCTGAGAGACGGTGCGGAAGGACGAGAGGGGAGTGCCGGAAAAGGTGGGGTCGGGAGGGCAAGGCGGAGGAGGCAGGGTGTCGAGTGTGTCGCGCAGATTTTGGATTTTGTCCGAAAAATAGGTAGAGAAAGCAGACGGGAGTTCTTCTTTGCTGTGTGTGTTGGGGAGAGGAGAGTCTTTAGAAGTGCCTAGGAGTGTGTTCATGGTGGCGTAGAGGGTTTTGGAAGAGGTGGATTCCAGGATTTGGTTTTGAAGGTGTTTGCGTTTAGATTCGGAGATCATTTTGCAGACTTTGGATCTGGTTGTTTGGAAGATCTGTCTGTGAACGGTGAGGTCAGATGAGCACCAGAGGCGTTCCGCTTGTCGGCGCTCGCGCTTGGCCTCAGCTATGTCATCAGTGAGCCAGGGGGAGGGGAGTCGGTTGGGTATGGAGCAGGTGGTGACAGGGGCATGGGTGTCTAGAAGTTTTCGAAGGGAGGAATCAAAATGGGATGCAAGATCGGGAGAGGGGGTGGGGTCCGAGAGAAGGTCGACAGCTTCGTCGAAGAAGCTCTCGCGGTTGACAGATTTTAGTTGGTGGCGAGAGACGAGCTTGGTTTTTCTCGGGGGAGGTAGATTGAGGGAGACGAGAATAGCGAAGTGGTCAGAGGGAAGCACAGAGGAGGTGTCAGAGTCGAGAAAGAGTTGATCGGAGGTGCGGGTGATGATCCAGTCGAGGGTGTGGCCAAGTCGGTGGGTGGGTTTAGTGATGTGTTGTGTAAGATTGTGGTTTAAAAGTGACGTGCAGAGGCGTTTTGTGTCAGGGTGGTCGGGTTTGTCAAAGTGGAAGTTAAAGTCGCCTAGAAGGATGTGTTTTCCGGGTCGTGTGCTGTAGTGTTCGAGGAGGAGGTCGAACTCGGTGAGGAACATGGAGTTTGTGAGTTTGTTTTGAGAGCTTGGAGGGTGGCGATAGATACATGAGAAGATGAGGGACTGGCCAGGGAGTGTTGCTACGGCCTCGACAGATTCAAAGGAGGGATGAGCAAAAGGTAGAGACTGAGAGAAGGAGAGGTGAGCGGAAAGACAGTCCCTGTAGATGATGGCAATGCCACCCCCTCTGAAAGCGCGTGGGAAGGAGGCCAGGCGGTAGCCACTCGGAGTGACGCTGGCGATGATGGGTTTGTCGCCAGCCGAGCGGAGCCACGTTTCGGTGATCACGACAATATCTAGGTCATTGTCTAGAATGAAGTCGGAAATCACGTCAGCTTTGCCATCTTTGCAGACAGACTGGGCATTAAATAGACACAGTTTTAGGTTGGAAGAGACAGCAGAGGGAGAAGAAACGGATGAAGAAGAGGACAGAGGAGAGGGAGGGTAGGGAGGGGGGAGAGAGGATGGAGGGGGGAGAGAGGATGGAGGGGGGAAAGAGGAGTGAGGGGTGGAGTGGGGAGGAGGAACAGTCGGGGAAGGATAACCGGGTAAGAAAGAGGATGCGAGAGGGGGGTGGGGAGGGGGAGAGGGGGATGAAGGGGAGTAGAAAAAGACGAGGAAGAGGGATGGGGAGGGTGACGGGGAGGAAAAAAGGGGAGGAGGGGAGGAGGAGGAGAAAGCAGGCGAAGGAGGAGGGGGTGAGGAGAGGAAGGGGGATGAGGGTGGGGGAGTGGGCAGCCGAGGAGGGCATGGAGCAGTGAATGAGGGAGGGAGGAGAAGAAATGGGAGAAGAAGGAAGGGGGAGGAGGCGGAAGGGGTGGAAGGGCATTGGAAGAGATGAAGAAGTGTGTGGTAGTGTGTGTGTTTGTGCGTCCTGCCTTCTGCTAATTCCGCCCCTGCGGCCTCTCTTGCGCAATCGGATGCCGCGTAAGGCGACTGCAACACTGTCGGCGGCACCAGATGCGGAGTGGGTGGCATGGCGACGTAGAGATAGCAGTTGTTGGCGTGTGTATCTGATGAGCATGATTATTTGTGAGGACAAGAAAGCGAAAGACGGGAAGAGGGTGCAGCAGGGTGTATGAGTAAGTGTGTGTGTGCCGAAGTGTGTGAGCAGTGCGGTAGGGAAGAGACGCAAGGGAGAAAACTGATGTACAGTAGGTGTGTGTGTGCGCGGTGTGTGTGTGTGCGCCGGTCGGTGTGTGTGTGTGTGAGTGTGGTAGGGGAGCGAGGGACACGGGCAACAATCAAGCAACAGATGTGGCCACGAAAGGCAGACAGCCTCGCACAGTAAACACTTTATAATAATAATAATAATAATAATTACGGTATTTATAATGCGCTTATCTTATAATAATTATAACTCTAAGCGCACACTCACAACTCGCGCACGCATGCGCACGCTTTAGACAATGACTCACGTACCACAAACAGTGAAATACATTACGACGGTCAGCTTGGGGTGGGGAGTGCGGTGATATAGTGCTAAAACTGTTGAAAGAGGTGAGTTTTGAGGGCGGACTGGAAGGAGGAGAGAGAGTGTTTCTGACGGAGAGAGAGTGGGAGAGTGTTCCAGATGGATGGACCGTAGACGGAGAAGGAGCGGGGACCGAAAGTGTTAAGTTTGGTGCGAGGGATGTGGAGGCGGAGAGGGTCGGAGGCAGAGCGGAGGGAGCGGGAATGTGTGTAGGGGTGAAGTAAGTTGGAGAGATAGGCAGGAGCGCAGTTGTTCAGGGATTTGTAGCAGAGAGACAGAACTTTGTATTGGATGCGTTGGGGGATGGGGAGCCAGTGAAGGAGTTTGAGCAGGGGTGTGATGTGGTCGGATTTTTTCTTTCTGAGGACGAGGCGGGCAGCATTGTTCTGGACGCGTTGGAGAGTGAAGATGGTGGAGTGAGGGAGACCGGAAAGGAGAGAGTTGCAATAGTCAATGCGAGATAAGATGAGAGAGACAGCAAGTTTGGTGGCAGCTTCGGTAGTGAGGTATTTTCTGATCTGACTGATGCGGCGAAGGTGGAAATAGCATGCCTGGGTCGTGGCGGAGACGAAGTTGGTCATGGACAGAGAGGAATCGAGGATGACACCGAGGTTCTTGGCCGAGTCAGAGAGGGAGATGGGGGTGCTATCGAGTTGAAGGTGGAGAGAGGGAGGGAGCTGGGAGAGTTTTTGGCGAGTGCCCACCAGCATGGCTTCCGTTTTGTCGTCGTTCAGTTTCAGCTTGTTTGCTGTCATCCAGTTTTTCACGTCTTTGTAGCAGTCAGCCGTGCGAGTCAGTAGTGACTGAGTGTTGTCGAGTTTGTCTTTGTCTTGCAGTTGTGAGTCGTCAGCGTAGAGGTGGTGGTGTATGCGGTGAGACTGGATGATGTTGGACAGAGGAGAGGTGTAGAGTGTGAAAAGGACCGGGCCCAGGACGGATCCCTGTGGAACTCCGCAGGAGAGCGTTACCGGGTTGGAAGAGACGCCGTTGATGGTGACGGACTGCTGTCTGTCAGAGAGGTAGGAGAGAAACCAGGAGTGAGCAGAGTCAGTGATGCCGAAGGAGTGGTGGAGTCGGTGGAGGAGGATAGAGTGGTCTATAGTGTCAAAGGCGGCAGAGAGATCGAGTAGTGTAAGAAGGGAGATGTTGCCAGAGTCAGTGGAGAGAAGCAGCTCGTTTAAGATATGTAGAAGGGCTGTTTCAGTGCTGTGATGTTTGCGATAGGCAGACTGGAATGGACTGAGGAGGTTGTTGTCGGTGAGATGGAGGTTGAGCTGGTTGAGAACAACCTTTTCAAGAAGCTTGGACAGGAAAGAGAGATTGGAGACTGGGCGATAGTTCTTGAGTTCGTTTGGGTCGAGGTTGTGTTTTTTGAGGAGAGGACGGACGATGGCGGACTTGAAGATATCGGGGACGGAGCCGTTTTCTAGAGATGCGTTGATGATGTCGGTAATGAAGGGTAGAAGTTTTGGAAGGCCGTCACGGTAGAGACTAAGACCATTAATTTTACCCACTAGCGCGCAGCACTGACATAGAACAAGGCAGCGAAAAGGCCCGCGGATCAATGCGGACCCACGCTGCGGAAGAGGCAGAGATGGCGGCGTAAACAAATTCAAACGAAAGACTATTCAATACGATACCACTCGAACAGCATCCTCATCCGACGAAAAACAAGCATACAATCCTCATCAGCACACTCTTATACAATACTCAGCAGCTTTCAGCAGACAAAAACACAGTACATCCAAAGAAAAGGCACTAAACACTGAGAGCACAAAAACGTGGCGGTCGACCAAACAAAATGGCGCCCATGATGACTTGGTGGAGACTGCTAACCCTTGACACAAACATGTCAAGAGTTGCTGCCTCCACTGCTTCTGCTGGTGGAGTGGTAGTGCATTCCAGTCAACGATTGTACAAAGTAATTGATTGTACATTGCTTAACGTCCCGACAGCAACCAGACTTTCTCAGGACGTGCCTGCACTGCTTGTGAAAAAAAAATTAACAGAACATTGAATGTATGTCGCCAGCCGGTCCAATACGTTAAATAAACCTAAGACATGGGGCCTAAATAAAGCTAAGACCATTAATTTTAGCAACATACATCCAACATCAAGAGCTACAGGCAGCGCAGACAGTAAGGAGAGTTTTAAAAAGGCAAATACAGGTGAATGGACCAAGGGTAGACAGAAACACGTGCCCCAGAACAGAGAGGAAACCCACCCTGTGGGGCTGACCAGGGTGACCCTGGGAACTAAAAAGTAGTTAACCCCACCCAAGTCCCCCAGGGCAGACCCGGGTGGGGGCGATTGTACAAAGTAGAAAAGAATACCGACAGTAGTAGGTATGGCAGGGTATCAGCTGTAGTTGTTGGCTGTGTTCACAATGTTGGCAAGGCAGCACGGTCTGCAGAGAATAATCCAATGTAGAAAGAAGCATGCTTAGAAAAGTGAACTAAAACATAACTTACTAATATTTCTTCGTGTATAAATATTTTTCAAAAAATAGACGAACATGCATACAATTCACTACAAGTTTATCTTGTAATAAGTGCATGAGAAAGAATGTGGCAACTTACACTTTTTTGTTTGTCTATACGGCAAAATTCTGTCACCATTAATTCGGGTGGACCATCGGGGGGAGGGGGGGGGGGGGGGGGGGCTCTTTCCTCCCCTATGAATTCGGTATTAATTTCAGTCCACTTGGTCAAATTTCAAAAATTTTAAATTTCCAAAATTTCTGTAGCTCGCTTGAGCTTGCCCTTAGCACCACGTGAATGTTCTGTGTTAAATAAATGTACAGTGTGTGAGGGAATGCGCGATTTACATGAGCGTGCTTGTTGGCTTTCAGTTCGCGGCTATGTCCTGCGCATTGAGTTATATTATAAATATGAAAAATGCGCTATATAAAAATACTATGTATTATTATTATTCTCAGCATTTATGCTTGGCAGTCACCGTTTTGGTCTGGTTAACGAAGTGTACTTTTTTTTTTTTTTTACGTCACTACGAAACCTTCAAACATTACGCACGTAAACTTAAGTTAAAACATGTTATGCTACTGCATGGAATGCACATGTTATGTAATTGTATGGTTGTGCACATTCAACCGAGACTGAGAGCGTAAAAATCTACCTCCAGACTAGCGTGCCATGGTATGGCGTGGGTAAGAAAACCTTCGGCAAATTAACTTTACACGGCTATCTTGTACGTAAACTTGTACGTAGATATATCAGCAACATTTCGGGGGATAAATAAATATGTTGAATACTTGCCATCGACAAGAAATACTTGAGGAAACAGCGTTTTACGCGTCCATAATCACAGTAGTACCATTTATAACCAAGCACATGGACGATTCTTAAAATGAGCGTGGGGTCAAAAGGTCGCGTGCGCGAAAACGAGGCTATTTGGGGCTGTTGCCACATTCCTTCTGCCATGGAAGATAAGTAGCGGCTAATCTCTATGTTTGTTTGTTTGTCTATTTTGACAAAGGGTATTTACCCGAAATATTAATAAATTGTGTTGTACCCGTCTTTTCTAAGCGTGTTTCTTTCTCTGTTGGGTACTTATTTGGGGCTGGACGCGCGACATTGCGAGTGAAAGCGTAGAACGTCTAGGCCTTAGAGCCACCGTTATGCCGTATTTTGAGCATTAACAAATATCTGACCACATATAAAAATCAGTCCCCTGTAAACCAATCACAGCCATTTGCATTGAAGCTTGATTGAATTGTGTTCGAAGAAACTTGTCAGCAGATGGAGCATTCAGAAGATTGTGGTTTTATGATTTTCTTCTACACATTTGAGATATATGAGTATTTTGTCAAAGCTTACACGGAACTTGTAACATACTGAGTGCACACTATTTTTTTCCTCAAAGATTTGACAGCACATTAGCATTGTTGGAGGGGTCAATTTGGGTATATTTTGTGAATTTAGCCAGCGAAAAGTGACAACACAGTTTGAATTCAATTATCGGTTGTGGGCCTACTTAGTGTTGTCCCATGCTGCCCCCCTAGTCCCCATCTCCCCTCAATGTTTCCAGTTTGGTGAATTCAAGCATGTGTGGGTGTGCGTCAGGTAGATAAATAAGCTAGCGGGTCTACAAGTGTTTGTCCTCTCTTAATCATTTCGCAGTTGGGGCTGACTATGGCTAAGAGACTGGACAGTACGGAAACGCGACTGTGTACCGTGGCCTGAGAATGGTCCATGGTGGCGATGTGTGAGTTTCGTCTTTTTACCCAAATAAACACAAACAAAATAAAGATCTTGTTCACTTTATGTAGGAGCGCAGAAAAGTAAACAATTAAAAAAAAAAATACTGAATAAAACCGACCCTTGAGGCAAAGGGCTCAAGTCGGGGAGGGGGGGGGGGATGCGTTCCATTTTCTGATGAGCGCAAATGACACCCAAATATACCCAAATAGCGGGGAACCCTCATATTTCTCCCTAATAAAGCTGAATCAGTGTTACACATAAGATGGCCCGGCATACAGACATAGTGTATACATATGTTGGCGCGAGAAACGCGTTTACAGACCCTTAATTAAGGTACAATAATTAATTAATTAACTAATTAAACTAATGACATCGCTGTATTCTGAGCAAAACGGGGTTCCATACAGCGCGCAGCGAAACTGAACGACCAGACCGTCACCTGTCCGATCAGCCTAAATCAGTTGTGGTGAAAACCAGATGCCGGCCTTATCCAGGTAAAAAGGACGGGCTTGTTCCTTAGCATGTCCGTTGAAAGATCCTGGTAAATCAAAGTGGCACAGTTGCAGTGCGCCTGAATTGATCAGTGTTCAGGTCGTACCCCATAGGCAATAGATTTCCCTGTCCCCTAGAACCCGCCCATCAAGGCCGTCCATTATCACTTCGGTGCCGTGGACGTTAAACCCCGAATTAACCAACCAACCAGATGCCGGTGCGTGGGCAAGCGCACAGGCCATACGGGGAACCGTGGCGCCTGTTATAATCGGACGGAGTTTTAGCGCACACAAAGCAGACATTTTAAGAGATATTGTAACTTATTTCAGGTCAGTAGGGACTTTACATAATTTACTGATTTGTTTTTGAAAGGCTGCAAAATCTTTATTTCTTTTATATTCATCTCGGATCTGCGGCATGGCACCCTTGACTGACTCGAAGTTTCGTTCCGAACCAGGCGGGCAGCTGGGGATTTTTCACACCTTTCTCTCTGAATGGGGCATATCTCTATGTCTGTCAAGAACACCAAGAAACAATCTGTACCATTCAGATAAATTAGGATCACTATGGTGGTACTGACGGCCGTATCGAATGACGTATTAAGTTAAATCGTATAAAAATACATCCCTGTTAAAGTGTTTAAGCGATCTATATCTAATGGTTGTGTGCTGATCATAGTCATGTGCTTGCGAAAAGAATTACTGATCCGCTTTTCAAGGCGGTCCACCAGCAGCACACCGGGTAACTGATCGCTAATCCCTACCTGGGGCATTTCTACTCCCACCACCCTTGGACTTACAGGTCGTGTATATTATGGTCAATTAGAGTGGAGGAAGTAGAACTAACACGGGTTGCTGTGCTAACCAGTTGTTTTAACGGCCAAACATGAGATAGTGCACTCCCAAGCAGGATTACTAACAAACATATTGATATTAAAATCACCCAGAATCATCATCTCCGTCAGAGCTTAGTGACTTTCTCACTTCAAGTTGTCCATCATAGCGGAAAACTCGTCAAACCACTGAAACGCCGATGCCGAGTTTCTGTACAGGAATCCGATCCTGACGGGGCTGGATTTGTTTGCCCTCAACTCAACCCAACTTAACACATTGAAGTGACCGTCTGTGACTCCAGGCCAGTCTTTACGCTATACCGCTGACCGAACCGTGCCGCCTGTGAATGTCTACATGATACCCGTCTGACCCGGGTCTGAGAGAGTAAAGTCCTGGATAGAAACGGCCTCATCACTGATAGTATTAGAGTTGAGGTGCGATTCTGTGACACCGAACCGCAGATGAAAGGGCTTGGGTTGAGCGGTTAGAAGCAAACAAAGATCGGTCCGGAATTTTGTTGGCTCAATAAATGATACACATTTAAGTGCCCAATGTGCTGGCGATCATATGCCATGAACGTGAGAGTATACTTATTCTGGTTGCACACACTGACAAATGTAAACTTGAAAAAGTCTTATTTGAGCGCAGATTATACAAGAGGAATGTTCCGAAACTCCAATCAAGTACACTTATCGGCGAAAGCTAAAACTAGTAAAGAAATAAGTGAAAAGTTTGATGAAAAAGAGTTTACGGATGGGCCTATAGAATGCGACCCGGCCGCAGTAAACGTAAAATACAGCGGTCACTTAGCGGGACTAATCCGCTCCTCACACTCTACGCAGTCGCGGCTGAACCGATCCCGCTGCGTGGCAGGGGAGGTAAGTCCGTCAGCACTATGTATAGGCACACAGAGATAAATTCTAAAATGTGTCCGGGATACCTGATATTCAGGTACAAAAGCTAAAGATGCAGAACTTTGGTATCAGTTTCAGCCAACTTAATAAAATTTCAAATACAAAACGATTTTCAAATACCGTCAGTAGCTCGCTTGAGCTTGCCCTTAGCACCACGTGAATGTTCTGTGTTTACGTACAGTGTGTGAGTGAATGCGTGTGAGGCACGTGAGCGTGCTTGTTGGGTTCAGTTCGCGGCTACATTCTGCGCATTGAGTTATATTATAAATATGAGAAATGCGCGATATAAATACCATGTAATAATAATAATAAGAACTCGTGTGCCTTGAAGCACTAGTCAGACGAGCAACACACGCATAATGTCTATGATGTACACTCACACCGTAATACCGAAAATACTGTGTGACCGCCTGACGGCCCTGTAAAAAGTCAGCAACCAATGACACAACAGACCTAAACTATAAATCAGTCCTACACCAACGTGCAGAATACAGCAAAATGAACTTGAAAGTGAAAGTCATATCATTTGTAAAGGAAATAGAACTGTTGTGGATGATCTGCTAAAAGCTAATTAAATCCACGCTTGATGTGCAGAGACTGATGACGCCCTGCATTGCTGGGGCGGCCGTCCTGCTTCCTTTGCGGGGAGTGCCGGATGGTCCGCACTGAGTGAAGATTAACTGACTTGTCAGAGTCAGTAGTGTCGATGTAGGTAATCCCCCAACAAACACACACATATATGTCCGGCAGGTTAATGTGAGGGTCAGTATTGAGTGGGAAACCAATGGTAGTTGGGAAACCAATGGTAGTGTGGGCCACTTCTTACCCACATCGTCCCCACACGGGAAAGACTTGGCCGGTGAGCGTGTGGGACTTTCCTTGGGCTATGGGAAACACAAGATGAGGGAAATTCGCACACGGTTCCCCTTGGGCGTGGGAAATTCCCACTTGCATGCGCCGCGTGTGCGAATAGATCTATTATTCTGGCAGCTGTTGACGCGCGCTGTGTTGACGTCACGGTACGGTACTGCGGAACAGTTTTCTGCAAAATTTATTTTGTCAGGAACGTATTATTTTCTTTTCTTTAATTATATCTACATATATTTGATTTTTCCGCAATGAAGAACTATGTCTACATTTATAATCTCAATTGTTTAATATTTTGTTCGAATGTGCGAGTCTATTATCTGCAGAGTGCATTTCCGATTCTAGCCGCCATCCAGTGCAGTGCATAGTGTAAAAAAAAAAGGAAAAAACGTATTATTGTTAATTGTTTTCTCTTTAAAAGTTTTCATTGTGCAAGTGCCTATAGGGCACTACTTTGTTCTCGATTATTTGTACTCGTTTAGATCATAATGTCTTCTTATTCAAGTAATAATAATAATAATAATACATGGTATTTATATGGCGCATTTCTCATATTTATAATATAACGGCAATGCGCAGGCGAAAACGACACGCACACACACACGCACGCACACACACACACATACACACACAGGGGTACAGAAAACCGTAGAGATTAGAGATTACACGAAAGTCTGCGAGAAAAGGTGAGTTTTTAACTTTGCTTTGAACTGCGTAAGGGGGGGGGGGGGGGGGGGGGGGAGGCATTTCTCAGCTCAGTCGGTAAGGAATTCCAAATTAAAGGAGCAGTACATCTGAAAGAGCGTTCACCGGCAGATTTGAGATGGTACTTTGGAACTTTGAGAAGTTTCTCTCCCGATGAACGCCGGCGGTGAGCGAGAGGGCTGGTAAGTAATTCGGACTGCAGGAACTGAAGGTAGACTGGAGGACGGAAGATTGCCATCAAAGTGGCGGTATGCAAGGGTTGCTATCTTAAACTGTAAGCGGGACTGGATTGGAAGCCAGTGAAGGTCTTTATAGTTTCAGTATAGGGGTTATGTGGTCTCGTTTTCGCCTGCGCTTCACAAGCATTGCGGCATTATTTTGAATTCGCTGAAGGCGGCTAATCTGCTTAAGCATGTTCTTAATTAAACGAACTTTAGTTCGCGAACTCTGACGAACTAGAGTTCACGATCTCGTACGAACCAGGTTGGTTCTTAATTGGACGATCTAAAGACTTAGTTCACAAACCTCGGCAAACCATAGTTCGCTGTCGGAAAAGGTTCGCTGAACGTGTTGAGCAAACCAAGGCGAACCTTTTCTCTGATTGGTCAAAACATTTACCCTCTTCTGCGTTGGAGATACGAAGACAGTCACAGATACAAACAAATATGGCGGACGGCGATATTTCACTCGTGTGAAGAACAAAACCTATTTTTATTGATTTGTGGGAGGCGCAACGCTGTTTGTGGGGTCGCTACTGCAAGGAGTACAAAAACAAACATCGTTCAAATCGCGAAGCGACATATCGGCAGCCATTTTGAACACCTTCGCAGACAGTAAGTACGCCGAATCAAGCACTTCAGTTAAGAAAGAGAACCATGGCAAACCTGGTTTGTTGAAGTTAGCCTGGGTTCGTTGAACCTCAATTAAGAAACAACCCAAAAGATCGCCGATCTTCTCCGATCTAGGTTTGCCGATCAAAAGTTCGTTTAATTAAGAACATGCTTCAGATGGAAGACCAAAAAGCAGAGAATTGCAGTAATCAAGACGGCTCGTGACTACAGCATTCACTAACTTTGCAGTGGCAGATTCAGAAAGACTGTGTCGGACACATAAGATGCGATGCGTCTCAGAGAGTATGACTGAAGCACCACGACAGATTTCACCGACGTGATCCTGTACTATATACTCAAAGTCTTATCGAGCTTGACAACAACTTGAGCCGATATTTGACCGAAGACCGTGAAATGGAATATCAGAGTCTATGCGTAAAGACTGACTCAGTGTAAACGAAGGCGAATAAATGCACAAGTTCAAAAACATTTGGGGACTTCGTTTGGGCGGGAATCGCAATCACAGTCCAAGACCACGTCACTTTCCTCCATGTTAAATAGCAATGTGAACCTTTGGACGAATATGTCTTGTGTTATTACACGCACTTCGATGCAAGCAAACCTGTTTTGAGTGAAAGGAGGATCGAGCTGCATGCATGGGTGGGGGCAGGAATGAATGTGGGAAGACAGTGGGTTAATGCCATAATGCTACCAGACTGAGGTTTCCCACTTGTAACCCACACGGTTCCAACTTGGAACCCACAGACCTCTGTGGGACTTCCCATGCGCCGGATCCCTTTTTCCCACTGCGATCCCATTTGCATTCGTAATCAAAACCCAGTGGTAATCCATTAGGTTTCCCAAATATTTCCCATTAATCTTCCCGCGTGGGTTCCTTGTGGGTACCATATGGGGGTATTTGTTGCGGGCCGGCCCCACTTCACTGCACACCCGCTGGAGGCTGGCGTTGGACCGCTGGATCACGTCATTGTAAGGGACGTCACCTTTGGCGGGGATGATTGTCACACCAGGGAGGATGGTTAAATATCACACGGAATTGTTGGATTTTTATGTTTGATTTAATGATTTGATTTTCCCATTCGCACGACAAACAATAGACACAGACGTACACAAACCTACGCACTACTCAGTCAATTCATACATGCACCTGTAATACACGCACACACTTAAACATTCGCACAATGTCCAGAGCACTAATCACGTCTCATCCAAATTGTTCCACTGCGATGTTTCTTCTCATTGTCTGCTGACAACTGTACACTATTTAAGTTGATGTCTAGATCCTTGAATATATTAAACAGTCTAATTACCGTCGCTGCTCGTTGAATCTCGCCACTGGTCGAATAAGCGGACTGTCTCTCACGGTGGCCTGATTAAGTTCTCCTGCACACCGCCTGGATCAACTCTCTCGTACACCAGGTTGACTTACATCCCACCTGGAGTACATATATCCAATATCCCAGCTGGAGAATCCAAAGATGCGTGAAAGGTTTACTCCGTCGACTTATTTTGTGCCTGTCTGCCGCCCGCCATGGCCGTCGACAAGGTCACTGGTTAGTCAGTCCTGTTACACCGTAGTTCTTCAACTACATATATTTTTACACACTCCTATAATGAGCAAATTGCTCTTCTACTATCTATTCTACAATAAATCACTACGAGGCATATCCTCGCCGCCTCAACTTCTCACAAAAACTAAATTCTGGCTAAGAGCAAATCTCTTATGACTTGGACATTTCTGTAAGACCATTAGAGCCACAGACTTCCCAATTGGCACAATGATGTTAAGTGATAAACCCCTTCAACTCGTGCCCATTAAACTGACCTCAATAAGGTCAAGGTCACAAAGGTCAATAATTCGCTCAAAATAAAACTAACTGTTAGACAACACTTTTGTCACAGAGCAGCATAGTTAATCTGTTGTTTAGGTCAAGGTTCATTAGAAGTGAGAATATGTGTGATTGTGTGTGTGTGTGTGTGTGTGTGTGTGTGAACGCTGTAATACAAATCGCAGAAATAAGGTTAGTGATAAGACTCCCTATGCAAAATAATGTGATTGGCCCCCCTGAAAGGTCACAGGTCAGGCAAAGTGAAACGATGTGTGGGAAATATCAAAGCAAAAGAAACACTTTTCTTTGTCCATCGAAAACTTTACAACTCTAACAAAAGACGATGCTGGTCATACTACATGCATTTCGCCTGCTTAGAGCTATGTGAATACAAGAAAATTTCAAATTAACCCCGGATTCAGCTAAGGTGTGGACGCAAATTAATTTTCGGCATGTCACGTCTGAAATGTTTGGTAGTGGCACAAAGTGTTGGCACATGAATCTGGTTTACCCCAGATAGGCGAAACTTTGTACCGCTAAAAAGCTTTAGGCGGATACTGTCTTTAAAGCGACCTACTCCAGGCGGTAAAGGGTTAATTGGCCGCAGTATCTCCGTTATGTATGCCGTTAGTATGTCTTACCATAATGCTGGACAAAAGGGCTACCGTAAACTATGCAGTTTGAATGGCGCAAAATGAAATATGTGTCTACTGTTCTCTATTGTACGCGGAAGTTCCTTGTCACATGAATTGTGAAGAGAAGGGTACAAACGTCTTAGCTGAGGCAATACAGCATTGATAGTTTATGTATCGGCAAATATTAGTAATAAAAGCCTGCCATGGATTAGATCGATTAAAGCAAAACTGTCTCGCACATTTCCGCCAATTTGGCAAACAAATATTGAATAAATCCAATTCGGTTTTGGGAACACGATTTAATTCTGAACATTTTCAACGATTGCAACATTTTCAACAACAAAAAAAAAAAAAAAAAAAAAAAAAGGGCAACATTTTCAACAAATGAAACATTAAAAAAAACAAAAAAAAACCCCAGAAACAAAGTTTTCCGTGTGTGTATTTCAGGGATGGGTGCGATTATTACACTGCTGCTAGTGTTCGCACTTACTGACACTCATCGCACACATACGCTTGCGTGTGTTTCACACCATTTGTCTCTGCGCAAGCTTCATGTGCCCAGCGACAACATGTACAACATTGAACATGTCCTCTTCCCTTGCGTCTTCACACACAAAACAAAACCAGCTGTTAGAGATTCTGTCTTCGACAGTCTTTGGGGCGGTCCGTGGCGCAGTGGTTAAGGCGCCTGCCACCAATGCCAAGGGTGCGAGGTTCGATACCAGGTTCCGGCGTTGGACTTTTCTCCTCTGGTAAGTGTCACCGTTAATTCGGGCGGACCGTCGGGGGTTCTTTCTCCGGGTACTCCGGTTCTTCCACCCCCCCCCCCCACCCCCCACACGGCTTTGGCCGCTTTACAAATTTCAAATACAAGCGATCAAAAATCTCTGTAACTTCAGTAGCTGACTGGCCCTTCGTTTGTCTTGTACTGTGTTTGTACTGTGTTTGTCTTAAATGGCGTAAATCCGTGTCCGTTTCGTGAGTGTGTGTGTTGGGTTTCAGGCGCGGCACTTTGAGTCGATTTCCCCAAAATTGAGAAAAAGCGCCTATATAATAACGGTATTATTATTTATATTTATTATTCTTTTGGTTTGATATTTTCTTCTCTTTCCGTGAGCAGATGTGTCACTGGAATATTTTCTCTTTCATTTCGACATACCTTTGATTGCAGTGGTTGATCCGGAGATTTTTTTTTTGCATCCGCCACTGTAACTTTTCTTTGTGCAGCAGCCAGTTTCTCCTTGTACGGCGTAGACGTCAACACTTCTGACTGTGCTGCTTGTCTGTGTTTCTGAGCTGGAGTAGCTGAAGGTGTAGGTGAGGTGGAGGAAAGGAACAATACTGTCATAGTGGCCGGAGTTGTCGCCGAATCCTCTGTAGAGAACTGTGATAGGAGTATCATCACAAAACTTTGCATCTTTGTACTTGACAACAGTGTTAGTTTCTGGTTAAATGACATGGATTGACCTCTTCAGCACTTCACACGCAGCGGATATTTCAATTTCACCGACACAAGCGGTTGGGGACGACATGAACAACATTCTCTCTTCCAGTGATTCAAATTGCTGCTCTGGGCGACTTGGCATGTCACAATTCACTGCTGCTTCCCGTTATGCTGGAATTCAGAATAGTAGTCAATCAAGTACTGAACAATCTGAGCCCTCAATGAGTCTGATTTGCACTGTTCCTGCAGTTTTAAAAGTGGATCATAGACATTTCCTTTTGCATCACGTCTCGCGCTTTGCAGTGGAGGGTTCAAGTGTATCACAACACTACTAAAGAAACAACGTCCATCTGGCTTGGACATGATGGTTCTGTTGAATGTCTGAATCCGGGAGCACTGCAATGGAACGGATATGCCCTGGTTACGATCTAAAGTACTATGCACCCCTGGTGAACCTTGCTGGAGGTTGGGCGTGTCCGAATATGGCCCTGGAACAGGTGTTTCTGGTGCCCGTGGAGACTAATACTGGAGGGGACTGGGCATATCCTCATAGGGTTCTGGAGTGCTCGGAATCTCGGGACAATCGTGCAGCGGCGTTAGCAACTCCATCTGAGGCTCTGGAGTGCAAGGTATATCTGATGAAGCGGCAGCTGGTAGCATGGCAGCTTGTGCAAGGATCTCTGACGATGATGTGGGATTCTTCGAGGGAGACTCCTGATCCAACCAGTGCTCGTCAAAGATGGTCCTGTCACACCTGATCCAACCAGTGCTCGTCAAAGATGGTCCTGTCACACGGCCATATGCCAGTCTTTGCGAACCCGTTGACAGCTGTGGTCATGGTAGCCGCTTTCATGTAGGCAGTGTGAAAAAGGCGGGAAATCTGAAAGTTCGTTATTTTCCTCCCCGTGTGTTGTCTCAGCCAAGATTCTTGAGCTTTCACATAGAAAGACTCCATCGGGCCAAACAACGTAAGTCAAGAGGCTGCAACCTGTGGGTAGTGTGAGGTGGCAGTGACAGCATAATGACACCAGGTTCCCGTGCCATTTCAATTGCAACCAGACTCTTTGTGTGAGATCCATGACCGTCAAGTATGAGGACAATAGGTGACTCTCGGGAAGGCTTGACAACGTCGATGAAATGACGGAGCCATGTGCTGAAGGTATTCTTGTCCATCCACCCGGATGCGTTGTTGGTTATGACGCATCCGGGTGGAGCGCCATCGCTCAGGTCAACACTCATGCGCATTCTTTTGAAGATAAGCATAGGTGGGACATAGAACCCTGCGGCACTAGTACAGCACACTGCAGTAGTGGTGTATCCCCTTTCAGCACTGGTGACTGAGGCGACACGGCGTTTTCCTTTCCGAGCAAGTACCTTCTGACACTTGCGCTGTACTGTGGAAACACCACTTTCGTCCATGTTGTATATTCTGGTTGCGTCGAAACCACGCTCATCGATCAAGTGTTCAAGTTTGTCAAAGAATGTTCCAACATTCACTTTATTGAATGTAGACACTCGGGCCAAAGACGTTCCCTCAGGCTCCCGAACAGATATTTCTTTGTGCCTGTGCAGAAAAAGCTTAAACCATCTTCGGCCAGCTGATCTCTTCTCTGGCCTGAAGCAGTACCCGAGACCATTTCTCTCTGCTATTTCGTATGCTAATTGCATTACGGCTTCTCGGGTGATGCTGAACAATTTGCTTTCACATTCTAAAATGTATTGTACAAGCTCCTCTTCCACATGAGGTGGTAGAACAGGATATCTGCCCAGGTGTTTTGTGCCGCCTGGTAAATATTTGTTTAACCCAAGCACATGCCGCCTAAGGGTTGCGGATGGCACTCCATAAGCTCGGGCTGCAGCTCGTAGGCCAAACTGAAACTCACCATTCTGCATTGCCATCATAGCTTGATTCAGCTCTTCTGACGTCCATAATGCCCTGTATATCAGAAGGAAAATAAATGTAAACATGTCCTCCAGCAGCGCATTTACTAAAAAAAAAAAAAAATACTGTGATGGACAGATACAAACGACACGACAAAAACATCAGAATTATTATTGCCAAGTTGAAAGGCAGCAGACAGCCACGGGGGCTCATGCGAATCTGTGCATCTAACAGTGGCTAAGAAAATCTTTGCCACCTCCGTATTGGAGGGGTTTGTGGCAATAACGATATCACTCAATGTTTATTGGGTTTACATGAGTGAAGTGTTTTATTGCATCAACTACTGGATGTATGCATTAGTGTCACACATTCTCTCTGTCCCTCTTTCTCTCATGCGCTCTGACTTATTGACATTTTTATTTGACGTCATTTTCGTTTTACTACCTCTCTTGTTACACAATTTTGTTTTCCGTCTTCTGTTTTACGTCACATTATTCAGTTGCCGCATTCCTTCTTCCTTGAAAAGTACCATTGTATTCTATACTTGACTATTGAACTGACGGGCAACATCAACACCCGTCAGATGAAAGCAAGGGCTAGGTACACCATTACTGTTCCTAATAAATTTATAAAATAGTGTTCCGAATATGAAACACTGTTTCATTTTAGGAGCTTCCATTGGTTCATAATAAGAGCACAATAGGTGCTTACAAAGAGGGGTGCCTCCAGCACAACAACAGACAAATCACATGCATGCTGCTAGCTGTTTTGTACAGCAAAAACCGCTCTTCAAGCCTAGTGTCATTATCAATGAAAGTTTATCAAAATGAAACACTTGTTACGATATTTCTAATGGCGAAAATAAGAAGCCGGAGGTAAAAAATCAATTGTTACGTACCGTTTTTTGCTGAGTAACGTTCCAGACAACTTTCCAGAAGAAATTAGGTCTAGGGAAGCAACTCTACTTAACTGCACAACAAACAGTTGGACAGTATATTCCCCTGCGACAGCAGCAAGGTGTTTCATAATAGGCATTGTTTCATAATCGGGGCTCCTCCCCTACACACAACTTCCGTTTATCAGAAGAGGCGGAGCGGAGCTCACAAGAGGGTGTATACACGTACAGCAAAGAGGACAAGTATTCTGGGCTGGTGCCTGAAAGGCAGTTAAAACAGATTGTCATAACTTTGTATTGAATACGTGAGGACACAGGTAAGGAGTGAATGGACTTCATATGCACTTCGCTTGAATCATCCCACACAGTTGATGCATAGTCGATGTGAGATTTGATATGAGCGTTGTAGAATACTTTGCGTGTGTCCACATCAGTAATAAACTTAAGTTTTGACAGCATGTACAGGTTTTTTTTAGACACGTTTACAAACAGTGTTGATATGAGACTGCCATTTAAGCTGATCGTCCACAAGGACTCCCAGCAGCCTGTGCTCGGTGACCTGTTCTATGACATTGCCATTTAGATACAAGCTGAGAGAAAGCGGTTGAAGCTGATGTTTCTGGCGTGTAGCTATTATTATGTTGGTTTTTTTTGTTTTTGTTTGTTGTTGTTTTTTTAATGGGTTAAGTGCCAAGTCACACCAGTCCGAAACTTCCTCCAGACTTTGTTGTAGCCGCGCATTGATGGTTACTATATCCTTAGCGGGTGTATGTATTGTTGTGTCGTCAGCAAACATGTCGCATATGGTCTCAGGATTGCTGAGATGAAGTGGGAGGTCGTTAATAAATAGACAGAAAAGCAATGACCCGAGGACAGAGCCCTGAGGCACTCCGTGCCTGACAGTGCCTACTGACGAGTAAGAACCGTTTAATAACACCTTCTGTTGCTTAGGTAAGAACTAAAGAATGATACAGCGCTGCATGAACGTAAATATGTTTCAAGTTTCTTCAGCATGATTCCATGGTTAACTAGATCAATGGCTTTCTTAAAGTCCAGAAATACAGCTCCTTTTAATTCGGATTTGTTTAATGAGGTCAGCAAAGTATCTATCAGTCTAGTTAGGGCCGTATGGCAGGAGTGCGTAGGACGAAAACCTGACTGAAAAGCATGAAGGAGTTCCAATTCTTCTAAGTACGTATACAAATGTTTATGGACATGCCTCTCGAGGCCGGGCTTTGAAAAAGTTGATAAAAGTGAAATAGGTCTATAGTTGTTAACACCAGTAAGATCTTTTGCCGTCTTTGGCCAAGGTACTACTTTTGCATGCTTGAAATCTTGTGGAAACGTGTTGTGCTCAAGATGCACAAATTATAGATATATGTTAGAAAATTTCGTTCGCTCTAAGCGTTTTTCGACTTATCCATTTTTGACTTAAGCGTACGGAACTGTATAGATCGGACTGGCAGCGGCTGAACCATTGCATAAAAATTAAATGCAATAGGTGTATCTTGACATCACCTTGGTTCAGTAATTATTTTCCACACAAAAAACAAGATGACGCCATCTCCAGTGCCGTCAACCTCCCCGCTGGTACCTGCAGCCTCAAGGAGACGCCTCCCATCCCAGTCAGAGTGGCTTCAGTGTCAGTTCTTAGCAGCACGCCTGTTGCCTGGCGCTCACCCTGCCTCTCAGCGTCTCCTGCCCTGGAAAGGCCAGACGCTGAGGCGCAAGCAGAACCTCAGTGCTATCCCCGTGTGGCAGGTCGTAACTGTTCCCCTGCTGCCCTACAAGGGTAGGGCAACAGGGGAACAGTTACCCTACACTTACCTGTTACCCTACCACGCAGCTTCTCCTGCCCTGAAACGGTCAGAGGCTAAGGTACTGAGTGATAGCAGGTGTGAGCTCTCTGGGGATAGCAGATCGGAGGCGCTGCAGGTGGACGAGACTCTAGAGGTATCCAACTGCGGCAGTCAACCAGGCCCTTCTTTTGTCTGCTGGGGCTGTCATCAGCCACGGCACCGTCGTGTGAACTGCCCTGTGTACAGCTCCAAGACACATGGGCAATCCCACCGATTTCCCGGCCTTCGCCATGCCATCTGCACTTATGGGATCGTCAGCTCCACTGCAACTGTTTCTGTTTCAGCATCAAGTGCTGATGTCTTAGTTCTTCTGCCAGTTCTTGTGTTTGGCCATGATGAACCTTAAGTTGACTTAGTGTAAGCACGGCGATTGTAACATCCATGCCCCGTTTCTAAAACGATTTTGTGCACTAGGACAGTCGGACTTGTGTAGCAAGTATGCCGCTGCCATATTTTAGTTGATTTAGAACAAACTGTTTGTAGATGACGCGATACTTGACTTCTAACATAAGTTGATCGTATTTTAGAAACTTTTTACAGCATCTGATCTCGAAATATTTAATTATCATAGATAAAAATGCTGTTTATGCCACACGGAGAACAATGAGATGTGAAGTACGTGCGCTAAGGATGCAACTCTATGCCATGACAGCTGGGTAGTCGCTGTAACTGGACTGGACCGGACTGGACTTGCATATTATGCAATGCGCAAGGCGTCAGTTGGGGCTGCGCGTCATTGAGTTGCATATGCTTGCTTAGCGCGCTGAGACAATGCTTAGTGCTAACATGGCTGACTTTTGTGTAATCATGACCGGAGACAATACCAATTTTGATACTGTGTATGTTCTGCATGTCACCTGTTCAGTGAGAGTGCGAACTTTGAGTCGCCATTGCTCCATGCCTCGGCCCTACGGCACACGCACTGACAGGTCACGGTATACATTTAAATTGGGAAGGTCAGGCAGTAAGAGGCTCCGTGTTTTTAAAAATAATTTTTGCCTTGTTTGAAAATTTGTAGTTGGGCTGACTGTTGGAATTTGCTGGAAATTTGTGGTTAGCTGAGAGGAGACATGTTTGGTGCTTTGATTCATACCATCCTGAGCTTATCTAGTGGACATTTGTGGGTCTATGTTGAGTTGCCTTTGACGTAGTGATTTGAGGGGCACGCTGATTTCAGCTGTGCTTGGGTGTGGGGTTGGTAATGAACCAGTTTCATAGCCAAGAAATGAGACGGGTCATGTGCTGTTTTTTTTTTTTTTTTTTTTTTTTTTTTTTTAATTTTGTGCATGGCAAATGTGCAGCTGGTGGGCGATAGTGTTTTTTTAGGGAATTGAACAATTAGGGGATGACTGGGACTGACTAAGGCTAAGAGACTGGACAGTACGGAAACACCACTGTGGTCCGTGGCCTGCGTATGTGTTTATTTAGACGGTCGCACGGCAGGCTGACAAACTAAGATAGTGCATTTTCATTGGTCAGTTGTTACCGCGTGTTACCCCGCTAGAGGCTAAAAAATAACCGTGCCTAAGAGGTCTGACCTTGGGCCATAGCAAAGTTTTATGCTGCGCCGCCCCATGCAACACAAACTGTTGTGTATCGCCTAGAGAGAGAGAGAGAGAGAGAGAGAGAGAGAGAGAGAGAGAGAGAGAGAGAGAGAGAGAGAGAGAAGGGTGGTGATAATGCAACCTTGCATATTATTTCTCGCTTCTCCTTTTGGGTATTCCCCCACCCGGGTCTGCCCTGGGGGACTTGGGTGGGGTTAGGTACTTTTTAGTTCCCAGGGTCACCCTGGTCAGCCCCACAGGGTGAGTTTTCCTCTCTATTCTGGGGCATGTGTTTCTGTCTACCCTTGGTCCATTCACCTGTATTTGCCTTTTTAAAACTCTCCCTACTGTCTGCGCTGCCTGTAGCTCTTGATATTGGATGTGTGTTGCTAAATGGTCTTAGCTTTATTTAGGTCCCATGTCGTAGGTTTATTTAACGTATTTGACCGGCTCAGTGGCGACATACATTCAATGTTCTGTTTAGTTTTTTTTTCCACAAGCAGTGCAGGCACGTCCTGAGAAAGCCTTGTTGCTGTCAGGACGTTAAGCAATGTACAATCAAATCCTTTTGGGTATTGAGCGTAAATCTACAACTGAGCGACGCTAAAGTTGGCACTACTGCAGTTCAGTCTTCCAGTATCGGCCCTGCACGGTCAAGATGATGCGATTCACAGGCAGTTGTCTACTTGCATTATGTAATACTGCGTACTCGTTACTTCCGAACTACAGCGGCCACCTCCTCGCCATCCTGGCGCTTGTGATACTGATGCTTGCTTGTTTTGTTTCTCTTGCTGGATGTGTGTTGTAGCGCATAACAAGTAGTTTGTCTTGTCTCACCTTGAACAGATTAATCACTGCTTGTTCACCCCTGTATCATATGTATCATGGGGGTTAATTCTGCTTGTTGCAGGGTATTATTGGCACGATTATTTTTGAGATTATTATTTTGATCAATTCATATGATTATATCATGATGATTATTATCATTTTTGCTTTTTCGTCAGCGACTGTAGAATGTTTTGTGAAATGTTTCAGTTGTTCCATTCCAGTTCAGTGATAGTTAAAGTACCTTAACATAAATCTGAAGATGCATCAGTTTCAGCACCATTAATTCCTTAAATGTTTTATCATCACCAGGCGTGTCGGCATGTCTATCGCGATTTCTCGCTGCATGTCCTTTCGAGTTCAACTTATATTTTAGATAGACATACGAGTTTTGCATGTGTATACCCTGGCAATCCGCAAGGTGATTTTACATAGCTACGTGCTACACTAACTACACCTGCATGCTCTTCTGAAAGCGCGTCGATGCCGTCAGTGTGTGTATGCGTGTGCGTGCGTGCATAATAATAATAAAAATAATTACGGTATTTATAATGCGCTTATCTTATAATAATTATAACTCTAAGCGCGCACTCACAACTCACGCACGCATGCGCACGCTTTAGACAACGACTCACGTACCACAAATAGTGAAATACATTACGACAGTCAGCTTGGGGTGGGGAGTGTGGTGATATTGTGCTAGAACTGTTGAAAGAGGTGAGTTTTGAGGGCGGAATGGAAGGAGGAGAGAGAGCGTTTCTGACGGAGAGAGAGTGGGAGAGTGTTCCAGGTGGATGGGCCGTATACTGAGAAGGAGCGGGGGCCGAAAGTGCTGAGTTTGGTGCGGGGGATGTGGAGGCGGAGAGGGCCAGAGGTGGAGCGGAGGGAGCGGGGAGGAGTGTAGGGGTGAAGTAAGTTTGAGAGATAGGCAGGAGCGCAGTTGTTCAGGGATTTGTAGCAGAGAGACAATCTTGTATTGGATGCGTTGGGGGATGGGAAGCCAGTGAAGGAGTTTGAGCAGGGGAGTGATGTGGTCGGATGTGGCGCGCTGCAAACATCCTCAAGAGGCATAGATGTTCATGCGCTCTCCGGGAACATGAGGATCTATGCCTCTTGGAGATGCGCGCGTATGTGTCATTGGTTTGTCAAACGTCATTTGTCATGACGTATTTTTTTGTTTTTACGTAATTTTTATATTTAACGTGATATGAGTTTCGCTTTCGCTTCAAGACTTGAGAAAATGGGGACAAAACTAGAATTTCACGGTACAATTTCATTCTTGCTATAATTTGTCTGAAATCAAGTTGACTTTACTTAGCTACATGCTATACTAAGTACATCTGCATGCTCTTCTGAAAGCGCGTCAATGCGTGTGTGTGCGTGTGCGTGAGCGCATGCGCGCGCTCCAAACTTCCTCAAGAGGCATAGATGTTCATGCGGCCTCCGGGCACATGAGGATCTATGCCTCTTGGAGATGCGCGCATATGTGTGAAATGAAATGAAATGAAACGACTTAAACTTTATTTCTCAAGAGACTGTTCCTCGAAGTGCTGTAAACCCTTTCGCTCTCAGTGAAAAGCTTAGCCAGGTAAAGGGGGGCTTTCCCGTTTAATGCTTTGTGCATAAGTACGCACTTATTTAACGTAAGGTGTTGATGCAAAGGAAGAAGCCCTGTTGCCTGAAGCTTTTCCTCCAAAGTTAGAGAGGGGATTGGGAGGATCAGTTTAACTGCGCGATTGTATAGAGAATTAACCCTCTTAAGGTTAGCCTTACTACAGCCGTCCCAAATAGTAGATGCGTAGTCAATGTGAGGTTTATGTAGGAGTTGAAAAATAGCTTTCGTGTCTTGGTATCAATGATAGATTTTAATCTTGACAGTAAAAATAGCATGTTTGATAATGTTTACCCTAGTTGTGTTAGATGGGGCAACCAGCACAGTTGTTCGTCAACAATTACCCCGAGGAGGCGATATTCCTTGACTTGCACAATGGGAACTGAATCAAAAGAGAGACTAAGTGAATGGGGTCGGAGCTGAAGCTTTTGGCGTTTTGTGATTAGCATGCTTTTTGTTTTAGATGGATTAACAAGCATTTGATTATTTTTGCACCACAGTGAGACCTCCTGAAGACTAAGCTGAAGATTGCTTGATATTTCATGTACAGTTTTCCCGCCAGCGTGAAGAGTTGAATCATCGGCAAACATGTCACATTCGGTATTTGGATTGAATATATGAAGTGCAAGATCATTTATAAACAAACAGAAGAGTAATGGTCCTAGTATGAATCCCTGGGGCAGGCCATACTGAATACGCTTTTCAGAAGAGAAGGTAGCATTGATGTACACAGTTTAAATCCTCCCTTTGATATATGAACGAAAGAATGAGTGTCCCTGGGCTGTTATTGTTAAAGTAGCAGTCTAGTTTCTCTAATAAAATTATAAGGTCGAACGCTTTTTTTCAGGTCTAGAAAGACAGCACCAGACATTTTGTTTCTGTTGATGTTGAGCAGCCAAATGTCAATCATATAAACCAAGGCAGTGTGACACGAATGTTTAGGTCGAAAACCAGATAGATATTTATTCAGGAGAGACTTTTTTCCCAGGAATTCGAGAAGATGTTTGTGTACATGCTTCTCAATAGGCTTCGACAGAATAGATAATATGGATATGGGCCGAAAATTATTTGGATCAGATGTGTCTTTTGTTTTGGGTATAGGTATCACTTTAGATTTTTTGAAAGCCGCCGGAAAAAAATATTATTTTGAATACATAGGTTGTAAATATAGGTTAAGCGTTCCACAATGTATGGAAGAGAAAAGTTCGAGGATAAAACCATTGATACCATCAACGCCAGCTGCTTTTTTGTTCTTGAAACTAGAGCCAAATCTGTCCACTTCATGTACAGCGATGAAGGGGACATTAAAAGCATCGCCCGCGGACAGTCTTTGCTTACAAGTCAGTAAGCTTCTGCGATGCGACATGTTCCACATGATCCAAACCTTCAGCATGTAGTAAAGATTTCGGGGCTAAAATGAAGTGGTCGTTAAAAGCATCGGCTGTAAAGTTGGCAGTCGTATTTGCAGAATGATTTTTACTATTAGTTAGTAAGTTTAAAACTTTCCATATGTTTAAATCGGATTCCCGCCTCGTATGGTTTTCTCTACCAGTGCTTTTTGTGCCTCCCGGATAAAGTATTTGACTCTGTTACGTAAACTTTTGAACTCAATAAAATCTTTGTCCCGCTTGGCTTGATTTCTGGCTTCGATGGTTTGTTTAATCTCCTCCGTAATCCAGGTGGGGGGCTCACGGCACCGGACTCGTTTTCTTTTTAAGGGGACATGCTTATTTAGCACTCCGAGGAACTGCTCAAGCCATTCATGGAACGGTAAAAAAAAACTGAGGTCATGAAGGAAACTATCTCTATGTAGTTTTCTAAAACATCTGTAAGTAATGTATAAATGTTGGGTTCGGCTCTGTTTAGGAACATAACATGACCATGTACAGGTGATGGGAAAGTGGTCACCGACAGCTAGTGAAGGGACGTCAGTTTCAGTGATAGCTTGAGGGTTGTTAGTAAAGATGTGGTCAATCAAAGTAGACGAAGAGTGTGTTACTCTGGTTGCAGTGGTAATCATCTGTTTTAGTCCAAACAGCATTGTTGTACATTACCACATCGAATGAGGTTTTGAGATGTCAATATTAAAATCGCCGAGGATGAGTATATCCCTGCGTGTGTCATTCACTTTATCCATCACCTGTACAAAGTCATCATACCACTCGGCGGTGGATGCTGGATTCCTATACACAAAGCCAACTAGCAGTGGCGAAGTGTTACGAAGCTTGACTTCCAACCACACGCATTCCACCTCCCTGGTCTCAAGATCAAGACGTCTGCCTACCCTGTGCTGAACAGTGCTGTGCACATAAACAGCTAGCCCAGTATGTCCAGGAGACGTTGCATCACGTCGAATAAGAGAAAAATTTGGAATACTGACACTGACATGCGTCAGTGATTCGAGAGTTCAGACGATTGATTGATTGATTGTACATTGGTTAACGTCCCGACAGCAACAAGGCTTTCTCAGGACGTGCCTGCACTGCTTGTGAAAAAAAACTAAACAGAACATTGAATGTATGTCGCCAGCCGGTCAAATACGTTAAATAAACCTAACACATGGGGCCTAAATAAAGCTAAGACCATTTAGCAACACACATCCAATATCAAGAGCTACAGGCAGTGCAGACAGTAGGGAGAGTTTTAAAAAGGCAAATACAGGTGAATGGACAAAGGATAGACAGAAACACATGCCCAGAATAGAGAGAAAAACCCACCCTGTGGGGATGACCAGGGTGACCCTGGGAACTAAAAAATACCTAACCCCACCCAAGTCCCCCAGGGCAGACCCGGGTGGGGGAAGAGTTCAGACGAGATTCAGTGAGACCAAAGAGTTCAGACGAGATTCAGTGAGACCAAAGAGTTGGAAATGCGACGGCTGGTTCAGAAACAGGTAAACATCATGTACTTTCGGATATAAATGATACACATTTAAATGTCCGACTTTCAGTCCTTGAGTGGCTGAGCCAGTGGATCCACTCGCCATATTGTTCGTTGTAGATAGACGTTAGTGTACACATGACGACAAAAGACCTTTTTTTTTTAAAAAAAAAGTCAAGGATAGTCAATAGTTATCCTTTCTTTCACAAGTCTGTAGACTGATCGTCAGTTGTACAGAAGAAGAAAAACAATTTAGATAACTAAGAGTTAACGAAAACTTTCACTATACAGTCACACTCCGGCCTCAAATGAGTACGTTATAACCGGCGCTATTCAGTCCACACATTAATAAAAAACAAAATTTACTAGTTTCACTTTCCAAAGTGCAGATTCACCGTCAGGCACAGTGGATATAACAATGAAACAAATCCGTGGATCTCTTTTTACGCAGCTTCTCGAAATAGCCGCTTTAATGTCACATTTTGTCTAGAATCATTTCTGGCTCATTCAGAAAGCTGCTCATTTGCAAATACATAGTCATATCACAGACGACGTCTGCGTCAGAAGCAAAATGAGATTAACGTAGTCAAAATGCTCGGCGCGGTAATGTCAGTCCAGATATCTGCCTATTGCAACAAAATCAGCACCAATCGGCTAAATATGGCAGTAGAATCCAAATAGATAACAACAAGCCTCACACTTTGTGTCCTGTTAAACTAGTTTACATGTCACTATCAATGCATGTTTATGACAAGATTGAGGGGGAAAAACAAACAAACAAACAAAAAACACTCTGTACCCAGCTGTCCCTGGCATATTTCGATCACTAAATGACCTGGGGCCGCAAGCCGCCTGTGTGGTACGGGAGCAGCCACTGGGGATAAGATAGAGAGAGAGAGAGAGAGAGAGAGAGAGAGAGAGAGAGAGAGAGAGAGAGAGAGAGAGAGAGAGAGAGAGAGAGAAATACGTCATATTTAGAGTATTGCGTCAATGTCTGCGTGGTGACGGAGTTGCTTCTCTTTCGTCACCTCCACCGTCTGACTTTCTCCAGAAGTAAAATGTCACAGTAACAGAGTGAACCAGATGTTCCTCTGTGTACATAGGCCAATAGCACTTATGACCATTGCTTCTCGGAGTTCATTCGTGTCGACTGTTAGAAGCTGGACACACGCTACCACAAACAGCTATTGCCGGGCGCAATTTTGTGACCGAGTCTATTTTTTTGTGGTAGCCGGCAAGGCTCGAGCAATGTTGCCGCCTCTCAGCCAATCAGCGGTGTTCTTGCGCCACTTCCTGTTTCTTCCCGAGCCGGAAAAAAATGGCGGAGACTTGAAGCTGCCGCGGCGCGACGGCTTTGAGACTGTTAACTCATTGGAGACGCGCTGCATGCGGAAACGCTGCGAAAAGTTGCGTATCCGTATGCGGCACGTCGCCATTGAGTAAATTGATCAACCTTGTCCGAGAGTCCCCATGCATGTGGGACTCCCGCAGCTCCGAATATTTCAACCGGGCGCGTGAGAGCTGTTCCATATATGGTAATGGCAGGTCAGTCAGTGCAAACACATTGCGCGCACATTGAAACGTGTGCCACGAAGCCGATGTGGCAGGTGGCAAATTGTTGCTTACCACACATTGCTAGTCGCAAATTCTGGTAGCGTGGGCCCAGCCCCCTTAGCGATAACGCGCACTGCTCGCGGTGCCTTGCCAAACGCAGCGTTAAGTGTTGTGTACGTGATAGCTCTGTGTACGTGTTGTGTTTCTTTGACATTTTTGACCCTGTATCAGTTGTAGCAAACTACAACATCATTTGCTTAGTATTTTTAGCATGGTTAGATTTGGTTAGATTTGGACCGGGTAATAGATTTTTAAAATATTTTTTATTGATGTATATGTCTTTTGGTTAATTGTAACCTATCAGGGTGATAATTTCGATTTAGTAGCCTTTTATTTTTATTTTCTGTGGCCCTTCTGAGACCGCTTTAAGAATAAATATAAATTTTTCGCTGATAGGCCGTAATCTCAAATTAAATCCAGAGCCGTAAAGCTGGTAAAATTGCCTAATTTTTCTGTTCATTGTTTATATTTTTGCATTATGTAGTCCAGAAGTTATTCTAGCTCTAGTCTTAGGGCTGGCAAGAAATACAGATTTGCCTTCTTTTGTTTTCTTTTTTTTATCATATCAGACCCCCGTGGACTTTGCACCGACGCGGAGACGGCGGGAGCAGCCAGTATAAGTAGGGCTGCCCTCGTGGCGGACTTTCTTTCTTTACCTACCGTGCAAGACTCACAGTACCAGCACTAGTGACCACTTAACTTCTTAATTTTTGGCACCGGTGCCGTGGAGGGAAAAGTTAGTTTTTTTTTTTTTTTAAATTCGTCATAACTGTGCGGGTTTTGGATACCCTGTACTGCTTTCTGTTCTGCCTTTTGTATTCTGGTGTTATTAAAGTACAACGCACCATGTACGCGTCTCCGAGTCATTAAGTCCAGCCATAAATTATAACATCATTCTGACTCCACCCTATCACACAAGTTTTTTTTTTAAAATCTGGGTTAACCGACTTTCTATAAACGGTCTTTTAAGCCTTCAACGAGACATCCAGTTACAATATGCTCGGAGGCTCTCTTAGCCACCCCTTGTATTTTGCTGTTTTAAGCCGGCTTGTGCGTACAGCAATATCTGAGATTCTCGTGTCTACACACACACGCACGCACGCACGCACACACACACACGGGCTTTCACGCCAAATGTACGTTCAGAAGCGAGGTTAGCGTAACTGGACATGAATTAATTTGTTTTTTGTTACTTCTGTTGTCAGAGGTTTAGGTCTGCCCGCCTTTGACATCATGGACATGCTATTAAATTCGCTCCACCGCGACCCGTCCTAAAAAGTCCCTTCTATAAACAGAAGGGACTTAAAGGGGCACGACCGACCTTTTTTAATGCTTCAGTTCGCAAAAAGCTTTTACTGGGCTTCAGTATACATACCCACTTAGACAGTGACCACCCTATTGTCCCACCAAATGCTTTCTTTCGTCCGTTCAAAGCGAAAGAGGCCACCGGAATCGTGCGGCTGGACCCGGTCAAAAGATTGCTTCCGATAGACGATCAGGAAGCTGACGTCATAACTATTCTATACGACCTTAGGTCATCTGCATAATTATAACCAATCAGAGACAAGATGTGGGATGAACCAGCGAAGAAAAAAAGAAAGTATCAGTCGACTCGCGCCGGCCGACAATGACAGACTCGTAATTGAAGAGAAGAAAGAGAAAGAGAGACAATGATATACCCCTAACATCGGACAAGGGAATATAGAGCTTGGCTTGACCGCACATCCGGAATTTGTCGCTTTCTTGCTATGTGAAACAGTAAGTAATCCGGTTACGATCTTTGTCGATCTTCCTGTAGTTTCACGAGCGCTAGAGACTGAGAATTCATGATCTTCAGTAGAATTTATCTCTTACTGATTTTGCAAGATTTTAAACCTGTTTTATCATGAAGTTACGAGCTAGTTCATCAGATTTTATGCTGCAAGGATCAGACAACTACGGCCTGTGTGTCAAAATTGCGGCACTGGCTGCCGACATCGATGGTCGTGACACGTTTTTGTCTGTGCGGGCTCTCATTCACTCGCTTCACAGATGTAGTGTCATTCTGCTGCGATGGTGCATTTGTCGTTTCCAGAGATGCTTTCAGTTACGTAGACTTCGATGTGTGTGATGTGAAACTGCAATGCAGAAATGGGTATAAGTGGGTGAAATACCACGTTCTGTTTCGTGAGTTGACGCTGGCTCAGTCGCCGGCTTGGCGCGGAGACCGAGTCGAAGAACTTGAAGCCACACCCACAGCCGGCACGATTTGCCCGTTACTCAGGGCAGCAGGTCAAGCGGAACTCGCATTGATTTTGACAGCATAGCGAATAAGTGTAAAATTTATTTTACATTCTCGTGGAAAATTATGTCAAAGGGATGCCGGAGAACATCAGTACATGTCTACACTGACGCGTACAACGATGACCGCCTCCGTCGTCTGCAGTATCGATTGATCGGGTTCTGCCTTGTGACGTAGGCTAGTTAATATGCACAAATTCAAAACGAGGCCGATGCAGACGATAATTTGCACCCTCGGGTACAAAAACAACACACCCATCAAACGATGAATTTCGACATTTGGCATTGTATTTACATCATAAAGTTCTAAGTTAGTACACAAAGGACCCATACATAATACTGTCAGCAGTATCCGCGTTGCAGACAGTTTTCCGACTGTGTTGAGATGATTAAACCTGGGGAGAATCGCTTTAAAAATGCGTATTGTGAGTTTCCATACTGAGCCTCTAGTATCAAATTATACTTTCAATTTTAGAATAGTAAGAGTAGGCGGGTGATCCAATGATCTCTTTGGAAATATAATTATGATTTGAAACTATTTTTGTTAAATTTCACCATTAGATTAGAAGGCACATAAATCGTCTATATCTGTCTGTTTAGTATAGTTTAGGTCTACTTTGCAACTACGGTGATCGAAGAAGCTGGTTGCTTTGTTCGGGGGTTAACGTCCACGGCACCGGAGTGATAATGGACGGCTCGAACGGGCAGGTTATTGGGGGCAATGACTTTTGTTACATTACCTATGGATTTAAACGGGTGTGTGTGTGTGTGTGGGGGGGGGGGGGGGGGGGGGAATAGGTGATGATTCCTTATCATAGCAGATAAAAAACTGAAAAAAGTAATAACAAATCTGTTAGATAATTCTCTACTTTATGTTGTATACATTTTAATGTTCAAGTGTACATTTTGCACACACTTCACACACACACACACACACACACACACACACACACACACACACACACACACACACACACACACACACACACACACACACACATGTATAAATGCACAGTAACTTGCGTTATGCCTTATCAACGTTGTTTGTAAGGAAAGTAGTTTTTGCATGGTTTGTACGTTAATTTTGACACGCCCAGGTTTTAAGTTTTGTTCGGACATCAAGTGTGTCGCACGAACAACAAAATTGTCCCTTTTAAATTAATCGAGCACATGTTCACACTACGCGATGACCGTTATTTATCACTCTACTGCAGTTACAGAGGATTAGATAAGGTAGCGTTTCACTCGCCCGAGTCAAAGAGATGCTTGCAGTCGGTGTTTTTAGGCGGCGACAGCATCTAAGTGAGTCACTTTCATAAATTAAATGTAACCCATCACTCAAAAGTGCCACTAAATGATACATGTATTGGTTCTTTGTATTGTACGGGAAACGGCTCACTTTGCAAAGATATTGGCACAAAACATCGTACTCAGGGGCTCAACGGCCTGTGTATTCGCTGGCAGGCATGCGGAAATAGCCGAATGTTAAATATAGACTAAACAGGCCGGTAGTTCTTACAGGTCAGCCAGCTACCGACCCGTTCACATTTGATGTACCGGTCAGTAAAACAGGCCCGTTGGCTAGCGGCTCGGTAGCGTTTCATCAGCCGGTAAGCTACAGTGAAAGCGTGAATACCGGCCCTGGACTATCGCTGTATGTCTTCATAACGGGAAGATTTGTATTATTTAGCAGGCTTCAGATTTAAAATAGACGTCATTGGCTCACTTTCGATAACAAATGAGAGTCAATGCACCGGGCCGGCGGCATCCGTCGTCTGTCCGTGGTAAGCATTCAACGTGGCATTTTCTCAGAGACTATTCAAGACAAATAGTTCAAATTTGGCCCAAAAATACGTTGTTGCCAGACCTTTCTAAACATGCCAGTTTCACGGACCTCACTCAAAGGTCAAGGTCACAGGTGTAAATGAGTAGGTACAAAATTGCCCCATTTTGACCAAAATTGTGCTTTAACTTTAAAGATACAAACTTGGTAAACGATACCTGAAGATGATCGACCTTCCTATGCATACTAATTCGGGTGACCTCTCTTAGGTCAAGGGTCCCGAGCGGTCAACAAATGTGTGAAAGATGTCTACTTGTTAATAGAATTTTAGTTTTTATTGGCACTATTGCGCACGTTTAAATCAAACGTGGCACAAACCTAGGTGATAAAAACAACTTCTATGTACATAAACATTTCATTTGTTTTGTTTGGCTAGTTTTATTTCGTAACCGCCGGTACTCTCGCGTTGGCGTCGATACGGCGTGAAGAACTGAACTGTCGGTAGGTACCTTCAACGAGTTTGTTTGCCTGTATGAGGTCACAGTACCATTCTACGCAGGCTGTTGCCATAGTGTTTCCCGTAGTCCTCTTCAGTCTCTCTGTGTGTGTCAGTGTGTGTGTGTGTGTGTGTGTGTGTGTACTGTGTGTGTGTGTGTGTGCATGAGAGAGCCTAGAGAGAGAGAGAGAGAGAGAGAGAGAGAGAGAGAGAGAGAGAGAGAGAGAGAGAGAGAGAGAGAGAGAATGACAATGATTCTTTATGAATTTTACAACGGTGAAAGTTTTGGCTGGCACAACCATTTTTCGAACTTGCCGTTGCTAATCTAATCTACAAATAATACACAAGGTGTAAAAATATTATATTGGAAAAAAAATATAAAAAATAGTGATAAATGATATAAAAACAAAACAAAACAACAGAGAGAGAGAGAGAGAGAGAGAGAGAGAGAGGGAGAGAGAGAGACTATATTGAAATGAAACTCTATTTCTCAAGGATAAATGATTAGGTACATAGACCTGTTTTCAATCATGTCATTAGAGAGAGAGAGAGAGAGAGAGAGAGAGAGAGACGGAGAGAGAGAGAGAGAGAGAGAGAGAGAGAGAGAGAGAGAGAGAGAGAGAGAGAGACGGAGAGAGAGAGAGAGAAAGAGAGAGAGAGAGAGAGAGCCCTGAGAGAGAGATAGAGAGAGAGAGAGAGAGAGAGAGAGAGAGAGAGAGAGAGAGAGAGAGAGAGAGAGAGAGAGAGAGAGAGAGAGAGAGATAAAGAGATACATACAAGTGAAGTTAATGTAGCCGGATAAACTGATGAAATCAACAAAGAGAGAGACTGAAATATGATTAGAGACGGAGCGACATAGACATAAATGAGACCCCACCCCTCCCCACGTGGCACAGGCGAACGCAGACACGCGAAACTCGCAACAAAAAAATCAATCGGGGAGAAAGGGGGGGATCCAAACGCCCCAAAAAGGAACTTTGTAATAGCATTTTAAACAACATTAATTTTGGGTTTTGGGAACCCTTGGATACCCTTCCCCCCCCCCCCCCCCCCCCCCCGGTTACTTCTGCCACGTTGGCCATCGGCTCTCCTGCACCGGCTTCAAGTAGCATGTTGTCGTAGATTGACGTCTACTTTAAGCTTGAAAGTGTTTAATACAACTGAATCAGCGGACTACAGATATAATTTACTGACGATGACCCGCCATGACTTAAACAATGACACCCGCGACAGCTTCCTGCTGGGCCACTCCCGGCAAACGGTCAGTCACTAGGAGTGAATGGCTGACATTTCCCAACGAGACACATTCATAACAAAACCTATGTTAAACAGTATTGAAACGTTGCACTCACCTTTGTTTTCGTACAGTCGCCATCATGTAAAGATGATTTTACTTTAAGGCTTACGCCGTACCAAGGCGGCTCGCGCCACATGACATTATGGCTAGACTCAGGCCGACATGTTACACAATATATTCAAATGAGGTAGGTGAGGCGGCAGTGCAAGGCCGACCGGTGTTTCAGCTTCAAAATGAAGTCTTCTGCTTTTTTGGCATTTTGTACAGAGGCAGTATGCTGGAATTTGATTAAAATCTCTTGATAGATGAGAAGAGACATGTTTGGTGCTTTTATTCATACCAGCCTTGGCTTAACCAGCGGACTTTTTTTGGGGACCTAGTTTGACTTCTTTTGCCAAGCGGATGGTGATTTGAGGTGTGCGCTTCGATGTAGGCCGGTTGGTACAGAATCCTGTTGATAGCCAGGAAATGAGACTGGTGATGTCCTTTTTTTTTCTTTCTTTTTTTTTTTTTGTTATTTTGTGCATGGCAAATGTACAGCAAGTGGGCGGTAGTTTAGGGGATTGAAAAATTAGGGTATGACTGGGACAGACTAAGGCTGAGGCATGTCTGCAGGAGAGGCCCTCTGTGTGCTTTGACCCTCAGTAATCGACCGCTCATAAGAAATCTCCGGCGTGCCCGGAACGGCGGAGTCTGCATAGGTTTTTTTTTTTTTTTCTTATCTCTTGCTTTTATTGCTGATAAATAAATCAGAAAAGTAAGCCATAGTGAATTAAAAATAATCGCGATTATGTCCATACTGATTTCACTATAAGTAATATGGGGACGTAGCTTCATTAGTGGATAAGTGACACGCCGGCTGCGCTGGCAGTCGTAACGGATCCCGGGTTCGAATCCCCTGTCGGTGGGCAGGAATGGGAAGTGGACTTTTCCTAGTCATTCCCATCGAGTCAAGTTGAAATTTACGCCGTACAGGCTCGGCTTATGGTTGCCTGTCTCGCCTTCGTGTGCACAGCGGCACGCATAATCATCACTAAGTGCGCACGTTGAAAACTGAATCCCCGCAATAAGGCCACTTATTCGAAAAGAGGAAGCCCGGTGAAATGGAAACAGAAATATATCACATCAAGTGCACCGAAGTTACTGAATAGTAGGGTGTAGGTTTGCACATAAAGTAGCGCTTAGTAGCAGCAGGCTCAAAGCTTCAGCTTCCATCCCTACGGCGCCTTGAGAATCTTTAATTAGATGGATATGTGTGCCTCGGAGACACCATACCGTACCATACCATACGAGATATGTGACCTGTTCCCACGAAAGGGACCTTAAGTCGCTTTTGGCCGAATGGAGCTACAGGCCGAAAAGAGTGCAGGGGGTCATCTTGGGTCAGTTTGAGTGATCAACTTTAAATGCATGTTTCTCGCTTAGTAACAGGTCTACAACAATAGTTTTTGCATCAAATTAATTTGTATTGCTAGTAGATTGTAATGGTGTAAATATCTCAAAACTCAAAATTTCCGACTTATGGTCCCTTTCGTGGGAACAGGTCACATATAGGTAATGGGGATCCCCGTTGTTATTTTTAACCCGGCATTTGGTCATGGTCACCGAGTTGCACGGCAATCCGCAAGCAGCTTAATTCAATCCATCCAGCCAGCCTTTGTTTGTCCTCGGAACTGTAAGAGATACAGCCGATCAGTTCAGTACAGTGGGTATTTCCATCTGAGTATGTCAGTCGTCATGATTGGGGGGGGGGGGGGGGGGGGGGGACGGATCCGCTGTACATTGAACTTTCGACACTCAGGCTCCGGCCTCTGGGGCCGCCGCCGAGTGCACAGTCTTCTAAATCTTAAAACAGTGTTAAAAGTAAAAATTTACAAACGTTTTCTAAAAATCGTGTTTAGTGCACTTAGATGCGGTGCACGACAGGCGGCTTCTAACTCTTAAACCAGTTTTAAACGTGAAAATTAAAAATCGTTTTTGACTGAAACTCGTGCTTTTAGAGTTGAGCACGCTTTGATACGGTCAGCCAGTGCACAAAAGTTTTAACAGTGTTTTCTTGTAGCGACGAGGTTTCGCTTTTAACTTTAGAAGTGCTCGGAACTATTCTAAAAGCGCTAAAACGCTTGTAAAACTTAGTGGAGTACGCTGCCGGAATGGGCGCCATTTTGAATCAACGGCCGCTTCATTGAATTCACTGCAACAACATCAGCGAAGAAAAGAGAGATCGCTGCAACCTATTGACGGAATACAACGACGAACAACATCGGTTTCAGCATTTGAAATTTACTTAGAAGGGCTGAAAAGCCTTGGGAAGTGAAATATTGTCGGGGCCGGGAGATCGGTGGAGGTCATGAGCCCGCCTAACCCACAACCTGACTTTGTATCCTGATAATTATGCCGATAAGCTCGATAACCATCAATGCAACAATAGCGCAGTCGGTAAGGCGCGCAAAATGATCACTTTTGAAACCACGCTGGCGTGGTTCGAGCCACAGCCTTTCCGTTTGTTTTTTCGTTTAGATTTGTTTGTTTGTTTGTTGCGGTTATTGTGCTGCATGTATTAATTATTTCCATATTCCTCCAGCAAGACTGCTTCCTCTGCTGAGGAAAAATTATTGTTGTTTATTGGTGTGTGACATAGTCTCCGCCGGACTTGGAGCAGCCATCTTGGCCGGAATGGGACAGACGTGTTTTGACGCAATAAAGTTAATTGACGTCAATCTTATAGGTGTTAGTTCTTTTCTTTTTATGAACTTTCAGTTCGTCAGCTATTGTTTCACGTCATACCTTCAGTTGCATCCTCATTATCAGAAAAAAAGTTGCAAATTGTGTAATTGTTTGAATACATATTCTGAACAGGCCTACATGTTAATAAATTGTGGTGTAACTGTCTTTGCTACTCGTGTTTCTTTATCATTGGGATTTTTTCTCCATACTAGTGATTAAAAATCTTTACTTCAGAACTATTCAAGGAGCCCCTTCTCAGCGGTCTATTTATTATCGGTGACGTAGTGCGGTAGACAATATTTAGCTAAAACGTTAACTTTTATAAAAACGTGTCGTGCACCAGTTTTAAAAGTCTTATAAAACCTCTGTTAACTAAAACGATTTTAACTTTAAAATGCTTTTAGGTTAGAAGGCTCTTGTGCACCCGGCCCCTGGCTAACTAGGAGCGGATGGCCAAGTGTCCTAACGGCATGCGGAATAGTTTCACTGATCTGGGGTGGCTGACTTGCTTTGGAAAGTGTCACACCAGGACAGAACCAGACGTGCACATCAAATTACAGCGGATGTGATGTACATTGTTCGGAAAGAAGCATATTTCAAGTATTTGCAGACTTGTGATGGAGCACCCTCAGGTCTGAGGACTGGTGCGAGCAAATGGAAAAGGAACAATCTCAGTTTGCTTCCTGGTCTCTTGTCTTCAAGTTACAGCTGTGCGTGCTGCAGACTGTCCACTCCATCCGAGCTACCTTTTTCAAAAGGCACATCGAGTCACTAACTATTTCTGGAACACATATCGCCAACGTTGGATGTTTTTAAGGTTACACATGGGGACATGACTTGGAGAAAACACCACTGCACGACCAAGTCCCGCGAAATTATGGGAGCGGAAAATAGATACCCAAATGATTCTAGGCCATGGAACACAGTGCCCGGCGTTTCCGTACTGTCCAGTCTCTTAGCCATAGTCAGACCCAAGCATCCCCTAATATTTCAATCCCCTAAAAAACACTAGCATCCACGAGCTGCACATTTGCCATGCACAAAAAAACACAAACAAACAAACAAACAAACAAACAAACAAACAAACAAACAAACAAACAAAAACCCAGCACATTGACAGTCTCATTTCTTGCCTATGAACCTGATTCCTTACCAACCCCACACCCAAGCACAACTGAAATCAGCGTGCCCCTCAAATCACTACGTCAACGGCAACTCAACATAGGCCTTGGATAAGCTCAGGATGGTATGAATTAAAGCACCAAACATGTCTCCTCTCAGCTAACCAGAAATTTCCAGCAAATTCCAACATTCAGCCCTGCTACAAATTTTCAAACAAGGCAAAAATTATTTTTAAAAACATCGGTCCTCTTACTGCCTGAATTGCCCAATTTAAATATATAACATGATCTGTAAGAGAAACTGTCCCACCTGAACACCATTCAATCTGCCATCAGTGCAACCCTTAGACACTAGCTAAGTCAAACCCAAAGTGACACCATTGAATGTTGCTGCATCTTTATGTTATGACCCATTATGTGAAGCGCGTTGTTGTGGCGTTCACAATGCTGTTGATGTGTTGGATCATACATATCTGATGCCATGAAAAACAGACTAGATACGGTCAGAATGCCTCCAAAATTGGCATGTACATCAAGTAATAAATCTGATTTTCAAAAATGTTGCATTTGAGACACAGGCACATGAAAGTTTTTTTTCCATATTTTTTCACTACCCACCCCCCTACTTTTCTGTTTTTTCAAGTTTACACACACATGCAATACAGTCAAACTGACTTCTGGTGGGCTGGACAACTGAAAAAAGTTACCATGACACTGACATTGATGAAAAATGAGCTATCAGACCCAAGGCCATTGCCTTGTGTATCTCAGGGCAGCCAAAAAGACAAAGCCCAGGCATCCTCATTGACCCTGTTTTCTGGTGACAACAAGCAGGAAGAGGCCTGTAACCAGCTGCCATGCCCTATATGCTGCTTGCAATCTTTTCCACAATCAAAAGGGGCCATGAAACAGCTGTGCAATTTAAACAATAAGTCTACTGAACTAACCCACAGACAAAAGACTACACAAAACAGCCAAAACTATGCTACGTGGGACACACCGCATACCCAAACAAGTGTCTGGAGTGTTTATTTAGGAGGTAGCAGGGAAAAATGGTTATGTACAGTTCATTTTTATATAAAACACACTTGTCAGAGTCTCAAAAGACCTCAACTCATGTTGAAAATGCAGCAGGCATGTGTGTGCCAAACCTGTGAACACTCCTGTAATAGCCTGTACTGCTGGTCCCTTAACAATGCACTCAAATGAGCTTTACACAGAGTAAAAATGCTTGTGTTTGGCTCAGAATAGACACCAGAGACATCCTTAATGACAATTACAGCAGAATGACACCTCAGACGCAGCCAGTGTAGCTGGATCATGCAAAATAACACTTCTGCATGTCACACTATTTTGGCGGCTTATTTCACTCTGAGGTCAGCTGTCTGATGAAATGAACATGCTGACACTATTTCATTGTAGTTTTCATCTTAACCTTTGACCTTAAGCCCCCCCCCACCTCCCCCCACCTGCAACCACCCCCCCCCCCGCCACCCCGCCTCACCCCACCCCACAACTTCAATAACTGAAAAAGTGCATTTTTTTAAAAACCCATTTATCAAACTGAACGCCCCAAACCCCACCCCTTTCAAGGTCAAGGCTCAAGGTCGAAGGTCAGACTCATGACTACCTGTAAGACAAAAAATAAATGAACAAACACACTAACCATAGTTCACAGCGCAGGTAAACAGGGTGTTGAAACGCAAATCATGCAACAACAAAAAACCGCCTATAAAACTGCAATCGCAGCGATTTTTGGGCAAAATTAAAATTTTTCATGATTTTCTCAGTTTTCCAACTGCAAAAGTCCAAACTCAATGATATCGTTACATTAAACCAGCTTCTGATCTATGTCACATATGGCATGTGGTGCCCTGACAGGCCACGGAACACAGTGCCGTTTCCGTACTGTCCAGTCTCTTAGCCATAGTCAGTCCCAGGCATCCCCTAATATTTCAATCTCCTAAAAAACACTAGCACCCACCAGCTGCACATTTGCCATGCACAACCCCCCCCCCCCCAAAAAAAAAAAAAAAAAAAAAAACCAACCAAACAAACAAACAAACAAACAAAAAACCACCCAAAAACCCCCCAGCACATTGACAGTCTCATTTCTTGGCTATGAACCTGATTTCTTACCAACCCCACACCCAAGCACAGCTGAAATCAGCGTGCCCCTCAAATCACTACGTCAACGGCAACTCAACATAGGCCCACAATTGTCCACTGGATAAGCTCAGGATGATATGAATCAAAGCACCAAACATGTCTCCTCTCAGCTAACCAGAAATTTCCAGCAAATTCCAACATTCAGCCCTACTACAAATTTTCAAACAAGGCAAAAAGTATTTTTAAAAACACCGGTCCTTGCACTGCCTGAACTGCCCAATTTAAATATATAACGTGACCTTAAGCAACCGGGAGCTGTAATGCAGGCCAGCACTACGGAACATTTACCGTCGGTATATCTACAACACTGCTGCAAGCAGAATAGTCGTGCTATGAACCGATCAGATGATCTTGCGACAAAGGATGCCAGTCCTCAACAAAGGATGCCATTCTGGAAGATACAAATGCAGAATAAAAATTAGCCTAGCGTGTACAGCTCTGTGCACCTCTGTAGGAGCCTGCTAAAACACATGACACCAAGCAGTGCAATACACTCTACTCCGACTAGGCTACCGTTTTTGTCTACCGTATTGAAAACGGAGCATGCAGACATGACGTTTTTTGGCGTGCGGGGCAGAAATAGTAACAAGATGAAAATAACGTCACGTCTAGCTACGTAAACCTTGCTAGAGAACATTACAAAGGGAGTAGGTAAAAGCACTGTCAGGGGAGAGAAGTGTGCATGATCGACCAGTGATCATAGATCTACTGGGTCAAAGCACACACACACAAAAAAAAAAAAAAAATAGAAAGATAGGAAAGAGAGGGCGCACTAAGAAAGTGACTGAAAGCAATGCATATGGAAGCCCCCCCCCCCACCCCCCCCGAAGGGGGGCGTATCACATATCCCACTGTTCCAGCCACTCAGTGCATGGAAATTTAAATCTAGGTCCCCCAAGGGGGGATCCAGATATTTAGCCCGTGTGGACAGCTGTTTCGGTCTTGCTAGAGAACGTCGTTTTAGCGCCAAAGCGCCGCGCGCGCGCGTGTGTGTGTGTGCGCGTGCGTGTGTGTGCGTGTGTGTGTGCGTGTGTGTGTGTGTGTATGTAGGTGTGTGCGTATGTGTGTGACAGCGACTAGAGCCCGCGTTTGAGGATGGACAAGCTTGAAATTTTAGGATATTGTCCCCAAAAGAATTATCTCGATCCGCTTTTTTTTCTCTTCGATTTTCTTTTTTATATTAAAATGTTCATTGGCGAGAAAATGGCCGTTTCACAAAAACCGGTTGATCCACTTTGGAGGCCGTATTTTTAAAATATTTTTACTTGATATTTTGCATATAGCTAGATAAAAGGGAGATATTGAATGAATTTGTTAACCAGCATTGTACCTCTAGAACATTTTGAGTAATAATTAAATATATTAAAATAATATATATATATATATATATATATATATATATATATATATATATATATATATATATATATATATATATAATAATAATAATAATAATAATAATAATAATAATAATAATAATAATAATAATAATAAGCGCATTAAATAGGCGCTTTATCCCAATTGAAAATCGGCTCAAAGCGCCGCCGCGAACTGAACCCAACAAGCACGCTCACGTGAAACACGCGCATTCACTCACACACTGTACATATACACAGAACATTCACGTGGTGCTAAGGGCAAGCTCAAGCGAGCTACTGTAGTTTTTGGAAATTCAAAATCGTTTGTATTTGAAAAAGTAGGCTGAAACTGATACCAAAGTGGAGGGGGAGGAAGAGCCGGAGTACCCGGAGAAAGAACCCCCGACGGTCCGCCCGAATTAACGGTGACACTTACTAGAGGAGAAAAATCCGACGCCGAAACCCGTAATCGAACCTCGCACCTTTAGCATTGGTGGCAGGCGCCTTAACCACTGCGCCACGATTTGGGGATTAGTTTCGCGAATTATATGGGTTAATCTTAAAACAATTGAATCTTTTTTTACGAAAAAACATTCTTCTAATTAATAATTGCATGATTTTTCGTATACGGCATTTACACAAGCCTACAGTTTGTCTCGGCTGACGGGCACGATTAGGTCAATTGTGAACTCTATGCCCTAAGTGTGAAAATCAGACAATTTTCTGCACCATCTTTTCAGAGTCATTTGTAAAACAGCCAACATAACTTTAAGTTGTCTTTTACGAAACAATCTGTCTTGTCATTAATACCCGCATGAGTTTTCACAAACAGTGTTTGCATAAGCCTGCTGTTTGTCCCGGGCCTGGGGTAGGATTAGGCGTAAGCGCTAGGCGTGAAAATCAGCAAGAAAATTGCAAAGTTGATCCGGCGGCTGATACGTCAAATGTTAGTGTTGCCATGAGTGACGTATAACATCGAGTCGTCACTATGAACACGGCGTCGTGGGATTAATGAAGCCATGACGTGAAGTTTGAAGTGACGTCATTTAGCTGATCGTGCTGTTGTTCTTCAGAATAGCTATGCTACGCCAGACCACAGAGCTTACGAATGGCGGGAATCAGTGTGTGTCCGTCTTTATGTCTGTGTGCCACTGTGTGGATCAGAGGGTGGGATAGAGTAGAAGGAGATGGATTCCTGCGGCTACACTGACGAGCCCACAGAGCGTACCGGGAAGCGCCGGGTGTTCGTCTTTATTTGTGTGCGCCGACGTGTGTGTTTATCATAGGTTGGCTTAGAGAGGAGGGAAATGGATCAGCATTATAAGCCTAAAAATATGAACTCTGAATGTTCATAAAAGATAAACGCATCTGAGCTCCACACAATACGGTAAACTTTGGGATGAAATCTTCATCTTGTTTAAATCGAATCTTCCACGCCCACTCACTTGACATGGACCCGCAGGCTATTATTGTATTTATTTATTTTATTTAGCATATATATGCACGTACGTGTCCACCGATCATTCACATGCCAGTCATCGGATATTGTCTATGTCATCTCATGTACTCCCCAAAGATGCTGTATGTGGGGGAGACATACCATACCACTCCCTGAACGCTGCGAGGAGCATGTTCGTTCGATCCGCCTCGGATACAACAACCAGGTTGGACGTCATTTCAACGAACCTCCTCATAGCCTCACACATTTCAGCATACGCATCCTTTGGCAAAATACATCCAACTTCATCCGCCGCAAAATGACAGAATCCTTTTTCGCGGACAGGCTTGGCACTTACCATCCGCGCGGCTTGAACATTCGCCCCTAGGGATGTATGCTCGGCCTGATGGGTAGTTGGTGCCAGACTTGACCTCACTGTTGATACTGGATGCTACCGTTGATCCTTGATGCAACCTTTGCGCTGATTAGTGTGTGTGTGTGTGTGTGTGTGTGTGTGTGTGTGTGTGTGTGTGTGTGTGTGTGTGTGTGTGTGTGAGTATGTGTATGCATGTACGTGAGCGGCAGCAGGCACGAGTGAATGCGAATGTATGCAGTGACGTGTATGTATGTAGACGTAAGTTTTGTGCTACGTGTTTTGTGCATGTGTATTTGCGTCATTAAAAAAAATAAAATTATTTTATTTTTTACGTCCTTCAGAATTTTCTCTATACAGGATGACGTCTTTTCTTTCTATCGTGTGTTTTTCTGTTCTACGTTGTTTCCATATCACCCAGAAGAAGGATCTTTGATCCGAAACGTCGTGTTCCATGTATCTAATTTAAAGTGTTTTCAACCTCTATTTTTTTGTTTTCCATATGCACGTACGGCTTGATTTCATGAATAGACTGTCCAGACATATGTGTACAGTAATATATGAAAAGAAAAGGGAAGTTTACAAAGTAAAGTAGGTAATAGCACTGTCAGGGGAGAGAATTGTGCTGTATCGACCAATGATCATAGATCTAGTTTGATCGAAGCACCAAAACAAAAGATAGGAAAGAGGGGGTGCGCTAAATAAGTGACTGGAAGCAATGCATGTGGAAGCCCCCCCCCCCCCATATCACATATCCCACTGTTCCAGCCCCTTGGTGCATGGAAATTTAAATCTAGATCCCCCAAAAGGGGGGGGGGGGGGGGGTCCAGATAATTCGCCGGTGTGGACAGTTGTTCCGGTCTTGGCGCCCTCGTCAGCACATCATTCGGCATACTGGTGGAAGGCAGGCACTTTTGCTACCTGCAAAGACAGCCATATTTTACTGTGGTGTCTGCAAGGGTAGGCATTCCATGCCTCCACCTAGAGCTAAATTTCCATGCACCCTAAGAGAGAACCTACTAAAAGGGGGGAAGGGGTTGCAGTCGATATTGTAGTAATAAATGAAAAAAAAAAGGGGAGACTGCCAGTGCTAATATTTTAGGAAGTTTACAAAGTAAAGTAGGTAAAAGCACTGTCAGGGGAGAGAATTGTGCTGTGTTGACCAATGATCATAGATCTAGTTTGATCGAAGCACCAAAAAAAAAAAAAAAAAAAAGATAAGAAAGAGGGGGTGCGCTAAATAAGTGACTGGAAGCAATGCATATGAAAGCCCCCCCCCCCCCCCAAAGGGGGGCGTATCACATATCCCACTGTTCCAGCCCTTTGGTGCATGGAAATTTAAATCTAGGTCCCCAAGGAGGGGGGAGGGAGGGTGTCCAGATAATTCGCCGGTGTGGACAGCTGTTTTGGTCTTGGCGACCTCTTTAGCACACCATTCGGCATACTGGTGGAAGGCAGGAACTTTTGCCTACCTGCAAAAAGAGCCACATTTTACTGTTGTGTCTGCAGTATGTGTACAGTGTTCATGAAACAAAAGACTGCTTTACTGAACTACTTTGTACATAGCTGTGACATGACGGCCATGATCTGGGTCTGCCTTTCTGCTGTTTGTACATGTTACATCTACTTGATTTAGATCGAGTGTAGAAGAGTAAAGCAAAATCACTAGTAATGTCAACAAGATGGGATGACCCGTAACTCACAAGTCCCTTCTATATGAGAGCTGTCCTCGCTGTCTTTGACCTGATTCTGATGTTGAATTATTTCCTATTGAAAAAGTCTCGCAGATCAGCCAATGCGTCAGTGAGTTCTATAAGGGGGCAGGATATATGCGTCATTGATTTGCCACTGTGATGAAGCTTTATGCTCGTGCATAGTGCTCACACATTAGGGTTAGTACGGTACGGTTTTTGTTAACGGTTTGTTTGTGCCGATAGTCCGTGGGGCCTGCTTTCCACGTGGAATCTTTAAGACATGGTTAACACGGGAGTTTTTAGTGAGTTCTGTTATAGTGAGTTCTAGGCGGAAGCTGTCTGGCGGAGCAGTAAATGCGTCAGTATGGGCTTTCTTGTTGTATGAAACGGATGTGTTTGAGATACCTAGCCCGTATTCCAAGACTCTGAAGCCTAGAATTCAGGTATGTTTCTATATATGTAGTATTGATAGTTGCTTAGTTAAAGACAGTATGCGTTGCTAAGAGTAATTTGCTTGTATAGTGTTGGCCGGTTTGGTTCAGTTATGTTGGTTTAGAATTCAGTGAAGTAACCGGTGTTTTTGGAATACAGTTATTTACCGAGATGGATGACTAAAGGAATGTAAGGTGTGTATGCTTAAGTCGCTATGAAGGTAGTACGTGGATGGTTAAGCATAGTCTTTTCCAGTGTATAGAGTAGTGTATAGCAAGAGTGTTAGGCTATAGTCTGTTTCAAGATAGTGACAGAGATATGGGGGTGTTACGGAAGTAGACAGTTTATGAAGCACGTGTGTGTGTGTGTGAATGAACGTGTGAGTTATTTGTATCAGCCAGGTTACGTGACGTTTCTCATTGATCCAATATGTTGTGTGTTTAGCAAGTGTTACGTTGGGACTTTTGTTGTCGTATTCGGAGTGCTTGTAAAGAGTGGAACGACGGACGCCGAGACGTCAGTCACAGGTGGGACCTAACGTGAGGTCATCCCTCCAGCTCTTCACTCAGAGTGAGTCTGATCGGGACCAAGATACCCGGATCACAGCGAGAACTGCGCTACGGTGCGAGTACAAGGACGTCCGTGTTACAGACAGGACGACAGGAAAGAGCATACAACGGTCTTGCACGCCTAGACGTGAGAAGGACCAACGTAACCAGGCAATAACATCAAACAGGTTGGAGACTGAGAACTAACACCTAGCCTGGCGAGATATTGTGAATTGTGTGTGTGTGATGTTCGGATGTTAGTAGAGAAGTGTATATAGTTTGATAATATTTTTGAACCTTTTAGTGTATAAAAGTTACTTTAGAAAGGGAGCCCGTGTGTTGAGTTTTACCGCATGAATGCGCCCGTCTGAGTCAGTGGCGGTGTATGCGTCTGGCGAGAGTCTGTGCGTACGGCTGTGGGCAAGTCTGCGTGCGTTACAGCCACACGTCATTTGTCATGACGTAAGAGGGACCACTTTCGCATGTTTTGATCCCATACCCACGCCTCTTCTGTAACAACACATGGATCTGTTGATTGGTCCCATGACCCGCATCATTACTGTGTCTATGTCCACTGGTGTATTCCTGGACGAGTTCAAGGCGACATTAGTTAAACCACTGCGCTGCTGAAGAAATCAAACCTCGATCCTATTGTATTGCAAAATTACAGGCATATGCCGCTCCACTGAAACTGCCCTGGTTAGAATCTTAAACGATCTTCTTTTTGCTGCAGATAATAATGAACTGTCCGCAGCCTTTGATACTATCGATCACTCCATTCTTCCGTCTCGTCTTCAGTCACTCAATGGCTTCTCTGACCGTGCTTTACTCTGGATGGAGTCATATCTCACAAAACCGGCGTCTAGTTGTCTCTGTCAACGGTTGTCACTCTGCCCCAGCCCCACTACCTTTCGGCGTGTTCCAAGGCTCTGTGCTCGGGACGGTTTTCTTCATTCTGTATATGCACCCGTTAGCTACTATTTTTGTTAAAAAGTACTCTGTTAGACATTATATGTTCGCTGATGACAAACAGTTGCACGCCCGTTTGTGAAACTGGTCGTTTACTCAGCGTAAGATTTACAACTCTTTTCCCATGTCATAATTTTTATGTGGGGCCGCGCATCGTGGGTGTACACACACACACACACACACACACACACACACACACACACACACACACACACACACACACACACACACACACACACACACACACACACCACACACACACACACACACACACACACACTATACATACGCATATACTGCGCTTCGCGCCAAATGTACGTTCAGCAGCGAGGTTAGCGTAACTAGACATGACGTAATTTTTCTTGTTATTTCAATTGTGAGAGGGTTAGGCCTGCCCGCCTTTGACATCATGGATACGCTATTAAATTCGCACCTCCGCGACCCGTCCTAAAAGAGTCCCTTCTACAAATAGAAGGGACTTAAAAACAGAAACAAAACAACAAACCTCAACCGAGAGGACGATTTTACGGAACATTAACACTCCAATCGGGTCCGCATGGGCGCAGATCCGGCGCTGTAGGAACACATGTCCGCTTGGACACTAAATCGATTGACAGCATGGACAGAGTTATTCGTCGTTGCTTTACGATGACACATTGGCGTATGAAGATATCTTTCATGGTGGAGGGCAGCGTGCCCGACATGTTACTTTGCAGCCACTAAAACATCAAACAAAACGAAACATCAAACAACGTGGGGGTGGGGTGGCGGGGAGGGGGGGGGGTAGGAGGGTGCAGGGGAAAACATAACAAGATGGGATGAACCATAACCCACAAAGTCTCTTCTATATTAAAGCTGTCCCGCTGTCAAGGGTCTCTACCTTTGCCTTTGACCTGATTGAAATACCTCCTATTGAAAAAGCGTCGCAGATCTGCCAATGCGTCAGTGAGCACCTTATAGGCCTGGCTTAACTGGGGGAGACAAACCCGAACCTCGTCTCGGCGAGACACCCGAGACAGTCTCGGCGAGATACCCGTACCACCCGTTTATTAGGTTCGGCACGTCTGATCTTGTCTCGGAGAGTTCGCCGAACCTAATAAAGGGGTGGGTCGGGTATCTCGCCTAGACTGTCTCGGGTGTCTCGCCGAGACGAGGTTCGGGTTTGTCTCGCCCAGTTAAGCCAGGAAGGGGCGCAGTGCATACGCGTCATTGGTTTGTGAAACGTAATTTGTCATGACGTTTTTTTAGTTTTAGTTTTTTTTTTTTTTTTTTGCTTTTACGTAATTTTAAATTTTACGTGATATGAGTTTCACTTTCGCTTCAAGAGTTGAGCAAATGGTGAGAAAACTAGCATTTCAACGTAAATTTCAGTACGTCATGCTATAATTTGTGAGAAATCATGTTGACTTTACCTAGCTACATGACATACTAAGTACACTTGCATGCTCTTTTGAAAGCGCTTTGATGCGTGTGCGTGTGATCCAAACATCACCAAGAGGCATATTTTATATCCTCATGCGCCCTCCAGGCGCATGAGGATCTAAGCCTCTTGGAGGTGCGCGCATGAGAGAGCGAGAGAGAGAGAGAGAGAGAGAGAGAGAGAGAGAGAGAGAGAGAGAGAGAGAGAGAGAGAGAGAGAGAGAGAGAGAGAGAGAATCAATGAATCAATGAATCAATGAAACTTTATTTTACAACGGTTTAGGCATTGACATCGTCATCGACACAGCCATTTTACAAACCTGCCGTTGCTAACAACTACAAGACTAACTACAAATATACATACATATAAGTAAACATAATACTTGCAAAGAGATGACAACACTATTCACATAGACAGACATACTCATAGACTCACAGACACCCCCCACCCCACCCACCCCCCTTCACACATAGACAGAGCTAAGTAGTCCAAATGATAATTGAAAAGGATAACAGACTTAATTGGGAATAAATTGGACCCAGCATAAAAAGAAACATATAATACAAGTGGTTGAGTCATCCCTACGAGTGATCCACAAAATATTTGAAGAGACCCTTTTTAAAACAGGCTAGCGAGGAGGCGGATTTTACATGGTCTGGAAGGGCATTCCAGATAAGTGCCCCTGAGAAGGATAAGCTAGTTTTATATAGATCGATCCTTGGTTTTGGGACTATGAAAAGCTTTCTGATGTTTCCAAGCTTGGACTCAGACTTACGGAACAAAGTGGAGATGTACTCAGGTGTTTTGCGTTTCCACACTTTGAACATAAAGATTGCTTTGTTATATTTAAAATGATCTTGAAGTGGCAGGAGACCTGCTTTTGAGAGCTTTTCTTCAGTGCTAAGGTGTTGATCAGGGCAGATTATTTTGGCCGCTCGTCTGTGTAGGGAATTGAGTCTCTTTAAATGGACCTCACTACACCCATCCCATACCGATGACGCGTAATCGATATAAGAACGTATGTGAGCGTTATAAAATAGTTTACGGGTATCTGAATCAGTATAATATTTCAGTTTTGATAACATAAAGAGATTTTTGGCTACTATTTTGCATAAGGCGTCTGTATGAGCTTGCCATTTTAGCTGACTGTCGATTTTAATCCCCAGTACTCGATGTTCATTTACCTGTTCTACCTGACTACCTTTAAGTGAAAGGTTAAGTAATAGAGGCATTATCTGCTGTTTTTGGCGCGTGGCGACTACCATCGATTTCGTTTTGGCTGGATGAACAACCATAGAATTGTTTATACACCAAGCTGATACTTCATGAAGACTTTGTTGTAGGTTGTCGGAAATTACCTGTATATCTTTACTAGTAGTATGAACTGAGGTGTCGTCAGCAAAAAGGTCGCATTGTACATCTTGGCAAGTAATATGTAGAGGGGGCAAATCATTGATAAATAAGCAAAACAGTAGAGGGCCCAGTACAGACCCTTGGGGCACACCGAAGCTTACATCTTTGAGAGAGGAGTATGAGCCATGAACAAGAACCTTTTGTTTTCTTTTAGTAAGGTAAGATGTGAAAAAAGCAACTGCGTCTCCGTTATTGAGGTATGTGTGAAGCTTAGCAGTCAGAATAGTATGGTTAATCAGATCAAAAGCATTCTTAAAATCCAGATAGACTACTCCTGTTAACTGTGACTTATTCATACCCTTGAGCCATGTGTCAACAAGGCGTGTAAGTGCTGTGTGGCATGAATGCTGCGGACGAAATCCGGATTGGAAAGGGTGGAAGAGCTTACGGTTTTCTAGGTAAGCAAGCAGGTGTTTATGAACGTGCCTTTCCAGTGGTTTGGACAAAACAGATAATAAAGAAATAGGCCGATAATTATTAGGATCAGAACGATCTTTTGTTTTTGGAAGTGGAATTACTTTGGCATATTTAAGTTCGTTAGGAAAAGTGTTATGCTGGATACAGAGATTATAAATATAAGTTAAGGATTCTACAATGTATGGGAGAGACAGTTTAAGTATTTTCGGGCTGATGTCATCAGGCCCCGAGGACTTTTTATTTGGAAGGTTACTTATAAGTAAACCCACTTCATGAACAGCTAACATAGGGATGTTGAAGGGGGCTGTGCCCATTGTTCTTTGTTGACAAAACTCAGACAGCAAATTTGAACGGTGATAAGTGTTATCCTGGCTTGGCGATATTAGAGATTTGGCAATCGAAAGAAAATGGTCATTGAATGTATCAGCAGTAAGATTAGTGGGAATGGTAGTTGCGGTACTTGGAGACCCCCTAGTAAGTGTGTTTAGAAGGCGCCATATAGTAGAGGTATCTTTGCTGTCTTTAACCGTGTCACGAACTAACTTTTTTCTTGCCTCTCTGATCATGTATTTAACACGGTTACGCTGTTGCTTATATTCAGTGAACATTTTATTGCTACGTAGATCGTTTCTAAGCGCCATCGCCTGCATGATTTCCGGAGTAAGCCAGGGAGGAAGAGTGTTAGATTTTACCCTCCTCTCGCGTAGAGGAGCATGTTTATTAAGTACATTTAGGAAAAGAGAGTACCAAATACTGAGGGCGGTATTAGGATCATAGGACAGGAGCACGTCATTAAAAGGAGTATTTTCTAGATCAAATAGAAATTCGTCTTTCCTGAAGTGTTTGAATGTCCTATACGTTATAGTTGTATGGCCGTTCTTTTTTGGTTTAGGGAGTTTAGAAGACCAGGAGCAAGCCACAGGATAATGATCACTAACACTAAGATTTGAGACATCAACGTCAGAGACGGCTTTGGGTTTATTAGTATATATGTGGTCAATAAGCGTGGAAGTAGTTGGAGTAATTCTGGTGGGTGATTTCACTAACTGTACTAAGCCAAACAGAGATGACGTTGAGCCCCAGGCGGGGTGCGGCTTAAGTAAATCTATATTAAAATCGCCCAATAGAAGAATGTCGGCCTTCTTTTTTAAAGCTCTGTCAAGGTTATGACTAAACTGATCGTACCACTCAAAAGTTGAGGCGGGATTTCTATATAAGAACCCAATTAATACCGGTTTTGATTTCGGACACTTGACTTCGACCCATACGCACTCCACCCCCATCATTTCTAGATCGACGCGTCGCCGGATGAACTAAATGCTGGATAGAATTATGAATATAGACAGCGATGCCAGTTTGACCGGGAGACAAGGGGTCTCGTCTAATAACTGAAAAATTGGGGATACTGATTGCTGCATCGCTTACACAGGAACTCAGACGCGTCTCACTGAGTCCAAACAGGTGGAACGGTGTAGGATCGTTAATATATACAGATATGTCGGCTAGTTTGTTGTACAAATGAAACACATTGAGAGAGAGAGAGAGAGAGAGAGAGAGAGAGAGAGAGAGAGAGAGAGAGAAATGAACAATGGACTTTTATTTTACAACGGTAGAAGTATTTGGTTACAAGACTAATTTTCAAACTTGCCGTTGCTACAAACTACTTATCAACATTATCATAAACAAAACAATGGTCTAATACATAACTAGGTTAGACACACATACACACGCACGGGTGTTCACTCGCAAACACCCCCCCCCCACACACACACACACAAACATACACATTCCTCTAAGGAATTGGTCAGAGTAACAATATATAACTTATATATGGTACATACTGTCACAGCTGACATACCTGACGGTAAAAATTACGTAAAAGCAAAAAAAAAAAAAAAACTAAAACTAAAAAAACGTCATGACAAATTACGTTTCACAAACCAATGACGCGTATGCACTGTGCCCCTTCCTGGCTTAACTGGGCGAGACAAACCCGAACCTCGTCTCGGCGAGACACCCGAGACAGTCAATGCGAGATACCCGACCCACCCCTTTATTAGGTTCGGCGAACTCTCCGAGACAAGATCAGACGTGCCGAACCTAATAAACGGGTGGTACGGGTATCTCGCCGAGACTGTCTCGGGTGTCTCCAACATTTAAAGAAGTTATCTTTTTTTAAAATTTTCTTTAAATGTTTCTTAATAATAATAATAATAATAATAATAATAATAATAATAATGAGTATTTAATAACACATTTCTTTTCTTTTTTATCGCCCTGTATTCATCAGTATTTTGTCTGCTAGCTAGCATATAACTGATTTTTATACCTGTGTCTACTCACGCATGCGAGTGTGTGTGTGTGTGTGTGTGTGTGTGTGTGTGTGTGTGTGATGTTGTGTGTGTGCGTGAGGGAGAGAGAGAGAGAGAGAGAGAGAGAGAGAGAGAGAGAGAGAGAGAGAGAGAGAGAGAGAGAGAGAGAGAGAGAGAGAGAGAGAGAGAGAGAGAGAGAGAGAGAGAGAGCTTGTATTAAAAAGTCCCTTCTATAAATATAAGGACTTAAAAATAAAACTGTGTATTTATTCATGCTTTAGATGCCCAAGAGAAACATAAAAACAAACAAACAACAGAATTGTGTTATTCACTTATGCATGTGATCTTCCGTTGTAAATTACTGCTCACATCTCACGTAACGTCAAGGTAAACACACGTGTTTGTGCTTCTAACAGCTTCCCCCTGAGCGATCCAACTTTTATTTATACAAATAATAAAACATTTTACAATGTCAACACAATAACATGTGATTTTGGTCTCACGAGATAGAAAACAGCGAGTTCATGTACAGCTGTCTCTCGTCTATCGTTGCGTATTACGAAGATTAATAAATCCAGACTCTTTACCTTGGCCTATATTTTGTGGCATGACCTGTCTAAACGTACCAATTTAAGTGACCCCACTAAAAGGTCAAGATCGCAGAGGCCGAATAAATATGTAAATAATTGTGATAATTTAACTAAAGATCAATTGCCTGATTGTTTTAAAACTTTAAATTCGCATTTTCTGTGGAAATAGCTGATAAAAAGAAACACGGAAAACAAATGTGGCGACCATGAGCTTGACCTTACGGCTACTGAACAAAAGACACAATCGGAAGGCTCTTCTTTTTAACTAACAACGATCAAAATTCGAAGGAAGCAGATCAGTTAAAAGACAATAAATATTACCACTATGAACTCTGCTCACCTAGTAGCGATTTTCTCTCTCTGTTGTGCCATTGTTGGTTTTTCTTCCTTATTAGTATATTAATTGTATCCTTCAAGCCTTCCGAGGCATTTCTAATCAACAATGCCGTCGGGTCCGATTATAGAGCAGTGTGTGGTCGTTCCGTCTTTCTCATGCACAAGCACTGATGTGCTTTGTCTTTGGTGTTACTTTTGACAGTCGCCACGCTTCTACAGCGAGCCGGCGACACTGAAATGTGAGCAGTGCCAATACTAATGTCCAAGAGCGACAGAGACTGAAATTGAAGAAGGTGCACAAAGTAAGAGTCAAGCTTCTAATTATTCACAAGACTTACCATTGCTCGAACAGATGAAGATACACACCTAACGTCAACGATCCAGTCCGAAAAGCGCCGGCTTTGAACTGAAATAAAAACTGAGATCAAAGGTGAAATATTCCGTTCATTAGGACGAACATTAGAAGTGACAAGATGTGACGAAATAGAACACTTGAAGACAAAGAAAGAGTGAGCAATACAAAAAGAGGAACCGTGCGTGGATAAGCTTGATATACTCGAACATTCACACTGTGAAATGGTTGTGCAAAATTCACGGGAGGTAATAAAATCAATCAAACGATGTTCATGCTGTGCTGAGAGAAGTGGACAGTTCAATTCAGTTAAGTCAAGATGGGATCTTTGCGCTCGGAAAGGCCCTTGTGAGTCTTCTGTCAGTTTTGTCTTTGGCTGCTTCATGGAGTGAATTGCTTCTTTGAAGTAGGCTTTGACCTCTTCAACTTTCTGTCTTCTCTGCATAGGCGGGAGGTCCAGGATATACTGCAGTGTCCTTAGTTGGTAAATGGATCACTCTCATTGCTTCATTTTTGTCCAGCTTTTGCAGATTGGTCTATGACAGTGTTGTCAGTCCAAGCCAACGTTCGATTCGACCGAGTACAATGCTCTGGTACAGCTGAAACAGGGACCCTGCTCAATGCCTTTTGCCGCCATGCCTTTTAGGACACGCAGACCTTTCCTACATTTCAGAGCCGTCGATTCCCATGTGCTTTGAAGGTCAGCATTATATCGAAGGGTATGCCCACATATTTCAGTTGCCCTTTCAGAGTTGATGAATGACCCTGTCTCTTTGTACTACTTGGATGCCTCGTCCAGCTGACACTGCGGCACCGCCTGCACCGCTTCTGTGCTCCTCTTCGCCGTTTTATATATCAGTCCATTGTCTGCGAGCGTGAGCGTGAAGACTTTTGCCAGACCGTTACTGTTCAGGTCTGAGAGGCTTGTGTATATGTTGATCAGCACAGGTGACAGTGGAGACCCTGTAGCAGGCCCATGGACAGTTGTTTGGGCTCAGACTTCCGATTTCCCATTCTCATGACCACGGCTCTTTGCATGAGTGCTACAGCCATACACCCGGTGACCGTTCTGCTGACTAAGTACTACAGCCATCCACCCTGTGACCGCTTTGCTGAGTCCGTACTGCAGCCATCCACCCTGTGACCGCCTTGTTGACTCCGTACTGCAGCAGTAGATCGACTAGCAGTTTGTACTGCACACGATTATATGCGTCTTCTATGTCTACCGCCACCTGCAACTGTTTCATCCTTCCTATGAAAACTCGCACAGAAATTGTCGGCAATGCAGATTCAGTGTGCTCTTTCCCGGTCTGAACCATCTTCGTGTGGCGGTGACCCCCCCCCCCCCCCACTCCCCCCTCCCCAATATGTCTCTCAGCGCTTCCTCCAGTGCTGTGCCATGGGCGTGTATGCCCTGCATGGTCCCACAAGTGTGATCTTGTATTGAGACCGACACACAAGACAACGGTATCTTTGATGTCTTCGAGGAAGTTCTAATTTTTCTTCGTAGTGAGTTTGCCCGGGTATACGTAGGCGTTGATCAGAAGCAGACGTGCGTGTCTTCCGTCTGATTTTTGTAATCGTGTGCCTTGGAGCTCAAGCGACTCGTTGCACCAATGTCCAAGATCCACGGTGGACACCCGTTTTTGAGTTTTCGTGGGATTACAATAACTGTACCATATCCCTCGTTCCGCTGTAGCACCACAAAGTCTGTGAGCTTCAGTGGTTTTCCTGGATTGGGTTTTTCTCCTGTAGGCAGTGAACGTCAAAGTCACAGGCCAATCTTTCCAGCACTGCTCGGCGTCTGATAGCACAGTTCCATGAGCAAACCCTGAAATATTTCCGTATGCAGGCGCTGAGCCGTGGTCATGTTGCTCCGCGGCAAGACCTTCTCTTTTCGTCTTTTTTTTTTTTTTTTTTTTTTTTTACTCCTTTTACTTCTATTTATAGAAGAGACTTTTTAGGATGGGACGCGGTGGAGCGCTTTCAATAGCACGCATATGACGTCATAGGCGGGCAAACCTTCAACCCTGACAGTGAAGTAACATAATAAAAATCACTTCATGTCTAGTTACGCAAACCTCGCTGAAAAAGAACGTACTTCTGCACCGTATGTGCATGTGCATGCGTGTATGTATTATGTTTGTGTGTGTGTGTGCGTGCGTGTGTGCATGTAAACACGAGAAGCTCCGAAGTTTGCGTACGAACCAACTTGAAAATAGGGGGAATGCTTCATGCATGGGGTGTCTAAGAGAGCCTCCGGGAATATTAAAATTTCATGTCTTATTGAAGAGTTAAATGACCGTGTACAAAAAAGGCGGTTGATCCACATTAGTGTCCGTAATGTTAGTTATATTCACTTGAAATTTTGGATATAGCTAGACTGGATATAGACATTGAATGTGTTCGCCAGCTCTGTACCTTTTCAAGTTTTTCGAAAAAAACAAATCATTGCAGAAAAAGATTGTCAAAAGTAACAATCATCGATTTGTGGAGAAGAATCAGTGACGGTGACGTAAATGCACAAGACACGTCAGTGTTAAGCTCTGTTCCTGAATTGACGCAAAGCACCAATACGTCAGCATGAATTGGCGCAGTGCTCTACCTCTCTCTGACAATTACATTTTGATTTAGTTAAGAATACAGTCTCTATCTTTGTTATGATGTCTGCAAGTGTATTGTGCAAGAAGTAGGAAAATACATGCAAGCTCACAGGTCTATAGAAGAGACTTTGTGGGCTGGTTCTTCCCATCTTGTCTTGTGTTCTGGAGACCCTGATGATCCCCGTTGCGCTGGCGAGATCTTGGTTTGTTAATGTCCATACATGTTTGTCTGCATATGAGGGATATATCCGTCACACTGGTAGAGCCTGTTACCAGTGAAGGGGCAATGGATGTCCATGTACGGAGTCCATCAGCCTGGTGCCGCTTCACACACAACCAGATCGTCAACGTTCGCTACTGTCTATCCGACAACCATACTAATAGGCACGTATGCACACCATATGCCTGGGGTGTTTTGCAGGCTGTCTCCTCTAGATCCAGTTGGTTGTAGTTCTTGACTACGCACACCAGTCTTTTTTTTTTTTTTTTTCTTGTTGTTGCTCTCTCGGCCATCACGCTGCATTTTGCCTTGTATTTCTGACTTCTCTTTTGTCTGGGGATTTTCGCTAGATGACCGTAATATCTATCTCTTGGGCGCGCATAAGGGAAGCTGTAAGAGAAAGCTGTTGTTCTCTTTGCTTCGCATGCCGTGCGGTCAGTGGCGGCTACCGTATCAAAGTCTGGGTGCCGCGCGGCCTTCCTGGTCTGCCTTCCCCACACACAGTAAGCGATCACTTTTGTCAGGTATACACCAAGACTATGACCCCCCACTTCAGAGTCTCTCTGAGCGAACTCGTGACTGTCATGTGTCGCTACGGCCCGCCTCTACCGATCTAGTTCATCGGACCAGGTCGACAGACTTTCTGAAGACCTGGATCGCTCAGAGGTATTTTAAAAAAAAGAAATAACACTCGGTTTAACAATCTCCCTGTAATAGACAGTGGGAACAGACAGCTGTAGAGTTCAGCTGCCATGATGGATTCACGTGCATGCGCAACGCGCTACTGACTCCGAAAATTTCGAATTCGAATTCAGAAAATCGGAGGTGAGCGAGAGGAGGACTCGGAGCATCGATCGCGACCATGACAGCCGTAATGTATTTGGTCACATCTCAACGGTGGCGAACACGCTCCCGGCTAAAGCCGCTCGTGTGTTCGGAGAAAGGTCTCGATGTGATCGAAAGCACCATTCTTTTTTGGTGGCGGATTTACACTATTATACTTTTTGACTTAGAAATGCGACAACATTGGCTACATGACACCGATATTAACACTGAAGTGTTCGATGAATACCCAATGGATAGAGATAAAAGGGCAATTTTGGAAATAATCATTGTTCGTGTCATGTACTATACGATACTGAATGAAACGGTAATACCGTAGCTTGCTTGAGTGTCGGAGTGATGTCCGGCCCCGTAATCGTGAAAGTCGGTCAAGTATCATGAAAACGATCTGCGGCCTCCGCTGTTACTGACCATCATATTTCACTGGTGTCAAGGCGGCGGTCAGATCTGCAGTTGTTACACCCCAAGCAATGGCACGCCCCAATCAGTACTCAGAAAGTCTCCCGGTCTCGAATTCATCACGTGGTCAGTGCAAAATATTGTTTACACATATGGTGCAGATTTGATAATAGAACCGTTTTAAAGATCAGGTTGTTTGAAATAAGCAGAAAAGTGCCCACGTAATGATTTGTCGTTATGAAGTCATTTCGGAGCATGTGCGCCTTTTTGCGGAATTTTTTTCACTGCTTACCGCAAAATTGAGACCGCTTTCTGTAACTAAGATCCATTAAAACGTCATTTAACTTTCCAGATCTAGATCAAGATCTGTGCAATATTTGTACATGACGCCGTCCCAAATGATCAACCAATCACCAAGGGGCATGCCGCCATTACGAGACTACTCGAGTTTCGAAAATATTCTAAAGTGTTGGTTGGGGCGTGCCAACGCTTGGGTGTAACAGCAGTGAACAGTAATGGCGCCAAATCTCATTGCAGTCGGGGTCGAGAATCCAGCTCCAGTATTTAAAAAAAAAAAAGTTTGATATTTGATAGATAAGATTACAAACAAAAACAAAAACTGTGTTCAGTTATTAAAAATGTGTCTGACAATGTTCTCACCGTAACACTGTTCTCCAAGAAACATGTCAAGGGTAGACCCTATTTCCTTTCCTGTTATGTCAATTATTCAGTCCCCCTACATTCGCACAGAGTATTTGTGACATTTTTCCTTACAGATTTTCCAATACGATCCGATTGCACTGATTCACTTTGTTTCATTTGAAGAGACACTTCTTGGCTATGTGTACATGCAGAGTTTCAAAAGACTTCCCAGTATGCAAAGGTCCTCGGGCCCATGACGGCCGCAGTGGGCTCGTGCACGGCTGTGCGCGGGACTAATGTGACCGTTGTGGGCCCGAAGACCTTTTGCTACTGAGGTTTGTCCTAAAAAAAAGAAGACCTTATTCCGAAGAAATTGTAAAAACTGTCAGTTTTGCCATCGCAAGTTAAAAAAAAAGGGCAATAACTCAAAACAAATTTGGTTACGAACGGGCATCTTGTAAATTTTAAGAATAAAATATCAAAGTGGGACTGGTCTTCCACCCAGTGGTTGTCGCGTGTCTATTGTCAAAGACCATAATACACTGAATGTCTTGAAAAACAAGACACAATTTCAGCGGTCAATATTTCTATGATGGCTGATCTTTTCCTAAACCGAAAACGTCTGCAAAAGATCGAAACGTTGTTAAGCATGACTGAAGAACTTGAGGTACGGAAAGTGGAAGATTACGGATGGAGAAAGTCTGAATTTCGTGTACGATGACCACTTCAGACATGACTGCATGAAAGGCGCATTCTGCGCAGCAATAGGCCTATACCCCAGAAGCAATAGGCCTATACCCCAGAAGACGAACAGTCTTCGGGCCCACGACGGCCGCTGTGAGCCCGCGCACAGCCGTGCGCGGGCCCACTGCGGCCGCCGTGGACCCAACGACCTTTACGATCCCGAGAAAAATCGACACTATCTCTGGTCACAAGAAACAGGTTATTAAGCAATAAATAGCGAGGATGTAAGCAAATGCGATGCAGGGGGCGTACAGGCCGTTTGCTGCTTTGTGTATTGTGACGTCACTAAGCGCACAAACATGGTCTGCATTTTGAACACATTCTTCTTAATTCAATCACTCTAAATGAAAACGCGGATGGAGAAGCTCTCCTTGATTTACATTTCTTCTTGATATGACGTCGATTTAGCTGAATTGTTGATCAGACTTGCCTTTCCTTTTTAAGCTATAAAAATATCTTTCCAACCCTGCAAACTGTGTTATTTCCCATTGTTAATTTTCTTAATTTTTGGATCTACGACGAATAGAATAAATAAATAAATAAATAAATAAATAAATAAATAAATAAATAAATAAAATAAAATAAATAAAAAATAAAAAAGAAGAAAAAACTCGTAAAGCAGACCACATTTCATGAATTTATTTTTACTACAAATAAAAGTTTGATCTTTCTCTTGTAGAATTTCACAATAATTTGCAACAAAATCGAATAAATTGGTGTGATTTTGAGGGCTTTCAAAGCGCAAGTCAAATCAGAATCAAACACGATGTTTGTCTAAGCCATTAATAAAATCTGCGTCAACTCCTAAACTACACGACTTTTAAAAAAACTCCAGCTGCAAATTCAGCGTCTTACACCATCTCCGTCAAATTGGGCGGATCTAAACGGTATATGCAGAAGAGAAGAACAGACGAAAGTATATTGTACATGAAAGTTACTATTGTTTATCCAAGTAAAAAGGTCTGCTGCAAATCTCCATGTTCGCCACATTGTAAAAGCCGATAACTCCGCAAGCGCTTAAGGTATTTGTTTTCCAAACAAAGATTAATGGAGAGTGTATAGCTACTACCATGTACCACCTCGGTTACAAATAAAGAGATTAAAAAATTTCCAAAACAACAATACAAATTTTCAGCTGATTTGGTTTCCAAATAACATCAATTCTGCCATTTATCTGACTTTCCGTGAGCTTGACCTTTCTGACATTTATTTATGTCGCTCGTATGAGCAGTTGTTTAAAGAGAGTTTGTTTCAATTGTAAAATACACGCGCACACAATATCCCCTTGCAAGAACCCTTGCTCAGTACGTACAGTACTCTGATGACGCAATTATCAGTGTTAATTACGTCCCTTTACATGGCGCAGCGTGGCTTCCCTTCAAAATTTCCGTCGAAGCACAAGGGGAAAAAACGGAAGTTACGGCAATCATGTAAAGAGTTGTGCCCCTGACTCGGAGCGTCATAGGTATACAGATAGGGGCACAACTCTTCACATGACTGCCATAACTTTGGTTTTCTCTCCCCCCCCCCCCCAACCCGCCCTCTTCCACTCCCACCCCCCCCCCCCCCACCTCTCCCACGCCGTTGTCGAGGGGGTTGTCTGATATCACATTTCGAGTTATTTTCTTGTGTGAAATATGTCCATAAGTTTTATTTATCTGGTTTTTTGTTTTAGTGTAGGCAAAAATGTCACGAAAAGTGCATTATTTTGCATATTTAACTTACAAACTCCAAATTTTAGGCATAGCTAGCTGGCAATGCCCCATAATGATAAAACGATTAGGATACCATCGAGATTTTGCCATGGGACCGTTTTAGAAAAAAAAAAAAAAATTGTTTGTGACGTCATCTTTGGAATGGCTATTTTACCCCCATTACTTTTTCACCGAATCTCATAATGCAAGTTTGAAGTAAGAAACATTTGGTTTTCGCATTAGTTGGATTATAGTAGAATATAAATATGCTTGCTTTCACGAATATAAATGAAACATGGCCGCTAATTTCAAGATGGCGACAACACACCCTGTATCTTCTTCACGTTGGGGGAGCAATATAGGACACCAGGCTGCTGAAAGGATCATCAGTGATAAAATAAACACTTATTTGGATATCCAAGACGTTACTATTTTCAAAACGATTAGGATACCATTCGAAAAATGTCAACGTTTTTCGTGAAAATTAATTATTTCTTGTCACCCTATTCATGTCTTTTCTTGGAGTCATTTAATATTTCATAGTTGAGCATGCAGTTAATGACACTATATTCGTAAAAAGTGACTAAGTGTTTATTTTTTAAAGGAGGCCCTACCAAATGGTCAAAAATGGTTTTGGGTTGATATCTTAAAATATATCACAGGTATCAACTTGAAATTTTGCACACTGTTTAAAAACATACTCATCTGGATTTTATCAGAGCAGTTTTTTGTGTTAACTGATCTAGAAAGAGATTTAGAATGTTTTATCCCAATGCGTTTTCACATTTTTGTAGAGGCATTTTTGGATGGTCATAAAATATAAAAAAATTATAGTTCAAAATTTTCCAATATGACAAAATCCAGAAAATCTATTGATTGAACCCACACAAAAAATAAAAAAATAAACTGCTCATAAATGTGACAGAGGTGCCAAAACAAACGCATTTTTTCCCGATATCAATTGCTACTCTTCTGCGCATTAAAAAAAATTCAACCAAAAACATTCGAATGATTCAAAACCCCATATTTGAATAAAAACTAAAACATCTAAACTGCAGTATTGCAAAATTTCAACATCAAAATACTGAGAGCCAACAGCAAAAAATCACAATTTTGTTACCCACGTCTAGGTGGGTTTGCCTCCTTAAACGAATAAAGTACGACATTAATCTTCATATGATGACACACATTTCATAAGTTAAGTTTCAGTAAAACATGGCCGCCATATCCAAGATGGTCGTCTGTCACACAACTTTATCCTTAGGAAATACTGTGTACAGGGTGTAACAACATGGCTAGGATTCAGTAAATTATGGAGAAAAACAACGTAAATATAAATAGGTGATCTTTTCATCTTCTGCAAATGCCAGTGAAGCATAACCAGGTGTAAATGTCAAGCTAGAATCATCAAGATACCAACGTGACTGTTCTAAAGATATTCGAAGATACCTGCATTACGACACAAGACCTAAAAGACAAGTTTCTTTGTCAACTGATCTATTACTTTTCATTGCTGTATCGTGTTGGCACCTGCCTCCTAAATATACGATCTAACACATTTCCTATTACTATACCGCTACGTCTCATTTAACCAGTAGTCTTGTGTTCAGTCGGCTCATTTGACACGTAACATTCATGTTTTGACACGACATGATTAACAATTTTTCGTAAAGTATATCAGCCACATACATATATTTTTTGAATAATAGTTGTTTGTCTTATTACCAAACTGGAAGCAATCATACCAGCGCCCTTTATTCAGGGTCAAGGTCGTGGGTGCCCCCTAGTATTCTTTAAATTATTTTGCAATCCTGCTTCATCAAAAGCGATAGGACATACTGACTGTTTTTAAACACTATTGTCATATGACACTGTACATCATGGTACTCTACTTCAGGATGGAATATTATCAACTAGAGCTGTGTTGTATCCTTTGAGGTCAAGTTCATAGCCGTCATATTTTCTGGAGCTGTCTTGCGTGCCATATATCTAAAATCACTGGACAGACAGCTGATGATGACATTCTGTATTTTAAAGGAAATACCAGAAACCAAAAACTCGTTTTGGCTGTAAAGGTCACAATCACGGCAGCTATTGTATTGGAACCTTAGTGCATGCGAGAATTTTGAAGGAACTGAACCAGTTAAAATTAAATTTAAGATAATGACACTACAACTCTTAACAGAAAGTACTATGAACCAAAAGCCGGTCTTTAACCTCAAGGTCTAGGTCACGACTACATAGCATATTTGTTAAAACCTCTGAGCAGTTAATAACTGTGTCACGGTGAACTCATTTTCTAACAGAGACATTACTTGGAAGAATACATAATTTGAAACAGACATGGCTGTTACGCCCTTAAACTCCAAGATAGTGACAAAATTCTTTAAGGAGACGTCTTTATCATGAAATCCTTACAACATACCAAATTCGAAGCAAATGTATGTACTAGATTTGAAGATAGCTCTTAAAGAATTAAACAACTATGTGGCCGGTTTGACCCTGACCTTGAAGGTAGAACCCTTTATTTTTTATCACACGTTCTTACTTGAAGGACTATCATCATTTTATGTTTGGTCCGTCTGAAACCGGCTAAACAGTCTTCGTCGTTTCACAGATGTCAGATACAAAGACCAAGAACAAATATTATTACCATGACCTTGACCTCAGAAATAGCAACTTAATTCTTGTCTGTGACACTTCCTTTAATATACTTACTCCTTTCAGCTAAAGTTTGAGGCAAATCCGTCCGACGGTTCAAGAGATATTGGAAGGGCACATCCATACCACGTGAAAGTTAACATTGCCGCCGCGGCCATGACCTTCAACCGTGAAGGTCGTGGCAAAATGTTTGCATACAATACTTTGTTGTATTTATTATCTGGGTAGTTTCTGTGAACTTACATAGAGGATAAAAAAGCAAATCAGTCTGTTCACTAAGACCTTGACCTTGAGATAGCGACTTTATCTGTACAACTGACACATTAGTTGACGAAAGACTATCGTCATTTAAAGTTTCGGTTGAATCAATCTCATGGTTTCAGAAAAGATTGCCTTGACAAGAAAAGAAATGGAAGAATATGTAATCCCAAACACTCAGATACATTAAATCCAATATACCCTCTTTACCCACTAAGTGATAAGAGAGGGTAACAAAGGTCAACCATAAGTTGATTCATGTTATAGTATTGACAGCAACAATGCATAAATAACCTGCAAAAAGTACGTCAGTGAAAGTTGCTTTTTGGCAAAATGTCATTTACTACATTTGCAGACCTTTTATGACATTAAACCTTTGGCACAGGGCAATTAAACGTGTACACAGAGAAAGGTAATATATTCAACTTACTATATACTTAGTAAGACCTATTTGCCATAATAATCGAAATTCAGGCACATTTGTATAAAGTATATGGTTATGTGTCATATTGTAACTGACCTCTCACGACCTTCACCTTTCCTAGAGTATGTTTAAACCGGTTTTACCATCCACTGTCACCATGCCAACTTCAACGTATGTGGTTGAAACAGTCTCAGAAAAAGTACCTATGTTTACCATTGTCAAAAAACACACCGTTTGACCTTAATAGCCACCGTTAACGGACAGACCGATGTAGAAACGGACAAAAAGTGTGCATAATTTACATAGTCACTTTGTCGTCCATTTCTAGCAAAACACATTTTTATTCCATAAAATATGGATTGGCTTCAATCCTTATAAAGATTAAAAGTGCATTAAGTGTTATCTCCCCTTTTTAACGGACACAAAAAACTGAATGGTGCCATTAAAAACTGTACTTACCTGCCAAATTTCACAAGTCTGGGACAAATTTACGGTTTTGCCTAGACTATTTCTGCATCGTTTCGAATACATATGGTGATTCTTGATATTTACAGTTTTACTTTGCGAAGTTTCCGTAGGGCACATCGTAGACTTCTACGAAGCTACTTTGGTCACTCCGGCGAAGCGGTCGAAGTGCCTTTGAACATCGACGAACCTGCGCGTCTAAGTTGCTTCCGCCGTCCCCGTGTGGGATTGTTCGATTAGATCAAGACTTTTCAAACGAGGGGCACTCAAAATGGCGAGTCGATCGGCTGCTTTTCGTTGTTCAGTGAAATTACGTCTCAGTTACCGTCTGCCGAGGAGTTACTTTTAGTGACTCTTTGGTGATTTGTGGGATAGCCAGTTATATGCAGTGTTGAAACTGGCATTCTACTGATGCTGAATACAAAGGTAAAACAGCCAGGGCCAAAGGCTATCTGCTGTCAGTTTGCAAACGCTTCCGGCAGACCTGGAGATCGGAATAAGCTTTCCACCAAAGGATACAAAAACAAAACAACAGATTAATAACATTAAGATGAGGATTTCATCACAAAGTCTACCGTATTGTTTGGAGCTCGTATGCGTTTTTCTTTTAGGAACATTCAGAGTTCATGTTCATATTTTTAAGCTTATCCTTCTGATCCATTTCCCTCCTCTCTAACCCAACCGCTGATCAAAATACACCGGCGCACACAAATAAAGACAGATACATGGCGCTTTCCGCCATTAATACGCTCTGTGGGCTGGAGTAGCGACAGAAATTTCGAAAAAGAAGAATAGTACGAGCAGCAAAGTGACGTCACTATAAGGTTCACTTCATGGCACCGCTAGTCGCGAATCTGTTGTCAATTCAGTGACGAATTTGCTGTCAATTCAGTCAGAAACATTGTATAACACCGACATCTGGTGCTTTGCGACAATCTAGGAACACTGTAGATATCATGGCGCATAATGTAAGTTGAGCGGATCCGTTGCTTGGACCGCAACAAATCTCAATTTTTGAACACGTGATGCTTTTATCTCCGCCGCAGATTTGTGTTCATAAAGATAGCTGGCGGTGCAGAATTTTTCTTCCCGTAAAGTCAAGGAGTACAAGAATCAGATGTACTGCAACAATGAGGCGTCAAAGAAATTATGACCTACACGAATATGACGTCATATTGCTGTCTAATGACGTAAATGTTTTCTTGCTACCTTCATTATATACAATGACGTGGAATCTATTTATTACAAATTTTTCTTGACACAATTGCGGGAAGTTGGAAATCTTTCACATCAAAGTAGCTGACAGTGGCTTGTGCATTGACTCGCAAGAGCTTGTCGATGTCCTGCTCTCTATGGCTACATGCGCAAGCGGAACATAAATAGGCGATGTTCACTTTGCTTCGTAAACATCGGCGATGTGAACATTGGACATTTCAGGGTATTAGTATGGCCTCTAAGGTCATACGCACAGCCTACGTAAGACATACGCTTCAGATTTTTTGTCGATTGTATTAAATTATCATAGTTGTTTTTTTGTATGAAACGGGTAGCAACGGTATTACAAAACATGCATACAATTGTTTTTGTGTGTAATCCCCTAAAATTGTTTATCTACCTGCAGTTTTGTGCCTAGCGGTTTGCTGTATTTTACTAAGAAAAGTGATTGGCTAGAGCCATATTTAAGAAAGAACATTTTGCTTAGCGAGGACGTGGTTGCTGTATTTTACTAAGAAAAGTGATTGGCTAGAGCCATATTTAAGAAAGAACATTTTGCTTAGCGAGGACGTGGTTACAGAAACGTGATAAGTTGAGGCGTTTTATCACCAGTTGCTGTGATAATATGAGATAGGTTTACTTCGCAAAGTGGACATCGCCAAGCTCTTGCGTCTTAATTTTCGAAGTATTCTCTTCGCCCGCAGTCCATTGAGGGTCGCCATATCGCGGCGCCTTCCCTCGTACGCCGGCTTGACTCAAAATTTCTCTCGATGCTGCTGCTTACTCTATCGCAGTTTTAGTGTTGTTTTGGAGACGAGACCATGAGATGCCTTGGCGACGGGCTTCACCCATCCCGAGCCATTGTCCATTTGTTGTTTGTAAATGTTGTGTGAGTTTGGGTGATTGCGAGTTGCACCTGAGAGGTGGCGAAACAAATTTTCCTGTACGTGGCAACATGTATTTGGAAGAATAAAGTTTATTGACTTGATTGACTTGAGTGGGGTGGTTGCCTTAAGTATCATATAACCGTTGCATATACGTTTGTCGTTGTGTAAGCCGCTCTGTGTTTATTACTCCGCCTGTTTGTGCCAGTCCAGCGGTGTAACGCTGTATTTCGATCTCCGAGCCTGCCGAAAGCGTCTGCAAACCTACTGTAGATAGCCCTTGGCCCTTGGCCCTGGCCGTTTTACTTTTGTACACAGCATCAGTCGTATTCCATCTTCAACACTACATGACTGGCTATCCCAAAAATCACAAAAGATTAACTAAAGTTAATTCCTCGGCAGTAACTGAGACGTAATTTCACTAACAACGCAAAGCAGCATACCTACTCGCCATTTTGAGTGCCCATCGCGGTTTGAATTGCCTCGGTCTGACAGACAGACCAGTCTCGGTCTGACAGACCAGTCTCGGTCTGACAGACCAGTCTCGGTCTGACAGACCAGTCTCGGTCTGACAGACCAGTCAGACGAGGCGAAGGCCGAAGCAGGTTCGTCGATGTTCAAAGGCACTTCAACGGCTTCGCCGGAGTGACCAAAGTAGCTTCGCTGAAGTCTCCGATGTGCCCTACGGAAACTTCGCGAAGTAACTCTTCGGGATATTAAAGAAGCAGCCTATTAGGAAGTTTCTAAAACCAGACGAAGAAATATGGGTCATCAGCCTTTCTCTGTCTCGCTAAGCCCCTGTCCCTCTCTGTGTCCCACCAAACCTGAAATCGTCCATTGTGTTAATACACATGTAGACTTGAAACTTTAAAACCTCGCTTATGACGTCTTTTAAATGGGGATATCTGGCCCACATTCAGGAAAGTAGGTGATCACAAGATGTTCTTCCAGAAACTCTGCCCGAAGGGCATGTAATGGGCCTGTCCTCGGGTATTGGCAGTTCTTCGGCTGTTTGAAATCCAACCACAAAAAGTGATTGCCAAGCTTGTAAACTGCAGAGAACATCCCAGCAAAAAAAAAAAAAAAAAAAAAAAAAAAAAAAAAAAAGCTTAGAAAGGACTATCACAAATCAAGTTATTAATATTTCAGGTTAAAACCTTTTATCAAAATAGACATACAAACAAGTACACAATTTGCAACTTACCTTTTTGTGATGGGAAGTTGCAACTGAAGTTACATCTTCCCATCACAAAAACATAAGTTGCAAATTGTAAAAATTATGTACTTGTTTGTATGTCTGTTTTGTAAAAAAGATCAATACATAAAAAATATTAACCCATTCACTCCTGACGCCCTACAGCAGGTGATGCGTCGACCATGATAATTCAAGGTTAGTGCCTGATTAGCTTGGCGCCTGTCGGCGCCAAGCTAATCCGGCACTGCCCTTGAATTATTATGGTCGATCTATCTCCTGCAACTGGTGCATAGTCATTAGATGAGGCCTCCAAAATTTGGGAAATACGTGCGCCGAGCTGAATGAGTTAATAAATTGTGTTGTACCTTCCTTTCCAAGCGCGTTTTCTTTCTTCTTTGGAATGTTCCCTTCAGCTGCTCTTGAGTGCACGGAAACATTCAGTTGTAGCGTGTCTTACAGACCTTTTTCTGATCACCTACTTGATACCAGGGCAGCTGTGCTTGGCACTGTTTAACTTGCGCTCATTTGGTTGTGCCAAGAAGCGCTCTGAAGTGTGCGAGTTTGTTACCGACCATCATGTTGACATTCTGTTCTTAACAGAGACCTGGCTTCGTGCCTCAGGTGATGAGGCCAAATGTGCTGATCATGCCCCATCTGGATACTCTGTGAAATCCTTCCCCCGCGCTTCTCGTGGGGGTGGTATTGCTGTCGTCCTCCATGAAGCACTGCAGCCTTTTGCATCATTCTCAACGTCTTTCAGTTTCTCCCATGAGTCTTTTGAGCTTGTACAGTTTACTCTAGCTTTAACTCAGAAAACTGTTCATTTTCTGTGCCTCTACAGACCCCCGCCAAACCGCAAGAACAAATTAACTGATTCAATGTTTGTTGATCAATTTCATGATCTTCTCGATCACTGTAATTCTCTTGCTGGCAGTCTGATAGTCATTGGTGACTTTAACATCCACTTTGACAATCAGAAGCACCACACCACCTCTGCACTCATGGACATTTTACACATGTTCAGTCTTTCACAAGTTGACAAACCAACTCATAGACATGGGCATACTATTGACTGGATCCTTCATAGATGTGACGGTGATATCTTGTGCTCAGCACAGGTTTCTGATGCAATATGTTCAGACCATTACTGTGTGATCAGTCATTTGAGGGCCATAGTCCCACCTCCAGTGCCTATGCTTACCATAGTGCGCAATGTTCGTGCCATTGACAGACTAGCCTTCAAGGCTGACCTCGTTCAGTCACTGTCTCACCATCCTAGTCCTAGTGCCGAGGAGTTTGATTCATGTTTACGCACTGTCTTAGACAATCATGCACCATCTTCAAAGCGTAAAAAGTCAGCTCATAGAATCAGCCCGTGGTATAGGTTTGTGAGCAAAGAGCTGCGTTCGGCTAAGCAGATGCGGCGCCAAGCTGAGAGAATGTGGTGCTCAACTAGGTTGACTGTTCACAAGCAGATATACACATGTTCAAAGAAGCATGTAAATGAGATTGTTCATGGAGCAAAATCTTCGTTTTACAACAGGAAGATCAGTGAGTGCACAACAAGCAAAGAGTTATATAATGTGACCAATAAGCTTATGGTGAAGAAGACTTCATCACCTCTTCCCACTACATTTCCCCCGTGCCAGCTGCCTCAGCGTTTTGTAGATTACTTCGTTGATAAGGTCCGCGAAATTCGTGATTCTCTGGATGTCATGCCCATTTCAGTTTTGTTCACCGAAAAACGCTTCAGTGGAGAAACTCTCTCAGCCTTCGAGCCTGTGCTAGAGGATGAGGTCAGAAAAGTGATCACAAACACTGCCCCTAAAACTTGTGAGTTAGACACCATATCCACTCCCTTGTTGTATGAGTGCCTGGATGAACTGTTGCCTGCCATTACACAAGTCATCAACAACTCTCTCTCCACTGGTATTTTTCCTGAAAGCTTCAAGACTGCACTTGTGAAACCCCTATTGAAGAAACCATCTTTAGAACCAAATGTACTAAAACACTATCGCCCAGTTTCCAATCTTACATTTCTATCAAAGATTCTTGAGAAAATTGTCTTTGCTCAAACTTTAAAGCATGTCAACTCTAATAGTCTGTTCAGTGTATTCCAGTCTGCATATCGTCCCCATCGTAGCACTGAAACAGCTTTGCTGAAGATATTCAACGACCTGCTTTGTGCTTTGGACGAGCGTAAGATCACAGTCTTTGCCTTGCTGGACCTGTCCAGTGCGTTCGACACTATTGACCATGAAATTTTGCTGTGCCGTCTTCAATCTGTATTTGGCATTGAAGGCACAGTCTTGGCATGGTTTAGTTCATACCTGACTGAACGATCCCAGATTGCTCGGTTTGGTGAATCCCAGGGCTCGGTCCTAGGACCTGTATTGTTCTTACTGCATGTTCAGCCCCTGTCCGACCTGATTTGTAGTCGCTCCATTTCCCATCATGCATTTACAGATGATACGCAGATGTACACAAGTGATACTGTCGAGCGAGCTGTGAATGCCGTCCAAATCATAAGCCAGTGCATTGACCATGTCAAATCATAGATGACCACCAACAAACTGATGTTAAATGATGGCAAAACTGAAGCAATGTTGGTAGCTAATCCAAGATTATCTTCGTCCCTGCCTTTACCGTCATCATTGTCTGTGGATGGAATACTCATTGGCTTCTCTGCGAGTGTGAGAAACCTGGGTGTTACACTTGACAGCGAGTTATCTGTCACAGCATGTCAGTGCAGTGTGTAGATCAGCTTATCTGGAACTTCGTCGTATTAGTTCAGTTCGTCACCTGCTGACCGTGGAAGCCACTAAAACACTAGTTTGTGCATTTGTGCTGTCCAAGCTAGATTATTGTAACTCTTTGCTTTGTGGCTGCCCTCAGTATCTCATTGATCGCCTCCCAAAAATTTAGAACAATGCAGCCCGGCTTGTTGTGAGAGTCCGTAAGACTGAGCATGTCACACCCATCTTGAAGTCCTTTCACTGGCTACCTGTTTCCTCACGTATTCAATACAAAGTTATCTCAATCTGTGTTAACTGCCTTTCAGGCACCAACCCAGAATACCTGTCCTCTTTGCTGCATGTGTATACACCCTCTCGTGAGCTCCGCTCATCTTCTGATAAACGGAAGTTGTGTGTACCTTCTGCCCAAACTAAAACATTTGGTCAGCGCACTTTTGTTTATCAAGCCCCAGTGTTATGAATACACTTCCTCTTGAGGTCAGAAACAGTGAGTCTGTCTCTGACTTCAAGAGGTCGTTGAAAACTCACCTCTTCAAGCTTTACTTTGAATAACTGCCAGTGTTTGATGCCTTAGTTGTAGTTCTGCAATCCTCCTTGTTTAGACTGAATGTTAATTAGAATATAAATTATTATGTATGTATTGTTGTTTAGTTTCTTGTATAAGTGATGTGTTCGGGCATTGTGTTTTGTTCATTATGTGCATATGTCATTGTATTTTTAGTTGTGTGTACAGATTGTAAAGCGCTTAGAGCTTTTGAGTAAGATTAAGCGCTATATAAATAATCATTATTATTATTATATGTAGATTTAAACTTCTGAGAACAAACCTCTTCCTACACTAAAATTTACCATGATTATGGTCAGCTTCGACACTGTGATTATTATGATGTCTGTGGCTTTGACCATTAGTTACGTACAGTTTAACTGATATGATCGATTTGTGAAAGAAAGACGAATGGCAGAATGGAATGAAAATTTGATTGTAGGTTTGTTGGTTATGGCAAAAAACAAAAACAAATCCATCCGCTAGTGTTTCATTACCAGCTGAGCAGTTTATGACACGATTCTTTCTGATATGTGCAGGAAATAAAAAAAAAAAACAAAACAACATAAGGATGGCCACTGGGGCAAACAACAAGACAAACGCTGAAGTGGTCAACTTCGCTATATTTAGATGCAAAGTCTACACAATGTTGGGTAAATCTAAATCGAACCAGCATGAATCTGCCAAGACGTGAATCTACCCAAATGTATATTTGTACAAATCTTGAACATTTTTTTTATGTGTGAATTAACACAGAGTATTAACACTGAGTAGTATATTAACATCACGGCATAGTAAATGTTCACAGGATTGATTCTCGCCTGGACGACTTGATTCGCGCCCGGTAGGTTTCCGCCAGGCAGATTCAGGCTGGGAAGATTTACACCTTCACAGAGATTTGATCTTGTCAGCAACAACCTACCCCCCCCCCCCCCCCCCATTCTCAACAAGAAAACCGCGCCCTCATACTTTTTCATTTTTCAAAATTTTTTGCAGGTGGTGAGAAGATGCAATTAATTCTCACAGACCCCTCCCACCCCTGCTTGTTGATATTTCGGTGGACAGTGAAAAGGTGCAAGAGATTCTCACAAGCGACCCCCCCCCCCCTTTTTTTATTTTTCAGCGACTGGGATGCAAGGTCTGGCGTCGGGAGGCCCTTTGTGTCAGGTTGGAGGTCACAAACAAAAAACAAAAGTTGGCACATCTCTTCCACCCCCCACCCCCCGACCAGGTAACTGATACGCACCTGTACTGCTCAAGTTTTCGTTGTTAAGCTGAGCCTATTTTTTTAAAAAATTGTCATAACAAGATAAAGACCTTTTAATTGTACAAAACAAAACCAAATCACAAAATAGAGTTCATGGGCATTACAAACGCACTAGTAAATGTGTACGTACCAACCTCCCTCCCCCCCCCCACCCCCCCCCCCCCCCCCCCGCTCTGTCGACCCTCTCCCCATACCGGCTGGCGACACACATTCAATATTATGTATAGTTTTTTTGTTTTTTTTTCTCGCAGCAGCGCAGACACGTCCTGAGAAAGTCTTGTTGCTGTCTGGATGATAAGCAATGTTAAATCCCCCCCTCCCATGGCCATGTTCCCCCCCCCCCCCCCCCACCAACACACACCGAAGCAAAAAAAAAACAAAACAAAACAAAACAAAAAAACCCCCAACAATTTCTTTCTCACCACACATATTGAATCTACTTGTTTACAGTTCTGTCGTTCTATGGCAATAGACAGAATGTCCATTTTTTGTAAAATGCGAGATTTTCACTGTATTACAATGAACATCTCGCTTTTTTCGCAAATGGTCACAATGGCTTTCGCCATATAACGGCAGAATTAATATTGTTTCGTGCCAGAATCCACGTACCTTCATCAGTTTAGGTGATCACTGTCCGAGATCCCATCATCCGCTGTCCACTCGGGATCTGTCCATGTTCGACTCCCGAACACACACACATGCATGTTGTAAATGGAGGCTGTTGTCTTCATTGAAACAAGTAGACTTGAACTATGTCTTTCCTTATCAAAATATAAATTATCTTGACAGTGACAGCTACTTATTACCAAGCTCATTTACCATGTAGGCATACGGAAGAAACAAGAAGGTTGGCAATCTCTCACCTCTTGTAATTGGTTTACATCGAAAGTTGACGTCTAGGGATTAAAGTCAGCCCTGGAAATGAAACTTCAGGACGGAAGGGAATTATTATGAAAGGAGGGACTTGAAACCGTGTGTCGAGTGGTATGTCTTAGTTGGAAAGCATTTTTTGTCTACCATATTGAAAATACGTCAGACTTTGAGATGGGGCTGGTCGGAGCACGTTCCGTAGCATGCATATGACGAACATAGGCGGGCACACATCAGAGTCTGACAGTAAAGTAAGTCATGTCTGGCGCTAACCACGCTGTTGAACGTACATTTGGCGGTAAACGCCGTGTGTGTGTGTGTGTGTCTGTGTGTGTGTGTGTGTGTGTGTGTGTGTGTGTGTGTGTGTGTGTGTGTGTGTGTGTTGATTTGCACTGAAAATGTAAACCTTCTTTTCCTTAATACATGCATACAGATGTGTAATTGTGAACCTAAACATGTTCTGGAAAAGAAGTACCCAACGGAGAAAGAAACACGCTTAGAAAAGACGGGTACAACACAATTTATTAATATTTCGGGTAAATACCCTTTGTCAAAATAGACAAACAAACAAACAGAGAGATTAGCCGCTACTTATCTTCATTGGCAGAAAGAATGTGGCAACTGAAGGAGGTGACGTAAAAGAAAGAAAAGGAAGAACAAAAGTGCGGAAAAAGTAAAAATGACGTCAACGAAAAATCGTAAGAGAGAGACTCGGAAAGAACCTGAACACGAGAGACAAGAGTGTGTGCAAGCACGTGCAGGAGCGAGCGAAAGGAAAGGCGTGTAGATGAGGCCAGAGAAAGAGAGAAAGAGAGAGAGAGAGAGAGAGAGAGAGAGAGAGAGAGAGAGAGAGAGAGAGAGAGAGAGAGAGAGAAAGAGAAGGAAAACGAACGGGGAGTACCCTTGGGCACGAAGTAGGCGGAGTGTCTAATACACAAAGCCTGCTAAACACCAACCCGAAGGCAAACTTTATATCACCTTCAAGTTGAGGACTACCTCGGGGAAAAACGGGAGGACCCCGGGAAAAAAACCCCAGCATTTAGAACAAGTAATAAGTCATGAGTACAAAGCAAATAATCAAATTCAGTAAGAGAATATTGGTATAAGTGGAGATTAGGTAGTTGTGAAACCGTCTTCAAGGGTAACTAAAAAAAATAGGGGGGAGAGAGAGAGAGAGAGAGAGAGAGAGAGAGAGAGAGAGAGAGAGAGAGAGAGAGAGAGAGAGAGAGAGAGAGAGAGAGAGAGAGAGAGAGAGAGAGAGAGAGAGAAAGTTCTGGAAAGTCCTACAGTTACGTATAAACATCAATTTCGATGCCAGAAATATATGGACGCAAAACCACACAGAGGTGTAGGCAGATATTTTTAATTGAGGGGGGGGGGGGGGGGCTGGGGGAGAACGTTCAACATTGACCAATTCCTCCCCCCCCCCCCCCCCCCCCCGCATCAAAAAAAAAAAAAAAAAAAAAAAAAGGAAGCTCGTTGTAATAACTACTTCGGTAATAGGGCTGGTACAATATTTCACGTCAGGTGATATCTGCCGTGGACAGCTCGGTGCACCTCGCATAGGCCGCCAACCCAACATCACCTGGTGAAAATAAACCACCAACTACTCGACCTCTATTGTCTAAGCACAATACTGTTGTCGGGACGATAAACTAAACACAAAATGCACAAGCAAATTGTCTACCTGTTTATTCTGCCTCTCTTCTTTGTTACTACAAGAGACCCAAACTCTCATAATAGTCCAGCAACTTTTCGCAATTTCTGCAGACTAAGTAGTTCGTCAAAAGAGTAACAATGGTTTGCAGGTACGAAACAAAAGTACTAATGCCATATAGTTTATGCATGGCAACAATATTTGTCCTTAGGATGGAGATATTTTTGTAGAAGTGTTTTTCGAAAGCTATTTTTCGATGTGAGGGAACCAGTCCTCGTACACCGCCCGGATAAGGTGCAAGACATTTTTTGTGCATAACATTGAAAATTTCAAGCATATAAGTTACAAGTTTATTCCAGTGAGTAAATTAAAATCATCAGCAAGTAAACATGCATACATATATACGATAAAATAAGTTTAAAAGTATTATTTTTAATGCGGTAAGCATAGTCGCGTCGCTAGTTTCAAAATGGCGGTCAGCGAGAAGCCTTCTAAAGAAGTCAATCAGACGCGCACGGTTGATGAAGCTTTACTTTGCTCCTGAATTGAAACAGAGATTATTTTCGATTTGAACATCTTATCAACGTCAAATACGTTATTTTTCCTGGTCTTGAAAACAGCCTTTTCCATAGAACTCGGTCTTTTGTGGGAGGAAAGCATATCGTCGAAAGTAAACTCCCTTTGTGCATGTTGTGCAATGTGTCTGCCGACCATCTTCAACATTCTTTGGCCGGATACAACATGCATGTTATTCGTCTGTTTTTCAGCCTAACGGCTCTAAGTGCAGGTCTGCTCTTTGTTTTAATTTATTTTATTAGTGGAGATGGGATTTTTAACTGGTCAAGCACACTCGTATCCGACTGGTCTTAAGCACAAGCCAGGCAGAGTGAAATCCATCTCCGAACCGTTTCCATCAAAATCACCATGTTCAGCTAAACACCTAAATATAAAATTTTAGTTTTTGCAACCAATTCAACCAATCCGCACTCAAGTACTCACAAGGACTCTTATGATTAAGCTTTATCAGGACTGCATGAGACACAATACAGATAGTAGCCCTCTCTATTATATTACATATTTTATTTATTTATTTATTATTGATTCATGTATGTATTCACTTACATATTTATTTATTATTTATCCTTTTAATTATGGATGGAAGGAATTCATTGATGCACATGATCACTATAGTGGTATGGTAGTGGTCACCAAGGAGAGGAAATTTGTTTTTCAATATGCATACATCTGTGCATATTCATAATCTATCCTTTACTTAACATGCATATTTATAGGTCCCAGGTATCCCCAACTTATTTTATTAATTTATTATTTTTTTGTTTGTTTGTTTGTTTGTGATGTATGTTTGCACATACACATCAGCATAAAATGATTGATTGTACATTGTTTAACTTCCCGACAGCAACAAGACTTTCTCATGACGTGCCTGCACTGCTTGTGAAAAAACCCAAACTAAACAGAATATTGAATGTATGTCGCCAGCTGGTCTAATACACTAAATAAACCTAACTAGACCCTTTAGCAACACACATCCAATATCAAGAGCTACAAGCAGTGCAGACAGTAGGAAGAGTTTAAAAAAGGTAAATACTGGTGAATGTACCAAGGGTAGACAGAAACACATCCCCCAGGATAGAGGGGAAAACCCACCCTGTGGGGCTGACCAGGGTCACCCTGGGAACTAAAAAGTAGTTAACCCCACCCAAGTCCCCCAGGGTAGACCTGGGTGGTGGACATCAGCATACAAGATGAGAACATACATATACACATATATGATGTGAACATAACATGTACACATATGGTAATAGGTGCATACCACCCGCTCCCCACCCCACATACAAAACCACAGAACAAACATCTGTGCATGTTCATAATATATCCTTTACTTGGTCTTCATATGTCCTAGTTATTTAAATTTATTATTTATTTTTATTTGTTTGAAAAGTAGGTTTTGTTCATATGCTGATGTTCACATACACATATATGGTAATACTGCCCACTCCCAACCCCACTCCACAACCAGAGAACACCCACCAAACGACACTTACATCTGTGCATGTTCATAATCTATCCTTTACTGAGCATTCATATGTCCCAGGTATCTTGACTTACTTTATCTTTTTTATTTAACCGCCATGAGATGGCATTGGTCGCCTGCTCGACATTAAACCCAAATAAGTATATATTTAAATTATTTATTTATTTTGTTTGCTTGTAATGAAGGTTTTGTACATACACATCACCAAACTGATTGATTGATTGTACATTGCTTAACGTCCCAACAGCAACAAGGCTTTCTCAGGACGTGCCTGCACTGCTTGTGAAAAAAAAAACTAAACAGAAAATTGAATGTATGTCGCCAGCCGGTCAAATACGTTAAATAAACCTACAACATGGGGCCTAAATAAAGCTAAGACTGTCTAGCAACACACATCCAACATCAAGAGCTACAGGCAGTGCAGACAGTTGGGAGAGTTTTAAAAAGACAAATACAGGTGAATGGACCCAGAATAGAAAGGAAACCCACCCTGTGGGGCTGACCAGGGTGACCCTGGGAACTAAAAAGTACCTAACCCCACCCAAGTCCCCCAGGGCAGACCCGGGTGGGGGCATCAGCAAACAAGAAAATATACACATATATAGATGGTAATAGGTGCCATACTGCCTGCTCCCAACCCTTACCTAAATACACACATAAAACCGCAGAACACCTACCAAAAGAAGGACATACACATCTGTGTATGTTCATAATTTTTAATCTATCCTTTACCTAGCATGCATATGTCCCAGGTACCTTATACTTACTTTATCTTATTTATTTAAATTATTTATTTATTTTGTTTGTTTGTTTTGTTTTGTTTGTTTGTAATGTAGGTTTTGTACATACACATCAGCATACAGCTCAAGAACATACACCATGGTGCCCCTGTGCATGTGGCCACCAGTACTATTCTGTCAGATCTGTCACACGCAGCCAATCATCTCTTCGAGCTTCTGCCCTCTGGCCGGCGGTTTCGTGCTTTTAAAGCCAGAACCTCTCGATTCAGATGCAATTTTTTTTCCAGAAGCTGTCCTCAATACATCACCATGCACGGAACAACGTGATTCCATGATTTGTGACATATGACTGATTTGTGTTTAATATTGTGTTTATCTATCTTTTAGTGCTGTATATAGGATGATCGCCAACTAAGTGTATGACATGATGAATGCCCTACAAGTGAGGACATATTTTACTGTCGCCATGCCACACAAAAATCCTTGTAACGTTTTACTTGGTGAATAAATGTCTTATGTCTTATACACGTACATGGTAATAGGTGCAGTATCACTCGCTCCCAACCCCAATCCAGTTACACACACAAAACCGCAGAACATCCACCAATGTACATCTGTGCATGATCATAATCTATACTTTACTTAGCATTCTTATGTCTCAGGTATCTTTGACTTACTTTATCTTATTTATTTAACTGCCATGAGATGGCCGTAGTCTACCGCGCGGCGTTAAACCCAAATAACTATTTATTAAAATTATTAATTTATGTTTGTTTGTAATGAAGGTTTTGTACATACACGATAATAGGTGCCATACCGCCCCACTTTCAACCCCAGCCCACATACAAAACCACAGAATACCCACAAAAGACATGCACAATTGTATACTGATGGGCATTAGTGGACTGTAAAATCTATATATAAAGACTTCAGGTTAAGCAAGTGGCTTGTATTGACTGCCTGTATTTTAGCTGCCCACCTACAAATTTCATGTGTCCAGTTAACCACACTGCACATGCAGCCATCAGTTCTGTGAAAAGTACTGTTGGCCTCATGCACAGGGGCACCAAAACTTAGAGATAAGGCCACACCTGATAACAATAACAGTACTAATAATAATATGCCTACTCAGCCACTAGTTCTGTAAACAGCACCTTTGTAAACAGTACCAGTGGCCAAATGCACACATACATCATGGATGTTGCTACCACTGATCACTTCAAACAATAGGCTGCCCAGTTCACATTTTGATACCGTGAACTAGCCTGCACATGCAGTCATCAGTTCTGTAAATAGTACTGGTGGCCACATGCACAGCGGCACCAAACTTAAAGGTGAGGCCAAAACTGCCACCTCAAACAAAACCAAACGCTACCTACACACACATATCAATGATACAGTCAACCTCTGTGTGCGTTAGGGGGAACACGCTTCAAGTATGTGACTGTAAATCTTACAGCAAAATGTCAAAGTGAGTAAGAAGATAATGTAACAGCAACAAGTACATGTATTTTGTAAACCACTCAAAACATGACAACTCATCGAGTCTAATGGTGTTATGAGTGGGTGATGGAAACACTGAAAGAAATAGTACGTGTACATTATAAAGTATGTGCCTCCTCCCCCCCCCCCCCCCCCCCTCCCATAACTAGCTGTTTATCATAAAACATAGATATCTCATTCATTTGATCACTTGACTGATTTATTAAATCATCTCTGTGTCACCTTTCTCCGTTTTCTTTCTCGTTTTAATCCCAATATGTCAGTGCTAATGTCAGCTGCTAAGAATCCTTGCAGCGAACTGCAAATGTCTATATGCAGACAAACTGCAAATAACACAGCAGCAAAATAAGTTCCTCTTTTGTGCAGTAGGCTACTGCTAGCAAGATAGGGTTCAATTTTAAACAAAGCATTGCATGAACTTCCAAGCGTGTTCACATTGTGCTGTGTATTTTTTTTTTCAGTGTGAAGTGTACTGTACCATCAGTGATCACTGAGACTGCAAAATTGGCACTGGCAGTGATCGCACATCACAACATAGCTTGTCAGTGCAACTGATTAAAATAAATGTTACTGCTGCATAAAATAATTAATCAAGTTCCGAAACTTTGCTCAGCCATGACAGTTAAAACCAAGTGGTGTGGCACTCTTTTTCTTTTACAGAATGCAGCATAGGTTTTGAAGATAGCGTTTGTGTTGTGGGTTACGTTTTGTTTTGGTGCTGTGTTGTCGAAATGAAACGGGCAAAGCGATGGTAAAGTGAATGGAAATAAACGTGACAAACCTTTATCAAGCCGTAAAAATGCACACAGCAACTTGACACGTTTGCTTTTTTTTTTTAAAACAAACAAGCTTATGTAGAACAAATAAAAAAGAACCCGTCGGCACACAGAAATTCACGTCCGCGGAGGTCGTGGCATCACGTGATGTTTTGATCACGTGATTTTGGGATACCTTATTGTTGCGAAACGATATTAATTTTGCGTTCAAGGCAAGCGTTTTCGTAATTGTTTCTTCTCTTAATATATCTAAGTGTGAAAATATTACTTTAAAAAATGAAATCCTTTTAAGTGACATATAGTGCATACTACCACTGAATACAGGAACAATGAGACCCGTGTAAACTACTGATCCCCTGTAAACATGGCCGCAACGGTCCTGGTTTCGTCTGCAGCCAAACTGGAAACAAAATGTGCTACAATAAAATGTCTCCATCCTCCGGCGGTTTAAAACGAGTGCGCACTGCTTTTATTCATACTAGACTTCATTTTGATATACCCAAACCTTTGTTACTCTCTAGAAAATCACTATCTCGTAAACGGCTGATCGTCTATGAAGGGCAGCTGCTAGACTAAAGTGCAACATAACCCTTCCTAAGATTAAAACAAAAAACAAAAACAACAACAACGTAAATAGCTTTCATGTGATTCGCCATTCGTCATTTCAAGACCAGCAAAAAAGAAACAAACAAACTTTCTTTTCTTTTTTATTCAAGCCCGCCTGGTAAACTCCTTTCTTCACTGTCTTACGCATCACAGTTTTGTAATAATAATAATAATAATAATAATAATAATAATAATAATAATAATAATAATAATAATAATAATAAATAGCACTTGTATAGCGCTGTTCTCCCGGAAAACACTGGATGCACTACAGCACACCCTCTCTCTCAGACACACGCACAATTATACACGACTTGAACCCACCCCATCCCTTCCCCACGCCTTACATCCACTTCCCTGTCACATAAGGTCCAGAATCAGAATAAAAGGCAGTCAACAGTTCGCTAGGAAGAAACGATGAGCTACATGTTAAATGCCTGACAAAAAAGAAAAGTCTTTTAAGTGAATTTTGAACTGGGATAATGTGGGCAGATAATATGTAATAGATAAGTAAGTGACTGATTAGTTCGGTTTTTAACTCCACGGCACCGGAAGTAATAATGGACGGGGGCGGGTTATGGGGGTGGGGGGGGGGGGGGGGGGGGGGAGAGCATAGCCAGCTACTGCCTTTGGCGTACGACCTGAACACCAATCAGTTCAGGCGCACTGCACATGTGCCACCATAATTTACCAGGACATTTCAGCGGACATGTTATATACAATAAACAAGCCCGTCTATTCTCCTGGAGTCCAATAACTACAATAACAGTAAGCACTTAAATACCGGTCAGCCGGATCGTAAACAAGATTCTAGCGATGCCTTGGCGACCAGACTCGCCTTGTGTAAAGTCTAGCCTTGAAGTGAATGGCGACAAAATCAGGCCCTTACCTCCAAGCTCCCAGTGCACACAAAAGGCCTTTGGACCGACGTGGGCCCGATGACCTTTTGCGCATTGGGCTCTTCGCGCGAAATATAGCGCCTCACCCCACCCCCCTACCACCCTCCCAACAAAAACAAAACAACCCCCCCAAAAAAAACCCAACAACAAACAAAAACCAAAACAAAACAAAAAAACAACAACAAACAAACAAACAAACAACCCCAAAGCCAACAACAACAAAATAAACAAAGCAAAACAAAACAAACAAAGAAACAACTAAAACAATACAAAAACAACAAAACAAACAAAAAACAGACAAGAACAACAATAAAACGAGTGATGTCTTGTGCTCGCACAATAGGATTAGTACGGTACGGTTTTTGTTAACGGTTTGTTTGTGCCGAAAGTCAGTGGGGCCTGCTGCCCATGTGGAATCTGTAAGACATGGTTAGCACGGGATTTTTTAGTGAGTTCTGTTTAGTGAGTTCTAGGCGGAAGCTGTGACTGTCAGAGGTTTAGATCGGGAGTGCGGGCTGTCTTATCGTATGGAACGGTTGCGTTACCTAGCCCGCATTCCAAGACTCTGAAGCCTAGATTTCAGAGTTCTTGTAACGAGAGTGGAAAGACGGACGCCGAGACGTCGAGTCGCAGGTGGGACCTACGTGAGGTCATCCCTCCAGCTCTTCTGAGAGTGAGTCTGACTGGGGACCAAGACACCCAAGTCCAAGTGAGAACTGAGTACCGTACGAGAACGAGGACGTCCGTGCCCAAAGAGAGACAGGACGGCGACAAGCGCACGACGAAGGACTTTCACGCCTAGACGTGAGAAGGACCAACGTAACCAGGCAACAACATCAAACAGGTTGGAGGCAATGTGAGACTAAGACCTAACCTGGCAAAGATATTGTGATACGTGTGTGGTGTGATAATAGAACAGTGTATATAGTTGATAATCATTTAAGTCGTTCTTTTCATTTATAGTGTATAAAGGTTACTTTAGAAAGGGAGCCCGTGTGTTGTGTTTTACCGCATGAATGCGCCCGTCTGAGTCAGTGGCGGTGTATGCGTCTGTTGCGTGAGAGTCTGTGCGTACGACTGTGGGCAAGTCTGCGTGCGTTACAGTGGTGACCCTGTTTTAGCGGTAGGTTAGAAGTATTTGCGAGCGATAGGGAGTAGCGATTTTAGAGTAGGATTTGTTGCTATGTGCATGTTGTTGTGTTAGATTCCCCTCTCCGATTCTAGGGGGTAAGATCCGTTATTTCTGTAGTTCAGTTTCGGGATCTTACGAGGAGTTAGTTCTTGTTTCTTCCTTTTGTATAGGTAGTGTTCTTTTTCCTTGCTCTTCTTTCTATCGTTCTTATTTTTCGTTCCATCTGGACGTCAAGTAGGTCACTGTTTTCTCCATAGTTTGTTGATTTTGTTGTAAGTTCTCATTTTAAGTTTTGCCGTTGATTTGGTTGTGGTATTTGTATTTTTTACGTGCTCAAGTTTGGGAAGTTGTAGTAAATATGGAGGTAGACCCGGTAGAGGCTTACATTAAACAGGGTGAAAGGTTATGACTTAAGGATGAGAAGCTTTTTGATTACGTAGAGAAATGTAGGGATAGAGAGGATAGAGTGAGAGAAAGAGAAGCTCAGAGAGAAGAAAGAGAAGCTCAGAGAGAAAGAGAAGAGAGAGAAAGAGTCCTAAAGGAGAAAGAGATAGAAGTTCAGAGAGAAAGGGAAGAGAGAGAAAGAGTACTTAAGAAAGAGGAACTAGAGGTTCAGAAAGCCTTAAAGGTGAAAGAGTTAGAGGTTCAGAGGGTGAGGGACGAGAAAGAATTAGAAATTCGTAGACTTAGAGAGGAGAAAGAGTTGGAAATGCAGATACAGAGGGAGGAGAAAGAGAGAGAAATTCAGAGAGAGAGAGAAGAGAAAGACAGAATACTTAAGAAAGAGGAAATGGAGCTAAAGGAGAAAGAGTTAGAAGCTCAGAGAGAGCGAGAGGAGAAAGAAAGAGTCTTAAAGGAGAAAGAATTAGAAGTTCAGAGAGAGAGAGAAGAGAAAGAAAGAGTCTTTAAGGAGAAAGAGTTAGAAGTACAGAGAGAGAGAGAGAGAGAAACGAGAAGAGAGAGCGTTTCAGAGAGAGAAAGACGAGAAGTCTCTATCGTTTCAGAGAGAGAAGGACGAGAGGGAACATGCCTTAAGAGAGAAAGAATTGGAATACCAGAGAGAGAAAGAGGAGAAAGATAGGGATGTACAAATGCAGTTAGCTCGAGATGCGGGATCTAGACCAGATAGTGATTCAGTAGGCCGAGGAATACGCAATTTTCCTAAACTGCCGATGTTTAAAGAGTCCGTGGACTCTATTGACGCTTTTTTGTGTCGTTTTGAGTCTCATGCGCAGGCGTTGAGTTGGCCTCCTGCCAACTGGCCCGTTTTGCTTTCATCTGTGCTTGAGGGTCAGGCCTTGAGTCTTTACCATAGTTTGACCGTTTCGGGGAACATAGAGTACGAGACTTTGAAGGAGTGTCTCTTGCAGAAGTTCCAGTGTAATGCGGAAGGTTTTAGGGAACGCTTGAGAGCTTGTCGGCCAGAGACAGGGGAATCGTTTATGTCGTTTGGCAAACGATTGTCCCATTTGCTCGTACGTTGGGTCGAACTGTCAAAGATCGACCACACGTGCGAGGCATTGTTCGATCTCATGTTGGCTGAACAGTTCTTTGGGAGCGTTTCCAAGGATCTAGCGGTATTCTTGAGAGAGCGTAACCTCAAAACTACGGACGAGTTAGTACAGCACGCGGAGGCTTTTCGGATGGCGCATCCTACGAAAAACCTCGCGCGTAGGACCCAGACACCGCCAGTCGGGTTGGTCGCTGCTAACACGTCTGGGGGTTACCGGGGGGTCAATACTTTACGTGGAGGCCAGCGGATTAACGGTAGAGGTACTTTGCGTTTTCGACGCGGTGATCGAGGTAACAGCAATGGCGGTAGCGATCCGTACGCACGTGGAGGGGCTTCTTTGCGTGGGTATGGTCGTGGTCGTGTTGCGAGTTCGGACACGCAGTGTTTTTCTTGTAGTAGGTACGGGCACTTCAGTCAGAGCTGGCGTACTACAGTGCAGGCGTGCAGTATGCTGGTTATCAGGAGCACGGCCATCTGGCTCATCAAGGTCCTGATAACCCTGGTATGGTGGATGGGGCGGTGCAGCCCACTCACGTAGCCAGTTTTGCGGTCCCAGTCGGGGAGGAACCACAGCTGGGCGCGATGTGTTCATCTGAGGGAGGTGGTAGCCTACCGCTGGTGGACGGTGTGGTGAATGGATGTTTTGTTTCTGTTCTCCGTGACTCCGGTACAACGACCGCGGGGGTCAGGCGTAGCCTTGTTAGACCAGATCAGTTCACAGGCGAGACACAGAAAGTAGTTTCATTTGGAGGAAAGATAGAAGTTTTTCCGTTAGCTAAGATAGAGATTGACACAGAGTTTTTTACAGGTAGTCTGGTTTCGTGTGTCATCGACGACCCAGTAGTTGATTTAGTCGTAGGTAACATGAAGGGTGTACAGCCAGTCATCAGTAGAGTCTTGACGGTTAAGCGAGCTCAGGGTAGTCGCAGTGTAGTCGCATCAGTGGCGACGAGAGCTCAGAGCAAGCGTGCTCGTGGGCAGTGGGAACGTGTTATTTCCGTCCAGAAACAGGGAATCGGTCAGCGGGCTTGGCCCAATAGTCGGGTTGGTCTGAGACGGCATACTTCTGTTGCGGACAGAAATGCGGCTCAGCACCCAATAGTTAGGTAGATCGGAGACTAGGGTCTCGCGATTGTAGGTAGGTCGGAGACTGGGATCTCGCGATCGTGTGGGCAGTCGTTAGATCTTTTTCATTTCTGGAGGTTTCAGCGCGTTCGTTCTGTTTTTGCGTTCGCTGTGCGATCTTAAGTTGTGCGTTGAGGCTTAAGGCTGTAATATTTTTTTCCCTTGTATTCTAGGTAGTAAGAGTTAGTCCTTTCCTGTTTTCGGATAATATTACGTCGAGTAGTCTTAAAAAGAAACTCGGTCGTTTCTTTTTTTTCCCGAGGAAGGGGGAATTGTGATGAAGCTCTATGCTTGTGCATAGTGCTCGCACAATAGGATTAGTACGGTACGGTTTTTGTTAACGGTTTGTTTGTGCCGAAAGTCCGTGGGGCCTGCTGTCCATGTGGAATCTGTAAGACATGGTTAGCACGGGATTTTTTAGTGAGTTCTGTTTAGTGAGTTCTAGGCGGAAGCTGTGACTGTCAGAGGTTTAGATCGGGAGTGCGGGCTGTCTTATCGTATGGAACGGTTGTGTTTGAGTTACCTAGCCCGCATTCCAAGACTCTGAAGCCTAGATTTCAGAGTTCTTGTAACGAGAGTGGAAAGACGGACGCCGAGACGTCGAGTCGCAGGTGGGACCTACGTGAGGTCATCCCTCCAGCTCTTCTGAGAGTGAGTCTGACTGGGGACCAAGACACCCAAGTCCAAGTGAGAACTGAGTACCGTACGAGAACGAGGACGTCCGTGCCCAAAGAGAGACAGGACGGCGACAAGCGTACGACGAAGGACTTTCACGCCTAGACGTGAGAAGGACCAACGTAACCAGGCAACAACATCAAACAGGTTGGAGGCAATGTGAGATTAAGACCTAACCTGGCAAAGATATTGTGATACGTGTGTGGTGTGATAATAGAACAGTGTATATAGTTGATAATCATTTAAGTCGTTCTTTTCATTTATAGTGTATAAAGGTTACTTTAGAAAGGGAGCCCGTGTGTTGTGTTTTACCGCATGAATGCGCCCGTCTGAGTCAGTGGCGGTGTATGCGTCTGTTGCGTGAGAGTCTGTGCGTACGACTGTGGGCAAGTCTGCGTGCGTTACATCTTGTCAGTCCGGGGTTACTAAATATCCCCACCAACGTCTCGTCTCCTTAATAAATGTTCTTTTGCATGTCTTGCAATAATAACGCACACAAGGAATAATTCCGCTGTCATAAACAGGTAATCATTTCAGTGCTAAACTTCAACAATAATCGAAATCACAATGTCTGTCCTGCCTTAGCTGATTAAATAAAAGATGTACCTATTAATTTTGTGTTCTTTTATTATTGCCTGTTGTATACCCCCTTCGTCGGTTTTTTTTTAAACCGTTGCTACGCGCCGCCTTTTCAGCACTACCTTAACCCTTTCACTGCCTGAGAAAAAGTAAACACAATACAACTGCAAGAGACATAGATCCTCATGAGCCCCCGCGACTGCGAGGGCTCATAAGGATCTATACTTCTTGCTGAGACCAATTTGTATCCATGCTTCTTGGACGGTTTTGACTTTTGTCTGTTGAATGAATAAAGATTTCAGAAACAGCAATGAACGTACTGTGGCAGGGATGGGGTTAATCGTCCGTCGAGGGTAGAATCGAATTTGACGTGGCATAGTCTATGCAAATTCTATGGTGCAATTTCTACGCACATCGCATACTGTGCAAAAGAAGAAGAAGAAAAAAGAAAAAAAAAAAAGAAGGAAGGGATACTGAGATTTCAACTCGATATGCTGAAAATAAAATTTAAAATCGGAAAAAATGGTCAAATGTGCCACCCGTTAATCACGCCACTGGCCTACATTTTCACAACAGTGGGCATGTTGTGCGGGTCAGGTGACTGGACTAAGAAAGTCGCATGCAGGTTATTTCTGTGAAAACATGATCGTTTCTATTGTATTTTGTTTTGTCTCTTGATAGTCAAGGTCACGTGTGCCGTTATTAAAACTGGTTGTTATGTTTCATAACCTTGCGCAGCGCTTCACAGGCAACTCATCAACATTTTTAACTAACTTGTGCTGCATACCAGATGCGCGCATAAAACTGGAAACACAATTAAAGGCTTAGGATTAAAGTCAGTCATTGGTCACCTCTGGAAACAAAATAGATTTGCTAGAAACGATCATCCACTGCCCTTAAATATGACTCATTTTTATGACTGACAAAAAGCACGCTATGCTTCTTAATAGACTGGTTTCAACTTGTAAAAACGTGGCCATTGGGCCGACGTTGGCCCGATGGCTTTTTGCGCATTGGGCAGTGGACGACAACTCTAGCAGTTGTCAAGATTCCAGAAATATCATTTGACAACAAGATCCCACTTTGTCACGCTTTTTTTTATATGCTATGTCGCTGTGCGTTTGACTGCTCTGCATGCTATTGTTTTGTCACAAGGCATCGACAACCAGACATGTTCCTTGCGGTTTTTTAATACACGTGAGTTAAGACATTCTGCTGCAAGTTCAGTTTTAAGCGTTTGTGCTTATTTACAGGGCTCTAATGACACCTCATCAACTCTGGAAAGAAACAAAACCAACTGCGGATCATTTACAACGGCGTTTCTGTCTACGTTTGGCTATTTCCTTATTGTACTGGTCTTTATGGTAATTGCGAATGTCAGTATTGGGATTGTTTTGACAAAGCCACTTCCGGTTTGTTCGTCATCATGATCAACTGCTGTAACTTGCTGCCTGAACGTATGAAACAAGACAACCAGTTTCAATAACGATACACATGACCGGGCCGAGTATAAAAAGACAATTCAGAATGAAAAAGAAAAGAATGCAACAGTAATAACTTACACGTGTCTTTTGTTATAGGACCCCAACACCATGCAGTTACCTCAGGAGGTGGCGGTTGGGGGTTGGGGCATGGCTAGTCGGCGGCATGTGTCATCATTTTGTGTATTTTGAAAAGTCTCCACAATTCCAGTTGAACACCCTGTTTGTCCCGCACAGTATAATAATGCGAACATCAGCGCTGTACGACCTTAAACCCATTCAGCCCTGACGCACTACAGCAAGAGATGGGTCGACCATGATAATTCAAGGCCAGTGCCAGATTAGCTTGGCGCCTGTCGGCGCCAAGCTAATCTGGCACTGGCCTTGAATTATCATGTCGATCCATCTCCTGCAACTCGTGCAGTCATTAGATGACGCCTCCAAACTTTGGGAAATACGGCCGTCGGGCTGAATGAGTTAACCCTTTCATGCCAGCGGACGTACAATTGTTTATTTTTGTTCGTTCAACGACCGAAAGCGACAGCCGTCCCAGGAACATGGGTGCAACGTGGTTTCAGCAAGATATTGATTGTACATTGCTTAACGTCCAAAGACTTTCTCAGGACGTGCCTGCACTGCTTGTGAAAAGAAAAAAAACCCCAACTAAACAGAATATTGAATGTATGTCGCCAGCCGGTCTAATACGCTAAATAAACCTACGACATGGGGCCCAAATCCTCGCGCTGGGACCATATGGCGTTGATGCGCGTCCCCTGGGTGGTGGATAGGTGGTCCCTCGCGAGAGGGGTGCACCGAATGAAATAAGGTGCCGTGAACCAACATGGTCTAAAAGGGGGTTGGGCGTGGGGGTAGCTTCCCCACCCTGCAAATAAAGAAATAGCTACAAAAACGCCGACAAAAGACAAACAGCAATTCCTTTCCTGGAGGAGGAAGGTTCTTCTACCAGAAGATTTATGACGTCGTGTGGTGAAAGCCGGAAGTTTTCGGAAGCCACAGGACTGAGCCGCCTCTCTCTATCCAGGGACACAATCATGGGCACATGGAACGTCAAGACCATGTACCAGAGCGGGAAGTCCGCCCAGATAGCAGCGGAAATGCAAAAGTACAACCTTTCCCTGCTAGGTATCAGTGAAGCCAGATGGACGCAGTCTGGCCAGAAAAGGCTGTTAAGTGGGGAGATGATTCTGTATTCAGGTCATGAAGAGGAGAATGCCCCCCATACAGAAGGTGTAGCATTCATGCTGTCACCAGTGGCACAGAGAGCGCTGATTGGCTGGGAACCTCTTGGGCCAAGAATTAACACAGCAGCCTTTAGAACTAGGAGAAAGATCAAGTTGAACGTCATCTAGTGTTATGCGCCCACCAATGACAGTGACGAGGAAGAGAAACAAGAGTTCTACGACCGACTCCAGAGTGCTGTGGACAAATGTGCGGAGCGAGACATCACCATCGTCATGGGTGAGTTTAATGCCAAAATAGGGGAGGACAACACTGGATACGAAGAGGTGATGGGGAGACAGGGACTAGGGGAGATGAGTGAGAACGGGGAGAGGTTCGTAGACTTTTGTGCTCTAAACAGACTTGTCATTGGAGGCAGCATCTTCCCACACAGAAGAATATACAAAGCAACGTGGGTCTCACCTGACCATACTACAGAGAACCAAATAGACCATATCTGCATTAGTAAGAAATGTAGAAGATCCCTTCAAGATGTTCGAGTGAGGAGGGGAGCAGATGTCGCCTCCGACCACCATCTGCTTACCTTAAGAATGAAGCTCAAGCTAAAGAAAAGCCGCACAGAGACAACAAGAAGACAGCGCTATAATGTAGGCCTTCTGAGAGAGAGGGGAGTGAGAGAAGAGTTCAAACTGGTGCTGTCCAACCGGTTTCAAGCGCTATAGGAGCTAGTAAATGAAGAGGAGGCGGTCACCACAGAGCAGCAGTGGAAGGCAGTTAGAGAGGCACTGAACTCAACCTGCGAAGACACTGTGGGGTTCAAGAAACACCATCACAAGGACTGGCTGTCGGCACAGACCTTGAAGAAGATAGAAGTGAGGAAGCAGAAGAAAACAGTTGTCAACAACAGTCGCACGAGAGCGGCCAAAGCAAGGGCATAATGAGGAATACTCGGAAGCCAACCGCGAGGTGAAGCGGAGTATCAGGGCAGACAAGAGAACCTACACAGACGGCCTAGCAGCAGAGGCAGAAAAGGCAGCAGGCAGCGGCAACCTGAAACAGCTCTACGACATTATCAGAAGATTGTACAGTTGATTGATTGATTGTACATTGCTTAACGTCCCGACAGCAACAAGGCTTTCTCAGGACGTGCCTGCACTGCTTGTGAAAAAAAACTAAACAGAAAATTGAATGTATGTCGCCAGCCGGTCAAATACGTTAAATAAACCTACATCATGGGGCCTAAATAAAGCTAAGACCATTTAGCAACACGCATCCAATATCAAGAGCTACAGGCAGCGCAGACAGTAGGGAGAGTGTTAAAAAGACAAATACAGGTGAATGGACCAAGGGTAGACAGAAACACATGCCCCAGAATAGAAAGGAAACCCACCCTGTGGGGCTGACCAGGGTGACCCTGAGAAGATTGTACAGATGGGCCGAGTATTTTGAAGAGTTACTGAACAGACCCACCCCACCAGAGCCCCCAGACATCCAGCCAGCAGAGACTGACCTACCCATCAGCTGTGACAGACCCAGCCGGGAAGAGATCAGAAGAGCAGTGGCATTTTTGAAGAACGGCAAAGCAGCAGGGCCAGATGGCATCCCAGCGGAGGCTCTGAAAACAGACCAAGAAACAACAGTAGAGATGCTGTACCCACTGTTTGGAAAGATCTAGGAAGAGGAGGTGATGCCGGCTGACTGGAAGGAGGGGTACCTAATCAAGCTTCCCAAGAAAGGCGACCTCAGCAAGTGTTCCAACTACAGAGGAATCACGTTGCTGTCAGTACCAGGAAAGGCCTTCACCAGGATCATCCTGGAGAGAATGAAGAGCTCCGTCGACCCCAAGCTGAGAGACCAGCGAGCAGGATTCCGGAAAAACCGATCATGTACAGACCAGATTGCCACTCTCCGCATCATCGTGGAGCAGTCTCTGGAGTGGAGCTCCCCGCTGTACGTCAACTTTGTGGATTACGAGAAAGCATTTGACAGCGTGGACCGAGAGACTTTGTGGAAACTCCTACGACATTACGGTGTACCCACAAAGCTCGTCTGCCTGGTCAAGAGCAGCTACGATGGCATGACATGTCGCGTGATCCACGAAGGGCAGTTCACCAGGGAGCTCCAGGTTAGAACCGGCGTCAGGCAGGGGTGTTTACTGCTTCCGTTCCTCTTCCTACTGGCCATGGACTGGGTCATGAAGAGGACCACAGAGCAGAGAAGAAGAATACAGTGGACACTGTGGACACAGCTTGACGACCTCGATTTTGCAGAGGACTTGGCGTTACTGTCCCACACTCATCAACAGATGTAGGACAAGACCACGAGGCTTGCTGACATCTCGTCCCAGGTGGGCCTCACCATCCACAAACAGAAAACAAAGACAATGAGGCTGAACGCAACCAGGGAAGAACCAGTCTTGCTTGCTGGCACCCCGCTGGATGAGGTGGAGTCCTTCACCTATCTCGGGAGCATCATCGACAAAAAAAAGGTGGCACTGATGCAGATATCAGAGCACGAATCGGTAAAGCCAGAGCAGTCTTTCTCCAGCTGAAAAAAGTGTGGAGTTCCAGAGAGCTGTCACAACACACCAAAGTCCGGATTTTCAACTCAAACGTAAAAGCAGTTCTCCTATATGGAGCAGAGACTTGGAGGTTGACCAAAACCACAGTCAACAGAGTATAGATCTTCATTAACAGTTGCATTAGAAGAATCTTGAAAATCCACTGGCCAGAGAAGATCAGCAACGTCAGACTCTGGGAAAGAACAGAGCAGATAAGAGCAGCGAATGAAATTGGGCGAAGAAGATGGGGATGGATTGGTCACAGTATGAGAAAGCCAGTTTCCAGCATCACTAGGCAGGCATTGTCATGGAACCCCCAGGGAAAGAGGAAAAGAGGCAGGCCGAGAAACTCCTGGCGTCGAGACCTCCAAGCAGACATCAAGAGACTGGGAACCACCTGGAGTAAAATCGAAGGAGAAGCACAGGACAGGAGTCGCTGGAGGTCTCTCGTCGACGGCCTATACCCTGGGAGGGGCGACACGCGTAAGTAAGTAAAGTATGGAGCCCAAATAAAGCCAAGACCATTTTTCAACACACATCCAATATCAAGAGCTACAGGCAGCGCAGACAGTAGGGAGAGTTTAAAAAAGGAAAATACAGGTGAATGGACCAAGGGTAGACAGAAACACATGCCCCAGAATAGAGGGGAAAACCCACCCTGTGGGGCTGACCAGGGTGACCCTGGGAACTAAAAAGTAGTTAACCACCTAAGTCCCCCAGGGCAGACCCGGGTGGGGGCGGTTTCAGCAAGAGGCATAGATCCTCACCAGCCCCCGCTTCTTGTTGTTGGGTGGTGTTCACGTTTTCTCGGCAGTCAAGGGGGTTAACCCTTCATCGTGGGTAGAAATGGATCGAGGATGATAGTTCAAGGGTGGTGCCAGAATAGCTTGGCGCCTACAATCAAGGTGGCGCAGCAAACTGTCGGCTGCAGTTTCTATCATCGACATGCCGACAAAGGACGTCCATTTAAACCTTGGTTACTTTGTTTTTGAAAAGCGCATTTTCGAGTACACAGGTGTATGCCTGACAAGATGCTAAAAGCATTTGTACAAGACTAACAGGGGACTGACAAAGTTAACGGTGAAAAGGCGTGAACAACACCTCAGTTAGATCTGCGTGGGCCTGCTCACGTGGCTTGTGGAAAGAAGGGTAAAAAAATATCTTGAATTAAAGCAACCTTCTCCAGAAATAAAGATTTTATGGCATTGCGCAAAGGCCATCAGGCCGATGTCGGCCTGGTGGCTTTTTTTCGGATTGGGTAGTTCGCAATATTACCTTCATTTAATGCAGGCGCAGGTATGCTGGTTTTCCTATTCAGTGTTTTCATTTGTACTTAACTTTCGCTGCAGAACGTACTTTGGCGGGAAACGCGCACGCGCGCGTGTGTGTGCGTGTGCGCGCGCGTGTGTGTGTGCGTGTGTGCGCGCGCGCGCGCGTGTGTGCGTATGTATGTAAACACGAGAATCTCCAATGTGTGCGTCCGTACAAGCTTGGTGAAACTTGAAGTGCTTTGTTCAAGGGGTGCCTTGGACTGCCTCAGAGCATATCATAAAATTGGATGTCTAATTGAAGGGTTAAAAGACCGTTTATAGAAAGTCGGTTGTAGGCCTCCCACATTAGAGTCTGTAATTTTTGTCATATTAACTTGAAATTTTGGATATAACTGGATTGGAGAAAGACATTGGATGAGTTCGTTAGCCAGCTTTGTATCTTTTGAACTTTTATAGTAAAGATTAATTCTGTGTACAAAAAAAATTAAAGTGGTGTTGAGGCGAGGGATGAGCGATAAACATATTTTAAACGGAGGGAGAGATACCTGAATGCGTGGGGGGAGGGCAGAAAGAAGAAAGTTTTTGTCTTTATCAGAAGCTAATTCGTCTTGCCACACTAAAATTTTGAAGTAATGGACGCTCCAGAACCTAACAGTGACAGTTGTATGGACTTAGGACAATTGCTAACGAATTGGCACCGGGGCCGAACGCCTGACACCGCCCACCTTCTGAATCATAAGTCACAGTCAGCTCTTGCCATTGTGCTGTCTAGGTGCCGGGTCTAGGCTCAGACACCAGCTACTGCAGGAGGTGGCGGGATATCGTGCCAGTGTTTTTGCCGACAACACCAAGAAAACATATCAGACTCACTTGCGCTCTTATCTCAGTTTTTCAGTGTGACCAAATGAACATCAAGCTGGTACCGGTGTGTGAGAGAACAATGACGCAGTACGCGGCCTTCTTGGCCATGATACTTCAGCCCAGCTCCGTGGCACAATACCTCAACATTGTTCGCCATTTGCATTTAGAATGCGGGGAACCGCACCCAAAAAAAACCTCGTGGATGGTAAAAAGCACATTGCGGGGAATTGAGCGAACACTCGAAAAGGCTGCGCCCTTAACCGCAAAACGCCGATGACCCCGCAACTTCTTCTTCAGATTATGACAAAAACTTGATTTGTGCAGCTCGAGGGACTGTGTCTTCTGGGCAGCGATAGTAGTTATGTTCTTCGGACTGCTTCGGCGATGCAATCTTTTCCAAGATGGTGCAGGCTTCGATCCCTGGGAAGCAAATCACTAGAGACTGCTTTGTTGTGAGTGACAACAGTAGTGTCACGATACTGGTAGGTGGAGTAAGACAATTCAGAAACGCGAAAAAACTCTACTGTCATGTTGCGTGCCCTCTGTGCCCGGTGACGGCAGTAATCAATATATTTAGAGCGCTAGGCCCAGCGCCGCCTAAGGCACCGGCCTTCCCCATTCGGGGATCAGAGTTCAACAAACGGTTGCGAGAACTAACCTCTGCCGCTGAAGGGGGTTATGCAAGCCATAGCTTGCCGGCGCGTGGCGGGGCTACCTGGGCCCTGTCTTGTGGAGTGCCTGGCGAGGTGGTGAAGTGTTTGTGGGACTGGAAAAGCACTGCATACCTATCATACTTGGACCAAATACCTCAAAATATTCGGATTTCTACAGAAGTGTACTTATTCAGAAAATACCGACACCTTGAACCCTCAACTTTTCTCTCAGACTGGCGTTTTCCCGTGAGGTTTGGGCAGGAAACAACCAGTAAACCTACTGGTTGGGTTAGATGTTGTCTTACATGTTTGACAAGTGAGAGTCACGGGAATAACTGAAAACGCCTCCGTTATTTTGCCCAATTAACAGGAAAGTGTTCAGTGGTTCAGTGTATCAGCGTGAGGATGTAGTATGGAGTTGAGCGTGAGATTGAGGTGTGATAGTGAGAGAGTGGGAGCTGTGCGCGCTGTTCTGACCAATCTTCGTCCAAGTTCTGGCCCGAAACTCTGGCCAGCCATTAACTGGGCCGAGAGGGGCGATGATGTCAGAACAGGGGCGCACAGGTGGGAAGGAGAGAGTGAGGTCGGGAAAGGGGGGGGGGGGGCGGGGGGCGTGAGAGTGACTGGAGTTTAAGTGGTGTTTAGGCGAGGGATGTGATAAACATATTTTAAACGGAGGGACAGATAACTGAAATGCGGGGGGGGGGGGGGGGGGGGGGGGGGGGTGGTAGCCGAGCTACTGTGTATAACTAGGAGGAGGATTTTCCGACTGATGAGAGATGGAGAATGAGAGTAGAGATTGAGGGTGGGAAAGTCTGGAAGCCGGCAGTGACAAGGCATAGGCGAGGACGAGAGTTGGGTGGGAGGGGTGAGAGTAGGGGAGTTAGATGCGTGGGCGGTACAGGAGTGACTAAAAAACGGTACCGAGAAGTACACTTTATTTATTATTATTTATTACATGACATTTATATGGCGCATTTCTCATATTTATAATATAACTCAATGCGCAGAATGTAGCCGCGAACTGAACCCAACAAGCACGCTCACGTGAATCACGCGCACTCTCATTCACGTGGTGCTAAGGGCAAGCTCAAGCGAGCTACTGAAGTTATTTAATTCAAATCATTTGTATTTGCAATTTGATTAAGTTGGCTAAAACTGATACCAAAGTGGAGGGGGAGGAAGAACCGGAGTACCCGGAGAAACCCCCCCCCCCCCCCCCCCCCCCGACGGTCCGCCCGAATTAACGGTGACACTTACTAGAGGAGAAAAGTCCGACCCCGGAAGCCGGAATCGAACCTCGCACCTTTAGCATTGGTGGTAGGCGCCTTAACCACCGCGCCACGAACCGCCCCAAGTACACCAGTCATTCTGCTAGGCGGCAGCCGCAAGCGACAGCTAGAATTTGAATACCCACCATCCAACCCCAAGCAACCACCATTTTAATCTGCTGCATATAATGTGTCCTAAATTAAGTCCTTTTTGATATGCATGTCTTTGTAGCACATGATAAGTCTCACAACTAAATGTACATATGTGTTGTTTTGTATTATGAGATTTGATTAATTGACTTCTCAGTCGTACGCACGGTGTTTTATGGAGGTCCCTTTTTGTGTTCGAGTAATTTGTTGTTTCGTTTTTAGGTTGTATGTAGTGTTGCAAAAGGGAGGGGTGGGGGGAGGGGGGGGGGGGGGGGCGGGCGTCAGGAAACAACCAGTAAACCTAATGTTTGACAAGTGAGAGCCACGGGAATAAAACGCCTCCGTTATTTTGCCCAACTGACAGGAAAGTGTTCAGTGGCTCAGTGTATCAGCGTGAGGATGTAGTGTGGAGTGAGCGTGAGATTGAGGTGTGATGTGAGAGTGTGGGAGCGGTGCGCGCTGTCCTGACCAATCGCGATGGGCGATGATGTCAGAACAGGGGCGCACCGGTGGGAAGGAGAGAGTGAGGTCGGGAAAGGGAGGGGGGGGGGGGGGGCTGGAGTTTAAAAGTTAAAAACCCCGACTTCTGGAGAAAATCATATAGTGACGTAAAAGCAGACTGAAATTTTGTCACCACGCAGATATCGACGCAATACTCTAGATATGACGTCTGTCTGTCTGTCTGTCTGTCTGTCTCTCTCTCTCTCTCACACACACACATGTTTGCGTGACTGAGGAGACCTTTCCATGACGGTTTGAAATGCGCAAAACTGAGGCAATCGGGCCTATGTCGGGCCAATGGCCTTTTGCGCATCGGGTTTGTTGTTTATTTTCGTTGCTTGCAAAAGTCAGTCGACTAAGCTTGCGGAAAAACACAAACCGACTCACTGCTGCTATCACTGAAGGTGTGAGCATCGTGCCAGCGACTGCTTGAAATGCGTCGACGGTCTACGGGAGGTAATAAAGTCTTGTGAAAACGGTGGCGTCGATAAGTACTAAATGAGATATATCAAGTGCGTTCAGCTGACATAAGGACTAATTAACGCATTCAAGCCCAAGGCAGTATTTTTCATCTAACGACTATGCACCAGTTGCAGGAGATGCCAAATCGCCCATGATAATTCAAGGGCAGTGCCAGATTAGCGCCGGCTCCGGCAGTACGGCCGCGGGGCCGCCGACCGTCCGCCCATGCCGGGCGGCGCCAAGCTAATCTGACACTACCCTTGAATTATCATGGTCGACCTATCTTCTCAGTACAACTGGTGCATAGTCGTTAGATGACGCCTCCAACATTTGGAACTGAAATACGGCCGCCTTGGGTGAGTTAATACATACGGGCCATGTGCACTGTCTCCTGCGGCCCCATCGTTACAGGCCCTGTACCGTGGCTCTTCGTGAGACCCGCCATCGCCCTCCGCTCGCCCCGTCAGTGTGGTCACTGAGTCTGTCACTACTGCAGTAAAATAGTGCCGCGGCCTATTATGGCATGGATACTGTAAGTATATATGTAAATGTAAATAATAATAATTGTGATGAAGCTTTATGCTCGTGCATAGTGCTCACACATTAGGGTTAGTACGGTACGGTTTTTGTTAACGGTTTGTTTGTGCCGATAGCCCGTGGGGCCTGCTTGCCACGTGGAATCTTTAAGACATGGTTAACACGGGAGTTTTTAGTGAGTTCTGTTATAGTGAGTTCTGGGCGGAAGCTGTCTGGCGGAGCAGTAAATGCGTCAGTACGGGCTTTCTTGTTGTATGAAACGGATGTGTTTGAGATACCTAGCCCGTATTCCAAGACTCTGAAGCCTAGAATTCAGGTATGTTTCTATATATGTAGTATTGATAGTTGCTTAGTTAAAGACAGTATGCGTTGCTAAGAGTAATTTGCTTGTATAGTGTTGGCCGGTTTGGTTCAGTTATGTTGGTTTAGAATTCAGTGAAGTAACCGGCGTTTTTGGTATACAGTTATTTACCGAGATGGATGACTAAAGGAATGTAAGGTGTGTATGCTTAAGTCGCTATGAAGGTAGTACGCGGTTGGTTAAGCATAGTCTTTTCCAGTGTATAGAGTAGTGTATAGCAAGAGTGTTAGGCTATAGTCTGTTTCAAGATAGTGACAGATATGTGGGTGTTACGGAAGTAATTCGGTTATGAAGCACGTGTGTGTGAATGAACGTGTGAGTTATTTGTATCAGCCAGGTTACGTGACGTTTCTCATTGATCCAATATGTTGTGTGTTTAGCAAGCGTTACGTTTGGATCCTTGTTGTTGTGTTTAGAGTGCTTGTAAAGAGCGGAACGACGGACGCCGAGACGTCAGTCACAGATGGGACCTAACGCGAGGTCATCCCTCCAGCTCTTCACTCAGAGTGAGTCTGATCGGGACCAAGATACCCGGATCACAGCGAGAACTGCGCTACGGTGCGAGTACAAGGACGTCCGTGTTACAGACAGGACGACAGGAAAGAGCATACAACGGACTTGCACGCCTAGACGTGAGAAGGACCAACGTAACCAGGCAATAACATCAAACAGGTTGGAGACTGAGAACTAACACCTAGCCTGGCGAGATATTGTGAATTGTGTGTGTGTGATGTTCGGATATTAGTAGAGAAGTGTATATAGTTTGATAGTCATTTAAGCCTTTCTTTTCTTGTATAGTGTATAAAGGTTACTTTAGAAAGGGAGCCCGTGTGTTGAGTTGTACCGCATGAATGCGCCCATCTGAGTCAGTGGCGGTGTATGCGTCTGTTGCCGTGCGAGAGTCTGTGCGTACGACTGTGTGCAAGTCTGCGTGCGTTACAGTAATAATCACTCGCAGTGTCCATTACAAAAAAGGCTCAAAGCACAACACCGGGGACTGAAAAACACCGGGCCGCGGCACCGTACCGGCGTACAACACACTACACAGACAAACACCTTTCAGTCCGGCATTCGGACTGACGCCGGTTGAGGCTCGGCAAAACCCGACTATCTACACACACCGCAATGCAGATAGATGAAAATTCATGCATAGTTACACAGAGTACTGGAGGAAACAATCCATCACAAGGATGTGGCAGTTAACGCTGTCCCGGCCATGTATACAGCCCCTCGCACTACTCGGCTGTCACAGTGACGTCAGTGTCCAGATGCGGCATAGGGGATGTAACCGAGCCGTATGTCGGCGTCAGTATTCAAGCCTTGCAAACGCACTACACAACATGGAAGTCTTTTTTTAAAACACTGAACGCATTATATTCAGTCTTTAAACGGCACAGGTCAAAGTAAATACCTAGGCCATAAAAGCTTTTTAGTACCAGTCAGTGTGGGTATCGTTCTAAAAGACATGAGTGAGACCGTCGAACTACTCTCGCAGGCGGGCTAATATTAGAAACGGGAAAACCAGATTCAGTGCGGAAATCCCCCAGATCGACATATGCATTTGTGACTCAGCGGTATGAAAGCCGGCTTACGCCCCTATCAGTCATCCTGGGACCTACCGACAGTTCTGCTCAGATACCAGTTTACGTTCGACAGCGCAAAACATGAACGTAAATAAGAACTGTCTACTTAGTCCTACATTTCACACTTGCAAAGTACTATCTGAAAACTATCCAGCGGCGTCAGCCGGTAAAAGCCCACAACAATACACTCAGTCTGCCCGAGCTTTGTCGCGACAACTAGACGACGGTTTTTCGGAAATCTGTTACGGCCGATACTAGGGTCTAAGGACATCAGTCTCAGCTACGGCGCTTTTTTCGGAACAGAAGTAGGTATAAATTGCACATGTTTCGACTAAAACTGTGGATTAAAAGCCCGAACAAGCTGATGCGTTAGTCCGGCCTACTTTTGTACTACAACTGCCAGCATCCGGGCAGATCGTCTCAGCGGCCCCCAAGAGCCGTTCTCTGTTAACGGCACACTATTTGTCACAAAATTCAGCGGAGATTCCCGGCACCGAGACGAGGCTTGTGACAAATGAACATTTTGTTACAAAGCACAAGGTAAAATGCGCTATAAGAGAGTGCATGGGTGTCACTAGTACTGACGCCGGCAGTGCATACACCTCATTTTAGCATGGGTTTATTGTATACTACTACTATTTATTACAGTTTAATTATAATAAGTTTTGTGGTCATTTTCTACAGAGAACAAAAATGCAAAATCAAGTTAAACATGATCAAGTTCAGGGCCGGACCCAGGGGGGGGGGGGGGGTTACCTGGGTTCCGGAACCCCCCCCCTCCCAACAGTGAATTTTTTTTATGCAAAGGGAGTTCCAAAGTTTTATTATTTTTTTTTTATTGTTTTTAAAACATTGCAGTTTTTAGTCACTTTTGATCCAAGGCACAAAGAGTTATTTATAGACAATTCAACGGAAATCCATTTCAAGGGATCCGTTTAAACGTCCAAAACGTTTTCCCGTTGAAACAACCAAGTAACCCAACCCCTAACCCTAAATTAGTAAATGCAGCCATATTTTCTTGTTCTGGCCACAAGCCTCTTCCAGCGCCTTCACCTTGATACAGCCCTAATCCCCCAAAAACGACTTTTTAGAAAGATTAATTAAGACGCTAAGTTGATAATTATGATAATTCGTTGTAACGAACATCCGTTGAAACGACCATCGTTGAATCGTCCAAAAACATCGTTGAAATGGATTTCCGTTGAATCGACCAGGTACCCAAAAGAGTTGCTTTCCTTCAGTGTATGTCTTTCCGAGAAAGATCAGTGAAAAGACGTCTGACGTCATTAAGGTTTGTGGGGGGAAGTTTAAATCTAGATCTATTTTCTTTGGTAACACTTCACTTTTGCTGTCTCCTCGAAAATGCCGAAACTGAAAAAAACAGATGCTGATGGCAGTAGGCGACTGTCATGCTGGTTTTCATCAAGCTCCATTTCAGAAGGTGGGTACATTTTTAAATCCAATTTTGTCTCATAAAAGAAATGTAGTCAGTAGAACTAGGTAAAATTCACCCATTCCGAATTCGATTCAAATGAGCACGTGGCGATGGCGCCGGTACTTCCTTCCTGTGAGTGTAGCCTATGCTGTAGGAGCTGATACTAGCTGCATATAATGAATATCATAGATATAAAACAGCCCCACTTATTAAAATACCAAAACAGGTAACAATTAAAGTAATGCATAGCCTAAAATTTATTTCACAAAGTATTATGATATATAACTTTTAAAATGTCAATTTAAAGAATAAAGATATCGGCATCAATGATCAATATTGCTTTTATATTTATAAAAAAAATCTTTGGACGGCAAAATATCGTTTTCAATAACAAAACCAAGGGCTAAGTTATAAGGTATCGTTTTCACTAGTGCAGCTTACTAGCTATGTATTGTGACGTAAATCTCTTCGGAGAGCAGAACAGAACCGTCTTGATGGCTGACTATGGAAACCATAGCCTATCTGACACCACTTTGACAGCGTCGCCATCAATTGTGACGGCAACATAGCCTTTCCGGGTGCGAAACCGTCATGACGACTTCGGTTTTTGGAACGACAAGAAGCCATCATGACGGCATCCCAACCACTGCCTTTTTCACATAATAAAATGGAAAATAAAAATGTGCTGAAATTTTGCCAACTGCTGAAAATCAGCAAATTTGTTAACAGTTCCTATGCCTGTGAACAGCGTGCTACAAAATAAGATTATTCACCCTTAGGCCTTTTGTTGATGAAATTTAAAATAAGCTAAGAACTAATCAGAAAACCACTGTTTTTTTATATTAAATTATTATTATAAAATTGTAGTAGACGTGTTAACACCTGCAATGCATAATCATATATAAGATGTTGAAAAGACGGTTCTATTTTATTTTACATTTTTGTTGTTGCTTTTAGGATAATTCCGTGACAAGCCGTGACAAGGAGCATCTTCTAAGGCAACACTGGAGACCATCACCTGGTTTTCAGTTTCCAACAACAGTGATAAACAACAAGAACCGAAAATTTCAGCATGAGTGGTTGCAAAAGTACTCCTGGCTTGTGTATTCTCCTTTCGAGGATGGGGCTTACTGCAAGTATTGCCTATTATTTGCAAAGTCTACTGAAAACCTGGGCAAGTTTGTGAAGACGCCATGCAAGAACTGGAATAAAGCCTGTGATCAGATCAAAAAGCACTCGTTATTACAATACCACAAAGATGCAATGGCAAATGGAGAGCAGTTTTTGACAATCATGGATAAACCAGAGCAGAGCATCGCCAGTGAAATCAATCAGAAAAATGCAGAAAACATCGCTGCAAATCGACAAGTTCTGACAAGCCTCTTCAGGATTGTTGAAGTGTGTGGAAGACAGGGGTTAGCTCTGAGGGGCAACTGTGATGATGGCATTCTTCAGAGTGAGAACAGAAGCAATTTCAATGCCCTTTTGAATCTGTGCATCAATGCAGGAGATGAAACTCTCCGGAAACATCTAGATACATGCGATAAGAAGGCCACATACATTTCAAAAAGTACACAAAACAGACTGATAGAGGTTCTTGGTGATCAGATCCGCAACAAGATTCTTGCAGAAATTATTGCAGCAAAACAGTTTACCGTGCTTGCTGACGAAGTCACAGACAGCTCAAACTGGGAACAACTTTCAATTATATTGAGATTCGTCGATGGAAGTCTGAAAGTTCGTGAAGAGTTCCTGGCTTTTGTCCAGTGCAGAGATACCACAGGTGAAACACTTTACAACAAGATTGTTGAGTGTCTGGGCTTGTGGGGGCTTGATTTCAACAATGTTAGAGGACAAGGTTATGACGGGGCCGCAAACATGGCAGGAAAGTTTAAAGGAGTGCAGGCACGTTTTCAAGCAAGGAACAACAAAGCACTGTACTTTCACTGTGCTTCCCATAGCTTGAGTCTCTGCATTGTAAAAGCATGCGGCTTGCCTGCAGTGAAGAACATGATGGGAGCACTGAGGGAACTGTCACTGTTTTTCTCAAACTCTCCAAAGAGACAACGAAAACTTGAAGATACCATCGAAGCATCTCAGCCTGACACGACAAAGACAAAGCTTGTTGATCTGTGCAGAACAAGATGGGTAGAAAAACATGAAGCACTGGAGGTTTACACATCTCTCTTCCTGGTTGTTCACGACTGTTTGGGACAAATGTGTGAAGACAGTGACAATTGGGACAGTGAGACATTGACCAAGGCAACTGGCTTTCTCCACACCTTGAGCAGCAGTGTTTTCCTCGTTGCATTCGTTGTCGTCCGCAATTGTTTGCGTTACTTAAAACCCTTGACAGTGAAGCTCCAGAAAAGAACAAAAGATGTTGTCGATGCCTACAGGGAAATCAAAGAGGTCAGTAACTGCATGTCTTCTATTAGAAGAGATGTCGACACAGCGTTCGTTGCCTGGTTTGGTGAAGTCAGCAAAATGGCAAATGCTTTGACAACTGATGTTGTTGTTCCTCGTCAAGCATCCCGCCAGACTCTCCGTGACAACCAACCTGCGGCCACTCCAGAAGAATATTTCAAGATTAGCATTGCCATTCCTTTCTTGGAACACCTGTCAACCGAATTGGACTCGAGGTTCAAAAATGCTGACCTAGCAGTTGATGGTCTCTGTCTGGTGCCAAGCACTTTAATAGACAACCAGGATGGTTTCATGCAGGTTCCAGAAGGGGTGAAGACACTGGCAATGTTGTGGGAGTCTGACCTACCAGACAACGCTACCCTTGATGCAGAATACCAACGGTGGGTTTGCAAATGGCGAAGTGCTGCTGAGAATGCGACAGCTATCATCCCATCCACGGCATCAGAAGCACTGAAACACTGTGACAGGGATTTTTATCCCAACCTGTTCATCATGCTAAAGAACCTTTGCACCCTGCCTGTCACTACTGCCGAGTGTGAGCGTTCAAACAGTCAGTTGCGCAACCTGAAAAACTACCTGCGCTCTACAATGGGGCAACAGAGACTCAATGCACTTGCTTTACTGAAAGTGCACAGGGATGTTGATATTGACTTCAAAGAGGCAGTGAACTGTTTTGCCAGAAGATACAATTCACAAATGGTACTAATGCCGAGGAACCTAGTGCAGCAAGACTGAACTGAAGTGAAAGCAGGGCCCTGATGTTCATAAACTACAAGGTAAAGCTTTATACCGTTAACGATCAACGAAAAGTAGTGAATAATAATAGTATACAAAACATCTCTGTTGATAAATAAATGTTTGTGTGTGTGTGGGTGTGGGTGTGGGTGTGGGTGTTTTTTTTTAAGGGAGGGGCAGGTGATAATTTTTGTACCCCAGAGTTTGTCAGTTCGATTGTTCAAAAAGCTCAAAGTCCCCAGACCATCACAAATGGCTTTTTCAAGGCTCAGATTGCACCAGATTGCACCATTTTGCATCCTTGAAAAAAAAAAATTCCGGGGGGGCATGCCCCCGGACCCCCCTAGAAGGCTCGGCGCTTCGCGCCTTCGCTTTATACTGAATCTGTAACCCCCCCATCGACTTTTCCCAGGTCCGGCCCTGAAGTTACTACGCAAAACGTTTTCCACAAATCTATGTTATGTGGGTGCGTGTGTGTGTGTATGTGCGTGCGCCACGGTGCATGTGTCACTGCGTGCGTGTGTAGCATAGCTTTTACTACTGCAGTAAACGTTCCTTGCAGTTTACCCCTGGAAACACAGCCGAATGCGTGCTCTCGCGAACAGTTTGCAGACTTATCTCCCTGTTTAAATTTGACCACAGTGATCTGTTCTGGATTCAAGTTGCACAACATTTTGCATAACCAAAGCAAACTAGACGGTCTTACCTGTCGGCACGGTGCAGTCACGACCAACAGAAAGATTGGCGCAGAGGATTATTTCACTTTCCTCACGGTGTCCGAGCTTGCTCAGCCGTTTGACTGGGCGGACTTCAGGGAACTGCTTATAAGCACGTGCTGATGTTTACACATAACTGGCAACCGATGACTGCCGCCCCAAAACATTCAGACTGGCGCGGTTTCTGCAATCTTCGTTAATCGAACACATTAAACACAAGCCACTAGAGTCCCAGCAACATGGATTCGAAGTGGTGTCAGCAAGAGGGATAGATCCTTATGCGTCCCCGCATATCTACATCTCTTCTAGATGGATGGGTACTTGATGTCATCGCTGTAAAAAAAAAAAAAAAGCATCGGCAATGGGGAAAACTTGCTATTCCGTCATTCCATCTATCTTGGTGGGGGGGGGGGGGGAGGGACTGAGAGGGGGGTGGGGAGGGGTACATTCCCAAAGTTAAGCTGACAGTTATTAGTAGACATACGTTTTCCCACTCAAATGTGCGTCAGCATGACTGGAAACGTGGAACTCCAGTCGGTATCAGTTGTGTGTCAAACACTAATACATTATTCATCGCCGGACACTGATCAGCTACAGGATAAGATCGACTGACTACACTAACACACCCAGCTAAACTGACTGGACATTTTAAAGTATTTTTTCCCGAGGGTTTGAGTGGGGGTCCCGCAAGAACCCCTACCCCCAAAAAAACCAAAACGAACAAAACAAAACCAAAAACCAACACACACACACACACACACACACACACACACACACACACACACACACACACACACACACACACACACACATATATACACACACACACACACACCGATAACACTGCAATATAAGCAAACCAGTTCAAATTGGTGTTTGTTTTTCTTTAGCAGATATGGGCCTCACCGCACCCATACCTAATGAATGATAGTCAGTGCTTCCCTGCTGAAGCACCGAACTGCATGCATTTTAAATGTTTTCATCAGTATCGCACTACCATGGCAGACACAAAACCGCCATATTAAACAGTAAAAACGAGAGACAGCGTATAGTACTACGCCACCGCGCGGCCTTTGGACTCATTAACAGTAAGCAAAAGTCCTCGGGACCAGTCGGGCCCACTGCAGCCGTCGTGGGCCCGAATACGTTTTGCTACTGGGGATGCCATACTGACCAGACGGTACACGGCCGCTCCGTCGGTGAAATAGACTATGACGTTAGTCAGTTTTACTTCGCAGAGCCGCCGCTGTATCGTCAGCGGCAACAATCGTGTATAGAGCAGCACCATTGTCGTTACGTTAAAAACGTGGTATTTAATCCTTTCATCCATGAAACGCCATATATCGAACACGACAGTTCAAGGCCGGGGTGACGTCAAGTCACAGTCAGGCTATTCAGTCAGCTATCCCACCGTTTTGAACCCGTCAATGACTCCGGCCGGATTTCCGACATGATCCCGGGCGCCGCTAAACTGTAGTCTCGAGGACTGCTAAAAACTGAAGTTGGCCTTTCGACCTTAGCCGAGCTAAATGCATTTTAAACGTGAGCGGATTCTGAGAAATGAAATAACTTGAATAAACTGAAGTTACTTATCTCTAGTGCCACGGCACCAACTCGTGCCCGGAGACACTGAGGCCCGTTCCAGTTCACCGCCGGCCGAACATGCCGCAGTTGACAGCATTCTCAGAGTGACACGTGGCATCATAAGAGCCGAGCGGCGCCACCTTGATCAGTAGTGATGCACACCATCATGGAAACACCGGTCCTTCTGCTCCTACCGCATGAGAAGCACTACACGGCGGCAAAGTGGCGACTACAGGTGTAAAAGTAAGTCCGCTATGAGTACACTCTCGCCTTGTCAACTGGGCGGCATTTACTTGTTGGATTGCAATTTTGCAGCATACACTATGATTATATTCCTTTAACCCCCTCGGGGTTGCGTGCATGCAGTCACCGGTCCTGTAAACAATACTAGCACTGAGTTGCACATGACATTAAATTTAAATCAACAGTCGACGGATGTGTCACTCGGAACATTTCCGTCAATTTCAGGCTGGCCACTCTGGGCTCTGCGGTTGACTGACGATGTGACTGACAGTCCGGTCCTTGTGTGAAGCGGCGCCTTCTCGGTGCTAACTTTGATGATAGGCTCCGGCTGTTCCTCTCACAAATTAAAACTGACCGACTGGCCCGGGTCGGTTCAGTATTTTGTATTAAACGCAGCACTGCACTGCAGCATAGCCTGGACTGCATACCCCGGTGCTGTCGGCGTCCTCTCCCCTCCGGCAGTACGTCAACCGGTTACTGGCCCGACTCAGTTACCACTTCGTGGGCCGCCCGGACCGCGACTAATGTCGGCCCGCGCCGGCGCACTGACCAGACTTGGTGCGTCCGATGGTCTTTTACTTTATAGAATCAAGTTGACAGCACACACAGTCCTGCTCCCACCGTTTGCTTCAGTCAGTGGAACTTTTGCGCGGGAAATGGCTTGCCGGCGGCACGAGAACAACTTGACCTGACTGTCGTCAGTCACTGTACTCAGTTCACAGCATGTAAAGTAAAACAACGGCATCCTCACGAATCAGTCTCGCAGTAGCTTCTCAGTAGTAAACTCGGTCGACGACAAAGTCGGAAAATATATCTTTAAACGTTGACACCGATAAATCACTGCTTGCTGGCCGGCAATGAGTAACACTTCTAAATCGGATGTCCGGCACTGACGTCCCGGGCCGCTCTCACAACTTGTACGGTCAGTGGCAGACCAGTCAGTCCTGCGCCATTAAATAGTGAGGTTTTGTTTGTTACTTAGGACCGACTGACTCCCAACAACAAACCGAGAGCGACTTGAAATCACGGCGAACTGACAACACTCCAGACACCTAGATCCTCCTAGAGGCATAGGGCTCATGAGGATCTATGCCTCTTGGAGCTCAGTGTTTGGAGTGTTGTGTATGCTTATGGCTGGTTAATTATCCACCGTGATTTCACTCTCGCTTGTTGTTGGGAGTATTTGCAAATGAAACCTCGCTAATTAGTTATTTGGGTTTAACGCCGAGCAGGCGACTAAGGCCATCTCACGGCGGGATGGGTAAAAATCTGGTCAGCCAGACTAAAAGCAAGGTCTTAAGACAAGATGTAAATATAGATTAAAAATCTCAGGCTAAAATGTCGCACATGTCTTTAACCATTCGAACGCCGTCCGCCGGGTGCACCTTGGCAATGAGGGCAAGTGACGGTATTCATACACCGTGTCCTCAGCCGGGTCGTGGACCGCAACACGGCGGCCATCAGATTCAGTTTGAACGCAACACAGACTGGCTGACAGCTCCCCGCCAGAGCCGGTGACTTCAAAGACATCATGATCCCCTGCTGGATGCGGGGGAAGATGAGGATCTATGCCTCTGGCATAGCTTGTATTGAGCGTCTTCGGTGTCTCTGCTGTCGGTACATCAGTTGAGGGGTTCCCCGGCCACCGCCGGCTTCCGCACGGTGTTTCAAAACTGAAATCGGGCTTCGGAAGCTTTAGCCAATCAAGTGGAGGGCCGGAACTGCAGACACGAGCAACTTTGACTGACGACATCAGTGACACTCTCAGGCCCAAACGTCTGCCCTCATTATTGCGGCATATGGCCTACTAGCAATCATGGGGCGTGGCCGATGTGACTGACCTTTCGCCTGCAGTAGCTCATGAGAATCTATGCCGATTCAGGGGAGGGGTGCCAAATGGTCTCGTCACGTGACCCAGCGGCTGAAATGCTCGCGGAGCGTCGTCGCTGAGGCCGAAAATGTGCAGGTAGTATAGGTGTGCAGATAATACGACAGTGCAACTAGGCTGCCATATAGCAGTCAAGCCTTTCTCGCAACTGGATTTTGTATACAAGTATGACTAAACAACCGTCTTTACGTCAGTTCAGTTCGCACCACTATTGAACAGTAGTTCTAGTCAAGCTGCGCGTGTCACCATGACCCGGGAGCACGAGACCTTGCAGCTCTGGTCAAATGATGTGAGCCGAAAGGTTGGTTTCACGATGGTTGTCATAGCCTTACCTCCCTCGAAGGCCGCTGCACGGGATCACGCGTAGCAAGGGAGGCAACTGCTGCGCTGGGCAATGAATAATAATAAATAATAATTACGGTATTTATAATGCGCTTATCTTATAATAATTATAACTCAAAGCGCGCACTCACAACTCGCGCACGCATGCGCACGCAATGACTCACGTACCACAAACAGTGAAATACATTACAACGGTCAGCTTGGGGTGGGGAGTGTGGTGGTATAGTGCTAAAACTGTTGAAAGAGGTGAGTTTTGAGGGCGGACTGGAAGGAGGAGAGAGAGTGTTTCTGACGGAGAGAGAGTGGGAGAGTGTTCCAGGTGGATGGACCGTAGACGGAAAAGGAGCGGGGGCCGAAAGTGTTAAGTTTGGTGCGAGGGATGTGGAGGCGGAGAGGGTCGGAGGCAGAGCGGAGGGAGCGGGAAGGTGTGTAGGGGTGAAGTAAGTAGGAGAGATAGGCAGGATAGGCATATAAAGGGAAGCAATACGAGTAGTAATAATAATAATAATAATGGCTACTTATATGGCGTTTATCCTTCAATAGCTCTAAGCGCTTTACAAATAAAGACTGGGAGTGGAGGGGGTCATAAAACCAGAGAAACAACGGATTCTGCAATACACACGCACACACACACAGGTACATAATGACAACGAACTGAGCTACCTTGGGGTATCAAACACTGAGGTGAGTCTTTAGGGCAGATTTAAAGGCAGTGAATGAGGGAGAATGTCTAATGTCTATAGGTAGAGAGTTCCAGACAACAGGTCCAACGTGCGCAAAACAACGGTCGCCTCTGGTTTTGTATTTGAAGAGCGGGACTCTGAGAAGGCGCGTGTCATTATTTGAACCGGAGGGAATGAATGAATGAATGATACTTTATTTCTCAAGGATGGAAACAATAGGCGCACAGGCCTCTTTTCATGTAGTTTGTCCTTGCTAAACTACAATATTAAAAGCAACATTAAAACAATATGTTAACAGCACAAAACAAGCGGCTACACCCACAGGCCACTTGTGTTACATTCCGATACAAGTTCCAAAGTCGCTGAAGATTACACACACACACAGCAAAATGACAGGGTCTTGGGGGGGGGGGGGGGGGTGCGATGTAAAGTGTGTTTATAGAAAGCGACTGCACACTTATGATACAGCTACTCATGTGTAGGAATTTAGCGAGCAGGCAAAACACTACGATAAAGAGACTGAGATATTATGTAAAAGCTAACAAGTGCAAAACGGAGGACCACAGGAAATCATTGACATGACTCTTTTGGACATATTATCTACGTTTCTTTCAAGTTTGCTCGGAAATGTATTTAAAAACTTTCGTCCTAAACAATGGAAGATGTCTCGTTTGCTGTATATGTGGAGGAAGTGAGTTCCATAAATAGGCACCCGCGTAAGAAAGGCTGGATTTAAACAAGTCAATTCGGGGCCGCAATGACGAGACTGTTCCTCAAAGTGCTGTAAACCCTTTCGCTCTCAGTGAAAAGCTTAGCCAGATAGAGAGGGGCTTTCCCGTTCAGTGCTTTGTGCGTAAGTACGCACTTATTAAACGTAAGGTGTTGATGTAAAGGAAGAAGCCCTGTTGCCTGAAGCTTTTCCTCCAAAGTTAGAGAGGGGATTGGGAGGATCAGTTTAACTGCGCGATTGTACAGAGAATTAATCCGCTTAAGGTTAGCCTTACTAAAGCCGTCCCAAATAGTACATGCGTAGTCAATGTGAGGTTTTATGTAGGAGTTGAAAAATAGCTTTCGTGTCTTAGTATCAATGATAGATTTTAATCTTGACAGTAAAAATAGCTTCTTTGATAATGTTTTCCCTAGTTGTGTTAGATCAGGCAACCAGCACAGTTGATCATCAACAATTACCCCGAGGATTGATTGTATGATTGTACATTGCTTAACGTCCCGACAGCAACAAGGCTTTCTCAGGACGTGCCTGCACTGCTTGTGAAAAAAAATAAATAAACAGAACATTGAATGTATGTCGCCATCTGGTCAAATACGTTAAATAAACCTAACACATGGGGCCTAAATAAAGCTAAGACCATTTAGCAACACACATCCAATATCAAGAGCTACAGGCAGTGCAGACAGTAGGGAGAGTTTTAAAAAGGCAAATACAGGTGAATGGACAAAGGGTAGACAGAAACACATGCCCCAGAATAGAGAGAAAAACTCACCCTGTGGGGCTGACCAGGGTGACCCTGGGAACTAAAAAGTACCTAACCCCACCCAGGTCCCCCAGGGCAGACCCAGGTGGGGGTAATTACCCCGAGGAGGCGATATTCCTTGACTTGCTCAATGGGAACTGAATCAAAAGAGAGGTTAAGTGAATGGGGGCGGAGCTGATGCTTTTGGCGTGTTGTGATTAGCATGCTTTTCGTTTTGGATGGATTTACAAGCGTTTGATTATTTTTGCACCACAGTGAGACCTCCTGAAGACTAAGCTGAAGATTGCTTGATATTTCAGGTACAGTTTTCCCGCCAGCGTGAAGAATTGAATCATCGGCAAACATCAGTGTCACATTCGGTATTTGGATTGGATATATGAAGTGGAACTGAGATCATTTATAAACAAACAGAAAAGTAACGGTCCTAGTATGGATCCCTGGGGCACGCCATACTCAACACGCTTTTCAGAAGAGAAGGTAGCATTGGTGTACACAGTTTGGAGCAGGAGGGAGTGTATACTGAAGAAGATCAGTGAGATAGGTAAGGGTAGAATAGTTAATAGCTTTGTAGCACAGACAGGCGATTTTGTACACTCGTTTGACTGGCAGCCAATGAAGTTGTCTCAGAATAGGAGTGATGGGCTGATGCTGTGAGGCGCGGACGATGAGACGTGCAGCACAATTCTGAACTCGCTGCAATTTCTGAATGAGAAACTGAGGGAGGCCAGCTAATAGTCTAGCAGCTGCCCTTCCGAGACGACTGATCAGCCCTTTACGAGATAGTGATTTTCTAGAGAGTAACAAAGGTTTGGGTATATCAAAATGAAGTCTAGTATGAATAAAAGCAGTGCGCACTCGTTTTAAACCGCCGGAGAATGGAGACATTTTTCTGTAGCACATTTTGTTTCCAGTATGGCTGCAGACGAAACCAGGACTGTAACGGCCATGTTTACAGGGGATCAGTAGTTTACACGGGTCTCATTGTTCCTGTATTCAGTGGTAGTATGCACTATATGTCACTTAAAAGGATTTCATTTTTTAAAGTAATATTTTCACACTTAGATATATTAAGAGAAGAAACAATTACGAAAACGCTTGCCTTGAACTCAAAATTAATATCGTTTCTCAACAATAAGGTATCCCAAAATCACGTGATCAAAACATCACGTGATGCCACGACCTCCGCGGACGTGAATTTCGGTGTGCCGACGGGTTCTTTTTGATTTGTTCTACATAAGCTTGTTTGTTTAAAAAAAAAAAAAAAAGCAAACGTGTAAAGTTGCTGTGTGCATTTTTACGGCTTGATAAAGGTTTGTCACGTTTATTTCCATTCACTTTACCATCGCTTTGCCCGTTTCATTTCGACAACACAGCACCAAAACAAAACGCAACCCACAACACAAACGCTATCTTCAAAACCTATGCTGCATTCTGTAAAAGAAAAAGAGTGCCACACCACTTGGTTTTAACTGTCATGGCTGAGCAAAGTTTCGGAACTTGATTAATTATTTTATGCAGCAGTAACATTTATTTTAATCAGTTGCACTGACAAGCTATGTTGTGATGTGCGATCACTGCCAGTGCCAATTATGCAGTCTCAGTGATCACTGATGGTACAGTACACTTCACACTGACAAAAAAAATACACAGCACAATGTGAACACGCTTAGAAGTTCATGCAATGCTTTGTTTAAAATTGAACCCTATCTTGCTAGCCTATGCAGTAGCCTACTGCACAAAAGAGGAACTTATTTTGCTGCTGTGTTATTTGCAGTTTGTCTGCATATAGACATTTGCAGTTCGCTGCAAGGATTCTTAGCAGCTGACATTAGCACTGACATATATATTGGGATTAAAACGAGAAAGAAAACGGAGAAAGGTGACACAGAGATGATTTAATAAATCAGTCAAGTGATCAAATGAATGAGATATCTATGTTTTATGATAAACAGCTAGTTATGGGAGGGAGGGGGGGGGGGGGGGAGGAGACACATACTTTATAATGTACACGCACTATTTCTTTCAGTAAATGAAAAGAAAAGGGGAGACTGCCAGTGCTAATATTTTAGGAAGGTTACAAAGTAAAGTAGATAATAGCACTGTCAGGGGAGAGAAATGTGCATGATCGACCAGTGATCATAGATCTACTGTGCTTTGGCCACACTAGATCTATGATCACTGGTCGATCATGCACATTTCTCTCCCCTGACAGTGCTATTATCTACTTTACTTTGTAACCTATTTCTTTCAGTGTTTCCATCACCCACTCATAACACCATTAGACTCGATGAGTTGTCATGTTTTGAGTGGTTTACAAAATACATGTACTTGTTGCTGTTACATTATCTTCTTACTGGTTTTGACATTTCGCTGTAAGATTTACAACTCCACCAGGGAGGCCCCTTTGGGGGCTTAACTGCCTGTCCCAAGTCAGGATAAAGGAGGAGGGTTAGGCGTGGGGCTAGCGACTCCACCCTGTAAAAAGAAACTTGCTACGGAAACGACAACAAGGGAAAAAGCGACAACCGGCGCTGGGAGCGAAGCAGACCAGGAAACTGGACTTATGACGGATGGGGACCAAAGCCGCAAGGACGTCTCCACCCCGATAGCGGAACTCCTGACGCCAAAACGATGGATCAGAATTGGATGCTGGAACGTGCGAACGCTCTACCAGACTGGAAAGCTGGCGCAAGCAGTAAGTGAACTGAACCGCCACAAACTAACCCTCATGGGAGTATGCTGAAACCCATTTGGAGGACCACAAGCCTGAGCATCCACACCAAGCTAAGAGCAACGTGCTGAATGTCCTTCTATATGGGTCAGAATGCTGGAAATCCACTACCGCTACGGAACGCAAGCTGGACGGAAGAGAGCAGGCGCAGACAGCATCGCTGAAACCATCGCCACACGGAGATGGAGATGGCTAGGCCACGTTTGCAGAATGTCACCTGACTCATTACCAAGGGTGGCACTGAGATGGACACCACAGGGGAAGAGAAACCGTGGGCGACCAAAGGAGACGTGGCGCCGAACCGTGGAGCGAGAGCTCAAGAACAGAGGCCTTACTCTGCAAACAGCACCCAAAATAGCAGCTGACAGACAAAAGTGGCGCTCCCTTGCCGTCGCCTCAAGCACCAGACGGCGCAGAGAGGACTGAATGAATGTAAGATTTACAGTCCCATACTTTAAGCGTGTTCCCCCTAACGCACACAGAGGTTGACTGTATCATTGATATGTGTGTGTAGGTAGCGTTTGGTTTTGTTTGAGGTGGCAGTTTTGGCCTCACCTTTAAGTTTGGTGCCGCTGTGCATGTGGCCACCAGTACTATTTACAGAACTGATGACTGCATGTGCAGGCTAGTTCACGGTATCAAAATGTGAACTGGGCAGCCTATTGTTTGAAGTGATCAGTGGTAGCAACATCCATGATGTATGTGTGCATTTGGCCACTGGTACTGTTTACAAAGGTGCTGTTTACAGAACTAGTGGCTGAGTATGCATATTATTATTAGTACTGTTATTGTTATCAGGTGTGGCCTTATCTCTAAGTTTTGGTGCCCCTGTGCATGAGGCCAACAGTACTTTTCACAGAACTGATGGCTGCATGTGCAGTGTGGTTAACTGTACACATGAAATTTGTAGGTGGGCAGCTAAAATACAGGCAGTCAATACAAGCCACTTGCTTAACCTGAAGTCTCTATATATAGATTTTACAGTCCACTAATGCCCATCAGTATACAATTGTGCATGTCTTTTGTGGGTGTTCTGTGGTTTTGTATGTGGGCTGGGGTTGAAATGGGGCGGTATGGCACCTATTACCGTGTATGTAAAAAACCTACATTACAAACAAACATAAATTAATAATTTTAATAGTTATTTGGGTTTAACGCCGCGCGGTAGACTACGGCCATCTCACGGCAGTTAAATAAATAAGATAAAGTAAGTCAAAGATACCTGGGACATAAGAATGCTAAGTAAAGTATAGATTATGATCATGCACAGATGTACATTGGTGGATGTTCTGCGGTTTTGTGTGTGTAACTGGATTGGGGTTGGGAGCGAGCGATACTGCACCTATTACCATGTACGTGTATAAGACATAAGACATTTATTCACCAAGTAAAACGTTACAAGGATTTTTGTGTGGCATGGCGACAGTAAAATATGTCCTCACTTGTAGGGCATTCATCATGTCATACACTTAGTTGGCGATCATCCTATATACAGCACTAAAAGATAGATAAACACAATATTAAACACAAATCAGTCATATGTCACAAATCATGGAATCACGTTGTTCCGTGCATGGTGATGTATTGAGGACAGCTTCTGGAAAAAAAAATGCATCTGAATCGAGAGGTTCTGGCTTTAAAAGCACGAAACCGCCGGCCAGAGGGCAGAAGCTCGAAGAGATGATTGACTGGGTGTGACAGATCTGACAGAATAGTACTGGTGGCCACATGCACAGGGGCACCATGGTGTATGTTCTTGAGCTGTATGCTGATGTGTATGTACAAAACCTACATTACAAACAAACAAAATAAATAAATAATTTAAATAAATAAGATAAAGTAAGTCTAAGGTACCTGGGACATATGCATGCTAGGTAAAGGATAGATTAAAAATTATGAACATACACAGATGTGCATGTCCTTCCTTTGGTAGGTGTTCTGCGGTTTTATGTGTGTATTTAGGTAAGGGTTGGGAGCAGGCAGTATGGCACCTATTACCATCTATATATGTGTATATTTTCTTGTTTGCTGATGTGTATGTACAAAACCTTCATTACAAGCAAACAAAATAAATAAATAATTTAAATATATAGTTATTTGGGTTTAATGTCGAGCAGGCGACCAATGCCGTCTCATGGCGGTTAAATAAAAAAGATAAAGTAAGTCAAGATACCTGGGACATATGAATGCTCAGTAAAGGATAGATTATGAACATGCACAGATTATGTGTCGTTTGGTGGGTGTTCTCTGGTTGTGGAGTGGGGTTGGGAGTGGGCAGTATTACCATATATGTGTATGTGAACATCAGCATATGTACAAAACCTACTTTTCAAACAAATAAAAATAAATAATAAATTTAAATAACTAGGACATATGAATACCAAGTAAAGGATATATTATGAACATGCACAGATGTGCATGTCCTTTAATGGGTGTTCTGTGGTTTTGTATGTGGGGTGGGGAGCGGGTGGTATGCACCTATTACCATATATGTGTACATGTTATGTTCACATCCTATGTGTACATGTATGTTCTCATCTTGTATGCTGATGTCCCCCACCCAGGTCTACCCTGGGGGACTTGGGTGGGGTTAACTACTTTTTAGTTCCCAGGGTGACCCTGGTCAGCCCCACAGGGTGGCTTTTCCCCTCTATTCAGGGGCATGCGTTTCTGTCTACCCTTGGTACATTCACCTGTATTTACCTTTTTTAAACTCTTCCTACTGTCTGCACTGCTTGTAGCTCTTGATATTGGATGTGTGTTGCTAAAGGGTCTAGTTAGGTTTATTTAGTGTATTAGACCAGCTGGCGACATACATTCAATATTCTGTTTAGTTTGGGTTTTTTCACAAGCAGTGCAGGCACGTCCTGAGAAGGTCTTGTTGCTGTCGGGACGTTAAACAATGTACAATCAATCATTTTATGCTGATGTGTATGTGCAAACATACATCACAAACAAACAAAATAATAAATTAATAAAATAAGTTGGGGATACCTGGGACCTATAAATATGCATGTTAAGTAAAGGATAGATTATGAACATGCACAGATGTATGCATATTGAAAACAAATTTCCTGTCCTTGGTGACCACTACCATACCACTATAGTGATCATGTGCATCAATGAATTCCTTCCATCCATAATTAAAAGGATAAATAATAAATAAATATGTAAGTGAATACATACATGAATCAATAATAAATAAATAAATAAAACATGTAATATAATAGAGAGGGCTACTATCTGTATTGTGTCTCATGCAGTCCTGATAAAGCTTAATCATAAGAGTCCTTGTGAGTACTTGAGTGCGGATTGGTTGAATTGGTTGCAAAAACTAAAATTTTATATTTAGGTGTTTAGCTGAACATGGTGATTTTGATGGAAACGGTTCGGAGATGGATTTCACTCTGCCTGGCTTGTGCTTAAGACCAGTCGGATACGAGTGTGCTTGACCAGTTAAAAATCCCATCTCCACTAATAAAATTTAAAAAAAAAGAGCAGACCTGCACTTAGAGCCGTTAGGCTGAAAAACAGACGAACAACATGCATGTTGTATCCGGCCAAAGAATGTTGAAGATGGTCGGCAGACACATTGCACAACATGCACAAAGGGAGTTTACTTTCGCTATGCTTTCCTCCCACAAAAGACCGAGTTCTATGGAAAAGGCTGTTTTCAAGACCAGGAAAAATAACGTATTTGACGTTGATAAGATGTTCAAATCAAAAATAATCTCTGTTTCAATTCAGGAGCAAAGTAAAGCTTCATCAACCGTGCGCGTCTGATTGACTTCTTTAGAAGGCTTCTCGCTGACCGCCATTTTGAAACTAGCGACGCGACCATGCTTACCGCATTAAAAATAATACTTTTAAACTTATTTTATCGTATATATGTATGCATGTTTACTTGCTGATGATTTTAATTTACTCACTGGAATAAACTTGTAACTTGTATGCTTGAAATTTTCAATGTTATGCACAAAAAATGTCTTGCACCTTATCTGGGCGGTGTACGAGGACTGGTTCCCTCACATCGAAAAATAGCTTTCGAAAAACACTTCTACAAAAATGTCTCCATCCTAAGGACAAATATTGTTGCCATGCATAAACTATATGGCATTAGTACTTTCGTTTCGTACCTGCAAACCATTGTTACTCTTTTGACGAACTACTTAGTCTGCAGAAATTGCGAAAAGCTGCTAGACTATAAGAGGGCATTGCAGTAATCAATGCGGGACAAGACTAAGGAGACGACCAGTTTGGTGGTAGCTTCAGTAGTGAGGTAATGACGGATAGAACTGATACGTCTTAATTCCAGAAAAGCAAGTTTGCAGACATGATTTACATGCTCCTTCATTTGAAGATCTTTATCAAGAAAAACGCCAAGATTACGAACTGAATCAGAAAATGAAATAGGTGCGTCATAGTAATGTCCCCTAATAGGGGCGCTGAGCCCATAGCGGCCCGGTGTCCGTCAGGGGACATAACTAGCAGATGTTTTCTCCTGTGAGCTGACAGCCCAGCAAAGCTTGTACGGCGAGGTTGTAAGTGTTGTACACATCAACACCATTGTAACGCGCACCAGCACAGCGCAGCCTCTACACAAGCAGTCACAACAGCAAGACCGTCACAACTTCACTGATAAGCAAAGGGTAATAATATTGCCGACACCAGTCATAGTTGGCTCGCGCACAGCAGTGATTGCCACGCCTTTTCAGCTATGGTCTGGTTTCCAAATGGAATATAAAAAAAACACCACGATCTTAATTCCACAAGTCATTTATTCAAAACTCAGCAGTTTATCAGGGAGATATGGGCTACTTGTCAACATCAGTCCTCAGGCTTTCTGCTAGGATTTAAAACTGTCCGTCACGGGGACAGACGGCATGACAAAAATTCCATCCCAGGTGCTCTACCGTCCATCGTGTACTTGAAACACATCAGGGTAAAGTTATTTTTTCCTGTCCCACAGACAGCCTTTCATTTTTTTCCGTCCCTGTCAAAAATGTTCTGCCAAATACAGAGAATTTTCCCTTAACGGAAAGCCTGATAATTGATGTCTCAGATACACCTACCTAAATGCAAAACTACAAGTAACTGGGGTGGTGAACAGAACGTATACAGTATAAATCTATAAATGATTTGATGCTTAATCTTCACAACCACAAAGTCTTCTAGGAATGTACATGTCCATAGTATGCACCGCAAGCCTTTATAATCTGATTTCCAACTCACCAGCATCTGTCCATCTTAACCCATTCACCCCAACACCCTACAGCAAGAGATGGATCAACCATGATAATCCAAGGGTAGTGCCAGATTAGCTTGGCGCCTTCAGGCGCCAAGCTAATCTGGCACTAACCTTGCATTATCATGGTCGATCCATCTTCTGCGACTTGTGCAGTCGTTCTGTGACAGAATTCAGGAAATATGGCCTTGGGGTTAAATGGGTTAACCTGCTGTTGCATGCGGACACTGGAGCTGTGAACAGTACAAGTGACTGCATGCACACGAGGGTTAACGCACTCAGGATATAAATAAAATCGAAGAATGTGCACAGCACTGGTGTGAAACACAAACCGCGTGGTCACGGCAGTGTATGACGTATTATGCCACAAAAAGGGAGGCCATCAAGCAAGCTCACACATTATAGTTATACCAGCATATTTCCCTGCACTGTCATGAAGGCGTTGATACTGGTCACACACACCCACCCAACACACACACGCGCCCTACAAGCACGCTCTGTGACTACCTCTCTCGCTAATGCTTCAATGGTACGTTTATATCTGCTGCAGACCATCAAATGGAATGTACAAACCACGTGATATCAATTCCACACTACGGAAGATACAGAAACGTACTTGTATCACAGTTCTAACTATCACAACGCGCTCAACGCTTGATCCCAAAATTCAACACTTGTACATGCACAATCACTCAAACACCCGCTTCCACCTGCAAGAGGCATAGATACTCATGAGCCCCTACAGTTGCAGGGGGTCATGAGAATCTGTGCCCTTTTTGCTGGCAGGGATGGGCACAATTTGCATCCTCATCAGGAGGAGAACATAAGCACATACTTGTCCTTGTGAAGGCATCAGACAGCCGAGGTCCACATGATGAGAAAGTGATCAACGGTCACTAATGTGTTCGCAGTTCACTTACAGGTTTTGCATTCACAATTTACATTGAAAAAATCTTACCTGCAACACACACCCATGACAGTTGTTTGCATTCAAAATGTATTTTTGAAAGAATCGGTGTGACTTACGCAGTCAAATTTCTCAACTTTGGGCATTGTGATATAAAGACTGCACAGCAGTTCTGATCGAATGTGGTAGTACAAGAGTGGTGCCAGAATAGCTTGGCGCCTACAGGCGCCAAGCTATTCTGGCACCACCCTTGAACCATCATGGCTGATCCACATCTTCTTGTAATAGGTCAGCTCAATCGGTTAAATATTTCACATGGAAAAATGCAACTCATTCTTCGGTAAGCGAGTCCCCACGGTACATGCGATACACAGCATCATGCCACGCTTGGCATCGCTCCTGAAGTTTGCGACACTTGCGCTCAGCAGCGCGTTGCTTGCCTTCCGTCTGCTGCAACACGCACATCAGGTCTGCGTTCTCCGCGTACAGGTCCTTGACGAGCGCACCCAGCTTGGAGGCCGACTGACGCTGCAGCACAAGAATGAGTGTCACAGATCTGCGCTTTCAAAATTATACTTTTAACCCTTTTAACCCAAAGGTCCCATTTCTCAAAATTTTGTACCACTTATAGGAGATGGACTGATCATAATTCAAGGGTAGTGCCAGATGAGCTTGGCGCCTGAAGGCACCAAGCTCATCTGGCACTACCCTTGAATTATCATGAGCAATCCATCTTCTGCTGCAGGGTCCCGGGTTAAAAGGGTTAAAGGTCACTTGTCATCTCATTTCCACTCATGTCCACATACTTACTGATTGTACAAAAAGGTCCTCAGGACAATGTCGGCTACAGATGGACTAAGTATGGTTGTACGCGGGTGAACTGCTGCCAACATCGTCCTGATGACCTATTGTGCGATGGGTGATTATCAAAATTCTACGAATATCGCTCAATGGCTCAAGACATAGTAAGTTAGTTAGTTATTTGGGTTTAACGCCGAGCAGTCAACTAAGGCCATCTCACGGAGGGATGGGTAAAGATATCACCCCCACCAGACTACATGCTCACCCTTGTTTCGTGACTGGGTGAGGTGGGTAAAATGGGACATTGCCACGAGCCGAACGCAGGGTATGAAGTGTGAGGGGTGGAGCATACAGCTGTTGACATTTGCCTGTGTCCCCATGATTCACCTGACGGGGAATCCGAGGTTGCAAACGGAGCTGATCCCTGCAAGCAAGATACATAGCTTCTCATGAGACCCTGCAGCCTGCAGGGGCTCATGAGAATCTATGCCTCTTGCAGATGGATGGAGATGTGTGACTAATTAGCCGTGTCGTACAGCCAGACTGAGATACAAGTCCACGGTTGCATCCAGCCGACACTGCATGTATTTTTTTCTCTTTATTACTATTATTATCATCATCATCATCATTATTATTACCATTATTATTATCATCATTATTATTACCATTATTATTACAATTATTATTATCATCATCATTATTATTACCATTATTATTATCATCATCATTATTATTACCATTATTATCATCATCATTATTATTACCATTATTGTTATCATCATTATTATTACCATTATTATTATCATCATCATTATTATTACCATTATTATCATCATTATTACCATTATTATTATCATCATTATTATTACCATTATTATCATCATTATTATTATCATCATTATTATTACCATTATTATTATTACCATTATTACTACCATTATTATTATTATCATCATTTTTATCATTACTATTACCATTATTATCATCATCATCATTATTATTATCATTATTGTTATTGTAACTGACCAGCTGTTTGTGCTGTACAGCCAGACTGCGGTACATGTCCATGGTTGCGTCCAGCTGTCCCTGGATGTAGAGTTTCTCCTCTTCCCACGCTTCCCGTTCGTGCCCACGTTCCTTCTCCGCTTCTGTTGATCACACACACACACAAATCATTACACAAATGTGTTTCCATACATTGCTCTTCATAGCATATTTGTTTCACAGCAGTCGGAGCGCTCAAGACAAATTTATTATTACAAATTCATAATAACCCATTCAGCCCTGACACGCTGCAGCATGAGATGGATGGACCATGATAATTCAAGGGTAGTGCCAGATTAGCTTGGCGCCGTCAGGCGCCAAGCTAATCTGGCACTGCCCTTGAATTGCCATGGTTCATCCATCTCCTGCAACTGATACATAGTCATTAGGCGACACCTCCAGAATCTGGAAAATGCGGCCTTGGGGTTGGCTGGGTTAAAGACAACAATGACGTCACAACAGTACAGGCGGTGAACTGACCACGATAGATAAAGGGTAGTGCACAATAGCTTGGTGCAGAGGCTTACGAATGAGCACAAGTGTGAAAGGTTGGCGGACGGAAAGAATGAAATTTACAAAATTAATAACCTCACAATGGAAATTACTGTATTCCAAACACTGCACCCTTTCTCACACAAATAGCAACAAAGTAGAAATTTCACGTCCAGACTGCAGGAGATGCCACAAAAATGCTCGGAAATGGCCCGCCTCTCTGTATTTTTAACCTTTAGACTGTCGGTAGCGATTTTTGTCGTGATGATTCCCTGCAGGATGTCAGGGTGTTGTTATTCCTGCAGGAATCATTGTGACAAAAACCGCTACCGACAGCCAAAGGGTTAACTACTGATGATTGTTCACCCAAGCACAACAGGATTATGCCACAATGAGCCACCCACCAGCCATGATCTTGTCCGCCAGCTGTGTGCGCTCCATCAGTGCCTCCTGCAGGGACATGGCGTGACGCTGCGTCTCCAGCAGGCTCACCTGCACACCAGGCAAACAAAATTAACCACTTAGCACTGACATGCTAGAACAGGGAAAAGATAATTAACCCACTCAGTCCTGATGCACTACTGGTGATGACTAACTATGATAGTCAAGGGTGGTGACAGAATCGCTTGGCGCCTGTAGGTGCCAAACTATTCTGGCACCACCCTTAAACCATCAAGGTCGATTTGTCTTTTTATCTGGTTTGTAACCTTCAGAGGGAATTTATACCTTCGGGACTTTCTACTTCAGAGCTCAACGTGCAAAAGCTTGCGCCGGACGCAAAAAATGTTTCTTACAAGAGGAACAATCTGAAATGAGGCTAGAATGAGGTGATGGTAGCAAGGCACTCTCCTCTTCCCGTCTCCTCCTTGTGATCGGCACCTGTACAGTGTCTGTCAAACACCGTACCATGAAGACACACTACGGTAAAAGAAAATGGCCATACTTTGCATACACACCCTGCAGTAAAATGGCTGCGCTTTGCAGACACCCTGTGGTAAAAAATGGCCACATGCTTTACAGACACATACGTTGATAAAATAATGGCCGAGCTTTACAGACACACCCCCTAAGATAAGAAAATGGCCGTGTTTTGCAGACACTCCCTACAACAAAAAAATCGCCATGCTTTGCAGACACACCCTATCGTGAAAAATCTCAGCCAGCGTAGTACACAACCAGAAACAACCAGAAACGACATCCTGGCGCCACCACGTACCTGCAGTCCGGTGAATGTTTCCAGTTCCACCATGCTTCCAGCTTTCTGTTTCAGCTGCTCCACCTCCCTCACCAAATGCGTCTGTCCCGCCGCCATTTCAGCACTCGTCTTCAGCAGCTGCACATGTTCAAACTACGCCTTCATGCATCAAGTTTTGTACTATTTAACCCATTCACTGGCAGAAAAAAAACGTGAACAGCACCCAGCTGCAAGAGGCAAAGAACCTCATGAGCCCCCGCATCCGTGGGGGCTCATGAGGTTCTATGCCTCTTGCTGACCCTGTTGATGTCCGCGACCCTTGGGATTGACGGGACTATGCAGTGTCCGCGACCCATGGATTGACGGGACTATTTAGTGTCCGCGACCCTTGGATTGACGGGACTATTCAGTGTCCGTGACCCTTGGATTGACGGGACTAAGCAGTGTCCGTGACCCTTGGATTGACGGGACTATTCAGTGTCCGTGACCCTTGGATTGACGGGACTAAGCAGTGTCCGTGACCCTTGGATTGACGGGACTATTCAGTGTCCGCGACCCTTGGATTGACGGGACTATTCAGTGTCCGTGACCCTTGGATTGATGGGACTATTCAGTGTCCGCGACCCTTGGATTGACGGGACTATTCAGTGTCCGCGACCCTTGGATTGACGGGACTATTCAGTGTCCGCGACCCTTGGATTGACGGGACTATTCAGTGTCCGCGACCCTTGGATTGACGGGACTATTCAGTGTCCGCGACCCTTGGATTGACGGGACTATTCAGTGTCCGCGACACTTGGATTGACAGGACTATTCAGTGTCTGCGACCCTTGGATTGACGGGACTATTCAGTGTCCGCGACCCTTGGATTGACGGGACTATTCAGTGTCCGCGACCCTTGGATTGACGGGACTATTCAGTGTCCGCGACCCTTGGATTGACGGGACTAAGCAGTGTCCGTGACCCTTGGATTGACGGGACTATTCAGTGTCCGCGACACTTGGATTGACGGGACTATTCAGTGTCCGTGACCCTTGGATTGACGGGACTATTCAGTGTCCGCGACCCTTGGATTGACGGGACTATTCAGTGTCCGCGACCTTTGGATTGACGGGACTAAGCAGTGTCCGTGACCCTTGGATTGACGGGACTATTCAGTGTCCACGACCCTTGGATTGAGGGGACTATTCAGTGTGGAATTTTCACCTTGCTTTCAAAGACATCAGTCTGCGTTCTCTGGCAGTGAAAGGGTAAATCCCACATGCGGGTGCAGCAAGTCCGGCAAACGGTTACTACAATATGTACTGCATGACCAGTGCACACCCATAGACTGAGATTCATTCCATGGGCAGAATGGTTGGAGGAAGAGGGAGCTCTAACTCTCCCCCCCCCTCCCCCCCGCCCTCCCAGCCCCATTAACCCTTTGGCTGTTGGTAGCGTTTTTTATTGAGATGATTTCTGCAGGAATCGTCATGGCAACAAATGCTACTGACAGCCAAAGGGTTACAAGAAAAGTAAGCGTTGAACTGTGACCAATACAAGTAAGCGTTGAACTGTGACCAATACAAGCGTTGAACTGTGACCAATACTGCTGTGCGCAGCCTCACCTTGTCCGTAGTGCGCTGAAGGAGATTCTGTAGCTTCTGCTTCTCCTCCTGCAAGTCGTGCAGTTGATCCTAGGGACGCAGGAAAAAAATGGCGAATAAACACAATGCAAGCAAAAGACTTTCAAATCAAGGAGATTCACTTTACATACTGTTTATCTTTCTTTAACCCCTTCCCTGCCACTGTACGTATACTTTACGGACATTTTCGTTTCAATGACCAAAAGCCAACTCTGTCCTAAAAAACATGGATACAAATTGTGGCTCAGCAAGAGGCATAGATCCTCATGAGCCCCCGCAGTTGCGGGGGCTCATGAGGATCTATGTCTCTTGCAGCCGGATTACGCTTATTTTTTCCCTCAGCAGTGAAGCGGTTAAAATAAAAGATTGTGACCAAAATACTGCAATCTGCAAGTAAACTTTATTTATCCCACGAATGGGCAACTGGAATTGCCCCTTCGTGGTATAAATACATTTTTTGACTTCCCTAAAAGTATCAGAGGTGTGATCCAATTTAATTAAAGCAAATCTGAAAGTGTGGTATGTAATAACACAAAAGATCAGTTATGCACAATGTCCTCCACAAAGACACAAGCATCCACACACACGCACACACACTCACACACACACACACACACAACACACACACACTACACACACACACACACACACAAAGCAACACATTCACACAAACATCAAGGTGGTCCGATTTTTCCCATCTCTTTTTCCCTTCTCCTACCTGTTCTTCTCTCTTTCTCTCTGTCTCGGTCCTGTCAGCTCGCTGTCTGAGGATGCGAACGGTCTCCTCCAGGCTCGCGTTGCTCTGGCGTAACAACTCGCATTCCTCCTGTACATGACACAGGCACTGAACAGACACTTTGTAACCACACTGCAGTCACCAGTACTGTTGACACCTTAGTGCACGACCACCGGTACTGGCGACCCCTTCAAGGTCAGTGGAAGCTGACTGTTTTGAAGGCTTTGAAGTCATCGTCAACTGCCAAGGAGTGTTTATGTACTCAGACCAACATGTAAAAAATGTTCCCAACATTGCAATTGTGAAAAAATTGTCACATGACTTCGTTTGTCAAATTCAAAGTCTGACAGGTAGTTTTGCAATAGTTTCATGCACCAACAGAGAGGTGCAAAAGCCCTGGGTACATTTGCCCTGGTACATTTACACTCAGATTAACCCATTTAACCCTATGGGTGCATTTCCAAATATTGGAGGTGTTAGCTAAAGACTATGTACCAGCTGCTGGAGATGGATCGACCATGATAATTCAAGGGTAGTGCTGGATGAGCTTGGCGCCATCAGGCGCCAAGCTCATCTGGCACTACCCTTGAATTATCATGGTCAATCCATCTCCTGCTGTAGGTCGTTAGGACTAAATAGGTTAAGGTGATCGAGGTATACCAACTCGGCCACACTGACACGTCAAAAGGAAACCATGTTTCTTCCTCTGACCCTCAACTGTTGGAATTACCAACTCGGCCACACTGACACGTCAAAAGGAAACCATGTTCTTCCTCTGACCCTCAACTGTTGGAATTACCAACTCGGCCACACTGACACGTCAAAGGAACCATGTTTCTTCTCTCACCCTCAACTGTTGGAATTACCAACTCGGCCACACTGACACGTCAAAAGGAAACCAGGTTTCTTCGTCTCACCCTCAACTGTTGGAATTACCAACTCAGCCACACTGACACGTCAAAAGGAAACCATGTTTCTTCCTCTCACCCTCAACTGTTGGAATTCAAACTGGGCGATGCGAGCTTCTTGCAACTGGTGGTTCAGCTGCATTATTTCCCCTTGTAAATGGTCCAGCGTGCCCTGCGCATTGAAAAATATCTGCATGTTACCAACGTCAAATATTCAACCTCACCGGCGCATTTTTCAAACGTTTTTGGGGTGTCGTCCAATGACTATGCACCGGTTGCAGGAGATGGATCGATCATGATAATTGAAGGGTAGTGCCAGATTAGCTTGGCACCTGACAGATCTGCACTACCCTTGAATTATCATGGTTGATCCATCTCCTGCTGTAGTGTGTCGGGGGCTAAAGAAGCCAATCAGAAGAAGTAAAGAAAATGCATGGAATTTGCGATCTGGTCATGCATTTAGCCATGCGGCTCTATCGCAAGAGGCATAAATTCTCAAGAGCTCCTGCGTCTGTAGGGGTTCATGAGAAATTATGCCTTATGCTGGCAAGAAGTCCACTTGCTTTGATCCAAGTTTGTTAGCTAGCTCATAGGGTTTAACACTGAGCAGGCCATCTCACAGCTCACTTGGACTCAAAGCTTCATCAAGTACAAATAAATAAACATAACAATTTCAAGCAGCATTATTTTTTTTTCACAAATGAGTGAGTTCAAAAGAAGAAGAAAAAGATGATTTCACATACAGCATCCTTCATTTATTATTATTTTTAGATATTCGAAAGTGGGACATAACAACACCTCCTTCTATGTAAATTATTTCGTTTATAACAAACTTTGGATATAGCAACAAGATAAACTGGGTTCCCAGGCAATTTGTGATATCCTAAGTTGACAGTAGTATACCTGTTTCATCTGCTGCTCCTCTGGACTGTGTGTGCGGACTGCCTCTACCTGCTGTATCACCTGTTCCAGCACCTTTTTCTGGCTCTCCTCATCCACCGTCTGAAAGTGAAACATTCAACCCCTTCACTGCCAGGAAAATGTTAACATCACAGAACTGCAAGAGGCAAAGGACCTCATGAGCTCCTGCAGATGCACTAACTTACCTTAGATGCACTAACTTACCTTAGATGCACTAACTTACCGCAGATGCACTAACTTACCTTAGATGCACTAACTTACCTTAGATGCACTAACTTACCTTAGATGCACTAACTTACCGCAGATGCACTAACTTACCGCAGATGCACTAACTTACCTTAGATGCACTAACTTACCTTAGATGCACTAACTTACCGCAGATGCACTAACTTACTGCAGATGCGGGGGCTCATGAGGTTCTTTGCCTTTTGCTGACCCTATTCATATCCGTGTTCCTTGATGGGACTATTCAGTGATGAATTTTCCCTAGCTGCTTGCAAAGACATAATTTTGTGTCTACTGGCATGTCAGACGCTGTACAGTCTCGTATAAACCTCACAACGTATGAGTGCATAAAAGTAGAAACAAAAACGGAAATGCAATCATACATAGTCGACTTTAAAGCAAAATCAGTGAAACATCTAACTGCCTGATACCAGCATCAGCTGGACATTTTTAAAGCACGCTGAGAACAAGATGAATTTTACCCGTGGAAACTGACCTCTAAATGACCCTGACTCTCCCTTTTTCCAAGGAGACAAATCTCATTACTGGGAATGTCTGAAGTGTTCAGTTGCCGCAACAACTCCTCATATGCAGTGGGAAAGGGAGGGAATGGTGCACCGAAAGCTCAGTTTTAAAAGTAAAATTCATAGTACATTTCACGCACTTTGACCATGTAATCAGGGTATAACCCATGTCAACAGCCTAGCAGCATGCATTTCTGTAGAAACTATCACAAAAAAAAAGAGAAAAAAGTTGAGTTCAACCCATTTAACCCCGAGTCCCTACAGCAGGGGATGGCTTCACTACCCTTGAATTATCATGGTCAAGCCATCCCCTGCAACTGGTACATAGTCGTTAGGCAACACCTCCAAAATGTGAGAAACGGGACCTTGGGGCTGAAAAGGTTAACTCACTGCAGACACAGTAGAGCCAGGCCCAGCGCTTTGAAGAGCCTGCAGGCGGAGGGCCCGCTCTTTCTCGCGTTCGAGTTCGTCAATCCTCCGCTCAAAGTTGGCTCGCTCCGACTCCTGCTGCTGATGTCCGCGGGCCAGTTTCTCCTTCAGGCTCTCTGCCATGCACTCCACCTGGGCACAGCACAGCACCATTAACACACCACACGTGTAAACTGACAGCGATGGCAATCATTAGTCATGGGGAAATAGCTTAGTGGATAAGACACTGCGCTGGCAGTCGTAAGATCCCAGGTTCGAAACCCCTGGCGGGCAGGAATGGGACGTGGACTTTTCCTCATTCCCATCGAGTCAAATTTACGCACATACTCGGCTTACATTGCCTGTCTGGCCTTTGTGTGTGCAGCACGCATAATCATCAAGTGCGCACGTTAAAAATCCCGTTAACGCTATTCGAAATGAGAAGGTCCGGCAGGGCTGGTGAAATGGAAACAAATATATCACATGCACCAAAGTTAATAGTAGGGTGGAGGTTTGCACATAAAGTAGCGCTTTGCAGCAGCAGGCTTTCAAAGCTCCAGCTTCCATCCTGACGGCGCCTTGAGGATCTTTAAATAGATGGATATGTGCGCCTCGGAGGCACCATACCATACCATACCATCTTAACCACTTTGCTGCCCCCAAAAGTGAAGACCAACCAAATGCAAGTGGCATATGCGGGGGCTCATGAGGTTTTATGCCACTTGCCGGTCCTATTACGTATCTGTGATCGAAAAGGGCTGGGGAACTTTGATGTTGAAATCAGGATCATTTCAGACAACACTTGCGGCCAGTGGCATTGAAGTCGTTAACCCATTCACTGCCGGTGAACGCAGGTTGTGTTGTGGAATCAGTTTAAATTTAACGTCAAACAACCCTAGCCACCAAAAGAACATGTATACAAAGTGGTTTCAGGAAGCGGCATAGTTTCTGGTGAGCCCCCACAAACTGCTGAGGTTCATGGCGGTCTACACCTCTTACAGTTGGGTGGTGGTCATTTCTCTCAGCAGTGAAGGGGTCAACGTATAATATAAATGTTTCCTGTAAAGTGCGGTATTTCAATACACCACCCACAAAAAAACACCGATTACTATTTACATTAATGGAAACAACGCTGACTTATAAAATAGATCCTGCTCAAATTTGCTGTGTGAAACAGTTATGCACGGGCCAACTGTGGCAGATGTCGGCCCGAAGACCCTCTGCACGTTGGGCATACCTCTTTGTTCTTGGCCTGAAGGCGGCGCACAGTTTCGCGCAGCATGTGTGCCTCTGCAGCGCGCTGCCGTTCCTGCGTCGTGAGTCTCTTCATGTCGGCCAACTCCTCCTCCAGCAGCTGGTTCTGTACGGCAAGTTCCTGGCGCTCCTCCTGCCAGCTCTGGCGCAACTGGTCCACCTGGCCACTCACCTCATCCTGACAAGACAGCAATCCCGTTTGAAGTCAGGAATTTGATATTTTGTTATAAATACTGCCTTGTCAGTGCAAGGCAAAAGACATTAAAGTTTTCATTTTAAATTATTTAACCCGAACGCCCTAAAGCAGGAGATGGCTCGTCCATGATAATTCAAGGGTATTGCCAGATTAGCTCAGTGCCATCATTTTGCAAAAACAGTAATAGTTCAAAACATGACCTACTGTACATCATTTGGAAATCAATAATATTCATTTTAGAAAGATATTGCTTGGACCAAACACAATCAATCAGAGCCAGAACTAACCCTTTCGGCGTCGGTAGTCGTGATGATTCCTGCAGGAATCATTGCGACTAAAACCGCTACTGACACCCAAAGGGTAGTCATGATGATTGCTGAAGGAATCATCACGACTAAAACCACTGCCGACACCAAAAATTTTAAGCACTGTCATTGTATTTACATTAACTGTCATGTGACTAGCTTGTCATTAATTGGCAAAACCTCACACGGTGCAACTGTCATGCAGAAAGGTGCAACACGCACGCACGCAAACAAACTGTGCTGATGACATGCAAACGTCAACGCTGACGAGATCAAGTTCAGGTGCCTGACAATGAACTGCACACCAAACTTCAATGCTCAAGTCTAACCCTCTGGCAGTCGGTAGCGCATTTTGTTGAGGCAATTCCTGCAGGACTCACCTCACAAAAAGGTTGACCAAGTTTAAAGAATATCCAAATGGTTTACCATAATCAAACTAAACCTCTGGCTGTTGGTAGCAGTTTTTGTCGAAAGAAATTCTTGCAAGAGTCACCTCGACAAAAATTGCTTCCATCAGCCACAGAGTTAACCCTTATCATTCGGAATACACCAGTGTGTGAAATAAGTTTGACTAAAATAGTTCAAGGGTAGTGCCAGAATAGTTTGGCGCCTCTAGGCGCCAAGCTATTCTGGCACCACCCTTGAACTAAAGCCATTGGTCTGTATCCTTATCTGTAAGTACTATAATGTAGCTTGCATAATTATGGCAGTGTACACATTTGAAGCTTTTGGCTTCAGTATGATATGGGTTAATACATACTTTGTACCCTCTTTGGAAAATGGATCAGACATGACAGTTCAAGGGTAGTGCCAGATTAGCGTGGCGCCAAGCTAATCTGGCACTACCCTTGAACTATCATGGCTGATCCCTCTCCGATGTGCCTTCAGAAGAATGTGTTAACAAGAAAAGTCAGATCAAAATGCGTGACATAAAAAAATAACCCAAACATTTGCCATCACATCTTGGTTGAAACGTTATTCGAGTGGGAAAAATGTGCACCCATCAAATGTGCCCAGGATTAAAAAAAACTGTCATCTGCCACACATCACTCTGTCAACCTGCTCAGAAATGCTCTGCAAGGGGAACATTTTCGCGCGGATTCTGTCGGCTCGCAGGCGCCGGGCAGTCTTCAAAAAGTGTAGAAATAAAATGGTGAAAAGAAACATTTCAGCCAAAAAGAGAGAAAGAGAGAAAAAAACCAACAAACTAAATAAAAGGTAAAACTCAAAAAGTGAGCGTTGATGCATGTGTAGATGTAAAAGAATGAACACAATTAACTCATTCAGCCCCGACACCCCACAGCAAGACATGGATCTAGCATGATAGTTCAACCCTTGAACTATCATGCTCGATCTGTCACTAGAATTGAAATACGGTCCTTCAGAGGGCAACTTCAAAATCTGGGGATTTCGGTCCTGGGGTGGAATGTGTTCAGGGTGGGTGGAAAGGTGGGGTGGGGAGGAGAAGAGAGGGTTTCAAGGGAACTGCCCCCACCCTCAAAATAAAAAATATGGAGAAACGTGACAAGAGAAGAGGTTTAATCGAACAAGAATAAATGGATCCAAATGTTGGACACATTAATACAACTGTCTGCCCCCCCCCCCCCTCCCCTTTCCCCTGTCATCTGATTATCAGCCAATGGAAACACTTTCGTATAAGTGAGATCTGCAATGAAAGCTGTGTCTTCTGACCTGCATTTCCTGGCGGATGGTCTGAGCGAGATCACCGGACTGCAGCTCCTGGAAAGCTGATCGCTCGGCCTCGAAATCCTGTCGCAGGGCTCCTAGCTCTTCCTGAAGGGAGACAATCTGCGACTCGTACTGGTTCACCAGAGACAGCTTCTCGCGCTCAAATAACGAATCTGCAAAGTGTTTTAAAATAAAGAAAAATAACTCTTAACCCATTTAGCTCCATGGCCCTACAGCAGGAGATGGATTGACCACAATAATTCAAGGGTAGTGCCAGATTAGCTTGGCGCCATCAGGCGCCAAGCTAATCTAACAATACCCTTGAATTATTGAGGTCGATCTATCTCCTGAAACTGGTACATAGTTGTATATTTGACAACTCCCCAAATTGAGCTTGGGGTTAAATGGTTTGTTTTCAACTACTTTTTCAAGAATTTTTTAAAATTTATAATCACTGCAGTTACGAAATTAGAATCTGGCAAAACCGCAGCTGCTGGCACTCGCAGTGTGTCAGTGTGTCTAGGTCAAGTCACTCTGTAGAGGTGGTCTCAAATTCAGAGCGGCTGAAAAATCAGAACATTTATGGTAACATGTTCACACCTGAGGCGCCGCAGTGGGAGATGGAATCCCAGTAGGCAAAGGTCCTCAGGCTGATGTCGGCCACAGTGAGCCTGCGTTCAACTGTGTGCTGGCCCACTGTGGCCAACATAAGCCCAAGTGTCTTTTGCTTACTGGCTTAGCCGTGAAAGTTCACGGGTAGTGACAGATTAGCTCGTGCCTGATGGAAAGTGTGCGGCTGTGCACGGGCAAGCTGTGTGTAGGCAAACAATGGCTGCCATGACTGATGACCTATCGCTCGCTGTGCAACGTATCTTCATATTTTGTATATACTTTTTAAAAATTAAAAATGCACTCACAAAGCTCCTCTGTATCTTGCACACCATCAGCAGGCGCGTGGTTGTCATGCTGCTGCTGATGTTGTTGCTGCTGCTGCCGTTGCAAGAGGTGACAGAAATCCTCTTTAAGTTTGCCTTCCAGAGAAGACACCCCCTGAAGGTAATATATAATCTGACAGGTTACTGCAATCGGTGCAAGCAAACGTTTTAATGAAATGTTTACGTTGAAATGATCCATAGTATGCGAATATACAGAGACATAAAAGAGACATAAACATATTCTTCCTCATTCACTGCCTTTAAATCTGCCCTAAAGACCCACCTGTTCGCTACCCCAATGTAGCTCAGTTCTTTGTCATTATGTACCTGTGTGTGTGTGTGTGTGTGTGTGTGTGTGTGTGTGTGTGTGTGTGTGTGTGTGTGTGTGTGTTGCAGAATCCGTTGTTTCTCTGGTTTTATGACCCCCTCCACTTCCACTCTTTATTTGTAAAGCGCTTAGAGCTTATTTAAGGATAAGCGCTATATAAGTAGCCATTATTATTATTATTATATAAAACTGATATGTACTGTGCACACATTTCTTAAGATGTTACAGAATCAGCTGTGTCCCCTACTGAAACAGTTGATTTCCTAAGCAAAACCATACAAAAACATTAACCCACAATGAGAACTATATAATGACTGAATATTACTTACAGCACTCACAGACGAAATAGATGTGGTAAGCACAGGGCATATACCAAGACAGATCACTCAGCACTGGGGAGACAAACGGTTAGATCCCCTGCCCCTTCCTTACAATACCCAACAGATACCAAGGGGAATCACTCAGCACTGAGCAGACAAAACAGTTAGATCCCTTGCCCCTTCCTTATAATACCCAACACATACGAAGGGGAATCACTCGGCGACGGAGAGACAAACAGTTAGATTCCCTGCCCCTTCCGTATGACACCCGACTGTTTGTTTGCGCAGATCAGCACCAGTAACTTCCCACTGTACGTGTACAAAATATTGACACCCCCACCTCCGCCAACGGAACAATCCCTGGTCTGCTACACTCCCTGCCTCCCAGGCTATCCTACTTTAGAAAACCACTAGTAAAAAGGTTTGCCTGGACCAACCCATTTAGCCACACTCCAGCAGGAGATGGATCGACCATGATAATTCAAGGGTAGTAACAGATTAGCTTGGCGCCGTCAGGTGCCAAGCTAACCTGGCACTACCCTTGAATTATCATGGTCGATCCACCTCCTGCAACTGGTTCTGTTGTTAGGTGACACCTCCAAACTTGGTAGTAAAATTTTTAAATGAGCCTTGGGATTAAATGGACTAGGGAGTTGAACAAGCTGTCAGCATGCTTCACTAACCTGGCTGAAAATGTTGCGTAGCTCATCTTCAACCCTCTCCATGACTGACGCTCTCGTTTCCGCCAGCTGCTGCTCGGACTTGGTGCGGTGTTTCTGAAGTTCAGCTTCGTAGCGAGACCGCAAATTGTCCAGCCTCTTTTCCAACTCCCCTTTTTCTTCTTCCAGTCCGCGGACCTTTTGCGACAATTTCTCTGTGTCGGACGACTGGTCCTGGCATTTCTGCACCTCTTGCTGGGCCTCTTGTTTGGCTCTGTTAAAAAGAAGGAACAGGGCTTTGTGAGAATAAATAATAGCCTTGGCTTGACTTCGCGAACGAAGATTTTATAGGAGTTGCCCACGACGTCTGCAGGCTTGTTCGTGGCTGCAGAGGCCAATCCGAGACAGGCAGGTTCGACCGCAGTGGCTGCAGGGGAAGGTCTGGCCAGGGTTCTGAGCTGCGGCATCTCTGTTTTTTCTCCTGAGCCGCTTGTCCTTAAGGCTAGCTCTGCGAGAGTCCTCAAAGGAGACAGCTGCCTTGTAAATGGTGGAGCGCCAGGTGTCACGGTCCGCAGCAAGCGAAGACCACTGGTGGTGGTCGATTTGGCAGGCACTAAGTGACTTCTTGAGACAGTCTTTGTATCTCTTCTTTGGTGCCCCTCTGTCACGGTGTCCAGTAGCAAGCTCGCCGAACAGGGTGATCTTTGGTAGGCGATGATCCTCCATCCTGGAGACATGCCCTGCCCAGCGGAGCTGTGTCCGCAGCAGCAAAGCCTCGATGCTCACAGTTTCAGCCTGTTCAAGGACCTCGACGTTGGTGACATAGTCACTCCAGTGAATGCCCAGGATGGTACGCAGGCAGCGCTGGTGGAAGCGTTCGAGGAGTCGTAGTTGGCTGCGGTAGAGGGCCCAGGACTCGGAACCATACAGCAGGGTGGTGAGGACCACAGCTCTGTACACGCTGATCTTGGTGCCTGTTTTCAGCTGTTGATTGTGCCACACCCGCTTGAAAAGTCGCCCGAAAGCACTGTTCGCTTTTGCCAGCCTGCTGTCAAGCTCCTTGTCCAGCTTGGCGTCCGACGTGATAATGCAGCCAAGGTAAGTAAACTGGTGCACTGACTTTAGTTCAGACTCGCCAATGGTGATGTGAGGAGGGCGATACACTGTCTTGGGTGCCGGCTGATGGAGGACCTCTGTCTTTTTCAGACTGACCTCGAGTCCAAAGAGCTGGGCAGCATCTGCGAAGCAAGACGTGATGCGCTGCAGGGCTCTCTCTGTGTGTGCAACGAGGGCAGCATCATCAGCAAAAAGCAGCTCACGAATCAGTTGGTCTAGGGTTTTCGTGTGGGCCTGCAGTCGTCTGAGGTTGAACAGGCTGCCATCGAGACGATACCTGATGTACACTGCATCGTCATCATCGAGGTCCACTGTGGCCTGCTTCAACATCATGCTAAAAAAGATGGTGAAGAGGGTCGGTGCCAGCACGCAGCCCTGCTTTACGCCGTTGAGAATAGGGAATGGTTCTGAGAGGTCATTGTTGAGTCTGACCTGGCCTTGCTGGTCCTCGTGTAGCTGGACAATCATGTTGAGGAACTTTGGGGGACAGCCAAGTCGCTCCAGGATCTGCCACATGCCTTGCCTGCTCACAGTGTCGAACGCTTTTGTTAGGTCGACAAATGTTACGTACAGCCCTTTGTTCTGCTCGCGGCACTTCTCCTGTAGCTGTCTCAGCACAAAGACCATATCGGTGGTGCTCCTGTTTGCTCTGAAGCCACACTGGCCCTCTGGGAGTTGGTCTTCAGCGATGGCAGGTACCAGCCGATTCAGGAGCAGCCTTGCAAGGATTTTCCCAGCAATGGACAGCAGGGTAATTCCCCGATAGTTGGAACAGTCAGACTTCTCGCCTTTGTTCTTGTACAGGGTGATAACGACTGCGTCACGGAGATCTTTTGGTAGTGTTCCTTCCTCCCAGCAGCAGAGAAAGAGGTCATGGAGCTTGTTGTGCAGTGCTGTGCCTCCATGTTTCCAGATCTCTGGCGGTATTCCATCAATGCCTGCTGCTTTGCCACTCTTGAGCTGGTGGATGGCTGTGAGGGTCTCTTCAGCGGTGGGCGGTTCGTCCAATTCAACCTTTACTGGGAGGTGTGGGATTTGTAGGATGACTGCTTCTTGAACAGTGCGCTCAGCGCTGAAGAGGCTCTGAAAGTATTCCGACCAGCGATTCAAGATGGAGGTATTATCTGTGAGGAGTGCCTGGCCATTCGCGCTTCGCAGGGGACTTTGTACCAGGTGCCTGGGGCCATACACTGCTTTCAGTGCTTCGTAGAAGCCCCTGTAGTCACCATTGTCAGCACAAAGCTGGGTCCTCTGTGCAAGTCTGGTCCACCACTCATTCTGGAGATCTCTGAGCTTGCGCTGGAGACTGCTGCAGACGAGGCGGAAGGCAGACTTCTTCACAGGGCAGGAAGGCTGGGCTAGGTGGGCCTGATGGGCGGCTCTTTTTTTTGCTAGGTGTTCCTGGATCTCTACATCGTTTTCGTCAAACCAGTCTTTGTTCTTCTTTCTGGCGAAACCCAAGACTTCTGCAGAGGATTTTGCAATAGCAGTTTTCAGTTGTTCCCAAAGTGTTTCAGGGGAGGAGTCTACTGGGTCCGCTGTGTCTTTGAGCCTGCGCTGTAAATCTGTCTGAAAGGCAGCTTTCACATCGTCACGCTGAAGGCTGGCAACATCAAGCTTTTTCTTGGGGGGCCCCCATTTCTTGGGTTTTGGCTTGAAGTGGAGCCTGAGTTTGCAGCGGACAAGGCGGTGGTCAGTGTGGCACTCTGCGCTGGGCATCACTCTGGTGAGGAGGACGTCACTGCGGTCCCTCTGACGCACTAGGGCATAGTCGATAAGGTGCCAGTGCTTGGAGCGAGGATGCATCCAGGTGGTCTTTCGACTGTCCTTTTGCTGAAAAGTAGTGTTGGTGATGACCAGTTGCTGCTCCGCACAGAACTCCAATAGTAGGCGGCCATTGTCATTGCAGTTCCCCACGCCATGCTTGCCGAGGACTCCTTTCCAGGCTTCAGAGTCCTAGCCCACTCTGGCGTTGAAGTCGCCAAGGATGATGACTTTGTCGTCTGCAGGGGTACTCTGTAGGAGGCTGCGCAGGTCAGTGTAAAACTTGTCCTTTTCAGCAGGCTCTGCCAGGAGGGTTGGGGAGTACACACTGAGAAGGGTGACGTGCTGCTGGTGTCTCAGTGGGAGGCGCATGGACATGATGCGGTCTGAGTGGCCCGTTGGTAGGTTTTCCAGCTTAGTCGCAATGGATGTCTTGACCATGAAACCCACGCCTGAAAGCCGTCTTTCTGATGCAGGCCTGCCTGACCAGTAGAGGGTGTACCCAGCACCAAGTTCTTGGAGGCTGCCTTCGTCCGGAAGGCGTACTTCGCTGAGCGCGGCGATGTCGATGTTTAACCTCCGCAATTCATGGGCAATGAGGGCGGAGCGACGTTCAGGGCGTCCGCTGTCTGCTTTGTCGAGCATGGTTCGGACGTTCCAGCATGCTACGTTGAGTCCGGTCGTGGTCGTCATGAGAGTGGATCCGTTATTCTTATAAATAATAAAATAACAAATAAATCAGCGCATTATAATTATAGGCCCTTTATCCCAACTGAAAATCGGCTCAAAGCGCCGCTGCGAACTGAACCCAACAAGCACGCTCACGTGAGTCAGGCGCATTCACTCACACACTAAACACAAACACAGATCATTCATGTGGTGCTAAGGGCAAGCTCAAGCGAACTACTGAGTTTCTTTTTGTAAATTTAAATCGTTTGTATTTGAAATTTGATTAACCCTTTTAGCCCCAAAGTTCCATTTTTCAATTTCTGGAGATGTTGCCTAATGACTATGTACCAGTTGCAGGAGATGGATTGACCATGGCTTGAAGGCGCCAAGCTAATCTGGCATTACCCTTGAATTATCATGGTCAATCCATCTCCTGCTGCAGGGACTTGGGGCTAAATGGGTTAAGTGGGCTGAAATTGATACCAAAGTCGTGGGGGCGAAGAGCCACAGTACCCAGAGAATGAACCCCGGATGACGAATGGTTCAAATCCATTACATCAGATGTTTAGAGTGACCACCATAATCAGAGATCGCCTGTCATGAAAGACCATCATACAGGTGGCTGTAGCTGTGACTGTAGCTGTGGCTGTAGCTGTGGCTGTAGCTGTGATTTTAGCTGTTGCTGTAGCTGTGGCTGTAGCTGTGACTGTAGCTGTAGCTGTGACTGCAGCTGTGGCTGTAGCTGTGACTAGCTGCGACTGTAGCTGTGGCTGTGACTGTGGCTGTAGCTGTGACTGTAGCTGTGACTGTGGCTGTAGCTGTGACTGTGGCTTTAGCTGTGACTGTGGCTGTAGCTGTGACTGTAGCTGTGGCTGTAGCTGTGGCTGTAGCTGTGACTGTAGCTGTGGCTGTAGCTGTGACTGTAGTTGTGGCTGTAGCTGTGACTGGCTGTTGCTGTAGCTATGGCTGTAGCTGTGACTGGCTGTTGCTGTAGCTATGGCTGTAGCTGTGACTGTAGCTGTGACTGTGGCTTTAGCTGTAGCTGTGACTGTAGCTGTGGCTGTAGCTGTGACTGTAGCTGTGGCTGTAGCTGTGACTGTAGTTGTGGCTGTAGCTGTGACTGGCTGTTGCTGTAGCTATGGCTGTAGCTGTGACTGTAGCTGTGACTGTGGCTTTAGCTGTAGCTGTGACTGTAGCTGTGGCTGTAGCTGTAGCTGTGACTAGCTGCGACTGTAGCTGTGGCTGTAGCTGTGACTGAAGCTGACTGTGGCTGTAGCTGTGACTCTAGCTGTGACTGTGGCTGTAGCTGTGACTGTGGCTTTAGCTGTGACTGTGGCTGTAGCTGTGGCTGTAGCTGTGACTGTAGCTGTGGCTGTAGCTGTGGCTGTAGCTGTGACTGTAGCTGTGGCTGTAGCTGTGACTGTAGTTGTGGCTGTAGCTGTGACTGGCTGTTGCTGTAGCTATGGCTGTAGCTGTGACTGTAGCTGTGACTGTGGCTTTAGCTGTAGCTGTGACTGTAGCTGTGGCTGTGGCTGTAGCTGTGGCTGTAGCTGTGACTAGCTGCAACTGTAGCTGTGGCTGTAGCTGTGACTGAAGCTGACTGTGGCTGTAGCTGTGACTCTAGCTGTGACTGTGGCTGTAGCTGTGGCAGTAGCTGTGACTGTGGCTTTAGCTGTGACTGTGGCTGTAGCTGTGACTGTAGCTGTGGCTGTAGCTGTGGCTGTAGCTGTGACTGTGGCTTTACCTGTGACTGTGGCTGTAGCTGTGACTGTAGCTGTGGCTGTAGCTGTGGCTGTAGCTGTGGCTGTAGCTGTGACTGTAGTTGTGGCTGTAGCTGTGACTGGCTGTTGCTGTAGCTATGGCTGTAGCTGTGACTGTAGCTGTGACTGTGGCTTTAGCTGTAGCTGTGACTGTAGCTGTGGCTGTGGCTGTAGCTGTGACTAGCTGCGACTGTAGCTGTGGCTGTAGCTGTGACTGAAGCTGACTGTGGCTGTAGCTGTGACTCTAGCTGTGACTGTGGCTGTAGCTGTGACTGTGGCTTTAGCTGTGACTGTGGCTGTAGCTGTGACTGTAGCTGTGGCTGTAGCTGTGGCTGTAGCTGTGACTGTAGCTGTGGCTGTAGCTGTGACTGTAGTTGTGGCTGTAGCTGTGACTGGCTGTTGCTGTAGCTATGGCTGTAGCTGTGACTGTAGCTGTGACTGTGGCTTTAGCTGTGACTGTAGCTGTGGCTGTGGCTGTAGCTGTGGCTGTAGCTGTGACTAGCTGCGACTGTAGCTGTGGCTGTGGCTGTGACTGAAGCTGACTGTGGCTGTAGCTGTGACTAGCTGCGACTGTAGCTGTGGCTGTAGCTGTGACTGAAGCTGACTGTGGCTGTAGCTGTGACTCTAGCTGTGACTGTGGCTGTAGCTGTGACTGTGGCTTTAGCTGTGACTGTGGCTGTAGCTGTGACTGTAGCTGTGGCTGTAGCTGTGGCTGTAGCTGTGACTGTAGCTGTGGCTGTAGCTGTGACTGTAGTTGTGGCTGTAGCTGTGACTGGCTGTTGCTGTAGCTATGGCTGTAGCTGTGACTGTAGCTGTGACTGTGGCTTTAGCTGTAGCTGTGACTGTAGCTGTGGCTGTAGCTGTGGCTGTAGCTGTGACTAGCTGCGACTGTAGCTGTGGCTGTAGCTGTGACTGAAGCTGACTGTGGCTGTAGCTGTGACTCTAGCTGTGACTGTGGCTGTAGCTGTGGCAGTAGCTGTGACTGTGGCTGTAGCTGTGGCTGTGACTAAATGATGGTCTTTCATGACAGGGGACACTTTTTGCCCTTCAAGACTTAATTCTGGTGAGAGAGCACATGCGTCTTTTGAAACCACTTTTTTTTTGTGCAAAAAAGGTGGCCGCTGAAAAGATTCTACTGTACTTGATTTACATGGCTTCTAGTCTTCATAGTTCAAGGGTAGTGCCAGATTAGCTTGGTGCCATCCATGGCGCCAAGCTAATATGGCACAACCTATTTTGCCTATTTCCACCTCCAACTTTGTAAGGATGAAAGAATTAATTCATTACACCCTGGGGATGAAATCAAATTTTTTATATAGAGATATCCTTTAAGGGCTACATCACAATCCTGGAGACAGATTGACCATGATAGTTCAAGGGTGGTGTCAGAATAGCTTGGCGCCAAGCTATTCTGACACCACCCTTGAACTAGCATGGTCAATTTCCACCCTGTCATAGCATGTCAGGGCTTTATGGGTGAATTCAAATTACAGGGCTGTTCTACACAATCTGTCTGCAAGAACTTTTCCTAAACGTGCCCACTGCTGACGAATTACGCACCTCTGTGCCAGGTCCTTGATCTGCTGGTTGTGTTGCACCTGCTGCAGGTTTAGCCGAGACTCGTACTGCTCCAGCAGGTCCTGTTTCTCCATAGTGAATGCATTCTGCAGTTCCCGCTGCTGTTCTGCTAGGCGCTCCACCAGCTTACCGTGAAACTCTTCTGCCATGCGGGCCTGCCCAAAAAATGTTCATTTTCGATACTCCCCGATCTCTGGTGGAAGCCTCGTAAGCCACCTATGGCATGAAGAGGGTTAAACCCACTGCGCATGCACCCACTGGTACTGCAAACAATACCAGTGGCTGCAATCACAAGGGGGTTAATTAACCCATTTAGCCCTGATGCACTACAGCAGGAGACGGCGATTCAAGGGTACATGACCGTGAAAATTCAAGGGTAGTGCCAGATTAGCTTGGCGTCTGACGGCGCCATGCTAATCTGGCACTACCCTTGAATTATCATGGCTGATTCATCCCCTGCCCTGGGCACATAGTCCAAAATTTGAGAAATGTGGCCTTGGGCTTCAATGGGTTAACCCTTTTAGCCTCAAGGTCCCATTTCTAAAATTTTGGAGGTGCCGCTTGAGCTTGCCCTTAGCACCACGTGAATGTTCTGTGTTTACGTACAGTGTGTGAGTGAATGTGCGTGATTCACGTGAGCGTGCTTGTTGGTTTCAGTTCGCGGCTATATTCTGCGCATTGAGTTATATTATAAAAATATGAGAAATGCGCCATATAAATACTATGTAATAATAATAATAATAATAATAATAACTTATTGTCCTATGAAGGCTACATTACAGATTAGGAAACAGATCAACCATTTCAGTTCAAGGGTGGTGCCTGAATAGCTTGGCACCTCAGGTGCCAAGCTAGTCAGGCACCACCCTTGAACCGTCATAGTCAAATAGCAGTAGTGTATCAGGAAGAAAAGGGTTACTATTGGCCCGATTACTCAGTGTGTCTTACTGTGGCAAGCTAAACCTGCTGGGCAAATGGTTGCAAATTCAGTTAACCCTTCGGCTGTCGGGAGCAGGAATCATCGAGACAAAAAAACAACCTGGTAGGCTAGCAGACAAAGTGTAGGTCTCTTGTATTCAGCTAGCTGATATATGAACCTTCCACTGAGCTCTACAAAATATTATAAAATTAACACATTCTAACCGAGGACCGAAATCCCCAAATCGTGAAGTTGCCCTCTGAAGGAATGTACTACAGTTCTAGAGACAGATCGAACATGATAGTTCAAGGGTGGTGCCAGAATAGCTTGGCGCCTATGGGCGCCAAGCTATTCTGGCACCACCGTTGAACTATCATGTTTGATCCATGTCTTGCTGTGGTGTGTCGGCGCTGAATGAGTTAACAATTGGGGTTTCTGTACAAAGGAGAATGCTTCCTTCACGATTGTATTCACACAAACCTTTTCCTTCTCGAAGCTCTTCAGAATATGAGTTTTCTCTGCCTGGAACCTGTCCTCCAGCTCTGAAATCTCCAGGCGATATGCATGCTCAATTTCTTTACGCTCTAGCTCCCTCCTCTCACCGCGCTTCATTCGCTGCTGTTGTCGTTGCTGCTGCTGTTGTAGTTCGCTGCTCAAGCTTGCCGCCTTCTCTCCATCTGCAAGATAATGTTCTTGTATCAAGGGCAAGTTGTCCTCCCCGCTTTCACCCCACCTCCAAAACAAAAACATATACCAGTGAGCAAACGGTACCTCCAGCCAATGTCACTTGACAGCTGCAGTGCGAGGGTCAACTGTGATAGATACCGGCCCAAGGCAATTTTGCTCACTGCACTTATGTTGGCCAAAGGACACTTAGATTACTAGGCTATGATCTGTGAACAGTCAAGACTATTTCTTGCATTTTTTGGTTTAACTCTCTGGCTGTTGGTAGTGGTTTCCTGCAGGACTCATTGTGACAAAAACCGCTGATGACACCCACAAGGTTAATATTATGGGTAATTAACCCCTTCAATGCCAAAAAAACCTTTAACACCATCCAGCTGTAAGAGACATAAGATCCTCATGAGGATCTATGCCTCTTGCTGAGACCGCTTTACATCCATGGTCCTTGGGCGGCTGGGTCTCTCTGGTGTTGAATTAACTCTTTGCCTACAGAGGTAGACTTCAGCCGCCGTGACATAACTTAATCTATCAGCGGCGAGATCCGCCCAGCCAAGGCTTGCTTGCAGTGCGCGTGCTTGGCTATTTTCAGCGCAGAATGTGTCATTACAAGCCATTAGATGGCACGCGCACTGAATCCAGAAATGAAGGCTTTACTCGTCCAGCCCCGACACACCACTGCAAGACATGGATCAAGCATGATAGTTCAAGGGTGGTGCCAGAATAGCTTGGCGCCCATAGGCGCCAAGCTATTCTGGCACCACCCTTGAACTATCATGCTCGATCTGTCTCCACAACTGTAATACAGTCCTTCACAGGGGAACTTCCAAATTAAATTTTGGGGATTTCGCTACTGGGGCAGAATGGGTTAAAAAAATGACTTAGTGGCAGAGTACATAATACACGAAAGTTACTTAGCAAGCAAAGAGTTAAGAAAGATTTCAGAAACACGATCTGCGTCCACAATGAAGCGGTCAACACTGTTAGTGTCAGTAAAACAGAGAAAAAAAAGCAGCAACCAACACTCTTCTGTGGCGGCCATGAGGTTGTGTCGATTGTAGAAAAATCCCTCGGAGGAGCTAAGCAAGTCGTCATCATCCATTGACGTTTCTGTCAAGGAGGTTCGTGTGTTTGCAGGCGCAAGAGGAAACAGAGTCAGCAGCAAGACAAGAAGATACAGTATGTTATTATGGCAGATAAAGGTTCACAGGTTATACAGTCATGAAAAACGTTAAAGGGGACATGATGTCAACACAGCATAATACTTATTTTTTAGAGCCAGGTAACAGAATTCTGGGCACAACAGAGTAATGGAAAAAGCACTTGTGACGTCATTCATTTGCTGTTCTATATCTTAGCGTTCAGAAAAAAACCCTTAATGACTTCACAATGCTTTTTGCAATAAGCTACTGTGACTGAAATACTGCTCTGATTAACTCTTAAAGTCCCGGAACTAAATGACTTCCATTCTACAGAATGGAAGTCATTTTGATTTAGATCTGAGAGATTAAGGGTTACAATGTTCTTCTGCTGATTTATTGTGATAAAAAATAAGTCCTATGTCATGTTTCCTTTAAAGACCTTTAAGGAAATACAAATGATACACATTGCAGGGAAATGGTTGGCTCAAGCCCAAGAAGTCAGAAAGATAATTACATGTATGCTGGTCTGTGATTTCGGACCTTATGGCCTAGGGGTTGTAAGGTCTAAAAATCACAGAGCAGCACACACATATAGAGCATATATATGGAAATAAAGGTAATTACTGGAAGGTATTGCAGTGATTATTTATTCAGAGTATATAGGATGACTGAAACAGTTTACTGCAATGGACAATTTCCATCAGAAATAAATACAGAGCACACATGTAGCAGCAATTTAAAGTTTGGAAGCTATATGCTCTCTAAAACCATTGAGCCTTGTGTCAAACTAAAACAAGATACAGATCGACCTTGACTGTTCAAAGGTGGTGCCAGAAAAGCTTGCCGCCTGTAGGCGCCAAGCTATTCTGGCACAACCATTGAACTTGCATGGTCATTGATTCTGTTGAGCTGTATTGTAATATACTCTTCAAAGTAGACTGAAAATTGGGGATTTTCAGCTCTTAGAAAATTCCCCAAAAAGAAAGAACCACGCTTAGAAAGGACAAGTACAACACAAATGTGTTGTCTTTCTTGGGATTTTCTTTGCACTTTATACACTTGGCAATTACCTTTTGGTCTGAATTTTGTATTGATGCCTCTAACCCAATTACATCCTGAGGCTAAATTTTTCAAACTTTGCTTATTGTCCTATGAAGGCTACATTACAGATCAGGAGATAGTTCAACCATTTTAGTTTAAGGGTGGTGCCAGAATAGCTTGGCGCTGGAGGCGCCAAGCTATTCTGGCACCACCCTTGAACTGGGATCATAGTCAAATGAATTCCAAGCAGGAGTGTACCAGGATGGAAAGGGTTAAGGCTTCATGTGTTAACAAAATACCTACATTTTCTTTCAAATTTAGGAGTTGTCCTCTGAAGACTTTATCAGTAGAAAGACGTGAGACCTATCATGATATTTCAAGGGTGGTGCCAGATAATAAGAGACAAAGAGTCGAGAGCAGAAATTGCCACAAACCCGAGGTAAGCGATGATATGGAGTTAGCGCGGGTGAAGATGGGGATGCGTGACTGGCCGGGTCCCCCGCGATTCTGACTGCCGGTGCTGCCTCGTCGGTGACTGGGGGACAGTCTCTGCTGCACGTCCTCCAGCTGGGCTATGAGCTCGTCATTACGGTCCTTCAGCTCCTGAAGACAAAAAGTAGTGCCTGATTAGCTCAGCACCTTCTCTCTGTGGCAAGTTGTAGCAGTGGGGGTGGAGTTGAGGGGAACTCTAATTCTGCTGATAAAAAGTGGTGGAGTTTAACCCCTTGGCTGACGGTCGCACTTCTTGTCGTGATGATTCTTGAAGGAATCATCACAACAAAAAGCGCTACCAACAGCAGGAGGGATTAATCTGTCAGTATTTATTCATATTTCTCCTGCTCCTACAACACGCAAGTCCTTAACACCCATCAAAGGACTATAATAATGCCCCCAAAACCTGGCTTTTCAAGAAAATAACAGCAACCCCCAACCCACACAACCTCAACATATCCAAATCAAATCAGCATGCACTCACAATAAAACACAAGTAAACAACGATGAAAATACCAGCGACTACATTGTATAAACAAATAAACACTACAAAAGCTCAGCATACCTTATTTTCCGCAGCGTAACGTTCAGCCTTCTCCATGACAACCTTCTTCTCCTGCTCCCATGACATACTGCTGGGCGAGTCGAGTTCCAGATTCTGCAATGACAAACCCTGAAGTCTCTCCCACTAACCTTTTGCTTCAGCAGCTAAGACGCTCACATGCACAGATTCACTTTTTACAGACGCACTTCGAGATGTAATTTGTGCGTACATTTGTGTAATGGTCAGTGAGCCTTTAGAATCTCTTGACCGTCTCCAATGCTTTTCGACCTCTTTCACTGCCGAAAAGAAGTCAACATGATCCAACTGCAAGAGGCATAGATCCTCATGAGCCCCCGCAATTGCGGGGGCTCATGAGGATCTATGCCTCTTGCCGACCCCACTTTGGATCCATGTTCGCTGGACGACTGGTTATTCGGCATGGAATTATCCACAATTCCAGAAGCACAATTGGCTTCAGCTGACAGTGAGGGAGTTGATACCAGTACTTTGAGAATATGCCCCCCACCCCCATCCTGTACTTGTTGTTATTTCCTTAATAATAATAATAATAATAATAATAATAGTAATAATAATAATAATTTCTAGGGCGTGTCCCCATACCTGTTGTTGTTGTTGCTGGACCTCTCGCTTCAGGCGCTGGTACTGCTGTTCCCACTCACTCTGCTTCTCTTGGGCCTGGAGCAAATCTTTGGCAGCAATGGCTGCGTCCTGCACAAAGCGTAAAACGTGTAATTAAGATGTGTGCGTCTCAGCAAAGGTTCTGAAAGAAGCAATCAGCTACAGCGGAGGTACAGTGAAAGGCATCAAGTGTGTACTAGTGTGAAAAGCTAATCTGGCACTACCGTTGAACTTTCATAGTTAGTTAGGTATTTAGGTTTAACACCGAGCAGGCGATTGAGGCCATCTCACGGTGGTTAAACTAGTGTAACTGATCCATCCTCCATTGTGATGTCTCAAGGGTGAGAGTGTTAATCAATGACAGTTTAACCCTTTGGTTGTTGATAGCGTTTTTTATTGAGATGATTCCCACAGGAATCATCTTGACAAAAAACGTTACCAACAGCCAAAGGTTGCCTGTTTAGCTTGGCGCCTATAAGGTGTGAAACTGAATCGGGAATCTTTTTGGAACTGTCATGGTCAATACACATCCCGCAGCTGGCTATGGAAGTTCTCAACCAGGCACCTTCCTCCACCTATCATGGTTAAAACACGGTCAACACTTAGCAGTGAAAACTTTAGCTTCCACTGCCAACTGTAGGACACGTACTGACCATGATAGTCCAAAGAAGGTGCCTGATTCAGCTTGGTGCCTTATGGATTGGTAATTTCAATTGCAACAAAAGGCTTGGAGACCAATGTTTTCTTTTATGTAATCTAGAGTTTGTAATAAGCATAGTAGAAAATGTAGTGGGACTCCAAAAATGAGTTCCTTTATATGACTTACTGTATATTATAAAAATAACATTAAAATGGTGTAAGTAAATATACTTGACATCCCATTCATCTATAGCATTTTGCAAGCAGTCAACAAAACTATTTTTTCTTTTTGGTTTTGTTTTTGCTTGTTACTGCGCAACCCAGAAGCGGCTAATAATGAATACTTTGATGGTGGCTACATCCTGGGAGAAGAAGAAGAACTGTAATTTACTAACGGCCTGGGTAGTAGTCAGCTTGTCCTGTAGGCTGGTGACTTGTTGCTGGAGCCCCTGGATCTGGTCTGATGTCTGCCTCAAGATGGCGCTCTGTGATGTCTGGCTCTCTTTCTCTTTCTCCAGGTGCGTGTGCAGGCTCCGCGTCTGCTCCGCGTGACTCTGCTCCAATGATCTGCAAATGAAAGATGAAGATTGTGAGCAAATTTTCAGTTATCCGGCTGGAATGCGGCCAACAGACACAGGGTTAAACTTTGTACCTAGCAGCTTTTGAACGCCTGTACATGTCAGTTGCTCAATTCAACAGAGGCAGTGTGTGTAAGTAAATGACAAGTACCTGTACACCATGCAGTCACTTTCCAAACGTGTGCACGCATCTGTGATTCTGAGCCTAACAGATTTAACCCCTTAAGCACTGAGGACGAAATTATCAATTTTGGAGATGTTCTCCGAGGTCTCCGTCACAGTTCTGGAGAGAGCTCAATCATGATATTTCAAGGGTGGTGTCAGAATAGCTTGGCGCCTACAGGCGCCAAACTATTCTGACACCACCCTTGAACTATCATAGTTGATCCACATCCTGTCAGGTCAGTTAAGCCCTGAGGTGCAGGAATTACACACCAGCACACACATTGTTACCTTAATGTTAGGCCGAGCAAACACTACCGGGATCTATAATCATGCAAAGAGCATTAGTTTCCCTGGTACCTTACGCTGAAGTGCTGGTATGTGGTATGTGACACCAACAGCTGTGATCCACAAACACATAATTATCATAAAGCCAACTGCCACGCACTGTTAATGTTGTACAAAGCAAGAGTGTTTGATGAGAGCTATTTGCGGACGGTCATAAATGTTAGAAATTAACCCCTTTGAACATGCAGCCACCAGTAACAAAAGCAGTACTTGTGGCTGCAGGCACAATGGGTGGAAGAGTCACACTGGACTGAGCGAACACCTGTATAACCCTTTAGCTGATGGTAATAATAATAATAATAATAATAATAATACCGGTTATTATATAGGCGCTATTCCCAATTCCGCGAATCGGCTCAAAGCGCCGTGAACTGAACCCAACACGTGACCATGGCACGCTCACGTGACACACACACATACACTCTGAAGACAAACACAGTAGAAGACAAACACAGGACATTCACGTGGTAGCAGTTTTTGTTGTGATGATTCCTGCAGGAATGACAAACAATGCTGCAGACAGCCACAGGACTAATGAAGCTACATATACCTGCTTTACAAGACCACTAACACCGTGTTAGAAACAACATAGGACAAATTCTGTCTGTGACTTGGTTCAACTTACATAAAATAGCCAACAGACAATGGTGATAATAATTTTCCTCAGTCCTTTACTGCTGGTCAGGTGTGTGTGTGTGTGTGTGTGGTTGATTGGGAAGGGGAGGGGGCGCGAGAGGGGGGGGGGGGTTGAGCTTAAAGTGGTGGACCTTTCCTAGATCCACATTCAAACACTGTCCAAAAACTCTTTATAAAAAAATACCCTGATGTTGTATGTGTGTGTCTCTCTCATGCTCTTGAAAAATCAATTAAACAACAAATATCAGAGACTGCTGTATGTGTGTGTGTGTGTGTGTGTGTGTGTGTGTGTGTGTGTGTGTGTGTGTGTGTGTGTGTGTGTAAAATATACAAGAATATCAGTTCTCTGTTTGTGGAAACACTGATGTACAAGGTACTCTCGATTTTTCCACTAACATGTACACAAAAACCATGCTATGTTTGCTGGAATAACAGAATAGTGGCTCCCTAACTAGGACACCTCTTGTATTACTGATGAAAGGCTGCGTATGATCTGATACTGAGAAAATTAAGGAATGCATGTTAGGTACCGTCTGATCAAGACTGTACAAGCAAGTACCTGACCCTAATTGTCTCTACTTGACCCCGTCTGCGTTGTTCGAATTGTGTGAGAGGCCCACGTGTAAACTGATCCCTGCTTCGTGCTGGCAACACCACTCATCTGCAAGGGACATAGATCCTCATGAGCCCCCGCGAATGCGGGGGCTCATGAGGATCTATGCCTCTTGCTGTCTGCAACAGTGCAGGCACACTTGTATTCCTCTCGTGCCTAAGGGCACATTATGATGTCAACAGAATTCATCTGTAATAGGCATAGATCCTCACGCGTCCCCGAAAACGTGGGGGGGGCTCATGAAGACCCATACCTCTAGCTGATCATATCTGCATCATGGCAGTTCCCCTCAGGCGAAGGGTTTCACAGGGTTTAACCCATTTAACCCCAAGGTCTCATTTCCCAAGTTTGGGAGGTCAGTGTCACCTAATGACCATGCACCAGTTGCAGGAGACAAATCGACCATAACAGTTCATGGGCAGTGCCAGATTCGCGTGGCGCCTGCAGGCGCCAAGCTAATATGGCACTGCCCTTGAATTATCACGGTCGATCCATCTCCTGCTGTAGGGCGTCGGGGTAAAATGGGTTGAGTCCATCTAGACAATTGTGCACATAAAAACATGTAATAATGTGAGAGAGAGAGAGAGAGAGAGAGAGAGAGAGAGAGAGAGAGAGAGAGAGAGAGAGAGAGAGAGAGAGAGAGAGAGAGAGAGAGAGAGAATTGAATTAATAATAATAATAATACCGTTATTATATAGGCGCTTTTTCTCAATTTTGGGGAAATCGACTCAAAGCGCCGCGCCTGAAACCCAACACACACTCACGAAACAGAAACGGATTTACGCCATTTAAGACAAACACAGTACAAGACAAACGAAGGGCCAGTCAGCTACTGAAGTTACAGAGATTTTTGATCGCTTGCATTTGAAATTTGTAAAGTGGCCTGAGACCGGTACCAAAGTGTGGGGGGTGGGGGGGGGGGGGTGGAAGAACCGGAGTACCCGGAGAAAGAACCCCCGACGGTCCGCCCGAATTAACGGTGACACTTACCAGAGGAGAAAAGTCCAACGCCGGAACCCGGTATCGAACCTCGCACCTTTGGCATTGGTGGCAGGCGCCTTAACCACTGCGCCACGGACCGCCCCGAATTGAATTGAATTGAAACTTTATTTTCTAAGGATGAAGACAGTAGGCACGCAGGCCTTTTTACACGTCTGTCCTTAATAACATCTTAAATAAATATAACAGCAGAAAAGATAACATGACAAATAAATAAAAATAAAAAGAAATAATAAACAGAAATATTTCATGCGCGCACACACACACACACACACACACACACACACACACACACACACACACACACACACACACACACACACACACACACTTTCAGTCAGATGTAAGGCAACACAAGGGTAACGCAATATGTCTATTACTCAAGTGATGCGTTACAATCACGCACGCACCCACACACACAGACGCACACATACTCACGCATGCGCATACATTAGATTTAAATAAACCTAAAAGTAATCATAGATTATATGTAAGAATATTAACTCTAAGATTTCAACAAAAAACTGAATGAGTAAAGTTAAAACTTCAAAAGTAAACTATTGAACTAGAGAGAGAGAGAGAGAGAGAGAGAGAGAGAGAGAGAGAGAGAGAGAGAGAGAGAGAGAGAGAGAGAGAGAGAGTCAATGAATGTATGAATGACATAAAAGATACTTTATTTCTCAAGGATGAAAACAATAGACGCACAGGCCTCCTACCATGTTAACCCTTTTCATCCTGATATGCTATTTCTTGAAATTAATTTAACTATGATAGTTCAAGGGTGGTGCCAGAATAGCTTGGCGTCCGAGGCGCCAAGCTATTCTGGCACCACCCTTGAACTAAAACAGTTCATCTATCTCCTAATCAATAATGTAGCCTTCGTCGGACAACAAGCAAATTTCACAAAATCCGCCTCCGGCTGTAATAGGTTAAAGAGTGAGAGAGAGAGTGATGGTTATTTACATCTGTCTTTCAACGCGGCGTGTAAAACTGGTTTTGCCTGGTACAGTATAAGCCGCTGATACCACCCAAAACAATAAAAAATAAAATTATATTCATATATACTGGCTGTAATAAATCAGTATTAAATAAAAGTGTGCAGTAATGCACACTTTTATTTAATACTGACTTGTTACAACCAGTATACATGAATATGATCGATACAAACATGTGTCTGATGGAGGGATGGATTTCTGTGACCTCCCTCTCCCCCCCCCCCCCCCCCCCCCAAGCCCTATTTATAACCGGCACATAAATACCGTCTGCGCATCAACAGTGCGATGTATTATTGTTAGAATCGTGAAACAGTGTACATCGTGACTGTTCATTGCAAATGTCATCACAGGATAAATTACCTGAATGAGGCCGTATGCAAGTGCCAAACACTGACATCAAGATGGCTCAGGATAAATATGACCGTGCACAGACACATCAATTATAGATAAAGTCACAGGCTGCTTTGTGGGGCTATAAAATCGATCAAAATTGAACAGCATTAGAGTGTATTACATCTACCTGTTGAAACACCTGTTAACCAGAAAGTGGTGTACAATTACATGTGTGTGATCGTGTGTGTGTGTGTGTGTGTGTGTGTGCGTGTGCGTGACATATATATGTGTGTGTAATGTGTGTATGTGTGTGTGCACATGTGTGTGCATGCATGCACGTATAAATGTGTGTTACATAAAATATGACCTTCGCAGTGAGATAACTGATGTTGAGCCAAGCTAATCATTGACAAGGATAGTGAAAATACAAGTGTACTGCATGCAAAGCTGGATTATTGCTCACAGTGTCACTGCATTAACCTTTTCAGCCCCAAGGTCCCATTTCTCACATTTTGGAGGTGTTGCCTAACGACTATGTACCAGTTGCAGGAGATTGATTGACCATGATAATTCAAGGGTAGTGCCAGATTAGTTTGGCGCCTTCAGGCAGGAGATGGATCGACCATGATAATTCAAGGTTAGTGCCAGATTAGCTTGGCGCCTTCAATGGTCAATCCATCCCCTGCTGCAGGGACTCGGGGCTAAATGGGTTAAGAGTATAGCACAGTGATACATAGCATACACACACACACAGCCCTCCCCCCCCCCTGCCCCCCCCCCCCTGCACCCCCTCCCCGCCCCCCCCCCCCCAACCCACACATCCAACAAGAGGCAAATATCCTTATGAGCCCCTGCAACCTGCAGGAGCTCACGAGGATCAATGTCTCTTGCAAGGACACACACACACACACACACACACACACACACACACACACACACACACACACACACACACACACACACACACACACACACACACACACACACACACACACAAGAAAAACGGACTCACTGCAGTTTTGCTGCGTACGATCTCTCCAGCTGAGCGTGGTGCTCGTCCACTTCCGCGGCCAGCAGCGAGTTCCGAGACAGGGCATCGGCCAGGTGCAGTTTCAGCTTGTCTCTCTCCTCGCTCGTCTGGTCCAGCGTCGATCTGTCGACATCAAACAATTGGGCCGACTAAATAAGATTTAGCATGGTACTGAATTTTAACACTTTTGTGCATGCAGCCGCGTGCACTGCTAACAGGTCCAGTGACGGTCTGATTGACCCATTTTGACCCCAAGGGTCCATTTTCAAATTTTGTCACCTAAGAACTATGTTCCATTTTGCAGGAGATGGTCGGCCATGATAATTCAAGGGTAGAGCCAGATTAGCTTGGCGCCTGACGGCGCCAAGCTAATCTGGCACTACCCTTGAATTATCACGGTCAATCCATCGCCTGCTGTAGAGCGTCAGGGCTGAATGGGTTGGGTTTGGAGGGGGGGGGGGGGCGCTAAGGCGGGAACATACGATGTCCAAAAATCGCAAAGTTCAAGATCATGATAGGTCAGTGACAGTGCCGAATGACTTGCAAAGCGGATGAGCCACGAGAAGCACAAAAATATTCTGGCACCACCCCCTGAACCGTATACTGACGAACAAAAGTAATGTGACATCACTGGAATCATCGAACACACTGATGTGTTTCCAACGATTCAAATGATGTTGCATGTCTATATATTATGGGCGATCCATGTCTTGTCGCAGTCGTGTCACGGTTGAGTGGGCTAAACCTGCTACCTGAGATACGCCAGTTCGTTCTGGTAGGTGGTGAAGAGGGCGTGCCCCAAAGTGTCCTCGTTGTTCAGTATCTGACCCGCCCACTCGCTGATCAGGCAGGCTGACAACTCCTTCAGGTGGATCTTGGTGTGGGGATCAAACCCAAGACTCTGTTGCAACATCAATAAGATATGATAACAATACATACCACTACACATTATATTGGACCATGGTCTACATGTATAGGACAGCAGAACCTGTGTTGAAAAACCACCCTATGACAGATCAACAGTCATTAAAGACCATCATTTAGGTGGCTGTAGCTGTGGCTGTGCCTGTAGCTGTGGCTGTAGCTGTGACTGTGGCTGTAGCTGTGGCTGTGCCTGTAGCCACCTAAATGATGGTCTTTAATGACAGGTGACACGTTTTCTCTGAAGCAAGCACCTGTCTCGTAAGAACACGACCAATAACCCTTTTTCTTTAAAAAAATGATGGTTGCTCACAACAGATTTTACTGTCATCCGAAAAAAAATTAACTCCATTGACTGACGGTAAATACAAGGATCATAAAACATGAACGTTTATCTACACTCGAAAGAAAAGGGGAGACTGCCAGTGCTAATATTTTTGGAAGACTACAAAGTAAAGTAGGTAAAAGCACTGTTAGGGGAGAGAAGTGTGCATGATCGACCAGTGATCATAGATCTACTTTGGTCAAAGCACCAAAAAAAAAAAAAAACCGCACAAAAAAACAACAACAACAAACAAACAACAACAACAAAATAGGAAAGAGGGGGGTGCGCTAAGAAAGTGACTGGCACCCCCTCTTTCCTATATTTTTTTTTTGGTGCTTTGACCAAAGTAGATCTATGATCACTGGTCGATCATGCACACTTCTCTCCCCTGGCAGTGTTTTTACCTACTTTACTTTGTAATCATATCTACAATCGATTTCTCAGAAGCAGATATACATGAAAATGTTTGACTGCTGTTTTTGACATGGAAATTAGTTAATGTATAGATATGTTACCTACAGAGAAAGGACAACATCGCACGCTGGTTCTCTTACCACAAGAATGCTGTCTCCATTGGAGACTCCAAGGTTTTCCCAGTAATCCACAATGTCTTCTCCGTGGGCAAATCTGAATTAAAACAAGATAATGATTTCATCCCAAAGTCTAGCGTATTGTTTGGAGTGCAGATGCGTTTATCTTTTAGGAACATTCAGAGTTGTTCATACTTTTAGGCTTATTATGCTGATCCATTGCCCTCCTCTCTAAGCCAACCTCTGATCAACACACACGTCGGCGCACATAAATAAAGACGGACTGACGGCGCTTCCCGCCATTAGTATGCTCTGTGGGCTCGTGTAGCGACACGAATCCATCTCCTTCTACTCTACCCACCCTCTGATCCATACACACACTGGCACTCTGAAATAAAGACAGACACACGGCGATTCCAGCCATTCGTAAGCTCTGTGGTCTGGCGTAGCATAACAGCGAAATGACGTCACTTTAAACTTCACGTCATGACATCATTAGCCCCACGACGCTGTGTTCATAGTGACGATGTTATACGTCATCATCGCAGTACTAACATTTGAGGTATCAGAGGATCAATTCTGCAATTTTCTTGCTGATTTTCATGCCTAGGGATTACAGGTCACAATTTTGACCTAATCCTACCCCAGGGCCGGGACAAACAGCAGGCTTATGCAAACACTCAATCCAGACCAAAAAGGTGACTGCCAAGCGTGTAATATGCAAAGAAGTACCCAACCGAGAAAGAAACACGCTTAGAAAAGACGGGTACAACACAATTTATTAATATTTCGGGTAAATACCCTTTGTCAAAATAGACAAACAAACAAACAGAGAGATTAGCCGCTACTTATTTTCATTGGCAGAAGGAATGTGGTGTTGCCGTTGCCACATTCTTTCTGCCAATGAAGATAAGTAGCGGCTAATCTCCCTGTTTGCTTGTTTGTCTATTTTGACAAATGGTATTTACCCGAAATATTAATAGTGTTGTACCCGTCTTTTCTAAGCGTGTTTCTTTCTCCGATGGGTACTTCTTTTATGCAAACACTGTTATGAAAAATCATATGGGTAGTTAATGAGAAGATAGTTTTTTTCGTAAAACAAAAATTAAAGTTATGTTAGCTGTTTTACAAATGACTCATTAAAAGTGGTGCAGAAAATTGTCTAGAGGTCACAATTGACCTAATCGCACCCGACAGTCGAGACAAACTGTAGGCTTATGTAAATACCGTATACGAAAAGTCATGCGATTATTAATGAGATGATTTTTTTTCCAAAAAGATTTAATTGTTTTAAGATGAACCCTTATAATTTGTGAAATGAATACCAAAATCGTGAAAATATATTTAATTATAAAAAAATCACTCAAAATGTTCTAGAGGTACAATGCTGGCTAACGAACTCATTCAATATTTCCCTTTTATCTAACTATATGAAAAATATCTATTAAAAATAATTGATTGTACATTGCTTAACGTCCCGACAGCAACAAGATAAATTATGGACTCCACAGTGGATCATACGTGTTACATGGTAGAGTCGCAGTCGTAGTATGATAAACACACCAGACGCACGCATGAAAGGTTCTTTTAAATAAACCTCATTCAGCTGCAACCCGTCACACGTGGCTTAAGGATGTAGACAATACTAGAGTAACAGTGCCAACAATAATTTAATTCAGCGATGCGATCTCCACACAATGCATCTCCAAATGCACCAACACTGATACAAAGTCTCTTCTACAAATGTCCACACTGGCGACACAAAGTTCCTCACACGACGTACACCACTGTTACGCTGTGTCTATCACAATGTACACCCTATACGGGCCACGTACCTACGATAAACTGTGTGTCTCTACAACTGACAATGCAAGACAATGTATGAAAGTGCTTTCCTAGCGCCCTCTTTATATATACTACCAATTTCTAGAATCATCTACGAAAATCACACTTCAGCTCTAAATCCTAGTGTATATTGATGTCACATAAAAGTATGGTAGCCCTATCACGACCTTGTATATCCGCTCTGAATTTTCACAAAACAAAAAAAAAAAAGGCTGCTCAATTCACGCGCACAGAGAAACAAAATGTTGCAAACTGTTACGAACTCGCCGACGTCACACATACGAGGTCACTAGACAGCGCGACCTTATCGAAGGTTCTAATCTACGCAAAACAAAGATCGACCGCTATTCTCCGTGCGACTTTTCTAGAAACTTCCGGTAAAACTTAACAAAATCCGCTCTACGTGCAAACAAAAGAAAAACTTACTAAAAAGGTACGTGATTCGTAACCATGATAGCTCAAATAAATATCGGATCGTTTCCTACGATTAACACATGCATGCTCTCACAGGACAACACAACCACAATCGTAACATTACCCCCCTCTTAAAAATGAAATTTCACAAAAATTTCTTTTCAAATCTCAAAAATACGGTTGTGGCTGTACACAAAATAATAAAATTTTCACATCAAAATCAAATCAAAATAATCGTCTCACAGTTCCTTTAAACAGTCATGAGCACCGAAATGTTTCTTCAAATAGTTCTGGACACAGAAATGTTCATTCAAACTGCTCTGCTCAAGTAATCTGCTCCAAAGTTCTGCGAACCCTTGATAGATTGTAGTTTAACGTCAAAATTCTGCAAGAACATCGCCCATCTCATAATACGAGAATATGTAAACTTTGCAGAGTTTAGATAGTTCAAGGGCTGATGGTCCGTTTGGAGAACAAATGGCACACCCAGAAGGTACAGTTCGAATCGCCTTACTCCCCAGATGATGGCTAGGCACTCCTTCTCAATGGTCGAGTAGTTTCTCTCAGCTCTGGTCAACATTTTGCTGGCGTAGCTCACTGGGTGGAGTTTTCCATTATCTTCTTGCATTAAGACTGCACCTTATCCTTCGTTGGAGGCGTCTGTTCGCAGGATGAAAGTTTTCAACGGGTCAGGAAGGTGTAGAACAGGCTTCTCGGTTAGGATGTCTCGAACCGCCTGGAATGCTCGCTCTTGGGCCTCCTCCCACTTCACTATGTTAGGTTGTCCTTTCCTCAGCAAATCCGTCAGGGGTGCTGTGACTGCCGCAAAATTTGGTATGAACTCCCGGTAGTAGTTCGCCAAGCCCATAAATGAGCGAACTTGCGTCTTGGTCGTAGGTCGCGGGGCATCCCTAATCTTCTGCACGTTGTCGTCGTGTAGCCCCTTTAAACCTTCGCTCAATTTGTGTCCGATGAAGTCTATGTTGTCAGCCCCAAGAATACACTTCCTTGGAAGGATGGTGAAATTTGCATCTGACAGTCTTTGGAACAGTTCTCGGAGGGCTTTGAGGTGGTCCCCCCCCCCCCCCCCCCCCCCCAAGTTTTGGTTTGGATCAAAATGTCATCCCAGTAAAAGACCACATTCTGCATGTCTTCTAGGATCTTTTTCTGTCCTCTCTTTAATGTGGCACCACTGTTCACCATACCAAAAGGCATCTTCAGGAACTCCCAATGACCGTCGGGTGTGACGAACGCTGTCTTGGGGATATCTTTTTCTGCAACCTTGATTTGCCAATACCCTTTGCTTAGGTCAATTTTGGAGAAAAATCGGTCTCCACTGACCTTCTGGAACAGTTCTTCCGCTGTGGGCATAGGCTCTGGATCAAAGGTTGTTAGTATATTGAGTCTGCGGTAGTCCACACACACCCGGTTGGATCCATCTGGTATCTTCACGATGACAACTGGGGACGCATATGGTGTCTTGGACTCTCTGATGACTTCCAGACTCAGCATTTCTTTGATATCCTTTTTCAATTCTTCCCTCGTGTTATAAGGAAGACGATAAGGTTTGCTGCGAACTGGCTCGTTTGACGTCAGGTTAACCTCGTGCTGGATGGTGTCTGTTGTCCCTGGGTCAGGTGTAAACCGATGCTTGAACTCTTGAGTCAGGACGCGCAGTTCTTCACGTTGAGTCTGGGTCAGATTATGACCGAACTGTATGTCTTCTACATCTTCCTTATGGCGGAGTTCATTAAGGTCAAACAGGTTCTCGTCTTTCGTCATCAGCAAGACGCACCGATGCCGCCAGTTGTGTTTTGTCTTGACGACCTCTCTCAATATACTTCTTCAGCAGATTAGCATGGTAAGTCTTCACCTTGTTGTTGACCTTGACTCTGTAGTCGTTGATGCCAACCACCGTGTCGACAACGAAGGGTCCCTTCCAGTGCATCAGGAGTTTGTTGTTGTCGGTAGGAAGAAGAACCAACACTTGGTCACCTGGCTGGAATCGTCGAGGTTTCGCCTTACGATCATAGTAATGCTTCCCCTTGTTCTCCGCCTTCCCTAGTTCTTCTCGAGCCATCCTTAGGGTATCTTCCAGCTTCTCTCTCAGGTCGAAGACGTTCTGGTAGCTGATCTTCACCTCAGGCGCGTCGATATCCTTGGTCCACAGCTCCTTCAGGATGTGCATGGGTCCCCTTACAGTCTTGCCGTACAGTAATTCAAAAGGGGGAAAACCCTGTCGAATCCTGAGGAACTTCACGGTATGCGAAGAGCAAGGCATTGATATATGTGTATGCTGATAGGGTGTGTGTGTATGTTTGATATTGTGATGTTTGTATTTTTGTTGCATAAGTATTATTATTATTATCATTATTTGTCACTTGATTCCTTGTTTTATTCAATTATCCTACACCAGTGCTGCAAAGGAAAATTTCCATATAAAATCTTTTTATCTGGACAATAAAGTTTTTGAATCTTGAATCTTTGAATCTTGAATCATATATCTATGCCACAACCTTGGCTGTTCAGCACACAGTTTCTTCAGCATAGCCTTCAACGTTCCATTAAACTTTTCAACCAGCCCATTACACATGGGGTGATAAGGGGTGGTAGTAAGGTGTCGGATGCTCAATAGCCGATTGACTTCCTCCATGCAGTCGGAGACGAACTGAGTTCCCAGGTCACTCAGGATCTCTTCAGGAATCCCCAAACGGTTGAACATGTCGACGAGCGCCTCTGCCACAGCGGTTGGAGTGTCGCCATCCCACCTTCGCCTGCCACCCCAACATCGCCACCTGCCCCGCCCATTCCAACGCCCGACCCCCAAGCCCAGGCTTCACTGGCCACCACCACCGCTACCTCAACGTCCCAGGCCCTACCACAGCCAGCGACGGTTCCTCCGGCCACCACCACTCCCGCCACCACTCATACAAGAACTTTTAGAGTGGTTGGCGTATCAACACCCCCCAGCCTGGCACTAAAGCGACGGTCCCCCGGCCTACCACCAGCCTCCTCCACCACCACCCACCCGGCCCCGGCAACACCACCAGCCGCTGCGCGACGGTGCGACAGACAGACAGCGAGATGACCCCCCCCCCCCCCCCTGGACGAAATCAGCGAGAGCTGGAAGTCCCCATCCCTTTCAAAACGAACGAACCATCAATGCCTCAATAGTGCTGTCGGTAAGACTCGCGGTCAACAATGTCACTTTTGAAACCACGACTGGCGTGGTTCGAGCCAAAGCTTTTCCGTTTTTTTCCCCTTGTTTGTTTGTTGTTATTGTGCTGCACATCTTTAATTATTTCCATATTCCTTCAGCAGCACTGCTTCCTCTGCCGAGAAAAAAATTGTTGTTGTTGTTTTTTTATTATTATTTTGGTGTGTGGAAATAGTCTCCGCCGGACTTGGAGTAGCCATCTTGGCCGGAATGGAAATGACGAGTGACGCAATAAAGTTACTTGATCGTATAGGTGTCAGTTCTTTCTCTTACGCGGAACTTTCAGTTTGTCAGCTATTGTTTTCACGTCATACCTCCAGTTGCAGCCTCATTATCAGACAAAAACAAGTTGCAAATTGTGTAATTGTTTCTGTATATAATCTGAACAGGCCTAAATGTTGCTAAATTGTGGTTTAATTGTCTTTGCTAATCGTGTTTCTTTTTTCATTGGGATTTTCTCTCCATACTAGTGATCATAAAACTTTACTGCGAATGAACTATACAAGGAACTCCCTATCAGTCTATTTATATATCGGTGACGTAGTGCGGTAGACAATTTTTAGCTAAAACGTTAACTTTTTTTAGAAACGTGTCGTGCATCAGTTTTAAAAGTGTTTTAAAACCTCTGTTAACTAAAACGATTTTAACTTTAAAATGCTTTTAATTTAGAACGCTGTTAAGCATCCGGCCCCTGATCCATTTCCCTCCACTCTAAGCCATCCTCTGACCAACACACACGCCGGCGCACACAAATAAAGACGGACACACAGCGCTTCCCGCCATTAGTACCCTCTGTGGGCTGGATTAGCGACAGGAATTCTGAAGAAGAAGAATAGTAAGAGCAGCAAAATGACGACACTATAAGCTTCACGTCATGGCACTGCTGGTCTCACGACGTCGTGTACACTGTGACGAATTTGATGTTTCACGTCACTCTTCCGAAAGGCTCGCTCTTCCAGAGCTGACTGTTTTGTTCCACACAGCCTCTTCCAGGGCTGACTGTTTGGTGGGAGTAAATAGTGGCTCCAAAACTTGCAAAAATGAATTAATTATTATTGAAAAAGTTGAAGAGATACAACACTATCTCTCTTTAATCCCCCGGCTTCCTCCCCCCCCCCTCCCCCGCCTGATCGGCACGGCAATGGCACACACAAACACAAACGGCAGAATAACACACACAAACAGACGGCAGACACACGGCGCTTCTTACCGGTTAAACGTTATGTGGGCTGGCGTAGCCACAGCCATTTTGAAGAATAAGGTGGAATGGTCCATACCTACAAAGCCTCTTCTGTATGAGCTTGCATGCATATTGATTATTCCACCTCTTCCGCAATACGTTCGCAAATATCATACAAAAATAAACGAAGGAGAACATCGCGCCAGCTCATACACATGCAAAACACTGACGTGCTGGTGATTTGCGTCAATTAGGAACATTGTATAAAACACTGACGCGTTTGGTGCTTTTACGTCACCGTCTGATTATTCTGATGAAATCAAGGAGCCTTACTTCTGACATTTTTTCCGCATTGAAATTTTATTTTCGAGTAAAAATGTTGAAGAGGTACAAAGCTGGCTAACGAACTCATTCAATGTCTTTCTACAAACTAGCCATATCCAAAATTTCAAGTGCATAATTATAATCAAACTGGGTCAACCGACTTTCTATAATCGGTCTTATATGTCTTCAATGAGACATCCAATTACAATATGCTCGGAGGCTCTCTTAAACACCCACTTCGTAATAAAGTATTTTGCCAAGTTTCAAGTTTGTGCGTACAGTAATATCGGAGATTCTTGTGTTTACAGACATACGCACGCACGCACGCACGCACGCACGCACGCACGCACACACACACACACACACACACACACACATGAACACAAAACCCTCAGACTGGGTGACCTACCATTTTATGTGAAAATGGGTTCCCATATTTCTATTTATTCTAGGGCTCTGGAGTTGATGCCAATGTTTAGAACTCACCTTATAACTAAGCTCTACAACTTAAAATAAAATAGACATTTTCTAGAAACAGAGCCACTGGATGGAAAAAAAATGGGTGTTTACCCCAAAAGTGGGTGCCTCTCACACAAAACTGGGATTACAGTGAAAATACCTCACTAAAGATACCTTTGGTTGATTTTACTATTATGATTGTTTGAGTGGGGTTGTAAGGGGGTTGGGGGGGGGGGAGAAGTGTGTGTGTGGGGGGGGGGGGGCGGGGCGGGGGGGGGGGGGAGGGGAGGGTGGGGGGGGGGGAGAGGGGGTCATCACTTTTGGTTTATAGAGCTGCTCAATGCACTCTTATGAATGAAAGAGTTTCATTATCAGTGGAATCAGTAGGTCATTTCAGAGGCGCACACTGAGTTGCACGTCAAACCACTCACAAATACTCATTTGGAGTGCACCAGATGGATCCAGTTGGCAAAGTCCCACATTCCACACTATAGGACAGCTAAGACTGAAAAGCAATCGTGGCGTTTATGGCGCGGTACAAGGTTTAAAACTAAGAAAATGTTGTTTTTAGAAGCGTGTCGGGCAAAAGTTTTTATGAAAACTGTTTTAAAACCTCTTTTAACTCAACTTTTCTTAATGTTAAAAGTGTTTTATTGTACATTACTTAACGTCCCGACAGCAACAAGGCTTTCTCAGGACGTGCCTGCACTGCTTGTGAAAAAACAACAACTAAACAGAACATTGAATGTATATCGCCAGCCGGTCAAATACATTAAATAAACCTAACACATGGGGCCTACATAAAGCTAAGACCATTTAGCAACACACATCCAATATCAAGAGCTACAGGCAGTGCAGACAGTAGGGAGAGTTTTAAAAAGTCAAATACAGGTGAATGGACAAAGGGCCGACAGAGACACATGCCCCAGAATAGAGAGAAAAACCCACCCTGTGGGGCTGACCAGGGTGCCCCTGGGAAATAAAAAGTAGTTAACCCCACCCAAGTCCCCCAGGGCAGACCCGGGTGGGGTTAAAAGTGTTTTAATTTACAAGCATGTCGTAACTGATATGCATCTATTCCAACGTATAGTGCTGGATATTTTTCCCATCCTCGCCTTCTCTCGGGCTTCGCTCAACACTCGACTTTCCAGTCCTTCCCTGAAACACCCCCAACCGGTCTGCCCTCAACACTCGACTTTCCAGTCCTTCCTTCAAACACCCCCAACCGGGTCTGCCCTGGGGGACTTTTTAGTTCCCAGGGGCACCCTGGTCAGCCCCACGGGGTGGGTTTTTTCTCTATATTCCGGGGGCATGTGTTTCTGTCTACCCTTGGTCCATTCACCTGCATTTTCCTTTTTTAAACTCTCCCTACTGTCTGCGCTGCCTGTGGCTCTTGATATTCGATGTGTGTTGCTAAATGGTCTTAGCTTTATTTAGGCCCCATGTCGTAGGTTTTATTTAACGTATTGGACCGGCTGGCGACATACATTCAATATTCTGTTGAGTTTTTGTCACTAGCAGTGCAGGCACGTCCTGAGAAAGTCTTGTTGCTGTCGGGACGTTAAGCTATGTACAATCAATCAACCTTCCTTCAAACGGACAGCATTCACACAAATAATACTTTACTATTACATCAGAAAATGGCCCATCTAAGCCTGCACTCTTTTAACTGCACTAAACGACTGACTGGTGCAGACGACGCATGAAACGACGCTGACTCTGTGACGTCATTTCCATTCAATCAATTTGTGCATACAATCCAAAAGGAGATGCGGCATTGATAACATCGACAAACCTACAAAATAAAGCAACAGGTTCAACCAAAAGGTCGGGCAGGACAAAAGACAACAGCAGCCTCACCCAAAGTCTAAACGTCCTCTCTTACAATGCGCACTCATACAATCACTTCACTTCTTAGCAACCGGCGCACGAATATAATTATAGGCTAAGTCAAACTAAAACAGAAGATAGTGGCGAAAAACCCTTTAAAATAGAAACAAAGAACGACGTTTCAGATCAAATATTCTTCATCTGACATGGAAACAAACGTAGAAAACGTATAGGCTAAGTCCCTGGTGAACGTATACATGAATCTCAAATCTGCCACTAGACATGACCTTTCTCCACATCACCCCGGAAGTACATTACAACTCAACACTTTTTTTTAACAAAACAACCACACCCTCAAATAACAAACCTAATTCTGTAGAAACATAAACAATTTACTCCCTAAAACAACAAAATATCCCCCCTGACCCATATCAGCTATGAAGTTATTTATAGCTAGCTGAGAAGGGTGATGTAATACATACACGCTCATTTTCAGGGTTCTGTGTCACAACACACACACACACATTGCTGGGAGGGACAAGTTTTCAAACACACTACCGGCGTGTCTGTTAAACACAAAAGTGCATGTGTTAACGCCAAAATGAGAAAAACGGATTTTTTTACTTTTTATGAATCTTTACCGCAAGACAATGCAGAAACAACCCTCAGAAAAAATGGGTGTCTGACTTGGAAACCCAGAATTATACACATACCCAGTTTCCATAAGGATGGTAAAGACAGTCACCCGTTTTAGGTCTTTCGTCTACACACACACACACCGACACACACACACACACACACACATACATATGCACATACGGCGCTTTGCGCCAAAACGACGTTCAACAGCAAGGTTAGAGTGGCTAGACGCGACGTCATTTTTATCTTATTACTTTTTTGCCAGACCATGAGCCCCGCCCGCCCGCCCGCCTGTTATGTCTTTTGCATTCTACGGAACGCGCTCCGACCAGCCCCATCTTAACGTCTACCGTATTTTCAATACTGTAGGGGAAAAAAAAAACAACTGACCATAAGAAACCCAAAACAAACTGGCAGTAGCATTTAATAAAATGTACCCCGACTATTCATTGTCCAGGCAAAAATACGGTCATGCTCTGCATAGCATGACCGTTGAAAGGTCCTGGTAAATCACAGTGGCACAATTCCTGAATTGATCAGTGTTCAGGTCATTCTCAATAGGCAACATAACTCTGCATGCCTAATATCCTTTTGGCTGGAGGTAGCGGCTTTTGTTCCTAAAGGAATCATCGCAACAAAAACCGCTACTGACAGCAAAGCTATTTTGGCACCACCCTTGAACTACCATGGCCAAAAAGACAAATGACTCACCCCGTAAAACTGGACTCTATCGCTGAAAACAGGCTGATGGTATCGCCACTCACGTAGGTGGAAGGCGTACCCCTGTCTTGCTGTGACGGGGGTAGTGGTGTTCGATTCTTGCGTGAGCTGAGTGGTCGCAAGGGCTGGGGCAGGGTGGGGGTGCCGTATCTGTACGACGAAGAGTGGTGTGAGAGGCCGCTGACAAACTCGTCGAAGCTGATGTAGCCGTCGTGGTCCATGTCCAGCTTGTCGAACAGTTCCTGCAGCTCCTGACACATGAACAGGAATAAGACCTGATATTGCACATTAGACAGGTACACATGATTGATACAAGAAGAAGAAAACACCTGATATTGCAAACTAGGCAAGGTATACAGGAGAAAAGAAGAGGAACATCACCTGACACTGCACATTAGACAGTTAATGATGATGACAATAAAAGAGGACAATGAACTTTTATTTTCCAATGGTGGGAGTTATTGGTTACGGGACCAGTTTTCAAACTTGCCGTTGCTGCGTCTAATACATAAAGGGCACACACGTAAATCACAAAAATGATACCATAAAATAATTTGTTGATAATAGGAAAAAAACAAACAAAAAACGTTAAAACGGTTAGGGCTTAACGTCTTTTGTCCACTACGAAGGTGATTTCAAAAACGGGGCACCGAAATAGGGTCTGAACAAATTTTGACACAAGCTGGATTAGAACCCCGGACCTTTCGGTCGAGAGACCAACACTCTACCACCGGGCCACCCAGCTCCCCCCCCAAAATGAAAATAATACTAAATAATACTAATACTAATAGTCATGATAAGGTAGACGTAAGTAGAACGGAAACCTAACTGGCATAAACTGTTCTAGTGAAACTTTTCAATTTAAATCTCTTGTAAAGTAACCCAATCAGCCCCAAGACCATATTTCCCAAACAAGGGGGGAGGGGGGGGGGAGTGGGGGAAGGGGGGAGCGGGAGGGGGGGGGGGAGCCTCGGAGCAGAGCTGTTGAGAAAGGCAGTGGGCGCTGGGCAGACTTTAACCCATTGTACCCCAGACACACCACAGCAAGATATGGATCTATGGGCGCCAAGCAATTCTGGCATCACCCTTGAACTATCATGGTCGATCTGTGTCCCGCACTGTACTGCAGTCTTCAGAAGACGATGGCAACATTTGGAGATTTCGGTCTTAGGGTACAATGAGTTAAAGGAATGTATGCGGAATCCACAGTCAACCAGACCAGTATTGGTGCGATATAGAAAGGACATGCGGGATCCACAGTCAACCAGACCAGTATTGGTGCGATATAGAAAGGACATGAGGGATCCACAGTCAACCAGACCAGTATTGGTGCGATATAGAAAGGACATGAGGGATCCACAGTCAACCAGACCAGTATTGGTGCGATATAGAAAGGACATGCGGGATCCACAGTCAACCAGACCGGTATTGGTGCGATACAGAAAGGACAAGCGGGATGGATCCACAGTCAACCAGACGAGTATTGGCGCGATATAGAAAGGACATGCGGGATCCACAATCAACCAGACCAGTATTTGTGTGATATAGAAAGGAACTGAGCCGGGAAAAACGTCTGATGGGTGGGGTGGAACACGTGTAGGCCTTTTCGAGCGCAGAGGTCCCATCTCGACTGAACTGGACTGGACTGGACTCGAGGTGTCACCTAACAAACATGTACCACTTGCAGGAGATGGATTGACCATGATAATTCAAGGGTAGTGCCAGATGAGCTTGGCACCATCAAGCCGATCCATCTCCTGCCATACAGCTTCAGGGTTGAATGGGTTAACCCTATTAACCCCACGGCCGCATTTCCAAACTTTTGGAGCTATTTCCTAACGACTATGCACCAGTTGTAGGAGAGGGATTGATCATGATAATTCACGGGTAGTGCCAGATGAAGGTGGCGCCGTCGTGCTGCAGGGTCCCGGGGCCAACTGGGTCAAGAGCTCTTGCAGTTGGATCTTGTCCTTTTTCTCAGGGAGTGAAAGGGCGAGTCCATTTTTCCATTCATCGTTAGCCGTTTAACCCTTTAAGTGCAATGGCACAGGAAGAAGACCGAGCCCGTCCCGCCTACCTCCTCGTCCATCTGCTCCATGCCGATGAACTGGCAGACGCGGCCCAGCTCCCCCTGCGTCAGGTAACCATGGCGGCCCACGCCAAGCTTGGCGCACACGTGTCGAAGTTGCTCCAGGCCAGTGTCCGAATCCAGACCGTAGTCCCCTGGTTCTGGGGAGACCGCCAGCTGACCTGAAATTATATCCAGACAGTTAACTCACTACATCCTGTGGATTACATTGCCCTTTTTTTTTTGTAAAAGATATCCTTTGAGGGTTATGTCGCAGTTTTGGAGACAGATCGACCATGCTAGTTCAAGGGTGGTGTCAGAATAGCTAGGCGCCTTACAAGCTTGAACTAGCATCTCCTGTCGTAGCACTTCCGGCCTTAATGGCTTAACTGATAGATCCCTGACACATGTACAAAAGGAAATGGATTTACCATGTGTGTGCGTATGTGTGTGTGTATGTGTGTGTGTGTGTGTGTGTGTGTGTGTGTGTGTGTGTGTGTGTGTGTGTGTGTGTGTGTGTTTTCAAGAGCAGGTGTCAGTAACATAGAATAAGGGAGAAGCGCAAAAGGGTGGGGGTGGGGGGAGGGGGCAGAGGGGGGAGGGATGGTGGAGGGGGTGAAAAGGGGAAAGCAAGATAATTGTCGTCCATCTTATTCCCTTTATTTTCTTTGGGTGCGCCAGCGTCACCACCACCACCAGCCCTAAACCCGGTTTCTAGGCCTCTCCTGCCACCTTGCGCTGTGTCAACAGAACATCTTACTGACGTGAAAATGAGAGGCCCTTTGAAGCGACCTCCCTGTTTAATTACGACAGGCTCGCCGCACATGGAATGTTTTCGTGTCACCAACGTGCACACACACATACTCTGTTTGACGAGACACAGAATGCAGGCTGTTCCACTGACGAAAGCCTCTGATGATCAAGAACGGTACCGTAACCCTTTCATCACCCAAGGTCCCGTTTCTCAAACTTTGGAGGTGTTGCCTAACGACTATGTACCAGTTGCAGGAGAAGATGGATTGACCATGATAATTCAAGGGTGGTGCCAGATTAGCTTGGCGCCTGAAGGCGCCAAGCTAATCTGGCACCACCCTTGAATTATCATGGTCGATCCATCTCCTGCTGTAGGGACTCGGTGCTAAATGGGTTAAAATCTCCACGATTACATCGTTAACCCATTTTACCCCAAGGCCGCGTTTACGACATTTTGGAAGTGTCACATAACGACCGTGTGCCAGGCGCAGGAGATGGATCGACCATGACGATCCAAGGGTAGTGCCAGGTTAGCATTTACACAGTTTTGGAGGTGCCACCCTAACGACTATGTGCCAGTTGCAGGATGTGGACCGACCATGATCATTCAAGGGTAGTGCCAGATTAGCTTGGCGCCTTCAGGCGCCAAGCTAATCTGACACTACCCTTGAATGATCATGGTCGGTCTATCTCCTGCTGATGTGTGTTGAGGCTAAATGGGGTTGATACTGGTATCTGCTAGCAATATCAGGCGATCTCTCTCTCTCTCTCTGTTAATAATGTCCATGTTCTCAATTTTTCTATCAGTGATCACTTCCCAGTATCTTTCTCGCTGTCTGCCAAATTAGCTAAGAAATTTTGCACAGGGCATACTACTATTATTTACAGGTCTTTCAAAAAATTTAACCAGAATGCCTTTCTCGATGACTTATCCAATATCCCATTTAATGATGTGTTAAATTACAATGACCCAAATGAAGCCCTCACCCGCTGGTATGAACTGTTCCTCGGTGTTCTAGATAAACATGCCCCAGTGCGAACAAAACGTGTCAAACATCCCACAATCCCTGAATGGCTAACTGGAGAAATAAAAGCAGCCATGCAACTCAGAGATACACTTAAGAAAGAAAAGAAATTTGTTGACTATAAAAAAACAAAGAAATTTTGACAAATCTTTAGTCCGAAAAGCTCAAAGACAACATGCCGAACAGATCATTGCAGACGGCAAGGACCTACGCTCTGTTTGGCAAGTTATCAACCTTTACTAAAGGTCACAATCACAGAGACATGAACATTGCACCTGAGCTCACTGCAGATACCTTCAATACCCACTTTCTTAGCATAGCTGAGACTTTAGCACGCACTAATACAAATGATCCTGCGAAATACCAACGTTCTGAGCAACTACGATTTCACAGTAACAGTACTGCTGGTTGTGTTTTTTCACTCCCCCCAATGACTGTTTTTGACGTGGGTAAATATATATCTAATATGAAAAAGAGGTCATGTGGTTCAGATGGCATCAGTTGCGAAATTCTTAAAATAGCTCTGCCCTACATAGTTGAGTCTCTAACGTTCATTTACAATCTTTCTATTCAAAGAAATATTTTCCCTGATGAGTTAAAAACAGCTAAGGTCATTCCTCTTCCCAAAAGTAAAAACTTAAACTCAATGAATGATTATAGACCTATCTCCATTCTACCAGTCATCTCAAAACCTATTGAAAAACATATCCATACACATCTGCAAAATTTTCTAGAACAGAACTGTCTACTCAGTAAAATGCAGTCTGGGTTTCGCCCGCAACACTCTTACCAAACTGCCCTTATACATATCATTGATAAATGGCTTACAGCCATTAATAATTCTCAGTTATCAGGTGCAGTTTTTCTTGACCTTAAAAAATCCTTTGATTTAGTCAACCACTCTATCTTATTAAAAAAGCTACCGATGTATCACATCGATTCCAATACCGTACATCTGATATCATCCTATTTAAGTGACAGAAGACAGAAAGTTTTGCTTAATGGTAATTACTCGAGTGAAGGTTTAGTAACGTGTGGTGTTCCTCAGGGGTCAATTTTGGGCCCATTGTTGTTAATTAACATATTTATCAATGATTTACCATTCTCTATCTCACATCCCGATGCAACGTGTGACTTATTTGCTGATGACACTACCATACATACATCAAACAGCGAATTGCCAAAAATAAACGAAGTTCTCCAGCAAAGTCTTGATGAGGTTTCAAGCTGGTGCCAACATAATCATATGATAATTAGTGTCCAAAAGACAAAGAGTATGTTGATTACTTCACGCCAAAAACATCAACGTGGTCTCCTGCCCTTAACATTATACTTGAACTCTGAGCCCCTTGATCAAGTTAAAAAAAAACATCGTTTGCTTGGAGTCACAGTAGATAACCAGCTCAGCTGGGAACCACATATCGAAAACACATGCAAAACAATATCTAAAAATCTATTCCTGCTATCAAAACTAAGTCAAATAGTTAACACTGACACTAGAAGACTCTTTCTCCATGCCCACATTAAGACACACTGTGATTACTGCTCTACTATCTGGGATGGATGCAGTGAGGTACATTTAAAAAAAATTAACTCATTGTATCGTCGAGGGGTAAAGTTAACTGTGCCTGGTCCCTCTCCCACCGACGAAAAGTTTAGAACTATCCGACTGCTAAACCTAAACAAACAGTTCACATTTAATCGATGCATACTTATGCATAAAATTCTTCACCATAAAACCCCATCTTACCTTCGTATGTTATTTTTGGATAGTCAAAGACAAAACACGAGGAACAGTTTGTTACAGCTACCATGGGCCAGGCTCGATATATATAAAACCAGCCTTTCGTTCTCAGGTGCCAAAGCCTGGAACGAACTACCACCACAAATTAAATCCATTTCTAACTCTAGAACCTTCAAAACTCGTTTATATAACATCTTGTTACAGTAACTTAATACCTGAACGGACTACTTATATTATATTATATTTTATTTATATATATATTATATATATATATATATATATATATATATATATATATATATATATATATATATATATATATATATATATATATATATATTATTCACTGTTATTGATATGTGTGCGCATTATTTGCATTGCTTTTTTTTTTTTTTTCAGTTTATTTCTCCATGTTTCGATTTATTGTGTTTCTCTTACTCTTTGCTATTAATGTTTCTTTTCTAACAGGACAGTTCGTAAGAGAGGCGTTTCGCCTAAAACTTTATCCTGTCAATAAAACGTTTCATCATCATCATCTCTCTCTCTCTCTTCTGAAGCCGATAATCAAATTTAGCGAAAAACAAAGACAGAGATAAAATAAATAACAAATGATTTAAGTTTTTAACCTGGGTACATGATACGAAAGCTGAAGGATCAATCTATTGAAGCGATAACTTGTCTTTGGTTTTGTTTGTATAAGATTACTGCCGACAAGCGGAGCTAAAACTTTACCAGGTTCAATATAGGCCTGCAGCTGTTACACATTGATGAACGACGTGCTGGGTGGAAGAGTGTGTGTGTGTGTGTGCGTGGCCGGGTATGTGGGTGTGTGGCTGAATGGGAGGACAGTGTTACAACCACAAAGCTTTTACACCGGTAACAGCTGATCAGCTAGAAATCATATACATTTTTCCATCTGCAAGAGCATAGATTCTCATGAGCCCGTGCTGACGCAGGGGCTCATTAGAATCTATGCCTCATGCTTCCTGTGTTCGGCCTTCTTACTGCTAACTCCTTAGATGGGGTGGGTGGGTGGGGGGTGGGGTTGGGGGTGATGCCATAAAATCTTGATTCGCGATAGCGTTCCCCCCCCCCCCCCCCCCCCCCCAGATGACGTTATTTGTGATAGCAATTTTGTCAAACATCGTGATCGTGAAAGATGGGGTCGTCGTGAAACGTACGTGCAACCTCAAATACGGTTTTCGTTATCCGTGAAAATGTCCTTTCTCCACACTGTAACTTCTAGTCAAATTTTTTTGTCTTTTTTTTTTTTTGTTTATCAACATCCCCCCCTCCCCCCACCCGGAGGCCAGTCGAGGAATACCGTAAAAGCTGTGCCCCAGCAACTCTTTGAACCCCCCACCCCCACCCCACCCGCCAACACCCATCACCCTCCCCCCCCCTCCCTTGTTGTTAGAGTTTCCGGCCAGTGAAAGAAATTATGAAAGCTGTAGTTTCTCGCTTCATCGTCCGTTTTCGTCGTGAAACGTGCTTGCTATTATTCTGGATTCGTAAATCGTAAGATAAATCGTCGTGAATCAGTGACTCCTAGACGGTAAAATTGAAAAAGATATGATCCCATTAGGCCCATTCTGTCTGCAAGAGGCTTACATTCGTATATGCCCCTGCAGTTGCAGGGGAGCATGTACGTCTATGCCTCTTGCTCTACGAGAGGCTTGTGGCTCAGAGGGCAAGGAGAGTCAGACAGCTCGTCCCAACTGCAAGAGGCAAAGATTCGCATGCGCCCCTGCAACTGCAGGGGCGTATGCGACTCTATGTCTCTCTCTCTATTGAGGTCCGCGGCGGCCCACAGACAGGTGTTCCCACCTGCAAGAGGCAAAGATTTACATGCGCCCCTGCAACTGCAAGGGCGCATGCAAATCTGTGCCTCTTGCTATTAGTAATGTAGCGCGCGCGAGAGAAGGAAGTCTTACCTTCAGCTTCAAACGTCTCCACTTGTCCTTCGTTGGCCTTCCTGTGTTTGCCAGCATGCAAATGGCTGCCGCCGCCATCATCCTGAAACACAAACAGCCGTGAAAAAACAGTGTTCAAGTATTTTACTCATAAATCATACACATTACAGCACCATTTGTGTTTGTTACGCCTTGTCCAATTACCTAATCAACGTTAACCCTCTTAATACCACGGCTCATTTCCAGACTTTTGGGAGGCGTCGAGTCTAACGACTAGATGTACATGTTGTAGGAGATGGATTGATCATGATAATTCAAGGGTAGTGCCAGACTGATGAGCTTGGCGCCTGAAGGCGCCAAGCTCATCTGGCACTACCCTTGAATTATCATGATCAATCCATCTCCTGCTGCAGGGTTCCGGGGCTAAATGGGTTAACAGCAATTTAGACACGCAGCAAAAGCACACGCGTAATCGCACTTATTTATTCTGCGCTGCCGTTAGCGTGTCAATCTATTTTTAGCTCAGTGTTTGTCGCACTGATAGCGTTGTATTTCTAGAACGGAGTGGAGTCATTGTCAGGTTACTTGATATACAGACGACGTGTGCTGAACTGGATTGCCCTGTGTCTAAACCATATCTAGACCTGTGTGTAGCGTTTCCTAACCATCTGTTACAGAAGTGTATCTCTGAACAGTTACGGCGGTAGTGGGCCTTCAACTGATTACAAGAGGAACAAAATAGTGGTCCACTGCGACGATTGATGAGAACCATTGCACCGCTGGTTACATGGAGACTGTACGCTGAATGAGACTGATAACATGTGCTACAAGAAGTAGATGATGATCCTCCTACAAAGTCACACACACACCGCACACACACACACACACACACACACACACACACACACACACACACACACACACACACACACACACACACACACACACATCTGGGTCCTATCTAATAAACAACTAATACTGAAAACTAGTACTTGAATATGTACGATTTGAAATACCAACAACTGGAAAATCCCTTGAACATAATTATTATCTAGTAACATCCTTCCCTGATACTTCTAGCTGCCGTCTTGAAAGGTAACCCATCTGGCTCCAACACCCTACAGTAGGAGATGTATTGACCATGATAATTCATGGGTAGTGCCAGATTAGCTTGGCGCCTTCAGGCGCCTAAGCTAATCTGGCACTACCCTTGAATTATCATGGTCAATCCGTCTCCTGCAAGTGATGCATAGTCGTCAGGTGACACGTCCACAGTTTTGGAAATGCGGACGTGGAGCTCAAGTTGCAGGAAACTTTCCAGGCCAGAAACTGCCAATCACCTGCCCCTCTGCACTGCAGCGAGATTTTTTTGCGTGGGACTAAAAATAACTCCAAACAAAGCCGTTGGACAAATGACAGGCAGGTACTGGCTATTGAAAATTACTCACAAACCAGATAGGTAAGGCTGTGCTGGTAGAACAGTACACATACCAAGGGGATCTACTCAGCGCTGGACATACACACTGTTAGATCCCCTGCCCCCTCCTATCAGGCAACCTATCGCCAGCCCACAGAAAAATACGCAGCTAAAGAACAAGACTGTCATATATATCCCTTTGTGGATCTAACTGCGTGTATGTCACCAGCGCTGAGTAATTCCCCTTGTTATGCGTACTATGTGTATCGAAAGTTACGCGCAACTCGACCAAGACACCAGAACAGAGGTGGGCTTTTTTTTTCTTTCTTTTTTTTTTTTTTTTTTTTTTTGGGGGGGGGGGGGGGGGGGGGGGGGGCTTAAGCCATTGTGTCCCAAGGTCGAAATCCTCTCATTTCGGAGTCGTCCTCTGAAGTCTGTATCAGAGTTCTGGGAACTGATCGACCCTGACAGTTCGAGGGTGGTGCCAGAATAGCTTGGCGCCCACGGGCGCCAAGCTATTCTGGTACCACCCTTGAACTATTAGGGTCGATCCCGTATCTTCTTGTGGTGCGTGGGGACTTGATGGGTTCATCTATCACGAGACCACGTCTTTGTGTGTTCTACTTCACTGCAGACGTCCGACTGGGGAAGTTTTGACGCTCGTTAGGATCGTGTTTATCACGCACAAACAAACAATACAAGCAAAAGTCAAAATAAACACATACAACAACAAAACAACAAAGAAGAAGAAGAAGAAGAAAACAACAACAACAAAAACACCACAGAATAATTTTTCCTCGTTAGTAAATCATTAAGCCCTGAGGACAAAATTGTCAAATGTTGGAACTATGCATCGTGCGACAGTTCTGCAGCCAGATTGCCCTTGATAGTTCAAGGGTGATGCCAGAATAGCTTGGCGCCTGAAGGCGCCAAGCTATTCTGGCACCACCCTTGAACTATCACTGGTGGACCCTCATCATGTCGCGTTGTCTCAGGACTTTAAGGGTAAAACACACTACAGAGAAAAATGGAAACAGCAAGCAGGCCAAGACAGCGAGTGTTTAACCCTATCAGCCCCGAGGTCCCATTTCTCCAATTTTGGAGGTGTTGCCTAATGACTATGTACCAGTTGCAGGAGATGGCTTGACCATGATAATTCAAGGGTAGTGCCAGATTAGCTTAGAAGGAAAAAAAAAGTGGCGACAGCCGAAGGATATTAACCCTTTTAGCCCCGACACCCTACAGCAAGAGACTGATTGACCATGATAATTCAAGGGTAGTGCCAGATTAGCTTAGAAGAAAAAATAAAAAAAAAGTGGCGACAGCCAAAGGATATTAACCCTTTTAGCCCCGACACCCTACAGCAAGAGACTGATTGACCAAGATAATTCAAGGGTAGTGCCAGATTAGCTTGGCGACTTCAGGCGCCAAGCTAATCTGGCACTACCCTTGAATTATCACCGTCAATCCATCGCCTGCTGTAGGGACTCGGGGCCAAATGGATTAAGGGTCACATCTGTTGCTCTGTGGCCGACGGTGTCTGAAATATGATCAATATTGCAACAGCTGGCCGTGCCTTGTAGCTTGTAACGAGTGTCGGTTTGCTCCAGAGACATACAATGATTCCATTTTAATACCCGCACATACACGCCATGTCAGTATTTTTGTGTGAGCAGCTTTCAAGTGCGCTTACATAAACGGAAAGTTTACATGGGTATAGAAAGTCGATTCAATGTCCTTTTGGAGTTTGACAGCCAATTTGTTTGCTGGCTTCTTAAGATACGGTAAACTTTCGAATGCAAGAAACTGTCCCCGCAAGTGATGTTGTCCTTTGCAAAGTTTGTAATGAGCGAAATAATATATATATATATATATATATATATATATATTATATATATATATATATATATATATATATATATATATTATATATATATATATATATATATCATTCTACCCCAGACACACCACAGCAAGATAAGGATCGACCATGATAGTTCATGGGTGATGCCAGAATAGCTTGGCACCTATGGGCGCCAATCTATTCTGGCATCACCCTTGAACTATCATGCACGATCTGTGTTCTACACTGCAATACAGTCTTTAGAGGACAACGCAAAATTTGGGCATTTCGGTCTTGGGGTACAATGAATGAAATATATATATACAAACTGTTATGGGGACTTCTGAAAATCCCTGGTTGTATCTGACTTCTGATAAATGATCCGACGGTTGTGTTTGTGTCATGCTAAATCCACGTCGAAAAGGTGACTAGACTGCCAATACACCATGTAAAATGCAAACAAAATGTCAACGAACAAAGAAACACGCTTTGAAAGGTCAATAACCACACAAGTGAGTTGCAACCGTCTTTTCTAAGCGTGTTTCCTTCATCGTCGGGATGTATTTCTTTGTCATGTTGTTTGAAATCGATTTTGCCGTGATCACGTTACGAAATAGAATGCATGATGCCGCACTGTCCTGGAAGTCGTTTAACACTCTGGCTGTCGGTAGCGGTTGTTGTCGCGATGATTCCTGCAGGAATCATCGCGACAACAACCGCTACCGACAGCCAAAGGGTTCGGAGTATATCGTTAACCATTGCACTTCTAGAACTAAATGGCTCCAATTCTGCAGATGGAAGGCACTTAGTTCTGAGAGTGATATGGTTAATGCAAAAAAAAGTGTCTTGGATAATCTGACTGACACACACAGACACACAGACACAGACACACACACACACACCAGCGACACAATCAACAAACAAGCGTCAATAGTGTATTGATATGAAATGTATAACACTGGAATGTTGTCGATCAAATCGTCCGCCACACTACACCGCACTTGTTGGAAGGTAACACACTTGGAATGTTTGACACACAACACACGCATGTACAGTAGAAAATGGCAAGGCCACAGCAATGTCAACCGCCGAGAGACGGCCTTTTGTCGCCTGCTCGGCGTTAAACCATAATGGCCCAATGATTACTAACTTCAACAATGGACACGAAATACAACCGCCGTTATAGGTAAATGCTAGTATAGGCATTTTTGAGAAAAGAGAGATTTTGTGTGTATAGCAATGAAAATCTCGGTTTTCTCAAAAATGGACACATTGGCTTTGCTAAAACTGAAATCAAAAGCATCGCAAAAGCGACTTGTACAAACTGCAAGAGGCACAGATCGTCATGAGTCCCCGCATTGCGGGGTCTGATGCGGATCTGTGCCTGTTGGTATGTGTTGCCGTTCACATGAACACGAATCTGTGCATGCTGCCGGTCGCAGTCAGTATTGTCATATTCGTTCACAGCCTGCGGGATCATTGCAGACATGACGTAAAGAAATTATATGAGAACATTTAAAAATCGAAATGTAACATTACGAGCCAATAAAACGCATTATCATAAAATAAATCGGTTCTCTCTCTCTCTTGACTTGCTTCACTTACCCCGCCCACGGAGAGATCTCTACAAGTCAAGCCTTCTATTTTCTGGTAGTTCTGTCTGGAACTCATTGCCATTAAACATTAAATCATTTTGCGATAAAACCCATTTTAACGTGCATTGCACACTCACTTCCAATCAGCGTGACTTCACAGTTGCCATATAAAAATAATTCTGCTGATAACACGTAAACGTCAAATATTTTTCTCTTTCTCCTTAAATTTGCTAACTGATCATCTATTGTCTTGTCGGTGTCACTATACGCTATTGATGCTGCTGATTCTATGACACTGTCTTAGATGAGTATAATATTAATGCTGTGCACGCGTTTCGTTCTCTTGCTTTTTGCATCGGAGGCAGTTACAAATTCTCCATTGTGTTTTTTCCCCCGTAGTTTTTCTTCCTCTTCTTCTTCTTCTTATTATTGTTAGTATTTGCATGCTCTGTTTATTTTCCTGTTATGTTGTTTGTTTACAGGACAGTTTACAGGACAGCTTGTAAGACAGGCATTGAGTTGCCTAATAGCTTTATCCTGAATAAATAAAGATTCATCATCATCATCATCATCTCTCTCTCTCTCTCTCCACACACACACACACACACACACACACACACAAACACACACACACACACACACACACACACACACACACACACACACACACACACACACACACACACAAATTTCGGCAAACATTAAAACCAAAGATACAATTGAGTTTCAAAAGACACGCTGCATCGACTTGGAGTATCTATTGTCAGACTAGACTTTGGAATATTTTTCCCTTGCAAAATCCGGACCAATGAGTTGACTGCCAAGCACGCGAAATTCAATGTATTACATTTTCCAAAAGTAGGCTCATTAACAAGTACACGAAGCCCTACTAAGCTTTTTTTTTTAGTCAGATGCCAACTCATAAAATACGTCAACTCACTGAAGAAAAGATTAGTAGATTGATTGATTGTACATTGCTTAACGTCCCGACAGCAACAAGGCTTTCTCAGGACGTGCCTGCACTGATTGTGAAAAAAAACTAAACAGAAAATTGAATGTATGTCGCCAGCCGGTCAAATACATTAAATAAACCTACAACATGGGGCATAAATAAAGCTAAGACCATTTAGCAACACACATCCAATATCAAGAGCTACAGGCAGTGCAGACAGTAGGGAGAGTTTTAAAAAGGCAAATACAGGTGAATGGACAAAGGGTAGACAGAAACACATGCCCCAGAATAGAGAGAAAAACCCACCCTGTGGGGCTGACCAGGGTGACCCTGGGAACTAAAAAATACCTAACCCCACCCAAGTCCCCCAGGGCAGACCCGGGTGGGGGAAAAGATTAGTAGAACACTGTGTAAATGGTTGTACGTCTATTTTCAATAAAGTAATAAATCGCCTTGTAATTGTCCTTTCTAAGCGTGTTTCGCTCTTTGTCGGGATTTTCTTTGGGTCCCCTCGCAGTACCTTGCCCATTCAGGCCTGATGTATTACAACTTGTGTGATGGCGTGATAGTTCATGGGTGGTGCTCAATGAGCGTCGCGTCTCTATGACCCCAGCTGTCCTGGCACTATCTATGCACTATCAAGCGTTTCCTACCTCCTGAAGCAACATTTTTGTCCCTTGAGAGCATGTCCCACATTAGGGAATTTTGACCGGAGACCAAAAGCGTCAGTCATAAGTCTATTACTGTAATAGTAACCGACGTATGGTTCGGGGTGTGAGCAAAACCAGCTACCAAACCGTTAACCCTCTGGCTGTCGGTAGCGGGTTTTGTCGCGATGATTCCTGTCGGAATCATCGCGACAAAACCCGCTACCGACAGCCAGAGGGTTAATCCATGTCCCATTCACTGTCACACTGAAGTCGTCAGAGACTGTTTCTAAAATCTTTGTCAAACTCAGCGGCAAAGAACCCAGCCCGCCCCAAGCAACACGGGGGCTCATGAGGATCTATGCATCTTGCATTTGTGTTTTGCTCGTTGCACGCCGGCAGTGAAGGGGTTGGGAACAAATGTAAAACACGTGACCGGTCGCGCCTTCTCCCATCTCGGCCCCGCCACTTGGAACGGCAACCCCGACCCTGTCCGTTACTGTCAAACCCGGCGCTTTCCTCATTTAAATCACTTCACTTCAAATCACTGTCTCATTCCAAGGACTATTTCTTTGGAATAAACTCCCACAGTTCCTGAGATATGTTGAACCAGCCAATAGTTTCCGGCAGTCTTTAAATACACATTTATTCCTTTAAACGTGCATTCACCGTTATAAATATTTTATTTCTGTTTTTGTTGTTGCTGTAGTGAGAGCTGCTGTGTCCATTATTAGTTGTATGGTACACGTATATCTTTGGTGTGTGTGAGCATTTCTTGTTGGTGTGTTTACTCTGCTAAGTTTATTTTCCTTGTATATCTCGTTGCGTGAGTGTGTATGTTAGGGCAATATATATGTGCTGTAGGATGCAAGGTGTATGTTAGTATGTCATTTGTACGGCGCCTAGAGCGTTTCTATCGAAAGTATAGGCGCCTTAAAAATATACATTATTATTATTACTTCTCAAAACCCACCTCTACAACGCTGCCTTTCACTAGTTCATTTTCCCAGCGATGCACAATTCATCACCACTGCCATGTGTGTGTGTGTGTGTGTGTGTGTGTGTGTGTGTGTGTGTGTGTGTGTGTGTGTGTGTGTGCGCGCGCGCGCGAGCGTGTGTGTGCGTGTTAGCTGTTAGCCTTTTCATTGTATCAGCAATTAGAGCTACTTTTAGAATAAGCGCTTAACAAATCTACATTATTATTATTATTATCTTGTCAACTGGCAACTAATTCTAACGCAGCCAATCTCATGCAAATTACCTGCATAATCGCCCGAACAGAAATGAGCAGAAACGCTGAATATTAATGAACACTTTGAGTTAATCCCATTAAACACACGGCCGCATTTTGGAGTTGTCACATGACGACCAAGTACCAGTTGGTAGTAGTAGTGGCAGTAGTAGTAATACTACTACTAATATGTAACTCTTCTATAGGTCATGTTATATATTTAAATTGGGCAGTTGAGGCAGTACGAGGACGTATGTTTTCAAAAATAATTTTTGCCTTGTTTGAAAATTTGTAGTAGGGATGAATGTTGGAACTTGCTGGAAATTTGTGGTTAGCTGAGAGGAGACATGTTTGGTGCTTTGAGTCATACCATCCTGAGCTTATCCAGTGGACAATTGTGGGCCTATGTTGAGTTGCCATTGACGTAGTGATTTGCGGGGCACGCTTATTTCAGCTGTGCTTGGGTGTGGGGTTGGTAAGGAGCCAGTTTCATAGCCAAGAAATGAGACGGGTGATGTGCTGTTTTTTTGGTTGTATTTTATGTATGGCAAATGTGCAGCTGGTGGGCGGTAGTGTTTTTTAGGGAATTGAAAAATTAGGGGATGACTGGGACTGACTAAGGCTAAGAGACTGGACAGTACGGAAACGGCACTGTAGTCCGTGGCCTGTCAGGTGCACCACATCATGCCATATGTGACAGACCAGAAACTGGTTTAACGTAACCATATCATTGAGTTTGGACTTTTGCTTTTGGAAAACTGAGAAAATCATAAAAATTTTGCCAAGAAATCGCTGCGCTTGCAGTTTTATAGGCGTTTTTGCATGTTTTGCGCCACAGCGCCCTGTTTACCTGCACTGTGAGCTATGTTTAGTGTGTTTGTTCATTTATTTTTTGTCTTACAGGTAGTCATGAGTCTGACCTTCGACCTTGAGCTCTGACCTTTGACCTTGACCTTGAAAGGGATGGGGTTTGGGGTGTTCAGTTTGATAAATGCGTTAAAAAAATGCACTCATTCAGTTATTGAAGTTGTGGGGTGGGTGGAGTAGGGTGGGGTGGGTGGGGGTGGGGGGATTGGAGGTGTGGAGGGGGGGGGGCTTAAGGTCAAAGGTTAAGATGAAAACTACAATGAAACAGTGTCAGCATGTGCATTTCATCAGACAGCTGACCTAAGTGAAATAAGTCGCCAAAATAATGTGACACGCAGAAGTGTTATTTGGCATGATCCTGCTACACTGGCTGCATCTGAGGTGTCATTCTGCTGTAATTGTCATGAGGGATGTCTCTGGAGTCTATTCTGAGCCAAACACAAGCACTTTTACACTGCGTAAAGCTCATTTGAGTGCATTGTTATGGGACCAGCAGTTGCAGTTACCAGTACAGGCTTTTACAGGAGTGTTCACAAGTTTGGCACACACAGTCAGGCCTACTGCATTTGCAAGATGAGTTGAGGTGTTTTGAGACTCTGACAAGAGTGTTTTATATAAAAATGAACTGTACATAACCATTTTTCTCTGCTACCTCCTAAATAAGCACTCCAGACACTTGTTTGGGTATGCGGTGTGTCCCGCGTAGCATAGTTTTGACTGTTTTGTGTAGTCTTTTGTCTGTGGGATAGCTCAGTAGACTTAATGTTTAAATTGCAGAGCTGTTTCATGACCTCTTTGCCTGAGGAAAAGATTGCAAGCAGCATATAGGACATGGCAGCTGGTTACAGGCCACTTCCTGCTTGTTGTCACCAGACAAGAAGGAAATGAGGATGCCTGGGCATTGTCTTTTTGGTTGCCTTGAGATACACAAGGAAATGGCCTTGGGTCTGAAAGCTCATTTTTCATCAATGTCAGTGTCATGGTAACTTTTTTTCAGTTGTCCAGCCCACCAGAAGTCAGTTTGACTGTATTGCATGTGTGTGTGAACTTGGAAAAACAGAAAAAGTAGAGGGGTAGGTAATGGAAAAATATGAAAAAAGAACACTTTTATGTGCCTGTGTCTCAAATGCAACATTTCTGAAAATCAGATATGTTACTTGATGTACATGTCAATTTTGGAGATATTCTGACCATATTTAGTCTGTTTGTCATGGCATCAGATATGCATGATCCAAAACATCAACAGCACAGTGAACGCCACAACACGCGCTTCACATAATGGGCCCATAACATAAAGATGCAGTAACATTCAATGGTGTCACTATGGGTATGACTTAGCTAGTGTCTAAGGGTTGCACTGATGGCAGATTGAATGGTGTTCAGGTGGGAGAGTTTCTCTTACAGGTCATGTTATATATTTAAATTGGGCAGTTGAGGCAGTAAGAGGTTCCGTGTTTTAAAAAATAATTTTTGCCTTGTTTTAAAATTTGTAGTAGGGCTCAATGTTGGAATTTGCTGGAAATTTCTGGTTAGCAGAGAGGAGACATGTTTGGTGCTTTGATTCATACCATCCTGAGCTTATCCAGTGGACAATTGTAGGACTATGTTGAGTTGCCTTTGACGTAGTGATTTGAGGGGCACGCTGATTTCAGCTGTGCTTGGGTGTGGGGTTGGTAAGGAATCAGTTTCATAGCCAAGAAATGAGACGGGTGATGTGCTGGCTTTTTTGTATTTTGTGCGTGGCAAATGTGCAGCTGGTGGGCGGTAGTGTTTTTTTTTTTTTTAGAGAAATGAAAAATTAGGGGTTGACTGGGACTGACTAAGGCTAAGAGACTGGACAGTACGGAAACGGCACTGTAGTCCGTGGCCTATAGCGCAATATCCCCACAAGAAAGGTTGATTGATTGTACATTGCTTAACGTCCCGACAGCAACAAGGCTTTCTCAGGATGTGCCACAAGAAAAGCTCAGTGCGCTTTACATCTAGATAATCTAACTGAAATTAGTAGATGGATCGACCATGATAATTCAAGGGTAGTGCCTGATTAGCTTGGCGCCTGAATTGTCACTACCCTTGAATTATCATGGTCGATCCAGCTCGTGCTGTAAGGCGTTAGGGTTAAAATCACATTATGTGAACCAAAAAATTTCTCATAGGTAACCGATTGCCCGATGCCCGTGACAACATACTAGGAACCATGATAGCGTTTACTGCTGTGTGTACTCTACACCCATAATTGCTTCTGGATTTGGTATGACTTGGTGCTGAGAAAATATTTGGGGAAAAAAAGAAGAAGAAAGAAGAAATTCGTAATGCCGTAGAATCAAAATTCGACGACACGAGATTCACGATATTTATTGTCATTACACCCCACCCCCCCCACCCCCCAAAAAAAAAAAAATAAATAAATTATAAAAAAAAAAAAAAAAAAAAAAATAATAAAGATAAAAAAATAAATAAATAATAAAGATAAAAAAATAATAATAATAATAATTTAAAAAAATCTCCAAATGAACCCCACCTGACGACACACGGGTGAAATATGGTCCAGCAAGCGTCACAGATCCTCATAAGCCACGTCATTTATGCGGGCGCTGCTGATGACATAGCTCTATGACATTTACAGATGGATCGTTCACTGCACAAGTTTTAACTTTCTTTGTGGTTGTTGTTGACGACGATAATCATTTTTGATTGTTGACTTGATGACTGCTAGTATAACATTAACACAAAGGACACAATTAACCCAATCAATCCCACGTCCGCATTTCCAAAAAAAGTGTTATCCAACGACCATGTACCAGCTACAGGAGATGGATCGACCATGATAATTCAAGGGTGGTGCCAGATTAGCTTGGCGCCTGATGGCGCCAAGCTAATCTGGCACAACCCTTGAATTATCATGGTCGATCCATCCCCTGCTGTGCGTCGGGGGCTGAACATTGTTACTCATTTTTAATAAAATGACAATTAACGACAAGAAAAACGGTCAGCGCTTTCAAATAGTATTGCTTTTACCATGATCATTGATGACAGAAAACAAATCGCAGCGAAATAGAATGCGATACACACACCACGGAACTCGGAGTACTAATACTGGGTCTAATGCGGGATGGACACCGAGCATCACAACGTGCATAGGCAATGCTGTGACGTCCATCATTCTGCCTGAGAATCCTGAAAGGCAGGTAGTTTCTATTTTAAGTAAGGGTTTGAAAAACAGCCCCCCCCCCCCCCCTTCCCCAGCACAAAGATATACGCGCGATCTGTGGGTGGGGGTGGGTGGGTGGGGTCCAGAACCACCCCTCCCCAACAAACACCGAACATACCTTAAAACGTTATTCAACGTTCTTTTTTTTTTTTTTTTTTTTTAGAAGTTTGCACCTTCCCCCAACCCCACCTGTGAATTTACGTGGAAGAAGTGTGTGCTAGTCACATACGTCACGCCATGCGACCTGGGCAACTTCTTTGGCGTACGGCACAAATGATTCTAACGCCAGATAGACCGACGATTCTGGCGCGTGACACCTGCTGGCGACGTTTCTTCCCTACACAATGTCCACACGACACAACGCGTCACCGCAATCAACGTCAACTACGCGCTAGTGATCTCATTTCACGAACAAAAGCCACACACACACACACACGTCCCATTCACAGCCGAACTTCATGGCTATAGATGCTTTACGGAAATGTGACGAAGGTCGAATTGCTCGTGTTTCGACGAAAGCAGCGGACTAACAGCCCGGACAAAACATGCGTCATGGCATGTTTGTCCGGGCTATTCATCCACTGTTTCGTCTAAACTCTGACCTACTTCTAAATTCCGAAAAGCGTCTACTCACAGGCCATTATATCACACAACTCCGCTGTATGCCCTGAATTGGCGAGTATAGCATTTCCATGGGGAACACTACACTCGCCTATTCAGGGTATAGCGGTCAGCCATTCGGTCTTGAAACAGTACAACAGGTAAAGAATCGACCATGGTAGTTCAAGGGCGGTGCCTACAGGTTGGTTGGCTGGTTGTATATTGCTTAACGTCCCGACAGCAACAAGACTTTCTCAGGACGTGCCTGCACTGCTAAATATTGAATGTATGTCGCCAGCCGGTCTACTACGCTAAATAAACCTAAGACCATTTAGCAACACACATCCAATATCAAGAGCTACAGGCAGCGCTGACAGTAGGGAGAGTTTTAAAAAGAAAATACAGGTGAATGGACCAAGGGTAGACAGAAACACATGCCCCAGAATAGGGGGGAAAACCCACCCTGTGGTGACCCTGGGAACTAAAAAATAGTTAACCCCACCCGTCCCCCAGGGCAGACCCGGGTGGGGGAACCCTTGATCATGGTCATTATGTCTACTTAAATGTTACGTGATCTTAACAGGACCACTCCTTGATGTAAGAATATGGTCCTCGGGACCCCAAGTGTTAAAGACACTGTCGGCTAGTTCACAAATGACACAACCGCGAGAAGATAAAGGTATTGCCGGTGAAGGCCACCATCCTTGAGATTCTGTTTTTGCGCTAACCCTTTTAGCCCCGGATCCCTACAGCAGGAGATGGCTTGACCGTGATAATTCAAGGGGTAGTGCCGGATTAGCTTGGCGCCTCAAGGCGCCAAGCTAATCTGGCACTACCCCTTGAATTTGTTTTCTGGAATTATCATAGTCAAGCCATCCCCTGCAACTGGTACCATAGTCGTTAGGCAACAACCTCCAAAATTGGAGAAATGGGACCTTGGGGCTAGTAGGGTTAATGGCATCATGCGAATGGCTGACTGAATACGCGGATACGTGCACATAGCTCGGGAGACAGGAAGTCTAAAAACGTACATTGATATAACACCTGAAAACACATCTGTACTATCACAGTCGGCATTGCACTGTGGCGAGAAAGGCCACCGATTTCCTGCGGCGCTGAACACGCAACGCGCTCGTATTTCTATCCCCGGCTGAATCACATTTCATCGTTGTGCCAGTGGGACATTAAAATGAAGACAGTCAGTCAGTCACATTTCATCAGCAGAAATCGCCGATGAAACTTCGCCGAAAAATAACTCGCCCAGGAGACGAATCAACCAGGGTTGCTCTTGCAAGCCTGGCGTTTTCCCAGACGACAAGCGTAGCAGGGACTACCCTTGGACTGTCACGGTCGAACTGCCTACACCGTGACACACCTCAGATGAGCGCCTGGTAAGCTGGGAGTCTTCCCTGAGGGCAATCTTGCTAGGTGCGAGCCTTGAACTGCCCAGCCCACCGAGGCAAACTTGTAGTGGTCCACGGCAAAGCTATCCAGATGTAGAACCTCCATTCTCCAACAGAGAGCCTCACTTCGCCTTAACCCCCTTGCGCCTGCGGTCATCAGTAATGGGAACAGTACTGGCGGCTGCATGCACTAAGGGGTTAACCCCATTCACAGCTAGTGATCTAGATTTTTTTTTTCTGACTTCATTGTTAATTCAACACCCAGCAGCCCCATCCACCCTGGCACGGGGGATGCGACATGTCAGCAAGAGACATAGATCCTCATGAGCCCCCGCATTCGCGGGGGCTCATGAGGATCTATGTCTCTTGCAGATGGATCGCGTTCGGTCTTTTCTCGCCAGTGAAGGGGTTCATGATTCTAACACTACCCACACAGCTATCAACACAACGGCTGATACTTCCGTTTAACACTGAACTTTGGATAATCGGCATATTTCGGTTCGATGCTGTCGTCGTCCTTCTTCAGCAACTCCAGCAAGTGACTTTTCAACAGTTCACAGTCAGACGCTGTCACGTTAAACGCAGGTGACCAAAAGGACTCCGGGATTTCTATATGGCTGCGTTTATAGTCGGCCACATTTAGGCAGTACGACATCACAGCTTTGTGCACTTGTCTAAAATGGTCCACCTCGTAGAAGAAGTCTGGGCCTTGCAGCCCCACCTTGTTCCAGAACGTTCTGTTGAAGTGCCTGTACAGTTGGTAATCCACACTGCTCCACTGCCGGTGGATGGCCAGATCCTCGGGCAGCAACTGGCTGCGCGACGATGTCTTTCTGTAGCTGCCGACGTTGCTCCGGTGGTAGAGGACGTCCTTGGTGGTCCAGCACATCAGCCTGCGCAGCAGCACCAGCGACTCGGCAAAGTACTCCATCATCATGACCAGCAGGAACTCTCTGTCCAGCGCCTCTATGTAACTCTGCACGGCCTGCGCGTCGTCCGTGATGTTGAGGGTGCCTGGCGGGAACCCTAACGGCATGCCATGGCAGTGTGACAACAGGTTCTTGGAGACGGAGAAGTTGTCGGGAATGCAGTAGCGCTTGGCTGCCGCGGCCGGGCTCTTGTAGAAAGCCTCGTACCTGTCCAGGTTGTGGAGGTAGTCGTGCGCGGCCGCCATGCCCTCCCTGACGCTGGTGTTGGCCAGGTTAAAGACGTTGAAGTAGTTGAGGACGGACACAAAGTGGTCGGCCGGCTCACGCAGCATGGTCAGGAAGACGGTGCCGGGCGCCATCAGGTCCCGCATGAAGGTGCCGTTATACACGGCGTGCTCGATCAGGCTGTTGAAGGGCCGGTCTGACGGGCGGTAGTCGAGCGGCGTGATGGGGAAGGGCCAGCCGATGTAGATCTTGTCCTTGATGGGCAGCACCACGGACAGGTTGTGCACGTGGCTGTAGCGCCTGAACACGGTGGCCAGCGTTTCTGTGGCGCACTTCATGCACTTGATGAAGACAAAGTTGGTCTGGGGCTTGCACTCTCGGGGCCGGTACCGACCCAGCAGGAAGTCCTCGCCAAACAGGCTGTACAGGCGATAGTCCGCGTCAGACAAGCCCGGGGCCGCTCGGCGCTGTGGCCGGTTGACCAGGTAGGAGATGTTGAGATACAGCACGCCCACAAGCACAATTGGCAAGAGGAAGAGAAAGAACTGTGAGGTAGGAGTCCTGCGTGTGCCGGAAGGCCATCTCTTGGCCATAGTGTAGCCAGTGAGAGAGAGAAGAAAGAGCGTGTAGTCACAGGGTGGAGGACGGGGAGAGTGCGGTGAGAGGTTAGGCAGGGTTAGTTCACGCTCACGCGCCAATCTGTCAGACAAAATCAAACCAAACAAAAAGTAAACAAAAGAAAAACTGACAGAGAAGTGTTATAACGTGACCACGGCATGCTTGCCATAATGCGAAAAAAAAAAAAAAAAAAACACAACAAAAAGAAACACACAAAAAACCCCCACAAAAAACACAAAAAATAACACACACACACACACACACACACACACACACACACACACACACACACACACACACACACACACACACACACACAAACAACAACAACAACAAAAACAACAACAATAAATCCACGTTGTAAATTTACAAAGATCAAGAAGGTTATGACAAAAATTTTGTCCTTGATATTTCGAAGCTTCAAAGTTTCATCCTTTGTTGGTTATTTATTGTTATGAGTTACAAGCGTATTTACGAAAGCGCTGTGCCAAACAAACACAAGTTAAAAGTTAAACGAGAGGTCTACTGACAATAAACATACATGAACTCACAGGGCCTAACAGGAATGGCTGATTTGTGTGGCTCTAGCGCGTACGGTCTGGCCGGTAAACAGACCACTGCAGCATACTATTAACCATGTCAAACACGCGCCGCATTTTCGCTTCTGACACAGCGGTTGCTTCTCGTACTTGCATAAGAAACACTCAAAACGGGATTTTCGCCCCCCCCCCCCCCCCCCCCCAAAGTTCACGCTGTCCTCTTGCCAACAATAACCCTTTTAGCCCCAAGGTCCCATTCATAAAATTTTGGAGGTGTTGCCTAACGACTATGTACCAGTTGTAGGAGATGGATTGATTGGGGGGCGGTCCGTGGCGCAGTGGTTAAGGCGCCTGCCACCAATGCCAAAGGTGCGCGGTTCGATACCGGGTTCCGGCGTTGGACATTTCTCCTCTGGTAAGTGTCACCGTTAATTCGGGCGGACCGTCGGGGGTTCTTTCTCCGGGTACTCCGGTTCTTCCACCCCCCCCCCCCCCCACCTTGGTACCGGTCTCAGGCCACTTTACAAATTTCAAATACAAGCGATCAAAAAATCTCTGTAACTTCAGTAGGTGACTGGCTCTTCGTTTGTCTTGTACTGTGTTTGTCTTAAATGGCGTAAATCCGTGTCTGTTTCTTGAGTGTGTGTGTTGGGTTTCAGGCGCGGCGCTTTGAGTCGATTTCCCCAAAATTGAGAAAAAGGGCCTATATAATAACGGTATTATTATTATTATTATTATTATTATTTTTTTTTATATTATTATTATGGTATTATTATTATTATTGATCATGATAATTGAAGGGTAGTGCCAGATGAGCTTGGCGCCTTCAATTATCATGATCAATCCATCTCCTGCTGCAGGGTCCCGGGGCTAAGAGGGTTAACTACCTCAACGCTAAAACACAACGTGCACAAGCACTAGAAGCATAGATCCTCATGAGCCCCCGCAGTTGCGAGGGCCCATGAGGATGTATGCCTCTTGTCTAATTCTTGTCTGTGTCCCTCAGGCAGACGAGATAATCACAGTCAACCTGCGATGGTTTCAGATACGGGCTTGTGTTAGCTGCGAGCAGTGAAGCGTTTCGCTCAATTTACCCGCGCCAAACGCAGGTGGCAGTTTACTGTCTTATCTTTTGTGTGATGACCTGATCATGACGCTGGGCTGATGGCTGCAAAAGCCGCGCCGCTCGCCCCTTTAACCCTTATCGTTCGGATTGATTGATTGATTGTACATTGCTTAATGTCCTGACAGCAACAAGGCTTTCTCAGGACATGCCTGCACTGCTTGTGAAAAAAATCCCAAACAGAATATTGAATGTATGTCGCCAGCCAGTCCAATACGTTAAATAAACCTACGACATGGGCCTAAATAAAGCCAAGACCATTTAGCAACACACATCCAATATCAAGAGCTACAGGCAGCGCAGACAGTAGGGAGAGTTTAAAAAACAAGTGAATAGACCAAGGGTAGACAGAAACACATGCCCCAGAATAGAGGGGAAAACCCACCCTGTGGGGCTGACCAGAGTGACCCTGGGAACTAAAAAGTGAACCCCACCCAAGTCCCCCCGGGCAGACCCGGGTGGGGTCTTATCATTCGGAATACACCAGTGTGTGAAATAAGTCTATCTAAAATAGTTCAAGGGTAGTGCCAGAATAGCTTGGCGCCTCAAGGCGCCAAGCTATTCTGGCACCAGCCTTGAAGTAAAACCATTGGTCTATAGCCTTATCTGTAAGTATGAATCAATGAATAAAGGAATCAATGAATGAATCTTTATTTTACAACGGTAAAGATATTAACAATGAAAGAGGCAATGCCATTTTTCAAATCTGCCGTAGCTACATCTACAAACACACCAATTTCAGTAAGTACCATAATGTAGCTTGCATATGGCAGTGTACAAATTTGAAGCTTTTAGCCTCTGTATGTTATGGGAAAACGATCGTGCACACCATTTATTACGCCCAAAGTTCGATATATTTTCCTTGTTATCTAAGATCGCCGATGTGCACTAGAACCACGTGCAGATTTATGATACATTGTTTCACACAAGCATACACAAAAATACGTTGTGCAAAAGCTGCAATCTGTAAGCATTCTAAAAAATAACACACACACACACACACACACACACACACACACACACACACACACACACACACACACGAAACGAGTTGGAAGTACGTGTTCAAAGCAATCGAATACCACTGAATGATTGAGTTGATTGAGTATCAGTAGTACCACACAACATACTGACTGAACAGAAGCACTACTGCGCTACTGAGAAACGTAGGATGTCAGAACGCAGCCAGAAAAAAAGTTTGCGTTTTACACGTTGAAAGCTGTGCACAGTCTTGCTTCAATTCTCTGACAGAGAATTCGAGCAAACTTTGCTTCCCGAGTGATCAAGTTGTGTACAGACAATGGATAAGTTTCCATTTAACGAATGAGTTGAAACAGTGGAAGCCTCAGACACAGCCGTCGCTGAATTAACCCGTTTAACTCTTTCTACCCCAAGACCGAAATCCCCAAATTTTGCCGTTGTCCTCTGAAGACTGCACTCTAGTGCAGGACACAGATCGACCATGACAGTTCAAGGGTGATGCCAGAATAGCGTGGCGCCCATAGGCGGTCAGTCAGTTAGCCAAGCCCATAGGCGCCAAGCTATTCTGGCATCACCCTTGAACTATCATGGTCGATCCTTATCTTGCTGTGGTGGGGTAGAATGACTTAACTCTTTCGAGACGTGCCGCAACCGGATTTGGGACATTAAGCCGCGACACGTCTGGAATGTGTTAACTGCTGGGGCATGGCGAACACTGCTCAGCTGCAAGTGAGATGGCTTTAGTCGCCTGCTCGGCGTTAAACCCAAATAACTAACTGCCCAGCTGCAAGAGACATAATCCCCCCCCCCCACCCGCCCATAAGGAGTTAAGTCTCTTGCAGCTATGCAGTGTTGGCTTTGCCCCAGGAGTTTGCGGGGCTCTCAAGGATTTCCGTCTCTTGGTTGTGCTATAGTCTCACGCCCATGTTTGCTCCCATTTACATCTGTGATATTCACGCCAATGTCGGTCAGTGTGCAGTCGGGTCAAACGCGCAATTCTTGATCCCTGGCAGTGAAGGGGTTAAGCCGGAGACTGCAGTGCGCTTCCAGCAATACACGCGTTCGCCGACGGATGCCGATCGACTATGGACATGACAGCTAGCGGGTAGTGCTGGACCCTGACCGGCCTCAAAAGCAAGGCGTTGAATGACCATAACAGTTCAAAGGTGACGCCAGAATAGCTCGGCGCCTCTGGGCGCTCAGTCCATCTAGCACCACCCGTGAACTACACGCACCATAAGGTATCCTTAACACATTCGAGACGTGCCGCATTCGGATACGCGGCGTGAAGCCGCGTATCCGAATGCGGCACGTCTCGAATGAGTGAAACTGTAGCCTTCAAAGGACAAGATCCCACTGAACTGATTGATTGATTGTACATTGCTTAACGTCCCGACAGCAACAAGACTTTCTCGGGACGTGCCTGCACTGCTTGTGAAAAAAGAAAAACCTAAACAGAATACTGAATGTACGTCGCCAGCCGGTCCAATATGTTAAATAAACCTACGACATGATTGTACTGATTGTACATTGCTTAACGTCCCGACAGCAACAAGACTTTCTCAGGACGTGCCTGCACTGCTTGTGAAAAAAACAAACCAAACAGAATATTGAATGTATGTCGCCAGCCGGTCTAATACGTTAAATAAACCTATTACAAGGGGCCTACTAGCAACACACATCCAATATCAAGAGCTACAGGCAGCGCAGACAGTAGGGCGAGTTTTAAAAAGTCAAATACAGATGAATGGACCAAGGGTAGACAGAAACACGTACCCCAGAATAGAAGGGAAAAGTACCCACCCTGTGGGGCTGACCAGGGTGACCCTGGAAAGTAAAAAAGTATTTAACCCCACCCAAGTCCCTCAGGGCTGACCCGGGTTGGGGAACACCCCATTGAAAAACACTAAACGTTCAGTGCTTAACGTTTATCTGTCCACCACGAAGGTGATATTAAAGACGAGGCACCGAACAGTCTTATCAAATTCTGACCGCGCCTGGATTCGAACCCGTGACCTTTCGGACAAACGCCGAACGCTCTGCCACTAAGCCACACAACACCCGAACTGAGAAATCTCGACCCTGTGTATGTCTCAGTGTGTCAACCTGGAGTCTACACGGACAGTGGGGCACACTGATATGAAATCGAAAGTCGATCCACTTTTCACGACCCGTAATACGTGTTTAGCTGAGGAAGTGAAAGTGTTAGGCCACGGAATGCTAGTTTCGGATCTATTCAGTCACACTGCCCAAGGTGCATGTGTGAAAGTGAAGGTTGGCACGATATAAAAGTGAGACAGAATAAACGCTATGAATAGCCACCCACACATACACAATGATGTCGCGGTAACTAAAACACTCGAGGGCCCACTACCGCCGTAACTGTTCAAAGACACACTTCTGTAACAGATGGTTACGAAACGCTACACACAGGTCTAGTTATGGTTCATTTGGACACAAGGCAATCCAGTTCAGCACACGTCCGTCGTCTTAATATCAAGTAACCTGACAATGACTCCACTCCGTTCTATAAGTACAACGCTATCAGGGCGAGAATCTGCTAAAAACAGATTGACACGCTTACGGCAGCGCAGAATACATAATATTAAGTGCGATTACGCGTGTGCTTTTGCTGCGTGTTCAAACTGCTGTCAAAGTGCACTAAGTGTGTCGACAAGACATAACAAACACCAATGGTGTTGAAATGTGTCTGCAGATTTATGCGTAATAACTCATTCCACCCCAGACACACCACAGCAAGATAAGGATCGCCCATGATAGTTCAAGGGTGATGCCAGAATAGCTTGGCGCCTAAGGGCGCCAAGCTATTCTGGCATCACCCTTGAACTATCATGGTCGATCTGTGTCCTGCACAGCAAAGCAGTCTTCAGAGGACAACGGCAACATTTGGGGGGTTTCGGTGTTGGGCTACAATGAGTTAAATGAACGTGAAACGAACCTCTTCACTGCTGGGACAAATGAAACACCACCCAACTGCAAGAGATAATTATAGACCCCTCATGAGGATCTATACATCTTGCTGAAACCACTTCGTATTCATGTTCCTTCAGACGTCTCCGGCTCTTTGTCACTGAATTAACCCTTTGGTTGTCGGTGGCGGCTTCTGTCGCGCGACGCCGGGTCCTGCAGGAAGCATCGCGACAAAAACCCGACAGCCAAAGAGGGTTAACAATGATTTCAGAAACGAAATCTGTGTCCACTGGCAGTGAAGGGGTTGAGTGATAGGTCCCCATAGCCCCCCCCCCCCCCACCCCTTCCCCCCCCCCCCACACACACACACGGCGTAACGTTGCCTGGAGACATGAATAAAAAATAATACACGACCATGTACCAGCAACGGTTGTGCCCTTCCTACGGTGCGCGGTTTCGTGGAGCCCAACGCCCACGCAAACTCACGCGCCTGGGGCCAGCTGCACGAGCGAGCTTTGTCCTGCGCCAGCCACTAAGCAAGGTGCTCGGGGTGAGCTTTGTCCTGCGACAGCCACTAAGCAAGATGCTCCGCTATATAGGCCTGTTACATGAGTGGGCGTAGTCCTGCGCAAGCCACTAAGCAAGGTGCTCCGCCATAATGCCAGGTACATGAGTGAGCATAGTCCTAAGCAAGCCACTAAGCAAGGTGCTGTTACATGAGTGAGCGTAGTCAAGAAACGTGCTCCGCTACAGCGCCACAACACTCGCCCCGAGGAGCACATTGCTTAGTGACTTGCGCAGGACTAAGCACGCTCATGCTACCGACCTCAGAAGACGCGCAAAACACAAGCCACGCAAGCAAAACACATCTTCACGACCCCCACACACTGCGGGAGTTCATGGTGATCCACGCTTACCCAGCTACATCCGTGTTAGTCGCAAGCATTGGCGTCCAACCTCGGAGACTCGACAAGACAAACGCCACAAAAACTAGAATGACCGGACTTGTTGTTTTCGCTATCAGTGTCGCGGGAATCGGCCACACACTGATAGCGAAAAACAAGTCCTTCCATAAACCTGTCACGTCCTGACAGGCGCGGGAGAGAAAAATCAACCTACAATTTGTTCCTACGTGTAAATAAATTGTGAACGGAATGTCCTAAGCGCGCACAACATATGACACACACGTACTCGACAAATATTGGCAGGGTGCTGGGAATCATTCATATGCTGACGCAACTCTCAATGGGCATTAACTATTAACCTCTTCACTGCCGAGAAAAACTGAACCGCACCCAATTGCAAGAGGTATAGATCCTCATGAGCCCCCGCAACTGCGGGGGCTCATGAGGATCTATGCCTCTTGCTGAAAACACGCTCTATCTATATAAACCTTGGAGGGATGGGGATCGTCCAGGTTGAATTTCCGATTGTGAAAACACTGTCAGCGTCCACCGGCAGTTGACGGGTTAAAACGACATTTTGGGGCATGATAAAAGGTGGCATGGCATATGAACTGAGATTACACGTGTGCTCTAAATAGTCTTTTATCTCGCTAGCGCCGGAGAGAAAAACAAGTTCTATCATGTAGCTGATTAGATACATAGTCACTGATGAGATGCCCTGACTATGGGACCAAGCTTGCACAGTCAGTGGTACAAGGCCCGACACTCAACTGGAAGGGCAGCGGGTTCGAAATCTGGTGGGGCCAAAATTGGCTCAGATCCTTTCAGTTCCGCGCCTTTCTTTTAAATCACCGTCGTGGTGGCAAAAGGCACGTAGTCTAACACGCAAAACACACGGAGTCCGAGAGTCGAACTACTCAAATTTGCGCATTGTCCTATGACGATTTTTTTTTTAAAAAAAATTTCAGAAGATAACTCGACCATGACAGTTCAAGGATGATGCCAGAATAGCTTGGCGCCTACAGGTGCCACCTTTGAACCATCACGGTCAATCCATACTCACAGTGCGTCTCAGCTGAATGGCTTACCCCATATCATACTGAGGCCAAAATCTTCACATTTAATTGTACACTGACAATGCAAGCTACATAGTACTTACAGATAAGGATACAGACCAATGGCTTTAGTTCAAGCGTGGTGCCAGAAGATAGCTTGGCGCCTTGAGGCGCCAAGCTATTCTGGCACTACCCTTGAACTATTTTAGTCAAACTATTTTAGTCAAACTTAATTCACACACGGGTGTATTCCGAAAGATAAGGGTTAATATTTATAACCAATATCAGACCCGACTACTATAAGTAGAAATTCGGCCGCATGTAAACGGCTGCGTACCTTGGCAGTAAATCAGGCCTCAAATGTAGATCATACATCACTGTCGCGATAAATCTGGCACATCACATCGCTGTCAACAGCTGCTAGAGCGGCTGCAGACAGTCTCACATGCATGCGATACCTGTCATTCTCCAGACAGTGTGACGCGCTCAGCGCACGCGTGCGATCTTTTTATGGGGAACGCCGAACGCAACAGTCGCATGCGAAACACGCACACTGCCGGTTCGACAGCTAACCGACCAGTAGTACACCACGCCACACTGAAGGCGGCCGAGGATGACACACAACACTGATACCAGTGGAAATTCTTTTCACACCGCGAGACTGAATTACCGCGGTAAAACTTGACTAACTTCAAATCATCCGTGTAAGTGCCACAGGCGGGGAATCACACAAGGACTTGAAAGACTTCTCCTGCGTGTTTTGGTTTCACACTCCCGCATTGATTTCAACTGGGCGGCCGACCATGGTCCGATTACCTTTTGCGAACTGAGGTGGAACGCATCATCGCTCATTTTTGTCAAAGGCTTCGTACGCACACTGTCATGACTGAAATGGCCGTAGGGCATTTGCTTACCAGTTGCGTAGTCCACACACACACACACACACACACACACACACACACACACACACACACACACACACACACACACAAACACACACATCACACACACACACACTCACACACACACAAGGATACATACCTGTAACAAAAACTGAATTCCGGTGACTTCCTTAGTCTAAGAAGATGAAAGGTAACTAAGTAAAGGGTCCCTGAAGCCAATATGCAAGCGTCATATATTCGGCGACTTCCTTAGCCTAAGGAGCTGCGAGGTAGTTACATCAGTACAGGGTCTAAGAACACACTGTGTGTAAGCGTCATAATTACATTCATCTGCATGCCTCCCCAGCGCCGAGAAGACCTGCCTATCTGTTGTCTATCCTACTTTCTGTCTCACCCACAAACTATGCCTGAAAGCCTGCTCCGTCTGAGAAGCTGGCACGAGGAATGAAAGTAAGACCAATCAATGACAAACACGATTCATCGGACACGTGCGTGCTGATACGCGACATCAATTATTAATAGTACGGTTTCTGCGAGAGAGCCCTCGCGCGCACGGTACACCTACTCTATGGAGTTCCGCTGCTGAGAGTGAACCCACAACGAACATATTTATTGTAGTTCGCAGGTGCCACAGCGTGTACTGGTCAGGCGCCTGTGGCGTCACCAAACCGCTAGCAATAAATCATGACAAGTGACGTGGATTGTCGTAACTCTCGCAGTAAACAAAACAACTGAAAGCAGTAACCCGTGGCAAGAGGTATAGATCCTCATGAGCCGCTGGGGCTCATGGCATCTATGCCTCTTGCAGACGTGAACGGTCTGAGCGCGGGAATATCCTAAACCCAGTTCCTATGTCACAGACACGCACACCGTGCTAGTCACTGATTAGAGGTTCTTATGACAGGGTTCTTACTGTTCTGTGGACTACAATACCCCCCTCTGGCGCATTGCGTTCTGTAACCCTTTCCATCCTGATACACTACTGCTTGAAATAAATCTAGTATAGTTCAAGGGTGGTGCCAGAATAGCTTGGCGCCTGAGGCGCCAAGCTATTCTGACACCGCCCTTGAACTAAAATGGTTGATCTATGTCCTAATCTGTAGCGCAGCCTTCATACAACACCAAGCAAATTTAAAAAGAATCAGCTTCAGGTTGTAATGGGTTTAAGCGATTTTTTCCCCCCTTCAGTTTCCACTCGAATCACAATCTCAAAAAGCGTTTAAGTATTCATTGCAGGTTGGCTAGGGTCACTTGAAAGGCCCCCGCACTTAAGCCATAAACAGCCTCCTACCACAGCGTTTTAAAGGATTTCCAGTCATCTGATCCCCAAAAGGCCTGGCCGCTTATTGATAAGGGTGGATAAGCGCCCTGTTAAAATACTATCTTCGCTTTGGTTATGTTATTTGTTCTGGACTTTGTGTTGTGGCTCTCCAGTGAGACCAAAATATAATATATTAGCGGCTAAATCGGTATTATTTTGGAGCGCTGCTTTGGTCGTATTATTTGCTCTGGAGATTTGTGGCGGGTCACTAATAAGAATTTATGCTACCTAAGCGGATAAATTCGGGACTATAGGGGAGACCTCGGATTAGTTGAGGGACTTGGGATTAGTAAGTCGAGGACAACACTATTTACACGACTACCCCCAAGACATCACAGCCGCGGGGGATACATCGACCATGAACGAAGATTGTTCAAGGATGTGCCAGGCTGGCTGTGGCGATCGGCTATGCCAGTTCAAGGGTAGTGCCAGATTAGCTTGGCGCCTTGCCGGGCACCAAGCTGATCTGGCACTACCCTTGAACTTGTCATGGCCGACCCTTCTCCCACAGTCTTCCAGTCGTGAAGTCCGAAATCACAGAGCGCCACTGAAATTTTATTCTGTAAAGTACCTGGATCGATACCGCTAATCGGACTTCACGGTAGAAAACCACGTTCCCCCAGACAGCCTGTCCCTAAATCCGAGGCAGGTCAAATACTGCATGGACTTTAACCCATTCAGTCCCAACGTCCTACAGCAGGAGATGGATTGACCATAATAATTCAAGGGTCGTGCCGGATGAGCTTGGCGCCTATAGGCGCCAAGCTCATCCGGCACGACCCTTGAATTACTATGGTCAATCTATCTCCTTCACGCTGGCACATAGTCTTTAGGTGACACCTCCAGGATGGAAATGCGCCCGTGGGGTTAAATGGGTTAAGCATTCCGTGGATCATCTAGATTCATCCATCCCGCAAGAGGCGTATATTCTCAAGAGCCCCTGCCGCCGTAACTCACTACAATTTATGTCTCTTCCTCGCAAGGAGTTGCCCCACAGCCCGAGGTACTCATCCGGTGTTCAGTTTGACTGCCACGAGGCCGCATGCCCGCCGTCATCGGGGCGAACCAGGGAAACCGTCCGTTTTTAGTCCTCACAATAAACAAGCGCAGTCTACTGTCTATTCTCACTATAAAGGGGCTCAACCTACTGGTTGGTTGGTTGGCTGTACATTGCTTAACGTCCCGACAGCAACAAGACTTTCTCAGGACGTGTCTGCACTGCTTGTGGGGAAAGAAAAAAAAAAGAATATTGAATGTATGTCGCCAGCCAGTCTAATGCGCCTAAATAAAGCTAAGACCATTTAGCAACACACATCCAGTATCACGAGCTACAGACAGTAGGGATTTTTTTTTTAAAAAAAAGGTAAATACCGGTGAATGGACCAAGGGTAGACAGAAACACATGCCCCAGAATAGCGGGGAAACCCCACCCTGTGGGGCTGACCAGGGCATAGCCCCGGATTCTGATGAAGGAATAACTCCTATTCAAAGCACTGCACTGCAGCAGACGTGTCACTCGCAACGCCCAGGCAAAAGAATTAGCGCTGGGGTAATAGTATGCACGACGGCCGGCCTGATCTAAACCATAATAAACCTTAGCCCTTTTAGTCCCGGATCTCTACAGCAGGAAATGGCTTGACCATGATAATTCAAGGGTAGCGCCAGATTAGCTTGGCGCCTTCAGGAATTATCATGGTCAAGCTATCTAATGCAACTGGTACACATTTGTTAGGTAACACCTCCCAAATGTCAGAAATGGGACCTTGGGGCTATAGGGTTAGCCTACTTATGACAGTAGGCTAAACCCGCTGTTACACGGCAAAAGGCAGGATGCCCATTTTTTTAAAGTCCCTTTTAGGACGGGTCGCGGTGGGGTGAATTTAATAGCATGTCCACGATGTCAAAGGCGGGCAGGCTAAACCTCTAACAATTGAAGAAACAAGATAAAAATTACGTCATGTCTAGTTACGCTAACCTCGCTGCTGAACGTACATTTGGCGCGAAGCGCCGTCTGTGCATATATATGCATGTGCGTATGTATGTAAACAAGAGAATCGCCGATATTTCTGTACACACAAGCTTGAAACTTGGCGAAATAAGAAGAATAAGAATACTTTATTATCTCAAAAAGAGAAATTCGTTTTTGCCACCTCAGGTGCAGCTCGCAATCAAATACTTTCTTAGTGTGTGGCTAAGAGAGCCTCCGAGCATATTGTAATGGAATGTCTCATTGAAGACATAAACAACCGCTCATAGGAAGTCGGTTGACCCAGATTAGAGTAAGTCATTTTTGTCATATTTACTTGACATACAGCTAGTTTGGAGAAAGACATTTGATGAGTTCGTTAGCCAGCTTTGTATCCTTTCAACTTCTTTAGTGAAAAATAATTCTTTTCAGAAAAGAATTAAAACACTAAAAAAACCTTTACTTTTAGAGAAAGTCACACAGTGGCGGTGACGTAAAAGAGGCAACTCCGTCATGGTTGGTTAGTTCGGGTTTTAACGTCCACAGCACCGAGGTGATCATGGACGGCCCTGACGGGCGGGTTATGGGGGACAGGGAAATCTATTGCCTATGGAGTACGACCTGAACACTGATCAACTCAGGCGCACTCCAACTGTGCCACTTTGATTTACCAGAACCTTTCAACGGACATGCCATTGAACAAATCCGTTTTTTTCCCTGGATTGTGAGTCCAGCTACCGGGGCCGGGACGGGATTCGAACCCACGACCCGGCGATTCCCTTCGCTCTCCTGCTCCGACGTTAAACCGCCTGAGCTATTTCGGACTCTGCAACTCCGTCACCACGCAGACACTGACATAATACTCTAAATATGACGTCATTGTCTCTCTCGCGGACGGCTCTCTCTTCCTCTCACACAAAAGTGCGCGCATCTTCAGGAGGAATAGATCCTCATGAGCCCTCCAGGCACGCACGCACTAACACGCGCACACACATCGACGCGCTATCAGAAGAGCATGCAGGTGACCCGAGTACTTAGTATATCATGTAGCTAAGTAAAGTCAATTTGCTTTCACACAAATTATAAAAAGACTGAAATTGTACCGTGAAGTTCTAGTTTTGTCACCATTTTCTCAAGCCTATGAAGTGAAAGTGAAACTCCAATCACGTAAAATATAAAATTACGTAAAAACTAAAACTTACGTCATGACAAATGACGATTGGCAAATCAAATGACGCGTTTGTTCTGCGGCCCTTATAGAACTCACTGACGCAGATCTGCGAGACTTTTTCAATAGGAGATAATTCAACATCAGAATCACAAAGACAAAAGGTAGAGACCATTGACAGCGAGGACAGCTCTCATACAGAAGGGACTTTGAGGGTTATGGTTCATCCCATCTTAAAAGCGAGATTTTCATTAAGTAACAGTGAAGATCGCGCTTTTCTCAAAAACGGACATACATGCTTTAGGCAATCAAAGGCAGATTTTAAAGGCCCACTACCGCCGTAACTGCTCAAAGATACACTTCTTTAACGGATGGTTACGAAACGCTACACACAGGTCTAGTTATGGTTCATTAGGAGACATGACAATCCAGTTCAGCACGCGTCGTCTGTATATCAAGTAACCTGAATATGACTCCACTCCGTTCTATAAATACAACGCTATCAGTATGAGAAACAGCTAAAAATAGATTGACACTAACCGATGCACGGAATAAATGAATACGATTACGCGTGTGCTTTTTGCCGCGTGCCCAAACTGCTGTTAAAGTGCACTAGGCGTGTCGACAAGGCATAACAAACACAAATAGTGCTGAAACGTGTCTTGAGATTGATATACGTAACAGTACTTTGGCGTCGACCAGGCTCACGTGTATGTACACCATATCTGATCTTGCATGAGAGCGCCGCTGACAGTAGTGATGAATTGGACATGAGCCCTACCTCCAACACAGGGAAGTATGTAATACTTGTGAACTCTGTAGTGGCGTGGGGGATCTTCAGTATGTTAACTCATTTTACCCCAAGGCAGCATTTCCCAAATTCTGGAGGTGCCACCTAACGACCACGTACCAGATGCAGGAGATGGATCTACCATGAGAATTCAAGGGTAGCGCCGGATTAGCTTGGCGCCGAAAGGCGCCAAGCTAATCCGGCGCTACCTTTGAATTCTCATGGTCGATCCATCTCCTGCTGTAGCGCGTCGGGACAGAATGGGTCGACTGAATCGCAGAGTGGATGTAATAATAATTAATAATTGCGGTATTTATAATGCGCTTATCTTATAATAATTATAACTCTAAGCGCGCACTCACAACTCGAACACGCATGCTTTAGACAATAACTCACGTACCACAAATAGTGAAAATACATTACGACGGTCAGCTTGGGGTGGGGAGTGTGGTGATGTAGTGCTAGAACTGTTGAAAGAGGTGAGTTTTGAGGGCGGACTGGAAGGAGGAGAGAGAGTGTTTCTGACGGAGAGTGGGAGAGTGTTCCAGGTGGATGGACCGTAGAGAAGGAGCGGGGGCCGAAAGTGCTGAGTTTGGTGCGGGGGATGAGAAGGCGGAGAGGGTCGGAGGCGGAGCGGAGGGAGCGGGAAGGTGTAGGGGTGAAGTAAGTTGGAGAGATAGGTAGGAGCGTAGTTGTTCAGAGATTTGTAGCAGAGACAGAATCTTGTATTGGATGCGTTGGGGGATGGGGAGCCAGTGAAGGAGCTTGAGCAGGGGAGTGATGTGGTCGGATTTTTTCTTTCTAAGGACGAGGCGGGCAGCATTGTTCTGGACACGCAGGAGAGTGAGAGTGGTGGAGTGACCGGAAAGGAGAGAGTTGCAGTAGTCGATGCGAGACAAGGTAAGAGAGACAGCGAGTTTGGTGGCAGCTTCGGTAGGGAAGGTGTTGAGAAGGGATGGGGTGGTTTAAAATAGTGTATAATCGTGCGTGTGTCTGAGAGAGAGGGTGTGCTGTTGTGCATGCGCAGCGAGTCCAGTGTTTTCCTGGAGAACAGCGCTGTACAAGAACTATGTATTGTTATTATTCGCAAAGTGTGCTCTGACAATCACCTTTCCAACTTGAGGAGGTACAGGTCGGCCTCACAATACCGCGGTATCGGATACAGGTCGGCCTCACAATACCGCGGTATCGGATACAGGTCGGCCTCACAATACCGCGGTATCGGATACAGGTCGGTCTCACAATACCGCGGTATCGGATACAGGTCGGCCTCACAATACCGCGGTATCGGATACAGGTCGGCCTCACAATACCACGGTAATCGGATACAGATCGGCCTCACAATACCGCAGTATCGGATACAGGTCGGCCTCACAATACCGCGGTATCGGATATAGGTCGGCCTCACAATACCGCGGTATCGGATACAGGTCGGCCTCACAATACCGCGGTATCGGATACAGGTCGGCCTCACAATACCGCGGTATCGGATACAGGTCGGCCTCACAATACCGCGGTATCGGATACAGGCCGGCCTCACAATACCGCGGTATCGGATACAGGTCGGCCTCATAATACCGCGGTATCGGATACAGGTCGGCCTCACAATACCGCGGTATCGGATACAGGCCGGCCTCACAATACCGCGGTATCGGATACAGGTCGGCCTCACAATACCGCGGTATGGGATACAGGTCGGCCTCATAATACCGCGGTATCGGATACAGGTCGGCCTCATAATACCGCGGTATCGGATACAGGTCTGCCTCATAATACCGCGGTATCGGATACAGGTCCCTGCACGACTCCCACGGCCAGCAAAAACGTCCTCGGGTCGACATCAGCTTTAGCTGAGCCTGCACACGTTCGTGCACGGGCCAGCTACAGCTGACGTCTGCTCCTGGACCTTTTGCTTACCAGGTGGTTTTTTCTCCTTCTTCACAAGTCTAGTCAGCACTACAACAACGCGATCGCGACTAACGCGGTCTGACTTTGTGGCTCTCGGGCACGGGAGTCAATTTAGGCTGCCCTGTGTCTGTGAAAATGTCGCGTACCAGCTGTGAGCGATCCACGGGCGCGCCCTAAAGGGTGGAATGTATTCATCATAATGTGTAGGATGATCCCATACCACGTCTTCTTCCTCGCAAACCAGACAGCTGAAATCGAAATACGCAACACGTTACCTGACTTGTACTGCGACCTTGTCATATTTTATTGCGGATACACCTGTTGTGCTATAAATCTGCCAAAATACACCACCTTTGTTGCAAATCTGCGTCAACATGCAAAATAACTCTTTCACCTTAAGCGATGACCCTGTCAATCATTTCAACTATTTTGCTTTTATCTCCAGACCAAAAAGGTGACTGCCAAGCATGTAAAATACAGAGAATAACCCAACGGAGACAAGAAACACGCTTAGAAAGACAATTACAACACGATTATTAACATTTCGGGTGAAAATCCTTTTTCAAAATAGACAATACTCTTGTTTGTTCGTCTATTTTTCAAAATGGACACAATTCCTGTTTATTTTTCAAAATAGATAAGATTCCGTCTTTTTTAAGCTTGCTTCTTCCTTCCTTGGGTTATTTTGCTTCTCGCTCTCCGTGGCAAAACACGAACCTTGCCTCTCCTCTGCCTCAAACGCAGCGCACAGCAGAGCCTGTTCCGAGCGACCACCCTCACGAGAGATCACCTGCCATCAAAGACCTTCATGTTGAAATGAGGGTATTTTAATAACAGGTGACACTTTCTGCCCTTCAAGATTTCCCCTGACAGTGCTTGATAGTTCAAGGGCGGTGCCAGAATAGCTTGGCGCCTCTGGCGCCGCCAAGTTATTCTGGCACCACCCTTGAACTAAAACAGTTCTTTTTTTTTTTTTTTTTTTTTTTTTGTCGACCCGTTTTTATTTTCTGGAAAAAAAAAAATGGCTGCAGCTCTGCTCAAAACATTTTCTACTGTAACCACCATTTTACCTTCGCTCTTTTCTCTGGCAAAAATATGTGATTTTTCTCCCGTCTCTCAATCTGCCTGAAATGCAGCTTACATTTTGGGACAGCGACAGAAACGCGACGTCACGAGACAAACTGAGTTTCTAGGGAGCAAAAGGCCCCCGGGCCGATGTTAGAGGGGGGGAAGGGGGTGCAAGTTAACCCCATAAAGCCCTGATTGATTGATTGTACATTGCTTAACGTCTCGACAGCAACAAGACTTTCTCAGGACGTGCCTGCACTGCTTGTGAAAAAAAAAACAAAAAAAAACAACAAAACTAAACAGAATATCGAATGTATGTTGCCAGCCTGTTGAATACGTTAAATAAACCTACATCATGGAGTCTAAATAAAGCTAAGACCATTTAGCAACACACATCCAATACCAAGAGCTACAGGCAGCGCAGACAGTAGGGAGAGTTTAAAAAAGAAAAATACAGGTGAATGAACCAAGGGTAGACAGAAACACATGCCCCAGAATACAGAAGAAAACCCACCCTGTGGGGCTGACCAGGGTGACCCTGGGAACTAAACAGTAGTTACCCCACCCAAGTCCCCCAGGGCAGACCCGGGGGGGGGGGGGGGGGGAGACAGTAGGGAGAGTTTTTAAAAGGCAAATACAGGTGAATGGACCAAGGTCGACAGAAACACATGCCCCAGAATAGAGGGGAAAACCCACCCTGTGGGGCTGACCAGGGTGACCCTGGGAACTAAAATGTAGTTAACCCCACCCAAGCCCCCCCAGGGCAGACCCGGGTGGGGCAAAAGCCCTGACATGCTACGACACAATATGGATATCCCATGTTAGTTCAAGGGTGGTGACGGAATAGCTTGGCGCCTACTGGCGCCAAGCTATTCCGTCACCACCCTTGAACTATCATGGCCCGGGCGATCTGCCTTCAGAACTGCGACACAGACCTCAAATGATACCTCCCAAAGTTTATAATTTCGTCATCGGGGCTTTAGGAGTTTATTATCAGTACCAAGCAGTTACTTGTTCAGCCCAATAAGCCCTGACACGCTAAGGCAGCGTGTGGATGGACCACGACAGTTCAAGCCGGTGGTGTCAGAATAGCTCGTTGCCTGTAGGCGCCAAGCTATCTTGACACTACCCTTGAACTATCTAGGTCGATCAGTCTCCAGAACTGTAAGTAAACCTAAAAAAAATGTGTAATAAAATTGGCAATTTCATTCTCAGGATGCAATGAGTTAAATTAATTGTAGAATCACGTAGGACATTTTCTTTAGGCTACAAGGTGACAGGGTTACAACTCCAACAGACAGCCTTTTTTCACCTGCTAGGGGCCTAGGTTCACATGTCCTCCTGCAGCTGCAAGGGCCCATGAGAATGTAACTCTGTGCGGTTCACATCTCGGCACGCAGTCACTTACGTACCTCCCCGCTGACATAGTTCGACCCAAGATTTACCTTCTCGCACCGGTTCACAAGTCCCTTTGCCAGCCTACTTCGCATGCACGAGTCACAGAGTGTCATCGACTCCCGCAGCCTTAGGGGCTCATGAGAAGATGTGCTGAGATGTCACTCTGAACCTCACGGCTGAAAGCCGTGAGGTTCAGAAAGACATCGCGGCACATCTGTGGCTGGCATAGTTCGGCGCTAGTAACATTCTAACGCTGAAACGCCTAACGACTACAGACCGGAGGCTAGACATAACTTATCAACAGCCGTCAGGCTGAAAGGGTCAACTTCGCTATATTTTGTGGATTAAGCCTTTGATGACACATTTCAGCTCTACTGCATCTTTACACACATTTTTAAAATAAAATTGTAATACATAAGTAATTTATATCATTAAAACAATTAATACCAAACCTGTGTCAAGGCACACTGGGTGGATTAGTGCTGAGCATATCTACACTGGGTACTATCACATACCTATACTGGCGCTGAGGAGGGATGGCCGAGCATCATTACCGCAGGAGGCAACACCAAACGAATACATATATACAATTTATTGACATAATTACAACACAAAAGACAAACAACACTACATCCTTAGCCCTAACTCCTTATCCTAACAAAGAAGAGAGATAGCAAAAAAACAACAAGAAGAAACAAAATGAGAACAATAGGACAGAAGAAAGCATCGTACACTTAGGAACCTACATCAACCAACGACCACTGCTTCCAACCCAGCACAGACTAAAATCTTTCACCCAACCAGCAACTATATGTACGCAAGAAACCGTGACCACATGTAAAACTATACTTTCTTCAACCTAACGTCCTAAGCACGAGACACCTGAAGTCGCTACCTGTAACTATCAGCTTGCATACATAACAAAATACACCACAGGCATCCGACTACAAAGTCATTTTTGTGACAGGTACATTTACATCTGAACGTGTGTGGAATCACTACACCGGCAATCTGTACAGCAGAGCAAAAGAAATGCAACATTTTAGGAATCATCAGAAACACTTTAGTACCAGTTATGTCGCATTTCATTTGCTTGTCAGTATGCAACAGGCGGATTCTTGCCCCGGTGGTTTTAGATTTCGCTAGGTAACTTTATGCCGAAATATAGCGAAGTTGACCCCTTCCTCAGTAGTGAGGGATGAAGCTATCGCCTGAGGGTGAAGAATGTAATGAAGGCATGTGACTTTGCCCCCTACAGGTAATGACGCATATGACTGTCAAACTGCTGTTCACCACAGGTAATTTATTACAGGCGGATTTCCTCTGACGTTACCATAGTTAGAATTTGAACAACAAACATACAACCCAAGGACTCCGGATATTCTGGTAAACACACAACACAAACTAGCGTCTTTTCTGCAGTGCGGTATGGTCAGTAGCAGTCATGTAGCAGTTTCTCGTTATTATGTTTTGTATTTACGCGTATGACCGATCCAAAACGTTGATGACTAAATTCGTGATAAAAGTCGGCATTCTAACTCTTTCAGCTCCGGATCCCTACAGCAGGAGATGGCTGGACCATGGTAATTCAAGGGTGGTGCCAGATTTGTGTGGCGCTTTCTGGATCCCTACAGCAGGAGAAGGCTGAACCATGATAATTCAAGGTTAGTGCCAGATTAGCTTGGCGCCTTCAGGCGCCAAACTAATCTGGCACTACCCTTGAATTATCATGATCAAGCCATCTCTTGCAACTGGTACATAGTCGTTAAGCGACACTTCCAAAATTGGGGAAATGCACCTGTGGGGCTAAAAGGGTTAAACATTTGTTGACCTCTTGTGACCTTTCCTAGGGGTCATCCAAATTAGCATGTATAGAAAGGTCTTACCATCACATATCTCTGTACCAAGTATAGCTTTGAAGTTGAAAGTAGTATTTGAGAAAAAGAAATTGGTAAAAATATTGCAATTTTTTTAACCTATTTCTGGACCTCCTGTGAGCCATGACCTTTGCAAGGGGTCAGTCAAATTAGTATGCATAGAAAGGTCTTACCATCATGTAGCCATGTACCAAGTAAGGATTTGATGTTAAAAATAGTATTTGAGATATTTACATCAAAATATGGCTATTTTGGACCTATTTCAAGACATCCTATGACCTTAACCTTTAAGCAAGGTCATTGAAATTGGCATGTTTAGATAGGTCTTACCACAAAGTACCCTTGGGCCAAATTTGAAGACTGTAGCTTAAATAGCTTCCGGGAAATGCCAATGTTAAAGTTTTACCACGGACGATACCCGACGGTCGGACGACCAATGGCCCACTACATTATAGCATAGAAGTGGAGTGTTTGTATACTATCATTTCTAGACAGACCTCGTGACTCCCATTGTCAAACTGTTAGATTCATAGTCACCTCGAGCGACTCTTATTCTCAAACTGTTAGATTCATAGTCATCTCGAGCTTCGCTCTCGGTGACTATGAATCAAACAGTTTGAGAATGGGCGTCGCTCAGTCTGCCTAGAAATGATAGTGTACGAACACTTCACTTCTGTGTTTTATAGAACCTTTCACAACATCAGCAACACTGGCCAACCATTACGTCCTAAACTTGTCATTCAATGTCTGCAAGCAGACGAACCTGGTGCCGGTTGCACAACATGCAGTTACCCCTCTAGAAATCAGACTAAAATCTGAACTTAGCAACAGCATAGTCTAACTGCGGTTGCACGGACTCATTTTACTCTGTGCTGTCAGCAGCTAGAATTGGTGTCTTTCAAAGAAAGCACAGATTCCGCCCGGATAAAACCGTCTGTCTCAGTCAGTCGGATATAATGTAGGCCATCGTGAAGAATGAAACGTTATGAGCCTCGATCCGTGTGAGACCCGCAGGTTGCCTCGTGCATTTGAATGTATTAATAATAATAATAGCGGATATTATATAGGCGCTTTTCCCCAATTCTGCGAATCGGCTCAAAGCGCCGCGAACTGAACCCAACACGCACGCTCACGTGACACATACACTCTGAAGACAAACACAGGACATTCACGTGGTGCGAAGCTACTGAGGTTTCGGAAATTTTGATCGCTTGTATTTGAAATGTTATAAAGTTGATTGATTGATTGATTGTACATTGCTTAGCGTCCCGACAGCAACAAGGCTTTCTCAGGACGTGCCTGCACTGCTTGTGAAAAAAATAAATAAATAAACAGAACATTGAATGTGTGTCGCCAGTCGGTCAAATACGTTAAATAAACCTAACACATGGGGCCTAAATAAAGCTAAGACCATTTAGCAACACACATCCAATATCAAGAGCTACAGGCAGTGCAGAGAGTAGGGAGAGTTTTAAAAAGGTAAATACAGGTGAATGGACAAAGGGTAGACAGAAACACATGCCCCAGAATAGAGAGAAAAACCCACCCTGTGGGGCTGACCAGGGTGACCCTGGGAGCTAAAAAATACCTAACCCCACCCAAGTCCCCCAGGGCAGACCCGGGTGGGGGGAAATGTTATAAAGTGGCCTGAAACCGGTACCCCAGTGGAGGGGGAGGAAGAGCCGGAGTCCCCGGAGAAAGAACCCCCGACGGTCCGCCCGAATTAACGGCGACACTTACTAGAGGAGAAAAATCCGACGCCGGAACCCGTAATCGAACCTCGCACCTTTAGCACTGGTGGCAGGCGCCTTAACCACTGCGCCACGGACCGCCCCATTCCGACAGTAAAGGGTTTAGGACATCATTGTACAAATATGGAGGATGAAAAATGACGTACAAGATGAAAAATCCTAGACCAGCACACTTACAGGTAAGACATAACAGAGCTCAAACCATCAACCCTTAACCCTTTTAGTGCCAGTGGACGCAGGCTGTGCTTCTGCAATCTTCGTTAACCCTTATCATTCGGTGAGTGAAATACGTTTGACTAAAATAGTTCAAGGGTAGTGCCAGAATAGCTTGGCGCCTCTAGGCGCCAAGCTATTCTGGCACCACCCTTGAACTAAAGCCATTGGTCTATATCCTAATCTGTAAGTGCTATAATGTAGCTGGCATGTGGCAGTGTACAAATTTGAAGCTTTTAGCATCAGTATGATATGTGTTAAATCATCGCCATAGAGCCAAAAACCGTCCCAGGAACATGAGGACCTCTGTCTCATGCAGTTGTACAATTATTTCTTGGCAGTCAAATCGCTCATTAGCTCATTACACTATAAGACATTTAGATACGCGAGCGGTCTACAGCTTCCGAGGTTGGTACCCAAACCCACCGTTTAAAGGACCAATCAGTCATAGGGGTCCGATGAAAGTAGCTTTGACTAATGCAAATCCACTGCGCCACCGCGTGCGCGCCAGCGCTTACACTCTCTTCTTGGCTTGACTTCGCGAACGAAGATTCTATAGGGCTTGCCCACGTCGTCTGCAGGCATTTTCGTGGCTGCGGAGGCCAATCCGGGACAGGCAGGTTCGACTGCAGTGGCTGCAGGGGAAGGTCTGGTCAGGGTTCTGAGTTACGACAACTCTGTTTTTTCTTCTAAGCCGCTTGTCCTTAAGGTTAGCTCTGCGAGAGTCCTCAAAGGAGACGGCTGCCTTGTGAATGGTGGAGCGCCAGGTGTCACGGTCCGCAGCAAGCGAAGACCACTGGCGGTGGTCGATTTGGCAGGCACTAAGCGACTTCTTGAGACCGTCTTTGTATCTCTTCTTTGGTGCCCCTCTGCCTCGGTGTCCAGTGGCGAGCTCGCCGAACAGAGTGATCTTGGGTAGGCGATGATCCTCTATCTTGGAGACGTGCCCCGCCCAGCGAAGCTGTGTCCGCAGCAGCAAAGCCTCGATGCTCAAAGTTTCCGCCTGTTCAAGGACCTCGACGTTGGTGACATAGTCACTCCAGTGAATGCTGAGGATGGTACGCAGGCAGCGCTGGTGGAAGCGTTCGAGGAGTCGTAGTTGGCTGCGGTAGAGGGCCCAGGACTCGGAACCGTACAGCAGGGTGGTGAGGACGACAGCTCTGTACACGCTGATCTTGGTGCCTTTTTTCAGCTGTTGATTGTGCCACACCCGCTTGAATAGTCGCCCGAAAGCACTGTTCGCTTTTGCCAGCCTGTTGTCCAGCTCCTTGTCCAGCTTGGCGTCTTACACTAAGCTTAAGACAAAATACCACTTAGTATAGGCGGTGGCGCAGTGAATTTGCATTAGTCAAAGCTACAATCATCGGACCCCTATGACTGATTGGTCCTTTAAACGGTGGGTTTGGGTACCAACCTCGGAAGCTGTAGACCGCTCGCGTATCTAAATGTCTTATAGTGTAATGAGCGATTTGACTGACAAGAAATAATTGTACAACTGCATGAGACAGAGGTCATCATGTTCCTGGGACCCTTATGCATGCAGTCGATGTTTCCACTAACAGGCAGTATGTGACCACCCTCACACGAATCGCCGTGCGTTGCTGTAGGCCGGCATATCATTTAGTAGGGGCAGTGATGCTTACTGTGATAGACACCGATACCCCTCATTTACCTTTCATTAAAAGAAAAAATCCGCAAATTAAAATGTGCCGAGTACAAATCCCCGCTGAAACGCAGAATGCGGCTAACCGTCTCGTAAACGCCACCCAACTGCAAGAAGTATAGATCATCATGAGCCCCCGCAGTCGGCGGGGGCTCATGAGGATCTATACCTCTTGCTCAAACGACGTTGCATCCACGTTCCTGCGACGGTCGTGGATTTTTGACGTTGCAGTTACCAATGCCTTTCATGCACTGTGAAATCGGAATCGAGTTATTATAAGCGACAACGTGACGCCCCACTTACCTTTCATACAAAAATCCACAAATTAATTAGGACGTAGTAGTCTGTTCTCATTGCCGTTTTTACAGGGGTCAACAATTCTCACAAACAATAACCGCTTTCAATTTCAGCCGCCCTTGTGGCGCTAACCGATGCCAGGTCAATCGGCATGATAACGATCGCATGAAAAATCGGGGGTTGAAAAAAAAGGGCTGGGTTTCTTCTTCTTTCCTTTTTGTTTGTTTGTTGTGTCTTTGTGTGTATGTGTGTGCGGGGGGGGGGGGGGGGGGGGGGGGGAGGGGAGGGGGGGGGGAGGGATGGGGGCGACCGGTTGCTGTTGTTTCGCGTGTGTGTTTGTTTTGATATGGCTCGACCACGATAGTCCAAGGGGGGGGGGGGGGGGGGGTGGGTGCCAGAATAGCTTGGCGCCTATAGGCGCCAAGCTATTCTGGCACCACCCTTGAACTATCACGGTCGATCTGTCTCCTGAATTGTAAACGCAGTCCTCAGAAGACAACTCCGAAATGTGTGTGTGTGTGTGTGCGCGTGTATGTTAGGAATGCGCCTACATGGTGCGAGCAGGTGTTTATTTAACTCATTCTACCCCAAGACCGAAATCCCCAAATTTTGCTGTTGACCTCTCAATTGATTGATTGTACATTGCTTAACGTCCCGACAGCAACAAGATTTTCTCAGGACGTGCCTGCACTGCTTGTGAAAAAAAAAATAAACAGAACATTGAATGTATGTCGCCAGCCGGTCAAATACTTTAAATAAACCTACGACATGGGGCCTAAATAAAGCTAAGACCATTTAGCAACACACATCCAATATCAAGAGCTACAGGCAGTGCAGACAGTAGGGAGAGTTTTAAAAAGGCAAATACAGGTGAATGGACCTCGGGTAGACAGAAACACATGCCCCAGAATAGAGAGGAAAACCCACCCTGTGGGGCTGACCAGGGTGACCCTGGGAACTAAAAAGTAGCTACCCCACCCAAGTCCCCCAGGGCAGACCCGGGTGGGGGTTGACCTCTCAAGACTGCATTGCAGTGTAGGGCACAGATCGACCATGATAGTTCAAGGGTGATGCCAGAATAGCTTGGCGCCCATAGGCGGTCAGTCAGTCAGTCAGCTCATAGGCGCCAAGCTATTCTGGCATCACCCTAGAACTATTATGGTCGATCCTTATCTTGCTGTGGTGTGTCTAGGGTAGAATGAGTTAAAGAGTGAGTGCGTTCTAATTTTTCTCCTTTTTAAATTTATTTTTATGTGCTGTAAAGCGCTCCGAGATTGCAGTCCGTGGGGGAAGGGCGCTATATAAAAACTATGTATTATTATTATTATTATTATGAGAATCTGCTCCTCTTGCTCTGTCACTTCATATGTTTGTTCCTCGCGCAACAGGTTATCGGGATTTCAGTTCATGCTGGTTCGAAAGAAAAAAAAAAAAGAAAAAAAGGGAAAAAAAAAGAGGATTAAAATACGAACACTGCAGCCGGCTGAAACACTGACACAGTAAGCAAAGGTCCTCGGGCCCATGACGGCCGCAGTGGGCCCGCGACGGCAGTGCCCTCCCACAGCGGCCGGCATGGGCCCGAAAGCCAGCATAGTATCTCTGCAACTTTTTGATTGATAATTCATTCATTTTGAAAAAAAGATAATCACTACTAAGAAAAACAAAATTTAATCACCTATACAGTCATGTGAGTAAAAAGCGATTCGTTCGTCACGCTTCCCTTCAATAACTTGCACGCTTTCATCTTTCCCGTTGAGGTAAAAACTTCAAATTTGTCCACTGCCATATGCCAGCTACATTATAGTACTTACAAATAAGGATATAGACCGATGGCTTTAGTTCAAGGGTGGTGCCAGAATAGCTTGGTGCCTATAGGCGCCAAGCTATTCTGCCACTACCCTTGAACTATTTGAGTCAAACTTATTTCACACACTGGTGTATTCCGAATGATAAGGGTTAAAAGTTCACGCTTCTGCTCTCTTTGCCTTTTCAGGCTTTAACACTTTCCGCGCTTTGTACGCTTTCCGACTGCGTAAGCTTACAACCTTTCCAAACTTTCACAATTTCCGACTAATGTGAGCGACCCATAGACACGAATCCGATACAAACTCGATACGAATCGCGTCCGAAAAAGAAAAGTTCGTGCGAGTCCTTTGCATATTTGTGTGGGTTTCCATATGCCCAGCTTCGAACGAAAAGGACGCAATTTTTGAAGGAAAATTGCATCACCGCATCGTTTGGATCGTATTCCTACCGGATTTGTGCTTATGGAACCGTAGTTTAACAGCTAAATTAGCACAGAAACGTTACAGTTGTTCCGAACAGCACTAATAACGGTGATAACCAGGTTAAGGTGTAAAGAAATGGCCATTAAATTTGTCTGATTGTACTACTTACAATATCTAGTCTTTGATTTCATTTCCAACTATACAAGCACTGTGCCACATCTCACTCCTTTCATTCACTGCAAAACATTGATACAGATTACATGAAAACAAAATAATGCTCTCACCGAATAGAGTAACATCTCTTGGACAAGTCGGTCCCCTGGACCGTGGGATCATCATCATCATCATCAGTCCCTTGCCCGAACTGGGCGTTGGGGGGACTGAAAGGCAGCAGCAACAGACAGTGCTCTCCACTGAGTTCTATTTTGGGCGGTGGCAAGCAAGTCTGGCATCTCGAGTTCGGTCCATTCTTTTATGTTTGCGACCCAACTCTTTCTCTGACGACCTCGCCGACGACTTCCTTCGAGAGTGCCTTGGAGGATAGTCTTGGACAAGGTGTTGTGTCGGGTCACGTGGCCAAACCAAGCAAGCTTGCGCCGTTTCACGGTTGCCAGAAGGGGTTCATGTGGGCCCACCAGGGAAGTGACGATGCTCCGTACATATTCGTTGGTCTTGTGCTCGCGGTACGAGATGAGGAGCAACTTCCTCAGGCACTTGTTCTCAAAGGCCTGGATTTTCTTTTCTGAGTCTGCAAGCAGTGTCCAAGTCTCACAGCCGTAGAGTAGAATAGACACTACGAGGGACTTGTAAAGCCTGTATTTGATGGTGAAGCTGATGGAGTTACTTCGCCATATCCTGTCCAGCCTGGCCATTGCGGATGTTGCTGTACCTATCCTGATACGGATCTCTGCTATGCAACTACCGTCTTTGGACAGGGTGGCTCCCAAGTACTTGAAGCTATTGACCTCTTCTAGCTTCTGGCCGTTCATGTGAATGTTGCTGCTGCTGTCGCTTGTGGTGTTGATCATCACTTTGCTTTTATCCGTACTGATCTCCATGCCATAAGACCCTGCGCTACTTGAAAGTTTGTCTGTCAGGTTTTGGAGCTCACTATTGCTGCCTGCCATGAGGTCAATGTCGTCTGCGAATCGAAGATTGCACAGGGATCTGCCACCAATAGAGATTGAAGTATGGTGGTCGTGGAGGGTTTCCTGCATGATCTTCTCCAGGAATATGTTGAAAAGGACAGGAGAGAGCAGGCATCCTTGACGGACACCGATCGTCGTCCTGAAGAACTCGCCTGACTGATTGTTAAGTAGAACCGCGCTGCAGGCGTTCTTGTAAAGCGCTTCTATCATTTGGATCAGTCCCTCCTCTATGTTGAACGATCTCATGACTTGCCAGAGTCCGTCGTGCCAGACGCGATCAAATGCTTTCCTGAAATCAATGAAGTTGTGGTAGAGTTCGCGCTGATGCTGCAGATGTTTCTCGATCAGGACGCGGCAGTTGAAAATCTGCTCTACAGTGCTTCTTCCAACTCTGAAGCCAGCCTGTTCTTCTGCCAGCAGTTCCTCGGCGAAAGTTTTGAGGCGGTTGAGAATGATTCTAAGCATTACTTTGCTAGGGTGACTTATCAGACTGATAGTTCTGTAGTTCTGGCACTGTTTCAGGTTTCCTTTCTTGGGGAGCGGGATCACTAGAGACTGTGTCCATTCTACTGGCCATTTCTTTTGCTCCCAGATCTTTTGACAGAGTGTAGTGAGGACCTTCGTTGTTACTTCTCCTCCATGTTTCAACAGTTCAGCAGGTACGTTGTCTACACCTGGAGACTTTCCTCCCTTCAGGCCGCGTACGGCTGCTTCCACCTCTTCAGCTAACACTGGCAGGTCTTCAGCTTTCCTGGCCCCAGCCTGGTTGTTTTGGAGGATGCTGGTGTCTGGCTCAGCCTTGTAGTTATACAAGTCTCGGCAGTACTCAGTCCATCTGTTTAGTACAGCAGTGTTTTCCGTAAGGAGTTGGCCGCTGCTGTCTTCGATGACTGTGGCTGTTCGCTGTTGAGTCTTGGTGAGGGTCCTTAGCGTTTCATAAGCCTTCTTGCTGTTGCCGTTTGCCATGCCCTCTTCCACGCTACAACACTGGTCTTCAATCCAATCTTCTTTGGCTTCTTTCATCCTCTTCCTGATCTTCTTGTTGACAAGTCTGTACTTGTTTGCTGATGTGAGGTCTTGGCCTCTCTTTTTCTTCCAGGCTCTCCTCTCATCACAGAGATCGAGGATGTCATCGGTGACCCAGGGCTGTTTGCGCTTCCTCTGCTTCCCCAGCACTTCTTCTGCTGTAGAAAGTAACACCTCTTTTATATTTCCAGCAAGGGTGTCTACGTCACAATCCAAAGTAGCCAAGGCTGCAAATCTGCCTCCCACCTGGGCTTGGAAGAGCTCTTCTACTTCCGGGTCTTTTAGCTTCTGGAGGTCGAATCTGATGCGAGGGCTCTTGCTATCTCGTTTCAATGCCAGCTTCAACTTGAGGCTAGTAAGGACGAGGTTGTGGTCGCTGCCAATATCAGCGCCAGGAAAGGACCTCGTTTGTGCTTTGTTAATGCTGGATTTGAATCGTCGAGGCAGCAAGATGAAGTCAATCTGGTTATGGACCAGGCCTCCTGGCGATTGCCATGTCACTGTTCTTGACTTCTTGTGTGGATGGAGGGTATTAGCAACGGTGAGACGGTGACTCTGTGCGAACTCTAAAAGTCGCAGGCCTCTGTCGTTTGTTTCTCCAAGGCCAAACTTGCCAGCTGTTCCTGCCCATTGTTGGTAGGCGTCAGGGCCGATCTTTGCATTCCAGTCACCGAGGACAGTCAGAATGTCTTTCTTAGGTGTTTTCTTGATGATGTTGTCCAGTTGTTCGTAAAATTCTTCTAATTCTTCATCATCATGATCTGCTGTTGGAGCGTATACTTGAATGATAGTGATGTTGTGCGGTCGGGCGGAGATGCGGATGGAGATTAGTCTGCTTGACACGGGGGTGCAGCTGATGACAGTTCCAGCCACCTCTTTCCTTACGATAAAAGCTACGCCATGTTCGTGCTTGGTTTCTTTTCCGCTGAACCAGATTTTATGGCCTTCATCTGTTGTTGTTTCTCCGAAGCCTGTCCATCGAACTTCTGCAAGTCCTACAATGTCCCAGCGATAGCGCTTCAACTCGTGGGTGAGTTCCTTCACTTTGCCGCACTGGTAGAGTGTGCGAACGTTCCAAGTTCCGATAGTTATTCCTTGCGTGGGCAGCTTGATGGTGGGTTTGGTTCCAGTAACACACTTGTCGCCCCCACCCTGGAGACCTCCAATGGGGTGCGCGGTCGTTGGTGATCCGGGCCCCGACCGATCCGGCATGTTATTCTTATTCTGTTGCTTGTCCATCAGTCCTTTCAATGGGCTTAGGCGAACTTGGCGGCGCCCGTCTCCTCTCCAAGTATTTCAACTGACTGAGAGACGCGTCAGCCCCTCACAACGTTTCGCCCGCCAGCAGAAGCGGTTACCGGGGTGTGGCTAGGTAAAGGACCTGGAGCCAGCTGTGAGAGTTGAGTGCCATGTGAAGACCAGTGCTCCCGCCTGCCGTGGGAATTCGCACACAAAATGGATACATGTGTGACGTCAAAGGTTGGGAGTATGAGATGCAGAGTCAAGTCATATGGGAAGCCCATGACGTCAATTCTATGAATGTAGGTTTTGCCAAACAAACTGTGTCACCAGCACAAAAAAATGTCGACAGAGTGCAGTCCACACACGATGGCATTCGGACAACCAGTGCTAAAGTTTGCGCGCTTCGGCTCTTGTTTCCAACATATCACGGGCAGCGATGTGACGGTAAACCTTCTTGACAACCGTAGAATAGTCCGTAATGCCGAGTGCTTGAAAATCGGAAAGTGTTTGAAGTAAAATGTTTGCACAGTCGGTGAAAAGCATCTGGTTTAGAATCTGTTTTCATGACTTGAACAAAGACCAAATCTCCCCAAATTGGAGCGGTATACTAGGATATCCCAGGAAGTTTAACCCTGGAAGACTAGGAAATATAGTGTGGGGTGGGGATGCTATCTATGTAAAAGTGGTCTTGAAAGGTTTCATAGAGTTGGTTGGTTGTACACTGGTTAACGTCCCGACAGCAACAAGACTTTCTCAGGATGTGCCTGCACTGCTTGTGAAAAAACCCCAACTAAACAGAATATTGAATGTATGTTGCCAGCCGGTCTAATACGCTAAATAAACCTAACTAGACCACTTAGCAACACACATCTAATATCAAGAGCTACAGAATGTGCAGACAGTAGGGAGAGTTTAAAAAAGGATTGATTGATTGTACATTGCTTAACGTCCCGACAGCAACAAGGCTTTCTCAGGACGTGCCTGCACTGCTTGTGAAAAAAAAAAAAAAAATAAAATAAACAGAACATTGAATGTATGTCGCCAGCCGGTCAAATACATTAAATAAACCTAACACATGAGGCCTAAATAAAGCTAAGACCATTTAGCAACACACATCCAATATCAAGAGCTACAGGCAGTGCAGACAGTAGGGAGAGTTTTAAAAAGGCAAATACAGGTGAATGGACCAAGGGTAGACAGAAACACATGCCCCAGAATAGAGAGAAAAACCCACCCTGCGGGGCTGACCAGGGTGACCCTGGGAACTAAAAAATACCTAACCCCACCCAAGTCCCCCAGGGCAGACCCGGGTGGGGGTTAAAAAAGGAAAATACAGGTGAATGGACCAAGGGTAGACAGAAACACATGCCCCAGAATAGAGGGGAAAACCCACCCTGTGGGGCTGACCAGGGTGACCCTGGGAACTAAAAAGTAGTTAATCCCACCCAAGTCCCCCAGGGCAGACCCGGGTGGGGGGTTCCATAGAGTGATACACTTACTTTGCTATCACACGTGAGCCAAGAATGGGAACCTTCAGACTGGTATTGATAGCCAATCAAAGGTCTGCATATAAATTCAGTGTAATGCATTTAAAGCCTGGCATTAACGCGTACCATTATATGATCAATCATCACAACAATGGTGTCATTAGCACTGGTGCGTGTCCAAGGCAGGTTTATTTCGAACAAGAGAGTGGCTACGTGAATATTTGATCCTCACATGAAGGTAATGCATGCAACAGTCTCTAACACCTTCACTGCCAGTGGACGCAGATTGTGTTTATGAAATCTTGGTTAACCAATGCAGCCCCAACACACTGCAGCGGCAGGTGGATCGAGCATGATAATTCAAGGTTAGTGCCTGATGGCGAAAAGCAGATCTGGTACTACATTTGAATTATCATGCTCGATCCATGTCCTGAATTTGCTAAACGACACCTCTAAAATTTGGGAAATACAGCCTTGTAGTCAAATGCAATGGTTCAGTGACAAAAGAGCCCCAGCCCAAGGACATGGTCAAAAAGTGGTGTCAGCAAGACGCAAGGATCCTCATGAGCCGCCGCAACTGCGGGGGCTCATGAGGATCTTTGCGTCTTGCACATGGATCGTGTTCACTTTTGCCTTACAGTGAACGGGTTAAAACCAGTGGGTCCCTAGCTGAAGATAGGAAGGCTACGCATGCAACAGGCCTTAAAATGAAAAAAGATCCAACTGAGCTACCCTGGTAGTAAACCCATTTAGTTCCAACGCCCTACAGCAGGAGAGGGATTGACCCTGATAATTCAAGGGTAGTGCCAGATTAGCTTGGCGCCTTCAGGCGCCAAGCTAATCTGGCACCACCTTTGAATTATCAGGGTCAATCCAACTCCTGAAACTGGCATGAAGTCGTTGGGAAATGCAGCTGTGGGGTTGAATAGGTTAAACTACAAGTAGAATAAAGAGAGGGCACATACACATCCTGTATTGTGCTAGACATGCATACATTTGCATGCATTTGGGTGTGTTTATGGCTGCATCTATGTCTATATACCCCCCCCCCCCCCCCCCCCCCCCCCCCACCTCCACACACACACCCCTTTCGACACACATGACGAGAATCTAGCAAGCAGATTACTTGTCTATATTTCATGTCTTGCGTAAACCAACAAAAGGTTAAACCTCTCCTTTTTAGTTAGCTGATTTGTCACTGGATACACACTGACACCAGTAACAAACAGGAAAACAGTTATTAGGGGCTGAATGCTGAGCAGGTGACTAAAGACATCTCCAGGCGGAAAAGGAAATACAAGGACACTGCATAACAAGTTAACAAACACTTGCAAAATAACAATAACAAACACATATACAATCAAACAAGGCACCAACAAATTTCACAAGCGCCAAGAAAAAGCAAAATAACAAATAAACATGTGAATTTACTCTTTGCTGACTACCGGTATTACTACATAACATTGTATTAGTATTATTAAGTAGCTTTTCTGTATTATGTTCTCTGCCACTGAGTAATTCTGTTCAGATTTGATTTATGGATCCGTGCGTATGCCAAATAACGGCTTGTAACGGCACATTCTGCACTAAATACCAAGCACATGCACGTTAATCTCAGCTAAACAGATATAGCCACCTGTCGCATGTGGCGGGTCTTGGGATTGGAGGTTGTGTCCTTTAAATGGTAGTGGAACACATACACGTCCTTTCCCCCTCCAAAGCCTAGTAGAAAAATATATCTAAATGCAGCGTAATCTTTCCCTTTGGAAAACCTGCCCCCCTCCCACCCACCCACTGCGCCCCATAGAGTTTGTCCCCCCACCCCCCTCCCCACGCCCCTCCCCGAAAACCTGTGCCCCTTGCCTCCACTGCACCCCATAGAGTTTGGACCCCCCCCCCCCCCACTGCACCCCATAGAGTTTGGACCCCCACCCCCCCACAGCACCCCATAGAGTTTGGACCCCCCGAAAAACTAAAACAAACCCGTGCCCCCCTCACTGCGCCCCACAGTTTTGACCACCCCCCCCCCCCCCCCCCCCGAAACCAATGCCAACCCAAAAAAACCTCTATGGGGTGCAGTGGGGGGGTGGGGGGGTGGGGGGAGGGGGTGGGACTGCATTTAAATATTTTTTTAATAGGACTGAATGACCATTGGCCTAATACACAGACTCAATCTTGCTAATGCATGTGAACCAAACACGTAATACACTGGCCCGAAGAAAAGACTGAAATGTACACGAGTGCGAGAAACTAAGAAAAAATTGGGGGGGGGGGGGGGGGGGGGGGCGGGAATTCAGAAGATGGAGAGCAAACGAAAGAGTCCCGCAAGCATGTACCCTTCTGCCTGCAAGAAGAAGAAATTCTCATGAACCCTTGCTGCTGCAGAGATCCATCCCATGAGAATCAATTTATCTTGCTAGCTAGAATGAGAGCCTGGCCACCCCCCCCCCCCCCCCCCCCTAAACCAGCCCATTCAAACTGCAAGAGGCACAGATGCTCATGGACACATGCAGCTGCAGTGAAATCTATGCCTCTTGTAGGTGGACGGCAGGTGCTCATGAGAATCTGTTTCTCTTGCCGACAAGCACTGCTTGAAACGTTGACATCCTCAGACTGAGACAGTCACCCCTCTTATTGCTACCACAGTACAGTAGAACCCCTTCTACAAGGAAAAAGTGGTCCCAACCCTTTTAGCCCCACCATCCTACAGCAGGAGATGGTGTGACCATGATAATTCAAGGGTAGTGCCAGATTAGCTTGGCGCAATCCACCTTCTGCAACTGGTACACAGTCGTTAAGCAAAACTGCCAATATTTGGGAAATGCACCCGCGGGGCAAAAAGAGTTAAAAGCCAGGTGCTCAATCCAGGGACGTCTTGGAAAAGCAAAAGTGTCTTGCTGCACTACGGCAGGAGATGGATCGAGGATGATCATTCAAGGGTAGTGCCAGATTAGCTTGGCACCTGTGGCGCCAAGCTAATCTGGCACTACTCTTGAATGATCATCCTCGATCCATCTCCTGCAACTGGTAAGTAAGTTGGGAAATGCGGCCGTGGGGTTAAATGTCAGCATTTAGGTGGCTACAGCTACCTGAATGATGGTCTTTAACCGTTTTAGCACCGACACCCTACAGCAGCAGATGATGGATTGACCATGATAATTCAAGGGTAGTGCCAGATTAGCTTGGCACCTTCAGGCGCCAAGCTAATGTGGCACTACCCTGGAATTATCACAGTAAATCCATCTCCTGCAAATGGTACACAGTCGTTAGGCAACACCTCCAAAATTTGAGAAATGGGATCTGGGGGCTAAAAGGGTTAATGATCTTTGATCTCTCAAAGTCATAAGGGCGGTTGTTCAAACAGGTTCTGCTGTACCTGAAAAACAGTCAGTAACGATGCTCACCTCTAGAAAAGCCCTCTTCAATGGTGACGGTGGTGATGTTCTGAACCTCCTCTGTCCTTTCTCACTGGACATCGCAAATCCAGAGTCATCGGCCGTCATATCATTGGGCAGGTTAAGCCAAAGACCATCATCCTCGGAGGACGTTTGTGAGCCCCTCCCATTCCTCCGTCTGCTTCTCCGCTCTTGACTCTTAGAATGATCTGGAAAAACAGGACAAACATTTAGCCCCGATTCCCTACAGCAGGAGAAGGATTGAAGTACCCAACGGAGAAAGAAACACGCTTAGAAAAGATGGGTACAACACAATTTATTAATATTTCGGGTAAATACCCTTTGTCAAAATAGACAAACAAACAAACAGAGAGATTAGCCGCTACTTATCTTCATTGGCAGAAGGAATGACCATGATAATTCAAGGGTAGTGCCAGATTATCTTGGCGTCTTATGGCACCAAGCTAATCTGGCACTACCCTTGAATTATCATGGTCAATCCATCTCCTGCAACTGGTACATAGTCATTAGGCAACACCTCCAAAATTGGAGAAATGGGACCTTGGGGCTAAAAGGATTAAAGTGATCTGCTCCATGGTGAGCTTCGACTGCTAAACATTTCAGATATGATGGCTCATCAAAGTTCTTTTGCATCCACTAGGACATTTCCACCACTCTTTTCACAATCCACGTGAGTAAACACACTAACAGAGGTTTTCTACTGCCCACAACGGGGGGAAGCTCTCCTGTGTAAGAAAGAAGAAGAAGAAGAAGAGGAAAGTCTTTTATGTCACCACATTCAAACTTCACGATTTAATTTTAACTCTTATTATTGGGAATACACCAGTATGTGAAATAAGTTTGACTAAAATACTTCAAGGGTGGTGCCAGAACAGCTTGGCGCCTCTAGGCGCCAAGCTATTCTGGCACCACCCTTGAACTAAAGCCATTGGTCTATATCCATATCCGTAAGTACTATAATGTAGCTTGCGTATGGCAGTGACATACCAATTTGAAGCTTTTAGCCTCAGTATGATATGGGCTGAACTAAAGCCATTGGTCTATATCCATATCCGTAAGTACTATCATGTAGCTTGCGTATGGCAGTGACATACCAATTTGAAGCTTTTAGCCTCAGTATGATATGGGTTGAACTAAAGCCATTGGTCTATATCCATATCCGTAAGTACTATCATGTAGCTTGCGTATGGCAGTGACATACCAATTTGAAGCTTTTAGCCTCAGTATGATATGGGTTAAACTAAAGATATTGGTCTATATCCATATCCGTAAGTACTATCATGTAGCTTGCGTATGGCAGTGACATACCAATTTGAAGCTTTTAGCCTCAGTATGATATGGGTTGAACTAAAGCCATTGGTCTATATCCATATCCGTAAGTACTATCATGTAGCTTGCGCATGGCAGGGACATACCAATTTGGAGCTTTTAGCCTCAGTATGATATGGGTTGAACTAAAGCCATTGGTCTATATCCATATCCGTAAGTACTATCATGTAGCTTGCGTATGGCAGTGACATACCAATTTGAAGCTTTTAGCCTCAGTATGATATGGGTTGAACTAAAGCCATTGGTCTATATCCATATCCGTAAGTACTATCATGTAGCTTGCGTATGGCAGTGACATACCAATTTGAAGCTTTTAGCCTCAGTATGATATGGGTTGAACTAAAGCCATTGGTCTATATCCATATCCGTAAGTACTATCATGTAGCTTGCGTATGGCAGTGACATACCAATTTGAAGCTTTTAGCCTCAGTATGATATGGGTTGAACTAAAGCCATTGGTCTATATCCATATCCGTAAGTACTATCATGTAGCTTGCGTATGGCAGTGACATACCAATTTGAAGCTTTTAGCCTCAGTATGATATGGGTTGAACTAAAGCCATTGGTCTATATCCATATCCGTAAGTACTATCATGTAGCTTGCGTATGGCAGTGACATACCAATTTGAAGCTTTTAGCCTCAGTATGATATGGGTTGAACTAAAGCCATTGGTCTATATCCATATCCGTAAGTACTATCATGTAGCTTGCGCATGGCAGTGACATACCAATTTGAAGCTTTTAGCCTCAGTATGATATGGGTTGAACTAAAGCCATTGGTCTATATCCATATCCGTAAGTACTATCATGTAGCTTGCGTATGGCAGTGACATACCAATTTGAAGCTTTTAGCCTCAGTATGATATGGGTTGAACTAAAGCCATTGGTCTATATCCATATCCGTAAGTACTATCATGTAGCTTGCGTATGGCAGTGACATACCAATTTGAAGCTTTTAGCCTCAGTATGATATGGGTTGAACTAAAGCCATTGGTCTATATCCATATCCGTAAGTACTATCATGTAGCTTGCGTATGGCAGTGACATACCAATTTGAAGCTTTTAGCCTCAGTATGATATGGGTTGAACTAAAGCCATTGGTCTATATCCATATCCGTAAGTACTATCATGTAGCTTGCGTATGGCAGTGACATACCAATTTGAAGCTTTTAGCCTCAGTATGATATGGGTTGAACTAAAGCCATTGGTCTATATCCATATCCGTAAGTACTATCATGTAGCTTGCGTATGGCAGTGACATACCAATTTGAAGCTTTTAGCCTCAGTATGATATGGGTTGAACTAAAGCCATTGGTCTATATCCATATCCGTAAGTACTATCATGTAGCTTGCGTATGGCAGTGACATACCAATTTGAAGCTTTTAGCCTCAGTATGATATGGGTTGAACTAAAGCCATTGGTCTATATCCATATCCGTAAGTACTATCATGTAGCTTGCGTATGGCAGTGACATACCAATTTGAAGCTTTTAGCCTCAGTATGATATGGGTTGAACTAAAGCCATTGGTCTATATCCATATCCGTAAGTACTATCATGTAGCTTGCGTATGGCAGTGACATACCAATTTGAAGCTTTTAGCCTCAGTATGATATGGGTTGAACTAAAGCCATTGGTCTATATCCATATCCGTAAGTACTATCATGTAGCTTGCATATGGCAGTGACATACCAATTTGAAGCTTTTAGCCTCAGTATGATATGGGTTGAACTAAAGCCATTGGTCTATATCCATATCCGTAAGTACTATCATGTAGCTAGCGTATGGCAGTGACATACCAATTTGAAGCTTTTAGCCTCAGTATGATATGGGTTGAACTAAAGCCATTGGTCTATATCCATATCCGTAAGTACTATCATGTAGCTAGCGTATGGCAGTGACATACCAATTTGAAGCTTTTAGCCTCAGTATGATATGGGTTAACAGTAACCCCTTTAGTCCAGCATCATTGCAACAACATTTGTAAAGCAGATATTGTGAACTATTAACCATTTACTGTACAGCCTGGAGTAGTTCACTTTAACTCATTACATCCTGAGGATGAAATTGTCCATTTTTACAATATCCTTTGAGGTCTACATCACATTTCTGTAGACTGATTGATCAATTCAATTTAATTCAAAACAACTTTATTTATCCCTTAAAGGGCAATTACATTTGTGTGGACGGGGGGGAAACGATCAAATAAAAGTCATTCAATAAACATTAATTAATATCAGGACATTCTAATATCCCATTTGTACCTGATATTAATATGCTAAATCTGAAAGACTGAAAATACCAAGATTAAGACTAATATTAAGACCTATTAAAACTCTAAACTAACACAATAACTAAAACATTATTTAAAACTTAAAGAGCATTATTAATGACATTGTCAACGAACACATTAACGTCTTACATTCCACTGATCATGATAGTTCAAGGGTGGTGTCTGAATAGCTTGGCGCCTACAGGTCCCAAGCTTTCCTTACACCACCTTTGAACAAACATGGTTGATCCACATCCTGTCGCAGCATGTCAAGTTTTATGGTTCAATCTTTCGCTTTCTCAGTTTCTGTGCCAACTGTGGGATGAGTAGCTCATGGGTAGTGAATAATCAAAGACTGATTTGCTCGGTGTCTGATAAAGAAGTAAACTGAACTTCTGTTAAGTTCTGGAAAAAGAAAAAAATAAGTGTAATACCGGCACATGATATATATAAATACAGCAGTCCCCGTTTTGTTTGACCAAACTTATAAGAGATCACCTGTCATGAAAAGATCTTCATTTATGTGGATGTAGCCACCTCCATGATGATCTTTAATAACAGGTGACACTTTTCGACTTTCACAATTTCTCTTGAGCAACTGCCCGTCTCTTAAGACCCTTTTTTTCCTTCCAAATAAGCTGGCTGCTCGAAACAGTTTCTACTGTGATTAAAAATATCATGCCTGAACTATCTCCTGACCCATAATGAAGTCTTTAGAAGACAACTTTCAATTGTGGGAATTGTCAAAGGCTCAGTGTGTTAACCCCATTGCACAATGCTCAAATGGTACTATTTACCATTCCAGTGGCTGGACGTGCAAGAGGGGGGTTAACCCATTACATCCTGAGGACACAACTACCAATATGTTTTGGTATTCTTTGAGGACTGTGTCACTGTTCTGGAGACAGACAGACCTCCATCGTTCAAGAGTGGTGTCGGAATAGCCTGGCGCCAACAGGCAACAAACTATTCTGACCCCGCCCTTGAACTATCATGGTTGATCCACATCCTGTCGCAGCACGTCAGGGCTTTATGGGTTAATGTGCTGTTCGAGACCGAGATTGAATACAAAGGGAGTTAAATGTGCCAACATGTATGGCCACAGTCTGTGTAGCAACAATTATCTCCCTTTTCACATTTATACAAATACTAGAACAGGTAGGTTCAGTTGTATTTTACAGTGAAATTACCTGTCACGCTCGGCTGATCAACATTCGTCAACGATTCAGGCCCAACCTCTTGCAGTAGCGACAAGAATGCCTCTTGGAAGTTGTCAAAGTACACCTGAACCAAAGGAAGGTACACAGAATAAGATAATACAAATACTTTGGCTGCTGCCATTGCACATTAATGAGATCAAACAAACTATGGAAAGTTTTTGTAAAGATAAAAGCGTAACAAGTAACAAAGATTAATTTTTTAAAAAGATTAACCCTAGTAGCCCCAAGGCTCCATTTCTTAAATGTTGGGAGGTGCTGCCTAACGACTATGAACCAGTCGCAGGAGATGGCTTGACCATATTTCAAGGGTAGTGCCAGATGAGCTTGGCCCCTTCAGGCGCCAAGCTCATTTGGCACTACCCTTGAATTATCATGGTCAAACCATCTCCTGCTGTAGAGATCCGGGACTAAAAGGGTTATATAGAAAATTTGGGGTTCAACAAGAACTTTTTACAACATAATTTTCCCTGCTCTAAAGCCAGTCAAGGGCGAGTGATCTCTGAAGTTACTTGCCTACAACACGTTAGCACTTGCCCAAATTTGGACCTAGAGGTGAATATCAGAAAAAACAGCACACCATGTTCAAAAATATATATTTTGTATGATGCGTCCCATCAGACAGGCTCACCAGTGGTACGGCCTTTCCTAACATGATGTGCTAATTGCCACAGGCAGGTGGGCAGTCCTTAACGCTTTGCATCCTGATACACAAATTGCTTCAAATAAATTTGACCAATAGTTCAAGAGTGGTGCCAGAATAGCTTGGCGCCTGAGGCGCCAAGCTATTCTGGCACCACCCTTGAACTAAAACAGTCGATCTATCTCCTAATCTGTAATGTAGCCTTCATGGGACAATAAGCAAATTTTACAAAATCAGCCTCAGGAAATAACAGGTTAATGCTAAACCCTGAAATTAAGTGCTTTGGATTATATGTTACAGAAAAGGAGAAAATTGACATCCCGCACAGCGCGGTCTGGATTCATCTGTCAGACTTGTAAAACATTTTGTATTGGTCCCCATCACACAATTTCTCACGTAAATGTATGTGTGTTTACTCAACTAGCCTTACACACCTGTGTTTTGACAGAAGTTTTGTCTAGCCCTAAGTCCCTGTACAGTCGCTGTTTGTGGTGGTGCAGGTGCAGCTGTCGACACAGGCGCTCAAACTCTAGCAGAGACAGATAGCCCTTATTCCCGCTGTCGCATGACTCGAAAATCTGCACCAGCCTCTCCTGGTAGATTGGCGAGTCACTGACCTCATTCATCTTTCATCTGCAGCAACCAGTCAGTTATAATAGACTCAAAAGTTTAATGCCATGAAAGCAGCAAAAAATATATAGGAGAATCAAACTACAGCAATCAGTGGGCAAACCTGAGTTAACCCCGTTTAGCCCTGGATCCCTACAGCAGGAGATGGCTTTGACCATGATAAATCCAGAAGGCGCCAAGCTAATCTGGCACTACCCTTGATTTATCATGGTCAAGCTGTCTTCTGCAACTGGTAAAAATGGTACATAGGTTTTAGGCAACATCTCCAAAATTTGAGACATGGGACCTTGGGGCTAAAAGGGTTAACACCAAGTTGTGCATCCACTGGAGAGGGTATCTTGTGCCATTGAAACTCACAGTGTCATTTTTGATGGCAGAAGACCCCCTCATCAGGTGGATGCACAAATGAAGTTTTAACTCGGGTTTGCATACTAATTGCTGTAGTCACACACAAACATGTAAAGAAAATGTTAAAGAACATCTCCAATCCCTTTACTGCCAGTGGCCCCTGGGAGTGAAGGGGTTAGAGATCTTCATTTTCTTTACATGTCTGAAATCTCTGAAACTGTAACAGTTCTCCGTTGTGAAAGAGTATGAATACAGCAAGCCAGAGGCAGGTATCACTATGACTAAAACTGCTACCGACACCCAAAGGTTTAACTCATTCAGCTCAGCGCACAGTATTTCCCAAGTTTTGGAAGCATCATCTAACGACTATGTACCTGTTGCAGGAGATGGATCGACCATGATAATTCAAGGGCAGTGCCAGATTAGCTTGGCGCCAAGCTAATCTGGCACTGCCCTTGAATTATCATGGTCAACCCATCTCCTGCTGTAGTGCATCAGGGCTGAATGAGTTAACAATATTTCCATGCACCAGAAAAGAGCAAACTTAGTGTACACAGAAGTACTCTGTGCAATGTCACAAAGGTCTTGTTCACTCTCAGCTTTTACTTCTTTAGGCATTATAAACCAGACTGAACAGTTCAAATTCGAGAAAAACGAAACACAAAGGTATAGTTGCACTTGTAGGTATTTTATCTCTTTTACATAGTCTTTATTGCCAGAATAACAATAGCCTGAAAAATGTGTAGATACGTCAACACAAATTGATTTTGACTGTCCAAATTGTAGCACCCGGAGATCGCCACCTTTCAACGAATGATTCTAATACCAAGAGCAACAAGTCACAGTACATTAATGATACTTTTCAAGTGCTCTGCCACATTTCAAAATAAGAGTTACGCCATGACAATTACAATTCATCTTGCCACAACCCATCACCACACAACAGGTGATGGGTCGACCATGATAATTCAAGGGTAGTGCCAAATTAGCTTGGCACCAAGCTAATCTGGTACTTTTATCATAGTCATTCCATCTCCTGGAACTGGTACATAGAACAGGCAATCGCTTACTTCAGAGACTTCAAGCATACATTTATAAGAATGCCAGCGTATTGCGAAATAAGCAATCCAGACCAAAAAAGTGACTGCCAAGCGTGTAATATGCAAAGAAGTACCCAACGGAGAAAGAAACACGCTTAGAAAAGACGGGTACAACACAATTTATTAATATTTCGGGTAAATACCCTTTGTCTTTTCTAAGCGTGTTTCTTTCTCCGTTGGGTACTTCTCAGCGTATTGCGGCATTTAGTGGCTCGTGTTGTGCACTGCATGTTCACCTGACAGTTAACTGCTGGGGCTCTAAGTTATTTGGCATTATACATACTAAGCCCAACATAATCACATAAAGTATACACTGTATTTCATCATACTATAAAAAAATAAAATGTAAAATATAAATCATGACTAACCCTGCCTTTTTCCCCCAAGAAGAAACTAGAAGCAAACAATTTTCATTTTGCCTAAGCAAGCTGGGAAGCTACCATCTAGGGAACACTCAATAGGTGGTTTGGTATTAATCATTTTAAAGTGTGTTCATGTCTTATCTGTAAATCTACACACCGGTCCTGTTTGTCACCCAGCTGCTTCCATCTGCACTGAAGCAGACAGATGTTCATGTGTCCCCTCAGTCACAAAGGCAACTGAGATTCTATGCGTCTTGCTAAGCAAGATTGTCTGCCGCTGTTCTTCAAATTGAGGTTATCATTACAGGTTGACCGTATGACAGGAATTTCCACACGCTGTCTTCGACAAACGTCAGATCCAGAGTTCCATTGGCACAACTCTGTCTCGTCTTGTTTCATTCACACAATGTGCCGTCTCAAGTAGCGTAGCAGCAAGCGGCTCAGATTACAGGGGCACCTTGTGGCTCTAAGCCTGTGCGTCAACAGTATACAGTACAGTGTGTAGCCCTATAGGCTAATATTGATTTTCAATCAGATCGAGCTACTGCTACTGCGCACAGTCAAGCCGATACCTGCGGACCTGTGACACTGACAGACTCGTTTTCCACTGTACAGGCGCTTGTGGGCTATAAGATTTGAATAATCTTGATGCCTCACACAAATATATGATTTAGCAATTCACAAGTACTGCAGGATTTAGTCATGAGCGGTGCAAAACTGCAAAAAAGGACTACCTTCGACTCCCAGCCTTCTACGTTTCTCGCTTTGTTTACTGGCGCAACATGGCTGTGAACCGGAAACAGTTCAACTGCCGAGCCCGGAAATGACCTGTAGCCTCTTCCATGACGATGCTGTAGTACGCATGTGCCCTGGCACAACTTTCTAGTTTCAAAATATGAAAATATTTTGAAAATTTTACAGAAAACGTATGATGATGATGATGATGAAACGTTTTTATTCAGGATAAAAAGTTTTAGGCATAGCAATGCCTATCTTCCAAACTGTCCTGTTACTCTACACCGGAGACACAGCAAAAGATAAAACATGTATAAGTAAAATGACCCATCCACCCCCCCCCCCCACCCCCCCACCCCCCACCCCCATCAGAAAAAAAAATAATAAAAAATAAAATACAAAAAGAATTAAAACAATATATGTACTTGTATGAACCTGACATGTTCAGTGCAGACACTGAGTCAAACCATTACATAATCTGCAGCAATCTGCTGTGCTGGAGCAACATACTAAGCAGAAAGATAGAACATTCACATCGACAGCAGATATTTATGGACGCGAGCTCTGAAGATAGATAACTTTGAATTAGACTTTAAATGAGAGGGCAAGTTATTCCATGACTTAGCACCGGAAAATGATTTGCTTCATTTGAAGATGTATATTTTCGGTTTTGGGAGATGGAGTAAGCTGTTCCTCGTGTTCTCTCTATTCGTGTGGGAAAACAGCTCACGGGGATAGGGAGGGGCGGCATCGTTTAGAATTTTTTTGCACAAGTAAGCATCTATTAGGCCTAATTTCCAATTGTTTACTGAGTGGTATGATATTAAGGGCCTTCAGTCTTTCACCAGGATGATCCAGGATTAGCCACAATTTTACGTCGCGGCACAATAAGGGATTTTCTTGATCTGGAGTATGTTGATGACTAGACGGTAAATAGGGTTGTGATATGTCTGGGTAGCTTATCTGGGGTAGCTTATCCTTTAATGCCTTGAACATAATCATTCCTTTATTGTAAGTTAAATGATCTTTCAGGGGCAGAATTTTTAAGGCTGCCAATTGTTGGTCAGTAGTTAAGCTGGGATCAGGGCCGGAGTATTAGTTTGGCAGCTCTCCGAGTAGATTGATTGATTGTTGGGGTTTAACGCCGAGCAAGCGACTATGGCCATCTCACGGCGGCTCCGATGTAGAGAGTTCAATCTTTTCAAATTGACTCATCGCTCGAACCACCCCACACAGTAGAGACAAAGTCTTTATATGATCTAACTTGATTTGGGCATTGAAGAACAGTTGACGTGTCTCCATATCAGTAATGTGTTTAAGTTTTGCTAAGATTTACAGGTTACTGGAGACAATTTTACAGACATTACTGATGTGTGGCTGCCACCTAGGCTGGTTGTCCGCCGTGACTCCTAGCAGGCGATGGTTACTAACGTGGCTTATGGTTTTACCTTGGAGGGACAGACTGAGTGAGAGAGAGCCAAGTTGGTGTTTTTGGCGAGTGCTAATTAACATGCTCTCCGTTTTTGCCGGGGTTAAAATCATAATATTATGACTGCACCATTCATCAATATCTTGCAGTGTGTTTTGCAGTCGTGAATTGATGTTTGATATATCCTTATCTGGCGTGTGTACAGTGTATGATGCATCTGCAAACATATCACATGTAACGCTTTCATTTTTTACCGCAAGAGGAAGATCATTTATGAACAAGCAGAATAAAAGGGGACCAAGCCGGAATAGAGCCCTGTGGTACGCCATGCTTCACTAACCCTTGATTCGAGTATGAACCATTTAGTAATATACCTTTTGTTTTCTACCTTCGAGGTAGGATTTGAGAAACAACGCCGCCGATTTGTTGGCATACATGAATACTTTCTTGATCAGTATTTCGTGGTTTACCAGATCAAAGGCTTTACGAAAATCTAGAAACATGACTCCTGTAAGTTTTGAGTCGTTTATGGAAGATAACCAGGTGTCTATCATCTGTATCAGCGCAGTGTGACATGAGTGTTATCTGAAACCCGACTGCAAAATGAATAGATTAATTTTATTTTCGGCTTTCCATGTATATAGAAAGATGCTTGTGAATATGTCGTTCTAAGGGCTTGGACAGAACAGGTAGAAGTGATATGGGCCTGAAATTATTAATTTCACTAAGATCTTTAGATAAAGGTAGAGGTATTACTTTCGCGTCTTTAAATGCGTCTGGAAAACAATTAAAATTAATACAGAGCTTGCAGATATAAGTGATACTCTCTACAATGTATGGGAGGATATCTTGAGTATTTTTGCACTAATCTCATCCAGTCCTGATGATTTTCTATTTTCCAAGGATGTAATCAATTTACCAACTTCATGGACCGCTATAGTGGGTATAATGAAAGGTTTTGTGCCGGCAGTTCTCTGCTTGCAGAAATCGACTAAGTTGTCCGGGCATACATAGTCATGCGACTTAGTTCCCGGCGGGATTAATGATTCTGCTACAGAGACGAAGTGGCTGTTGAAGCTGTTTGCTGTGAGATGCGGCGGTAAAGGAGCTGTGCTTGTATTCGTGCCTCTAGTAACTAAATTTATCGCACGCCATATTGTGGCACAGTCAGTCTTTACTTTTGTGAATAAATTTATCGAAAAGTAATTTCTTTGCCTTCAGAACCATGAAATTTACTCGATTACGTTGTTTTTGTTGTTGTTGTTGTTGTTTGTTTGTTTTTGTAATCGGTGAAACGCTTCTCTCTTCCCAGCTCATCCCTGTGCTCCATGGCCTCGATAAGATCCGCAGTCAGCATGGGTGGTAAAGTGGCGTATTTAACTCTTTGTTGTCTCAAGGGCGCGTGTTTATCTAGCACTCTGAGAAAGATGTGATACCACGTATCTAGTGCTTTATTTGGGTCGGTTTCATTGTACACTTCAGTAAACTCTGGCTAGCTTTATAGTGCTGTAAATGCATTTTTTGGGGTTATAATTTTTTTTCATGTTTATTTTTAACATTATGCTCCACCCGGGTCTGCCCTGGGGGACTTGGGTGGGGTTACCTACTTTTTAGTTCCCAGGGTCACCCTGCTCAGCCCCACAGAGGTTGTTTTCCCCTCTATTCTGGGGCATGTGTTTCTGTTTACCCTTGGTCCATTCACCTGTATTTTCCTTTTTCAAACTCTCCTTACTGTCTGCGCTACCTGCAGCTCTTGATATTGGATGTGTGTTGCTAAATGGTCTTGGGTTTATTTAGCGTATTGGACCGGCTGGCGACATACATTCAATACTCTGTTTAGTTTTTTTTTACAAGCAGTGCGGGCACGTCCTGAGAAAGTCTTGTAGCTGTCGGGACGTTAAGCAATGTACAACCAATTTACCATTATGACGCATAAGTATGATTTCAGAGTTTTTGTCAGGCACTGAGTGAATAATGCCTTGTTTTGGGAGAATGTGTCATAGAACGCTTGAAATTTTGATTTTTGTTTGTGTGTGGAGAATACGAAGTGTCATTGAACTCAGTCTTGACATTTTGAGTCAGAAATCAGTAACTTCAATGTTTCAAAGTCATGTTTTTATTTTATAGTAATAGTTTTGTTTGTTTGTCATTCTTTGTTGTTTTTACCTAGCGTCCGTTTCAAATGACGGGGACGTAATTTCTTGCTGAGGGGGACAGTGTGGTAGAGTGTGAGTTTTGGGTGTATAAGATGTGTATCAGAGAGAGAGAGAGAGAGAGAGAGAGAGAGAGAGAGAGAGAGAGAGAGAGAGAGAGAGAGAGAGAGAGAGAGAGAGAGAGAGAGAGAGAGAGAGAGAGTGAGTTTGCCTTAGTAATTTGTTGTAGGTAATGTCCCTTGGTTTCACCAGCTGTTCAGCTTGTAACCTTGACATATGAATTTAACCTTTTTGAACTCTTTTAGTTTAGCCTGGAAACTTCCAGATGTAGTCGTGTGCTGCAAGTGAACAGTGTTCACACAAACCGGTTCAGCTATTTGCAATAACCTTGTGTCACTTTTACCTTTGCTTTCGAGGGAGCAACTTGAACTATTGTCTTGCTCTCTATCTACATTTTTGTATCTTGATGTTGGCGAACCACATTTTCTTTATTTTCCTACGTGTCCTAATAAAAGTCGAGAAGCAGAACCCACCCCAGCGTTGTCTTTCATCCAAATAGGGAGATTACTGCTACAGGAACAACTAGTCAGTAATGGCGGCAAACAACAGTTTAGCAGTATCAGTCATGGTAATATTTCACAAACTGAGGCCGCGGTATGTGACAAACAACTATTGTTTTCCTCCCTACGTCACACGATCAGTCACTTTAGCGCAAACCGTACCATGTGACCGTGATACAAAGACTCTTGTAGCGACAAATGGCGGACTTCTTGTAGACCTCTTTGTGACGCATCTTGGATGCGAGTTTTGTTCTATAAAAGATCACCAAAAAGTTTTAAAGTAAAAGTTACTTTGTGTTGTTCGAAACAACAGGCACATTACTGGAGGCGGCAACGTCATGAAACATTATAAATTACGTCATAAATCTATTATGTATAAATGTATATTCCTTTGACGTCAGTCATGTCTGGCGTGATCCAGGTCGGAAGATGTCTTCTTGATTTCTTTTACGAAAACATTGGAGGAATGAAAACAAATACGTTATTGGTAGCAGGGTCTTGCTGCACGGACCCTTGTAGGCCTTCGGGAGGTCAAAGGAACCATTGTACCCCTCAGGCCTTCGGCCTTCGGGGTACAATGGTTTCTTTGACCTCTTTCAGGCCTTCAAAGGTCCGTGTAGCAAACCCCTGCTACCAATAACTTACATTGTTTTCATCCCTACGTCACACGACCAGTCACTTTAGCGCAAACCGTATCATGTGACCGTGATACAAAAACCCATGTAGCGACAAATGGCGGACTTCTTGTAGCCCGCTTTATGAAGCATCTTCATTGGATGCGAGTTTTGTTCTATAACGTTCTAAAGTAAAAAGTTACTTGGTGTTGTTTGAAACAACAACCTCACTCAGTACTGGAGACGGCAAAGTCATGAAATATTTTAAATTACTTCATAAGTCTATTATGTATAAATGTACATTCCTTTGACGTCAGTCATGTCTGGCGTGATCCAGGTCGGAAGATGTCTTCTTGATATTTTGTTTTTACGAAAATAGTGGAGGAATGAAAACAAATACGTTATTGGTAGCAGGGGCTTGCTGCACGGATCCTTGTAGGCCTTCTGGAGGTCAAAGGAAACATTGTACCCCGAAGGCCTACGGCCTTCGGTGTACAATGGTTCCTTTGACCTCCAGAAGGCCTACGAGGGTCCGTGTAGCAAACCCCTGAGACCAATAACTTATATTGTTTTCATCCCTGAGTCACACGACCAATAACTTTAGCGCACACCGTACCATGTGACCGGGATACAAAAACCCTTGTAGCGACAAATGGCCGACTTTTTGTAGCCCTCTTTCTGACGCGTCTTGGATGCCAGTTTTGTCCTATAAAAGATCATCAAAACGGTCAAAAGTACAACGTTACCTAGTGTTGTACGAAACACCAGGCACACTACTGGAGACGGCAAGGTCATGAAAGATTTTAAATTACGTCATAATTCTATTATGTATAAATGTATATTCCTTTGTCGTCAGTCATATCTGGCGTGATCCAGGTCGGAAGATTTCTTCTTGGTTTCTTTTACGAAAACATTGGAGGAATGAACACAAATACGTTATTGGTAGCAGGGGCTCCCTGCACTGACCCTTGTAGGCCTTCGATAGGTCAAAGGAACCATTGTACCCATCAGGCCTTCGGTGTACAATGGTTCCTTTGACCTCCAGAAGGCCTACGAGGGTCCCTGTAGCAAACCCTTGCTACCAGTAACTTATATTGTTTTCATCCCTACGTCACACGACCAGTCACTTTAGCGCAAACGTACCACTGAGACCGTGATACAAAAACCCTTCTAGCGACAAATGGCGGACTTCTTGTAGCCCTCTTTGTGACGCATCTTGGATGTGAGTTATGTTCTTTAAAAGATCACCAAAACGTTCTAAAGTAAAAAGTTACATAGTGTTGTTCGAAACAACAGGCACACTACTGGAGACGGCAACGTCATGACTGAAATATTTTAAATTACGTCATAAGTCTAATATGTATAGATGTATATTCCTTTTGATGTCAGTCATGTCTGGCGTGATCCAGGTGGGAAGATGTCTTCTTGGTTTCTTTTGCAAAAATAGTGGAGGAATGAAAACAAATACGTTATTGGTGGCAGGGACTTGTTGCACGGACCCTTGTAGGCCTTCGGGAGGTCAAAGGAAACATTGTACCCCTCAGACTTTCGGCCTTTGGGGTGCAATGGTTCCTTTGATCTCCCTCGGGCCTTGCTGCACGAACCCTTGTAGGCCTTCGGGAGGTCAAAGGAAGCATTGTACCCCTCAGGCCTTCGGGCTACAATGGTTACTTTGACCTCCCTCAGGCCTACAAGGGTCCGTGTAACAAACCACTGCGACCAATAACTTATATTGTTTTTATCCCTACGTCACACGACCAGTCACTTTAGCGCAAACCGTACCATGTGACCGTAATACAAAACCCCTTGTAGTGACAAATGGCGGACTTCTTGTAGCCCTCTTTGTGAAGCATCTTGGATGCGAGTTGTGTTCTATATAAGATCACCAAAACGTTCTAAAGTAAAAAGTTACTTAGTGTTGTTCGCAACAACAAGCACACTCAGTACTGGAGACGGCAACGTCATGAAATATTTTAAATTACGTTATAAGTCTATTATGTATAGATGTATATTCTTTTGACGTCAGTCATGTCTGGCGTGATCCAGGTCGGAAGATTTCTTCTTGATTTCTTTTACGAAATCATTGGATGAATGAAAGCAAATACGTTATTGGTAGCAGGGTCTTGCTGCACGGACCATTGTAGGCCTTCGGGAGGTCAAAGGAACCATTGTATCCCTCAGCTCAGGCCTAAGGGGTACCATCGGCCTTCCTTTGACCTTCCTCAGGCCTACAAGGGTCCGTATGCGGCAAACCCCTGCGACCAATAAGTTATATTGTAGCGACAAATGCCGACTTCTTGTAGCCCTCTTTGTGACTCGTCTTGGATGTGAGTTTTGTTCTATGAAAAGATCACCAAACCCTTCTACAGTACAAAGTTACTTAGTGTTGTTCGAAACAACAGGCACTGACACTACTAAAGACGGCAACGTCATGAAAGATTTTTTAAATTAATTATGTATAAATGTATATTCCTTTGTCGTCAGTCATGTCTGCTCATGATCCAGGTCGGAAGATTTCTTCTCAGTGATTTCTTTTACGAAAACATTGGAAGAATGAAAACAAATACTTTATTGGTAGCAGGGGCTTGCTGCACGGACCCTTGTAGGTCTTCGGGAGGTCAAAGGAACCTTCGGCCTTTGGGGTGCAATGGTTCCTTGGGCTTCCCTCAGGCCTACAAAGGTCCGTGTAACAATCCCCTGCGACCATTATCTTATATTATCCCAATGCGTAAAAAGGCCATCGGGCCGATGTCGGCTCGATATCCTTTTGTACACTGGGCTACTACTTTTCTTGTCAGTGCGGCGTGGCGGATATTGTCAGTGCGTGGAGAAAGCAAGTGGCAACCGAAGGTTGTGACGTGAAAGTAAAGCTGAGGGACGGATAAAATAAGTGACAGCTTGACGGCCGAAGCAGCCCGGGCCGTGCCGCCGCCGATGTGGCGAGTGAAACCGGCTGAGAAAAGCTGAAGAACAGAGAAAGGAATTTAAGTGACAACTGAAAGATGTGAAAAAGAACAGTGACGATTTTTATTTGTTGGTCGTCAGCTGGAGTGACGGTGAGTGAGCCGGCGGGACTCAAGTCAATTTAAAAGAGCGCTTTTGATTTTTTCGTTGTCATCTTCGGTATTTTCAGAACTGCACGCACACGCGACTTAGTGACTGCTGTACAGGGATCTATATATAAGTACACTGAGTGACGAGCAAAAGAAATGCGACATTGTTGGAATCATCGGAAGCACTTTAAAGTTTACGATGATTAAAAAAAATGTTGCATTTCTTTTTCTCGTCAGCATACAACAGCCTAGGAACATGACCGTCAGGACGGACGGAAAAACTGAAAGTGGATCAGTGGTTAGGCTAACATAATAAACTGAACACTCAAAGGGCCCGCATGAACCGTGACTGAGAAACAAACAAACAAATACGAAAACAAAGTTAAAGATAAAATGACTTTATTTTTCATATGAACATTCACGTGTAATAGATTGTCAGCACTTCACTGAGTATTTCATCGTCAAACAAATATTGACGAGTCACGAATTCCAAGAATGTCCTCACTCTCGTCCCCCACTCAGTAGCCAAAACGTCTTCGGCCCCACGACGGCCGCACTGCGACCGTCGTGGGCCCTGGGGACCTTAGGTTACCGGGTCATCAGGCCGGCCTGCACATCATAGTTGCGAATCGAGGAGACAACCAGTATAGTGCGGATCAGGTTTTCGTGACTCGTGAAAGACCCCGTCCCCGGGGATCCGTGATTCGCGAAATCTGTCGTAATCCAGACCAAAAAGGTGACTGCCTAGCGTGTAAAATGCAGATAAGAATTAAAAGGAGCAAGAAACACACGTAGAAAAGACAGTTATGCACAACATAATTCAATACATTGTGTTGTAATCGTCTTTTCTGAGCATGTTTGTTTCTTCTTCGGGCTTTTCTCTCGTGAAAATTGTCACAAAGCCGTGACGGTTCAAATCTGCAGTTTTGTGACTTACGTGACTGAAAAATAAACAAGCACGTAGTATAGTATACTCGTGATACCGCAAAGCCGCATTTCCCAAATGTTAGACGTGTCACCCGACAACAATGTACCCGTTCCAGGAGATGAATCAACTATGATAATTCAAGGGTAGTGCCAGTTTAGCTTCCTCGCGCTGGGACTATACGGCGTTGAGGCGCGTCCCTTGGGTGGTGGATAGGGGTTCCCTCGTGAGAGGGGTGCACCGAACGAAATATGGTGCCGTGAACCAACATGGTCAAAGGGAAGGAAACCCCGACAGAAAACCCCTGGTCTTCCTAATACGGGGGTTGGGCGTGGGGGTAGCTTCCCCACTCTGCAAATAAGGAATTAGCTACAGAAACGCCGACGAATAGACCAACAGCAATTCCTTTCCTGGAGGAGGAAGGTTCTTCTACCAGAAGATTTATGACGTGTGGTGAAAGCCGAAAGTCTTCGGAAGCCACAAGACCGAGCCGCCTCTCTCTATCCAGGGACACAATCATGGGCTCATGGAATGTCAAGACCATGTACCAGAGCGGCAAGGCCGCCCAGACAGCAGCGGAAATGCAAAAGTACAACCTTGCCCTGCTAGGTATCAGTGAAGCCAAATGGACGCAGTCTGGTCAGAAAAGGTTGACAAGCGTGGGGCGATGGTTCTGTGTTCCATACATGAAGAGGAGAATGCCCCCCATACAGAAGGTGCAGCATTCATGCTGTCACCAGTGGCACAGAGAGCGCTGATGGGCTGGAACCTCTTGGGCCAAGAATTATCACAGCAGCCTTCAGCACAAGTAAAAAGATCAAGCTGAACGTCACCCAGTGTTATGCGCCCACTAATGACAGTGACGAGGAAGATAAACGACCGACTCCAGAGTGCTGTGAACAAATGTGCGGCACGAGACATCACCATCGTCATGGGCGATTTTAATGCCAAAATAGGGGAGGACAACACCGGATACGAAGAGGTGATGGGGAGACATGGACTAAGGGAGATGAGTGAGAACGGGGAGAGGTTTGTAGATTTTTGAGCTCTAAACAGACTTGTCATAGGAGGCAGCATCTTCCCACACAGAAGAATACACAAAGCAACTTGGGTCTCACCCGACCATACTACAGAGAACCAAATAGACCATTATCTGCATTAGCAAGAAATTTAGAAGATCCCTTCAAGATGTTCGAGTGAGGAGGGGAGCGGATGTCGCCTCAGACCACCATCTCCTTACCTTAAGAATAAAGCTCAAGTTATAGAAAAGCCGCACAGAGACAACAAGAAGACAGCGCTATAATGTAGGCCTCCTGAGAGAGACTGGAGTGAGAGAAGAGTTCAAACTGGTGCTGTCCAGCCGGTTTCAAGCGCTACAGGAGCTAGCAAATGAGGAGGACGCGGTCACTACAGAGCAGCAGTGGAAGACAGTTAGGGAGGCACTGAACTCAACCTGCAAAGACACTGTAGGGTTCAGGAAACACCATCACAAGGACTGGCTGTCGGCACAGACCTTGAAGAAGATAGAATTGAGGAAGCAGAAGAAAGCAGTTGTCAACAACACTCGCACGAGAGCAGCCAAAGCAAGGGCACAGGAGGAATACTGGAAGCCAACCGTAAAGTGAAGAGGAGTATCAGGGCATACAAGAGGGCCTACACAGACAGCTTGGCAGCAGAGGCAGAAAAGGCAGCTGGCAGCAGCAACATGAAACAGTTCTACGACATTACCAGAAGATTGTCGGGCAAGTATGGCCATACAGAAAGACCAGTAAAAGACAAAGAAGGCAAGTCTATTGCAGACAGAGCAGACCAACTCGACAGATGGGCCGAGTATTTTGAAGAGTTACTGAACAGACCCACCCTACCCGACCCCCCAGACATCCAGCCAGCAGAGACTGACCTACCCATCAGCTGTGACAGACCCAGCCGGGAAGAGATCAGAAGGGCAGTGGCATTTTTGAAGAACGGCAAAGCAGCAGGGCCAGATGGCATCCCAGCGGAGGCTCTGAAAGCAGACCTAGAGACAACAGTAGAGCTGCTGTACCCACTTTTGAAAGATCTGGGAGGAAGAGGTGATGCCGCCTGACTGGAAGGAGGGTACCTAATCAAGCTTCCCAAGAAAGGCGACCTCAGCAAGTGTTCCAACTACAGAGGAATCACTTTGCTGTCCATACCAGGAAAGGTCTTCAACGGGATCATCCTGGAGAGAATAAAGAGCTCCGTCGACCTCCAGCTGAGGGACCAGCAAGCAGTATTCAGGAAAACCCGATCATGTACAGACCAGATCGCCACTCTCGGCACCATCGTGGAACAGTCTCTGGGGTGGAGCTCCCTGCTGTACGTTAACTTTGTGGATTACGAGAAAACATTTGACAGCGTGGACCGAGAGACTTTGTGGAAACTCCTACGACACTACGGTGTACCCACAAAGCTCGTCTGCCTGATCAAGAGCAGCTACGATGGCATGACATGTCGTGTGATCCACGAAGGGCAGTTCACCAGGGAGCTCCAGGTCAGAACCGGCGTCAGGCAGGGGTGTTTGCTGTCTCCGTTCCTCTTCCTACTGGCCATAGACTGGGTCATGAAGAGGACCACTGAGCAGAGAAGAAGCGGAATACAGTGGACACCGTGGACACAGCTCAATGACCTCGATTTTGCAGACTTGGCTTTACTGTCGCACACTCATCAACAAATGCAGGACAAGACCACGAGGCTTGCTGACATCTCATCCCAAATGGGCCTCACCATCCACAAGCAGAAAACGAAGACAATGAGGCTGAAGGCAACCAGGGAAGAACTAGTCTTGCTTGCTGGCACCCCGTTGGAGGAGGTGGAGTCCTTCACCTATCTCGGGAGCATCAGCGACACAAAGGGTGGCACTGATGCAGATGTCCGAGCACGAATCGGTAAAGCAAGAGCAGCCTTTCTCCAGTTGAAAAAAGTGTGGAGTTCCAGAGAGCTGGCACAACACACCAAAGTCCGGATTTTCAACTCCAACGTAAAAGCAGTTCTCCTATATGGAGCAGAGACTTGGAGATTGACAAAAACCACAGTCAACAGAGTACAGACCTTCATAAACAGTTGTCTTAGAAGAATCGTGAAAATCCACTGGCCAGAGAAGATCAGCAACATCAGACTCTGGGAGAGACTCTTGGCTTGACTTCGCGAACGAAGATTTTATAGGAGTTGCCCACGACGTCTGCAGGCTTGTTCGTGGCTGCGGAGGCCAATCCGGGACAGGCAGGTTCGACCGCAGTGGCTGCAGGGGGAGGTATGGCCAGGGTTCTGAGTTGCGGCATCTCTGTTTTTTCTCCTGAGCCGCTTGTCCTTAAGGCTAGCTCTGCGAGAGTCCTCAAAGGAGACAGCTGCCTTGTAAATGGTGGAGCGCCAGGTGTCACGGTCCACAGCAAGCGAAGACCACTGGTGGTGGTCGATTTGGCAGGCACTAAGTGACTTCTTGAGACAGTCTTTGTATCTCTTCTTTGGTGCCCCTCTGTCACGGTGTCCAGTAGCAAGCTCGCCGAACAGGGTGATCTTTGGTAGGCAATGATCCTCCATCCTGGAGACATGCCCCGCCCAGCGGAGCTGTGTCCGCAGCAGCAAAGCCTCGATGCTCACAGTTTCAGCCTGTTCAAGGACCTCGACGTTGGTGACATAGTCACTCCAGTGAATGCCCAGGATGGTGCGCAGGCAGCGCTGGTGGAAGCGTTCGAGGAGTCGTAGTTGGCTGCGGTAGAGGGCCCAGGACTCGGAACCATACAGCAGGGTGGTGAGGACCACAGCTCTGTACACGCTGATCTTGGTGCCTGTTTTCAGCTGTTGATTGTGCCACACCCGCTTGAAAAGTCGCCCGAAAGCGCTGTTCGCTTTTGCCAGCCTGCTGTCAAGCTCCTTGTCCAGCTTGGCGTCCGACGTGATAATGCAGCCAAGGTAAGTAAACTGGTGCACTGACTTTAGTTCAGACTCGCCAATGGTGATGTGAGGAGGGCGATACACTGTCTTGGGTGCCGGCTGATGGAGGACCTCTGTCTTTTTCAGACTGACCTCGAGTCCAAAGAGCTGGGCAGCGTCTGCGAAGCAGGACGTGATGCGCTGCAGGGCTCTCTCTGTGTGTGCAACGAGGGCAGCGTCATCAGCAAAAAGCAGCTCACGAATCAGTTGGTCTAGGGTTTCCGTGTGGGCCTGCAGTCGTCTGAGGTTGAACAGGCTGCCATCGAGACGATACCTGATGTACACTGCATCGTCATCATCGAGGTCCACTGTGGCCTGCTTCAACATCATGCTAAAAAAGATGGTGAAGAGGGTCGGTGCCAGCACGCAGCCCTGCTTTACGCCGTTGAGAATAAGGAATGGTTCTGAGAGGTCATTGTTGAGTCTGACCTGGCCTTGCTGGTCCTCGTGTAGCTGGACAATCATGCTGAGGAACTTTGGGGGACAGCCAAGTCGCTCCAGGATCTGCCACATGCCTTGCCTGCTCACAGTGTCGAACGCTTTTGTTAGGTCGACAAACGTTATGTACAGCCCTTTGTTCTGCTCGCGGCACTTCTCCTGAAGCTGTCTCAGCACAAAGACCATGTCGATGGTGCTCCTGTTGGTTCTGAAACCACAATTGACCTAATCGTACCCGACAGTTGAGACAAACTGTAGGCTTATGTAAATAGCGTATATGAAAAATCATGCTATTATTAATGAGAAGATTGGAGGTTTTTTTTTCCGTAAAAAAAAGAGATTTAGTTGATTTAAGATAACTCATATAATTCGTGAAATTAATCCCCATGACGTCACTTTACGCACGCCTGGCCAACGTGACCCCGTCGTCAAGCTAGCATGACAGCCAGTGTGCAAAAGGTCGTCGGCCCGCAGACCTTCAGAAACTGGAGATGGGGGGATTTTGGCATGCTGCTCCGGACCTTTGCCGAGGTCACCAGATCCGGCACTTCCTCGGTTACATCGCAGGGAGAGAAAACCAAAGTCGTGGCCGTTATGGTCAAAAGACTTGTGTGCCCAGGACTCGGAGCGTTAATGAAGCTCCGAATCAGGGGCACACAACTATTGCCACATCTGCCACAACTTTGGTTTTCTTCCCGTGTGGTCACTGACTTGAAAGGGGCCTTTTTCAAGATTCAAGATATGTTTCTTTACTAAATTCAGTGACAATTCCAATTAGGACTGTGTTCTGATGCTGAAAAGTGCTCACACTCACAACCGTTCAACACAACTGAATACATACATAAACAAATAGGAAAAACCACTACATGAGATCAGATATATGCACAGCCTAAAAGAACTTAAAATTAATATAAGTTTGCACCTGCACACAGTCACACACACGCACGCACGCACGCATGCACGCACGCACACACACACACACACACACACACACACACACACACACACAGAGACACACACACAGACACACACACACACACACACACACACACACACACACACACGCAACTTAAACTTAATTTCGGACATTGCACATATTGACAGATGGTTAGAACGTAAAATAAGAATAATACACAGCCCCTACAAGCTAAAACCATCGACACCGACACAAAATAATCACACAGTACATAATATATACTCACGAGCAAAAGAATGCGACATTTCTGGGATCTCGTCGGAAACACGTCAGATCCCAAAAATGTCGCATTTCCTTTGCACGTCAGTATACAATACAACAATTGTCACACACACACATAAGCGCGCGCGCTGATGGCCCATCTACAGCAAGACATCCAGCAGCCAGAACACCGCGCAAGCCAGGTGCAGAAGCCCGCCGATGATCGCCAGAGCGAAGGACCATCCCAGGTCAAACACCAGGCGAATTCCGCTGCCGGGAATGACTTCCGGGAAATCGTCCTTCTTGGCCGCGCACACCACGGCCCCAGTCAGCACGAAAACACCTGCGGCCGAGAAATTGGAATTGGTCCATAAAGCGATGACAGGATGTGGACAGACCATGATAGTTCAAGGCCTGTAGGCGCCAAACTATTGCGACACCACCCTTGAACTATCATGGTCGATCTGTCTCCAGAACCGTGACGTAGACATGAAAGATTATCTTTAAAAAAAAAAGAAAGCCAGTTTAGGTTTTAACGTTTCACGACGACCTCTTATTTCGAGAGCCCCCCCCCCCCCCCCCCCCCCCCCCAAAAAAAAAAAAAAAAAAAAAAAAAAAAAAAAACCAAACCAAAAAAAAACCAAACAAAAACACCAAACAAAGCAGATCACGCATCACGATTTTAAGGCATTACCCCCCCCCCTTCTCCCCCCCCCCCACAAACACACTCTTAACACCTTTCCAGTCATCAAAAAGCCTCCGGACCACGACGGCCGCAGTGGGCCCGCGCACGGCAGTGTGCGGGCCCTCTGCGGTCGTTTTGGGGTCCGAAGACGTTTTGATACTGGGGTTTACCTTGCAAAATAAATTTTTGTTGATTTATGGATTCGTTGCTTCTTTTTTTTTTGAGCTTGGTTTTGGCCAAATACAACATTGTTGGTGTATTCGAGACCGCACGGGATATCCCCTACCTCCACCCCCCCCCCCCTTTAAGGGGCTCGTGAGAATTTATACCATTTTTATTTTGGTGGTGGAAGTATTTTTTTCTCTCTCCATCAGTCATAAAAAGCTTTTTTGTTACTGATACATCAAATCACAGAGCACTGACCGTTCAAGATGAACAGTCTAACTGGCAAAATTATTTTAAATGACAATCTTATCGTAAGTACAAAATTAGACTGTGACTGTGTCCATGCATCTGTGGATGACTCGCCTAGGTCAACTTTTGTCGTGCGTAGACCCAATCTATATACTCATTAATTTCTGTAAGAGGAACCATTTTGGCATGCGTATTCTACACTACATAATCTGGTATAGCCACGCACAGTTTCCATTAATAGGATCTGCAAGCAGGTAACATCAAATAAGTAGACTTCAATTTCAACATCAAAGACAAATAATGTCCTCTCTCTCTCTCTCTGTCTCTCTCTCTGTCTGTCTGTCTGTCTGTCTGTCTCTCTCTCTCTCTCTCTCTCTCTCTCTCTCTCTCTCTCTCTCTCTCTGTCTTCTCTTTTCCTCCTCTTTGCCTACTACATTAACTTATTTAACCCCACGAATTCCAAAATCTGAGAGTCCAGCGTTGAAAACTACAATGCAGTTTACATGACAGATCGATCACCGATGATATTACAAGGGTGGTGCCTAGGCGCCAAGCTGTTCTGGCACCACCCTGGAACTGTTTATTGTAGTGTGTCAGTCGGCAGCGCTAAAATAAATAAATAAATAATGAATGATTGAATGAATTAATGAATGAATGAATAAATAAATAAATAATAATATTGATAATAATAACGAGATAGTACACACAACAAATAAAGGTATTAACCCATTCAGCCCCGTCGCCCTACAGTAGGAGATGGGTCGACCATGATAATTCAAGGGTAGTGCCAGATTAGCTTGGCGCCGACGGGCGCCAAGCTAATCTGGCACTACCCTTGAATTATCATGGTCGATCAATCTCCTGAACTGATGCATAGTCGTTAGATGACGCCTCTAAAATTTGGGAAATACGTGTGTCGGGGCTGAAAAAGTTAACGTATTCTTGGGAATGCAGTACCTCCAGCAAATGTCAGCGCTGTGGTCGCCATTTTGACCCACTTCTGGCCGGAAGTGGCGGAAACAAAGACGTAAAGAATGGCGAAAACGAGGCAGGCGACAGAGGAAACGAGACCCACGATCTCCATAGCAAACATGGCCTCCTGCCAGGGCGCGGCTGTCAACAAGAGGAACAGAAAGTTGAATCATCATCATGACCACGAAAGCACAACCCAACGATGACCATGATGCCACCAACAGCATCGTCATTCGTCCTATTCCTCGTCATCATCATCATCATTGTCATCGTTGTGATACTACTCAGCGGAGAAGACGCTGGCGGCGCAACTCCGGCGAGCGGTTTACGTCCGCTGCAGTCAATGGGTTAACTCATTCAAGGCGCCCAGCATCAATGGCTGCGGAACTGTCTATAGCGTTGCGGCAGGCAACACTATACGACAGTTCCGCAGATATTGATGCGCGGCGCCTTGAATGAATTGTATTATTATTATTATTATTATTATTATTATTATTATTATTATTATATATATATATATATATATATATATATATATATATATATATATTTTTTTTTTTTTTTTTTTTTTTTTTGGGGGGGGGGGGACAAGGGGTGGGGGGTACGTGGGCTGGTGGGTGGGTGGGGGTGGGGGGTGCGCCCTGAGCATACTGCTAGCATGGAGTGAATGCGCCTTACAAGTTGACACCACCACCACCATCATCATCATCATCATCAGCATCAGCATCATCATCAAAACCACACAGCATATGACTGTACTTACGGTCCCCGCTGGTTTCTGTAGTGCACTTGCCCGCCTTGCAGACGTAAAAGAGTCCAAGGTTCAGGTTGCCGAACAGTCCAGAGTAAATCAACCAGTTTGGGGTGAATGCCGCGATGGCGGAAAACAGGAAGGCAAAAATACCCAGGAACAGGGCTATTTTAATGAAGGTAGTTGCAGACTGGAAACCCATGTTGTTATTGGTGTTGCTGCTGCTGCTGCTACGCGCTCCTGTTGTTTTTGTTGTTATTTTCAATACTTGGCCTGGCTTAGACGATGAAACGCAGTCGCCCAGTTAAGGGGAATTGCAACGAGCAAGGAAAAATGCAGAATCTGAAACAAAATGCAAGTGTGATAATCTGATTAGTGCGACTGACAGTTTCACTGTTTTTGCTGACCTAAATTGGCTAAAATCAATATGTGTGTGTAGGTTTGTGATTACGGATCTAGACAGAAAGTCTAAAATCACAGACCAGAGCAACATCTGAGTGTCGTCAGCAGCTGATTAAAGCCAAATACATTTTTTGTTAAACATATTGATTCATTTAAGGCAGTCTGCCCCATGGCGGGCGAGGATTACTATTATTTGCCGACGCAACGAGTTATCAATGTGGCCTTGCTTTACTCATTCGAGATGAACGGCTTCCGGATACGCGGCTGAAGCCGCGTATCCGGATGCCGTTCGTCTCGAATGAGTTAAGCTAAAGACCTTTCTGCCCGTCCTTTCAAAATTCTTGTGTGTAGGGTCACGTAACATACTACTTTCCCTTGTGTTGTAATGGAAGAACTCTATATGTCAGAGAAAAACAGAAGATAGAGGTTGAAAACCCTTTAAATTAGATACAAGGAACGACGTTTTGGATCAAATATCTATTCAGGTGACATGGAAGCAAGCGTAGAACAGAAAAGAACACACGAAAGAATGAAAAGACGTCATCCTGTCTAGAAAAAAAATTAGAGTGACGTAAAAAAATAACAACAACAAAACAAACAAACAAACAAAAAAACAAAAAAAAAACAACAACACATAATGACGCAAAGACACATGCAGAATCTGAGGTCTTTTCTTTCTATCATGTATTCTTTTCTGTTCTACGTTTGTTTCCTTGTCACCTTGAAGAAGGAGCTTTGATCCGAAACGTCGTTCCTTGTATCTAATTTAAAGGGTTTTCAACCGATATTTTCTGTTTTCCTTTCACATGAAATCCTAGCGGCAACAGTTTTACTATATATAAACACTGTATGTATAAAGGAGACCAAGAGCAGAAACGTCTTTACTTTTAACTCGTTTGCCTCCACGGCCGCAATTCCCAAATTTTGGAGGTGTCACTAACCTTCTATGTACTAGTTCCAGGAGATGGCTCGACCATGATAATTCAAGGGTAGTGCCAGATTAGCTTGGCGCCTGAAGGCGCCAAGCTAATATGGCACCACCCTTGAATTATCAAGGTCGAGCCATCTCCTGCTGTACGGCGTCGGGGTGAAATACTTAGACACACTTAGAACATAAATTAAAAAGGAGTTATTGCGAATTATTGGCCATGTATTGCATGGAGAAGGTGGTATTCACCTACATTTTCTCTTTATATCAGAAGGCGAATCACTGAAACAAACTTGAAAAACTGACAGCCG
>BTPG01000004.1:147068518-147076018 GCA_036245525.1 Semisulcospira habei
CTACGCTCTGACGAAAAATGAATTGTCTAACCACTAGCTCGTGCCTCGGTAAATGGCAGAGATGCGCTTGATAACAGATTAGAACTTTCTGTGTGTTTTGCGATTTAAACACACATCAGCCCTCTCCGACCCCTTTTGCACAGTGGGATGTGAAACGTACATCATGTCGGCCTAATTCCAGATCCTGCCTTCAATACGGTGAGATGCAGCAGAGTGCAGGCCAAGCTTTACATTAAGACTGCCGCCTTCTGCGACGTTCCTTTCGGCATGTCGTATTTGATGTTTCATTGACAAAAAACATGACATAGATGTCGACAGCAATCCTTTCACTAATTCGATACCTGCCACACACGGATGTACGCTGTAAATAAAACGAGCCTTGGAGGCATGCAGCACATGTCTAGAACAAGTTTAATATTGAACAACAACCAAAAAAAAAAAAAATAATAATAATAATAATAATAATAATAATAATAATAATAATAATAATAATAATAATAATAATAATAAAAATAATATAATTATTTGAAAAGTAAGTGTCCATACGCAGTTCATATATTTAACCCCTTCTCTGCCGAGAAAGATGAACAAGACCTAAGTGCAAGAGGTATAGATCCCTATAAGCCCCCGCATTTGCGGGGGCTCCTGAGGATCAATGCCTCTTCATGAAACGAATACGAAAATGAATAATTCCATTGCCCCAATAATGGCACCACCCTTGAATTATTATGGTTCATCCATCTCCTGTAACTTGTCCATAGTCGTTAAGTGAACACCTCGGAAATTTGGGAAATGCGGCCTTGGGATTACTGAATGGGTTAATTACCTCTATCTGCTCAATGGCGGGCTTTGTCATTCGCCGACATACTGCGGGTTGTCCCTTCTGTTCGTAATCTATTTTTCTTGGAACAACTAAGACTTTTCTACCCTTGTTTTCACAATTCATATGAGAAGGCGCGCATACCAGAGGTTTCCCACTGCCTTTTGAGCGTACCGGAAGGAACTCTCCTGCGTACAGAGTAGCCTGAAGAGCAGAAAAGTTTGTTCCATTTTACGACATTCAGGTTACATAATTTAAGTTAACCCTTCTACTCTAGCATTGTTGTAAGACATATCAAGAACACTTATCAAGGAGATATCATCGCGAAATATTAACTCTATACCTCCTGAAGTAAGTCGTTCTAACTCATACCGTTTGAATGTCGTGGTATGAAAGAATTTTCTTCTTTTTCTTCTCGTCAAGGCCTACTACGTTAACTCTTTTGACCCTACGGCCGCCATTTCCAAATTTTAGAGGTGTCACCTAAAGACTATGTACCTGTTGCAGGAGATGGATCGACCATGATAATTCAAGGGTAGTGCCGGATAATCTGACACTACTCTTCAATTATCATGGTCCATCTCCTGCTGTAGGGTGTTGGAGTTAAATGGGTTCAGCGAACACGATGGATGTAAATCGAATGAAAGCAGTACCGACATTAAATAGTTAAAACACCTCGAATTCAAATACGTACATTTCAAATTGCGGACACAAAATCCACGAGAAAAAATGAGTTAGTAGTTAGTTAGTTAGTTGGTTAGTTGGGTTTAACGCCAAGCAGGCGACTAGGGCCATCTAATGGCGGACGAGAAAAATTGAAGATAACCGCAAGTGAAGTGTCGCACAAGAAAAATGGTTTACCCTTTTATTTTCTGGTGGTTCCAGTATTGGGCTGTTGTTTAGTAACGGATTGTCATCTTGTCGCTGTTGTCTGCTTTACCGCAGGCAACCACCCACCGCCTGTTGGCTCCAGGTACACTGGCTGGTTGGCTGAATGACTGGCACACTGCTCTCCGGCTCGCGACAAAATGCATATCGTGTTGCGTTACCTAGGTTTACATTTGCTGCAGACGTGCGACAATTCAACCGCGACGGCCGTTTTCATAAATTATACGTTCCCATCAAATGGTACCTCCAGATCGAAAGGACTCACGTTTACCTCATTCAGCCCGACGGCCGCATTTCCCAAATTCGGGAGGCGTCATCTAATGACTATGCACCAGATGCAGGAGATGGAGCGACCATGATAATTCAAGGGCAGTGCCAGATTAGCTTGGCGCCGACAGGCGCCAAGCTAATCTGGCACTGCCCTTGAATTATCATGGTCGACCCATCTCCTGCTGTAGTGCGTCAGGGCTGAATGGGTTAAAATGTAACCCCCTCGCTGCCAGTTGGCTCAGCTTAACCCCTTCCCCGGCACTGTACGTAGGCTGCATGTCATCGTTGTTCCTGAGATCTTGGTTCATTCAGCGACCAGAAGCCAACACCGTCCAAGGAACGTGGACACAAATTGGTCTCAGCAAAGAGGCATAGATCCTCATGAGCCCCCGCGGTCGCGAGGGCTCATGAGGATCTACGTCTCTTGCAGCTGGATCTTATTCACCTCCTTTTCCCCGGCAGTGATGCCAGTGAAGGGGTTTAAGCGTTTGAAATCTCTGTATTCTCGAGATGAAAGATCCCCAGCTGTCTAAGGAACATTCAAACAAAGGAACGTTCAAACAAAGGAACATACAAACAAAGTGGTTTCCGCGAGAGGTGTAGACCCTCATGAGCCCCCGCGACTGTGAGAGCTCATGAGGATCTATGCCTCTTGCAGTTGGGTGATATTACATTTTCTCGGCAGCCAAGGGGTTAAATATCATAGGAACCGCGTATGGACACTTACTTTCAAATTATTATTATTAATAAAAAATATTAGAACGTACGTATAGGAAAATTGCATGAATAGCAGACCCATAAAGTAACTAAAGAAAGAAAGGACATTTGCAAAGGCCTCATGGCCTATTTTGTCCTCACACTACTACTACTACTACTATATTTTGAGGCGGACATACACCAGAGAAATTGTCTTGGAAATACGGTAAAAGCATGTTTACAGGACAAAATTCGCATATATTTATATTTTAAAAAGAAAAAGAAAAATGACTCAACACGACGGCTGCTCCAGTTATTGCCTGATTAGCTCGGTGTCTGGACAGGCCTTCAGCTGTCGTGATCGATCCATCTCCCGCAACGAGCGCTGAAAGTGAAATACTCCGATGTTCCAACTTCGATCGTATTATTCTTCAAAGTAAATCTTAAAAACGGATTGCTTTGACGTGCGAATGCTCCAGGCGGCAAAAATTAAGGTCTTTGGGTTGTGTCGTCCGCCGGGCCAGCTGCGGGCGACGTCAGCCTGAAGATCTTTTGCTAGCTGATTGTGCTCTGGCCAACTTCCCCAGCGACCTGCACCTCCCGTCCCCCCCCCGCCTCACAAAAAAGGAAATCAAACTCCTCTCCACCCACCCACCCACCCACCCCTCCAAAAATAAACAAACAAACCAAAAAAGCAGAAGAACGCACAACAACAATAAACAAAAACAACAAACACCGCAACACACACACATACACACACACACACACACACACACACACACACACACACACACACACACACACACACACACACACACGTACACACACACACACACACACACACACACACACACACACACACACGTACACACACACACACACACACACACACACACACACACACACACGTACACACACACACACACACACACACACACACACACACACACACGTACACACACACACACACACACACACACGTACACACACACACACACACACACACACACACACACACACGTACACACACACACACACACACACACACACACACACACACACACACACACACACGCACAGCAGCAGCAGCAGCAGCAGCAACATCAACAACTTTTTATTCTAAATCGATTTGGAGTATGAAATAAATAAAATAGCTGTTGTACCAAAGAGCCCTACATTCTCTCTGGAGAGTCAAAAATTTGTTTGTGCTGTTGCCATGGCAACTGCAAACTCGTGGAACAGTGTAATTATTGCAGCAAACTCTGCCCTAACAATACAGCATGACAGAGTTTTAAAGCTACCATCTCGAGAGCGCTTTAGGTTCGCATATTGTGTGAGGCGTTTGTCAGCGGTATAAAAAGACCCCCACACTTAGAGAAACACTAGTGGACTGTGCCAGCAAACATCACTGTGCGCCCGACGGCCTTTTGCGCATTAGGATAATGTGCCTGTAGATCTGACGTGAAAAAAATTGCATTTTACGATTTACGATTTTTTAAATTTTATTATTATTTTTTTTTAAATTTTAATTATTTTTTGCGGGGGCGAGGGTGGGGGGTGGGTGGGGGGGGGGGGGGTGGGGGGGGGGGGGGACGGCAGCGGCTCACAATAAATACTCGTAAATGAGTCTGGGGACACCTCTGTTTTCCGATGTTCTTGCTGCGTGATCTCAGCTACACACGATACCCACACACGCAGCATCAGCATCGTCTGATGTAAACGGCACAACCTGAATATAAACAGCTGTAGCCCCGGACAGTGTGAGCGCGTATCTTTAAAGCGGCCTAGTCCGGGTTGTAAAGGCCGGGTTGATAGATGGCAACATCTCCTTCGTAATTGTTCTTAGTATGTCTTTCAATATTGCGGGACAAAAAGAACTAATTAACCCTTTTAGTCCCAAGGTCCCATTTTGTCAAATTTTGGAGGTGTTGCCTATAATAAACACTATGTACCAGTTGCAGGAGATGGCTTGACCATGATAATTCAAGGGTAGTGCCAGATTAGCTTGGCGCCTGAAGGCGCCAAGCTAATCTGGCACTAGCCTTGAATTATGGTCGATCCATCTCCTGCAACAGGTGCATAGTCGTTAGATGATTCCGCCAAAATTTGGGAAATACCTGCGTCGGGCTGAATGAGTCAGCCTACATTTTCTCGTGATACCAGGAGGCGAATCACTGAAACAAACTTGAAAAACTGACAGCCGCTCGACGCCTTACCAGATCCCCTTTCATTTTATATCTGATCATCGCTCGGTGACTCACCCGTTAAAGTCACCTACTTCAGGCAAGTGACATGGTCGATCGCAATATCTCTTTTATAAATGTTCTTAGCATGTCGTATGACGGCGCCAAGCTAATCTGGCACTAGCCTTGAATTATCATGGTCAAGCCATCTCCTGCTGTCGGGATCCGGGGCTAAAAGGGTCAAATTATGAAGTTTGAATGTCGTGAAATGAAAGACGGTTTTGCTCTTGTTTTCGAGTCGTTTCCACTCAGTGTAGTTCCTTCCGTTACATACACAAGGCAGTGAAAATACTCTGGTGCGTGTGCCTACTGCCATGGACTGTTCCTTCCGTTACACACACAAGGCAGTGAAAATACTCTGGTGCGTGTGCCTACTGCCATGGACTGTTCCTTCCGTTACACACACAAGGCAGTGAAAATCCTCTGGTGCGTGTGCCTACTGCCATGTACTGTTCCTTCCGTTACACACACAAGGCAGTGAAAATCCTCTGGTGCGTGTGCCTACTGCCATGGACTGTTCCTTCCGTTACACACACAAGGCAGTGAAAATACTCTGGTGCGTGTGCCTACTGCCATGGACTGTGAAAGAAGGGTAGAAATGTCTTAAGGCCGTTCTTAATTGAACGAACCTCACCCGTACATTTGTTCGCCAACTCTGACGATCTAGAGTTCGCGATCTCGGGCGAAACAGGTTGGTTCTTAATTGGACAATCCAAAGATACGGCGGCGAACAATACTAATGGTCAAAACTTAAGGGCCACTTTTTATCGCAGACGCACGACAACACCACATAAATAATGTAACAATACTGGAGTCAGTACTTTGCTAATTTATTCAGTAACAATTTCTTTTAAGTTATGAGTAAATCAAGCAATTGTAACAACAGCAGTACGTTAGAATGCTTACCCACCCCTCATTTGAAAAGTCACACAAGACCGGTCCAGTCAGTAGCGAGTGTACCCACCGTTTGCAGCCAAGCATTTAATGCAGCGTTGACGCATGGAGTTCACTAGGGTTCGGAGAACATGTTGTAGGATCACTTCCCACTCTTGATGCAGGAACTGAGTCAGCTGGGGGACGCCTTGAGGTGGGGGGGTGGTGGTGGTGGTTGCTGACTACACGTTGCCCCAGCACGTCCCAGAGGTGCTTGATGGGAGCCAGATCAGGTGAACGAGCTGGCCACTCCATCCTCATGATGCCCCGTTGCTCAAGGTACTCATCCACCACACGGGCGCGATGAGGTCGAGCGTTGTCGTCCTGCAGAACAGAATTGTCGGTTATGGCTTGGCTACCTGGCTGGTTGAGGGGCTGCACAATCTCGTCCCGATAGCGCAGTCCAGTCAGGATGCCTCGGATGACGTGGAGGGGGGTCCTGCCTTGCCTGCTGAAGCCTGCCCAGACCATGACTGAGTCTCCTCCGTAGCGATCCACCTCTTAGACGCATCCATCCGTGAATCGCTCGCCCTGGCGTCTCCAGACCCTCACCCTGCCGTCGTTGAAGGGCACAGTGAACCGTGCCTCATCAGTAAACAGAACCTGAGTCCATTGGAGTCTGTTCCACCTCACATGTTGACGACACCAGGCAACCCGGGCTCTGCGATGAGCTGGAGTGAGGGGGTATTCTCACTGCTGCTCTGCATGAAGCCAGGCCAATTTCGCGCAGACGTCGGCAGACTGTGCTTCTGCTGACGTTAACGTTTGCAGCTTGCATCAGTTGACGTCGCAGAGTGGTTGACGTGACAGTTTGGTCGCGCAGAGCCGCCACACTTAGGTATCTGCCCTCCCTTCTGCTGGTGCAGCGCGGGCGTCCTGAGCAGGGTCGTCGTTCTGCCCCCCTTCCAGTTTCTTGGAATCGTGCCAGCAGCCTCTGGATCACTGAATGATGGGACACCCCAAGACGTCTCCCAACTTATCGTCCGTAAATTCCATCCTGCAGCCATGCTATCGCCCGGCCTTGATCTACTGGCGTTAGGCTTCGTCGTGGTGGCATGGTTAGGAAAGTGACAATTATGCCCCTACTGTACCGGTATTTGTAGCGAAACAGAAGTGCTCAGTGTTCACGACTGACCCCTTTAGCGGAGCACGTGCATCACGACTTTACCGTTTTTTTCCATCTCTGCCTTTGGTAGGCTTGCCAATATCGCACAGCTTTTCACAAGAAACTGACGATGTTTTACGTGCATTTGACACGTTTGCGTGGAAATAGATGAATTGTTGTCTATTGTTCGCTGTACTAAGGTCTAAGGTCAACTTTTAACCCATTTGGATCGAAAGAACATTGTATTTTATTAGCGTACTTGCGACGATAAACAATGACACAAAAACGTGGGGTGGCCCTTAAGTTTTGACCGTTAGTATAGTTCGAAGTAGCTCGCGAACCTCGGCAAACCATATTTCGCTGTCGGAAAAAGATCGCATGACATGTCGAGCAATCCAAGGCGATCCTTTTCTCTGATTGGTCGAAATTTTTACCCTCTTCTGCGTTGGAGATAAGACGATAGTCACCGATCCAAAAACCACGCCGGACGGCGATATTTCACTTTCGTGTGAAGAACAAGACCTATTTATTGATTTGTGGGAGGC
>BTPG01000004.1:147081018-147103518 GCA_036245525.1 Semisulcospira habei
GTATAGGAAACCCGCGATAAATTACTAACAAACACCAAGGGAAGAAACCGAAACTCCTGCAGTGACGTAACGATTCAGATCCAGATCCATGTGACGTCATGAGGAATGCTGATGAGACTGTTGTCGTGACGGGTGCAATGGCCCTCCGGCAACGGGACTTAACATCATCTACAGTTTTCCATTATTTACAGTGTATCCAATAACATCTGAACACGTCGTGAACAGATTTGTTCATGAGCATATTTGGTGTGATTTGATTTGTCGTAGTCAAATCAACAAATAATGCCATCACGAAGTGTCTAAAGGCTGACATGATCAGCTGAAATTAAGACGGCCTTTAAGACATCGCCGTGACGTCATTCGTTATTTATCATCAATGATCACCAAAGTCGTTACTTTTATACCGAGCAAGCCACCAAAGTGTCCACCACACGGTCATCGCAAGTCGTTCCAACAACATCGATTACTGCTTTCCTGTTTTGATAATGGATATACGTCATAAGCCAAAGAATGACGTCATGACTGAGAAGACTGACGTAATCTGGCAATGACGGCTTCAATCGTTAGCACCAAGGAGAGAGCCAAGAAGATGGCGCCAGCCACCAGGACGAGAAAGAAGGATACTGACAATGTGTAGAACTCAGCCGGGTACGTCAGTTCTCTCCGAAGGTAGAAGATTGCCAGTGTGATGGATATTGCCAAACCTGCAACGGTCAGAATTGTATATATTAGCCCTTCGGCTGTCGGTAGCGGTAAAAACCGCTACCGACAGCCAAATGGTTAAGCACATACGCGTTCTGCCTTGTAAAGGCCAAAGACAGTTAGTTTATATTTGTGAAAGGAGAGATTTTATTTTAATACGATACAAAATCTCGCTGTTCACAAGAAATGGACTGACTGTCACAGGAAAGCTATACTATTAGGTTGAAATTTCAGAATCGTGAATTGCCATATGAAGACTACACAGGCCAACCAGACCAGGAGCTAGGAGCTAAATAGACCATGATAGTTCAAGGGTGGTGCCAGAATAGCTTAGCGCCTGTTACGATCTACGAGAAAAAACGACCACGACAGTTCCAGGATAAGCACATTCTCGGATAACACAGTTCAGGGATGCGAACATTTTGCGGTACAGCTCCTTCGTCTCGCGAGACTGGAGATGCCTACTTTGTTATCACTGAGCTACAAGGACAAAATAAAGAGCCAAGAGGCATAGATTATCATGAGTCCCTGCGACAGCAGGGACTCAGGATAATCTATGCCTCTTGCAGAAGAAAATAAACTTGAGGACAAACCTGTGAGAAGTGTAGTGGCGATGGCGCCGTATCTTGCAGTACTGACGGCTGAAGATCTTGACTTGCACAGCATGGTCACAATCACCCCCAGAGCCACCATGGACGTCAGTAGTGCTGTGATGGACAGTGCCTGGCATGCGATCAGCCAGTCTCCAACTGTGAGAAGGGAGAAAGAAAGACAAAAATCCTGTACACTTTTGTATAAAAAACATTTAAACACTGTTGAGTGCATCTGTTCCTTGAAGCAAAAACAAACAAACAAACAAAAAAAAACCCAACCAAAAAACCAAACAAAAACAAACACAACCATCCAGCCAGCCGACCGACCAACCAACCAACCAACCAACCAACCAACCAACCAACCAACCAACCAACCAACCAATTAACCAACCAACCAACCAACCAACCAACCAGCCAGCCAGCCAGCCAGCCAACCAACCAACCAACTAACCAACCAACCAAAGAGAATCTCACATGAACAAAAGAGAGAGAGAGAGAGAGAGAGAGAGAGAGAGAGAGAGAGAGAGAGAGAGAGAGAGAGAGAGAGAGAGAGAGAGAGAGAGAGAGAGAGAGAGAGAGAGAGAGAGAGAATGAATCAATGAATCAATGAATCTTTATTTTATAACGGTAAAGATATTAACAATGCCAGAGGCAATGCCATTTTTCAAATCTGCCGTTGCTACCTCTACAACACAACAATTACATTACATTAATACATGTATAGGACCAACGCCTACGGGTGTGTTGTGGGAGGGGGAGCATGGTAAGGAAGAAAAAAAGAAAAGAAAAAAAAGCAACAACACAGCAGCACTAGACATACACATCAGTAGAATGGGTACATTACTAACAATGATATCTACGTATAGAAAGCAAAGCTTGCAGATAGTTATGGAAGCGAAGATAAATGTTTAAAAAGACTTTTCTTGAAACATGATACCGTTGGAGTGGTCTTCGTTTGCGATGGAAGGGAATTCCACAAAGTCGCCCCCGAGAATGCTAGACTGGTTTTAAATAAGTCTATTCTGGTTTTGGGTACTACATACAGGCTGTTTGTATCGCCATAGCGGGACTATGACCGGACTAGCAGCTGGGTTAGATATTCCGGAGTGTTGTCATTCCGAATCTTGAAAAGAAGAACACCTTTGTTGAATGCAAACTGATTCTTGAGAGAAAGAAGTCCCGCTTTGTGAATCTTATCATCCGTTGTCAAAGTAGGATCAGGTAAAATTAATTTCGCTGCTCGTCTGTGTAAAGAGTTCAGTCTTTTTAAATGAGAGAGAGAGAGAGAGAGAGAGAGAGAGAGAGAGAGAGAGAGAGAGAGAGAGAGAGAGAGAGAGAGAGAGAGAGAGAGAGAGAGAGAGAGAGAGAGAGAGAGAGAGAGAGAGAGAGAGAGAGAGAGAGAGAGAGAGTAAAAGTGCACTACATAACAAGCTTTTGAACTATCATTCTAAATAATCACTAGTGATACTGTCGGATTCTACACAAGAACATAAGCGTACTTTTATTTTGAAATCCAAAGTTGTGAATCAGACTGGGAAATTATTTGAACATTGCATCTGACAGTTAATGGTAGACGTAGCATTGCGTTATCACTACACACTTCATAATTTCTCACCGCAGCTTCTTACGGGGGGAGGGGGGGGGGGGAGGGGGAGGGGGAGGGGGGATGTGGGGAGGGGGGAAGGGGGGGGAGGGGGGAGGTGGGGGGGGGGGTGAAATCATAAATTTTTGGTTTTCTGTGGGAATTATTTCGAGTTCATAACTCGAAATAATTCGTGCAGAAAGCCGAATGTTATTATTTAAATATTATAAAAAATAAAACGCCAAAGCTTCAGTGTCTGGCTTTGTTGTGTGGTTGCTGCGTGGTGCTCGTTGCATCATGCAGTTTAATTATTCGCCGGGTGCCGGATCTCCATGACCTCACAAACACGGAAGCCCAGCGTCCCTTCAAACATGCCCACTCTAACTCTTTATTGGGCAGGATCTGCAAATGGCAAAATCGTGACCCGCCTGAAAAGGGGTAGTGGCCAATGCCTATCCGGCCACCCCGTCGTGCAATTGTAAGTTTGGATTAACCCAATAACTTCCAACCTAAATACAACACAACTGCAAGAGGCATAGATCCTCATGAGCCCCCGCATCCGCGGGGGCTCATGAGGATCTGTGGCTTTTGCCATCCCTGCTTGGTGTCCGTCTTCCTCATTCAAATCACTTCTCAAAACCCACCTCTACAACGCTACCCCGGCTTTCACTAGTTCATTTCCCCAGCCATGCACAATTCATGATCACGGTCACGTACGAGTGTGTGTGTGTGTGTGTGTGTGTGTGTGTGTGTGTGTGTGTGTGTGTGTGTGTGTGTGTGTGTGTGTGCGTGTTGGCTGTTAGCCTTTTCATTGTACCAGCGCTTAGAGCTACTTTTAGAATAAGCGCTTAACAAATCTCCTTTATTATTATTATTATTATTATTATTATTATTATTATTATTATTATTATTATTATTATTATTAAGGTGGAGTTCTTTGGTGCTAAATTTACGGTGGTTTCAGAAACGCAGGTTGTGGCCAATGCCAGTGAAGGGGTTAACCACTTTTCATTACTCACTTCCTCAACCACACTTCTGCCTAGCTGTTAAAAGCATAGATATCTCATGAGCCCTTGTAAGGGTTCACGAGAATCTATTATTTTTTTTTTTTAGCTCATTGTAATCGGCCCCATCTATTTACAAGTTTGAACATGGTACGGCGGATATGTCGACGCGGGTTTCATAGGGCTCGGGAAGTTCCCCGCGTTGCCTAGCGGCGTCGGCGCGTCAGCCGCCATCTTAGGAGGATAGAATAGGCTTAAGATAGTAGCGAAGTAGTGTCAGTTTCAACACGTTTTTCTTCATGTTTCTTTCTCTTTGGAAACAAACAAAAACAGATTCTGGTTAGCGGTGTCCTACGGTGATGGCAAGACTTGCTGTTATTGCCTATAGCACGTCAGGACTTTCCTGACATTGTCCTGACAGCAATTTCCCTACTGAGGGCCTTATCGCGAATCCTCTCAGATGGCCGCCACGACTAGCGTGATGACGTCAGCTTCCCGAGCCCTACACCCCTTCGCTGCCAGTGACCGCGGATTTCGCGTCTGAAAACCACTACACACTGACAGACATTCGCGTGAAGAACACAGACGTAAAACGGACTAAACTGGGCATAAAGAACAAAGGACTAACAAGAGACATAAATCCTTATGAGCCCCCGCGACAGCGGGGGCTCATGAAGATTTATGTCTCTTGCAGATGGGTAGCGTTCGCCTTCCCCCGATGTTCAGGGGTTAAACCTTTAAACCGCTTAATGCTCCTGCAATTCTTCGGTTGCCAGGTGTGCTAAAATGGAGAGGCAGTAAGCAAAAGGTAAGGGGAACCGATGTCAGCTTGCAGCTGACTTGACTTGCATGGGCCGGTGAGTTACGTGGAAATGCAGTTCGCCCGATGAGCTTGTGTGCGCTGGGAGTGGCTCTTTCCCCTTCCTCTCTCTATCGCGTTTTCCTTTCCGCGCTTGGGTCTTAACCCTTTGGGTGTCGGTAGCGGTTTTCGTTGCGACGATTCCTTCAAGAAACTGAAACCGCTACCGACAGCCAAAGGGTTAAAGCCGTCGGCTGCATACTTGCAGGCTTTGATTGCTAAAATCCGCCGATACAAACGGGTTCTCAATGTTGTCTTGCATCACTAAGACTTTTCTACCCTTCTTTTCACAATCCGTGGGAATAGGCACGCGCACCAGAAGTCTTCCACTGCCTTTGGGGCGCACCGGAAAGAACTCTCCTGCGTACAAAGAGTGAAGAAGAGCAGACACGTGTATCATTTTACGACATACGAACGTCACAATTTACGACATTCGAACGTCACAATTTACGACATTCGAACGTCACAATTTACGACATTCGATTACGACATACGAACGTCACAATTTACGACATTCGATTACGACATACGAACGTCACAATTTACGACATACGAACGTCACAATTTACGACATACGAACGTCACAATTTACGACATACGAACGTCACAATTTACGACATTCGAACGTCACAATTTAGGCCCGTTTTCACAATCTATTTGAATATGCGCACGTATCAGAAAACACGTTACACGTTGAACGTGTAGGGCTTAACGTCTTTTGTCTACCACGAAGGTGATTTCAAAGACGGGCACCGAAAAGAGGTCTGTACAAATGTTTGACCCCAGCTGGGTTCGAACCCACGACCTTTCGGACGAGAGTCGAACCGGCTCTACCAACTGAGCTACCCAGCTCCCCCACACGTATCAGAGGTTTTCCACTGCCGTGTGAGCGTAACCGGAAGGTACTCTTCTATAAAGGAGAATAAGAGCGGAAAAGTCCATCATTTTGTCGACTTTCAAACGTGAACATTATTGTGAGATATACTAAGAACATGAATAATAAATAAATAGTTAACAGGTGACTGGCCAAACTAATGAGTAGGAAATAGGGCAAACTGCACAGCTGTGTCTATGATGCAAGTGACGTGTTGTTATATTACGATATTATGTCCAATGTGATTTGTGTTACTGTGAAATCGTGATTATTGCCTTTAAGCATGTTCTTAATTAAACGAACTTTAGTTCGCAAACTCTGACGATCTAGAGTTCACGATCTCGGGCGAACCAGGTTGGTTCTTAATTGGACGATCTAAAGATACGGCGAACCTAGTTCGATGTAGTTCACGAACCTCGGCAAACCATAGTTCGCTGTCGAAAAAAGTTCGCTCAACGTGTTGAGCAATCCAAGGCGAACCTTTTCTCTGATTGGTCAAAACTTTTACCCTCTTCCGCGTTGGAGATAAGAAGATAGTCACCGATTCAAACAACTATGGCGGACGGCGATATTTCACTCGTGCGAAGAACAAGGCCTATTATTATTGATTTGTGGGAGGCGCAACGCTGTTTGTGGGATCGCTACTGCAAGGAGTACAAAAACAAAAATAGTCCAAATCGCAAAGCGGCATAGCGGCAGCCATTTTGAACACCTTCACAGACAGTAAGTACGCCGAATCAAGCACTTCAGTTAAGAAAGAGAACCACGGCAAACCTGATTTGCTGACGTTCGCCTAGGTTCTTTCAACCTCAATTAAAAACCAAACCAAAAGATCGCCGATCTTCTCCGATCTAGGTTTGCCGATCAAAAGGTCGTCCAATTAAGAACAGTTCTTATGTTTAGACCACAATAGTTACTAAGGCATACGTGTGTGTGAGTGTGTGTGTGTGTGTGTGTGTGTGTGTGTGTGTGTGTGTGTGTGTGCACGTGAGTAGCTTAAGTATATTTTGATGTGTTTAATGTTTTTCTTTTTAAGTTGCGCAGCACAGCAACGATTTCCTAATGTATTACTACATATGTCAATAAATCATCATCATCATCATCATCAATGGAGATACCGCGAACTACATTTAATCTTCATAATTACAGTTACTCCTTTTAGTGTCCAGCAGTATCAAACATTGATAAAGGAGATATTACGGCCTGTTAACGCTTTACTGTCTGGAGTGGGTCGTTTTCACCATGGCAGACGCAACGCAAAATGTGTCCATCAGTCGAAGGCTGTAGGTGACCGTTCACGCCGGACAAGAGGCACTGATTCTCGTGAACACACGCAGATGCAGGGGGCTCATGAGAATCCGAACCCCTCTGACGTGGAAGGAGTCGGCTGAGGAGAGAGACTCTTGGAGATCCCTTGTAGGGGTGCAAGGCATAAGTAAGTAAGTATGTGTAAAAATACACGCGAGGTATGATCGCTCCCAAACGATTCGCCGTCGGCTTACTGTGTCATTAGGGCTTTCTCCCACTGTGGACGCTTTGCTTTGCTAGGCTATAGAGTCGGCTGAGGGACGTTTAACCCCTTCCATGCTATGGGCAAGCTATATCTTGCTGTGGTGCGTCGCGGACAGAATGAGTTAACTCTGAACACCGAAATCCCCAAATTTTGCCCTTGTGTTCTGAAGACTGCATTGGAGTGCAGGACGCAGATCGACCATGATAGTTCAAGGGTGATGCCAGAATAGCTTGGCGCCCATAGGCGCCAAGCTGTTCTGGCATCACCCTTGAACTATCATGGTCAATCCATATCTTGCTGTGGTGCGTCGCGGACCGCAATGAGTTAAACTGAGATTTTTCTGCTCTTCTCCTCATTTGTAATCCGTTACCATCGAAAGGAAATGGAAGCCTTCTGGTGCGCGTGCCTACTGGCGGGGATTGTGAGAAGAAGGAGAAGAGAAAAAAAGTCATATGTGAGACAAGGCAACATGGAAAATTCGATGTATAGGCGCATGTTAGCTGTCTGAACCCGCCGTGGAGCAGAACGCGTAACCCATTGAGCCCTGACGCACTACAGCAGGAGATGGGTCGACCATGACAATTCAAGGGTAGTGCCAGATTAGCTTGCCCTTGAATTATCATGGTCGGTCCATCTCCTGCAACTGGTGCATGGTCAATAGATGACGCCTCCAAAATTAGGGCTGAATGAGTTAAAAAAATCATTGCTACTCATAACAAGTGGAAAATTAGTGGTTATCGCCAAAAGAGCTATTTCCTCTTGAGTCTAAAGAAAACTCAATATTTGTTTTTATTGCGTCCTTGGTTTGATGGTCAGTGTGTATTTGTTAGGGAAACGTAGGGACGTACAGGCGCACAATAATGGAAAGTAAAAAGGACACAGACTTTTTGGGACAGTTTTTAACTCATATGGGACAGTTTTAACTCATTTAAGGCCCCCGACCCGGGTCTGCCCTGGGTGACTTGGGTGGGGTTAGCTACTTTTTAGTTCCCAGGGTCACCCTGGTCAGCCCCACAGGGTGCGTTTTCCCCTCTATTCTGGGGCATGTGTTCCTGTCTACCCTTGGTCCATTCACCTGTATTTTCCTTTTTTAAACTCTCCCTGCTGTCTGCGCTGCCTGTAGCTCTTGATATTGGATGTGTGTTGCTAAATGGTCTTAGGTTTATTTAGCGTATTAGACCTCCTGGCGACATACATTCAATCACGTCCTGAGAAAGTATTGTTGCTGTCGGGACGTTAAGCAATGTACAATCATTCATTTAAGGCGACCCAACAGCTGCTAAAGTGTTGTATAGCGTTGCCAGCGGCAACGCTATACGATACTTGCGCAGCTGTTGAGGCAGGGCGCCTTGACAAACGGGAGCATGTTTAGACAGCAGAAGAGTAATTGAAAAGTGTGGACTGATGTGTCCAACGGACACGGCCTATATATTTCAGCATAACAAAAATCTGTCAAAAATCACTGCACACTACAGTAGAGTAGCACAATAATGAATTTACGCGACATTGTCTTTAACCTCTTTGCTGCAATGAATCAATAAACACCACACAATCGCATGAGGTATGAGCCCCCCCCCCCCCCTCACCACCACCCCCGCCCCCTCCCCCCCCCGCCCATGAGCCCTCGCAGATTTAGGGGCTCGTGAGGACCTGCGCTTCTTGCTCACTGCTTTCACATCTGTGTTGCCACAACGGTGTCGGGCTTCAAAGCGATGGTTTAACTCACTCAGCCCTGACACGCCACAGCAAGGCATGCATCGAGCATGATAGTTCAAGGGTGGTGCCAGAATAGCTTGGCGCCCGTGGGCGCCAAGCTATTCTGGCACCACCCTTGAACTAGCATGCTCGATCTGTCTCTAGAATCGCAATACAGTCCTTCAAGAGGGCAACTTCAAAATCTGAGGATTTTTACGGTCCTGGTGTAGAATGTGTTGAAGCGCGTCACTTCTAATGACGTCACCGTTCGGCACAAAAGACTACGCGTGGTAGTTACGCGTCATTTCCGCCGAACGGTCAACAGCAGCAGTCAAAGGGTTAAGAGGATAAAAAGTATGCAGGGACCAGCAAGAGAACACTCACGTTCAATCTTGATGGTGGAGACACAGTGATCCCCGACACAGTTCAGCCACAGTCCGGCGCGTGCGTCCATCAACTTTCCCTTCAGCCACCAGGGGGTGCTGAAGCCCACCAGATACGTCACGCAGGACAGGAAACATAACAACCCACAAAAGCGACCAATGACAATCTCGGCAGCACCCATGGTATATCGTTGTTGTTACACACCGGTGATGTAATATGTGTTTGTATCACACTCCAAATAGATCAAAATATTTTCTCCATGGCTTGTTCTTTAAAAAAAATGTACACCAAAGGGGTAATACGTCTCTCACACCACAATCAAGCAAGATATTTTCACCATGGCATATCGTTCGTTATTACACACAGACAAGGTCACGTTTCTCTGCAAAATAATCCAAACAGGTCAATGTATCTTCCCCATGGTATATCGTTCGTTATTACACCCACACGAGGTCACGTGTCTCTGTAACATAATCCAGAGAGGTTAAAATATGTCCTCCATGGTATATCGTTAGTTATTAGTACACATGAGCGAGGTCACGTGTCTCTGTATCCAAACAGGTCAGTCAGATTTTAAAAAACTGTTTTCCACCCACAAAAGTACACATGGCTCACAGAATCACAACAACATTTGTATCTCAGCTGACAGTTTCATGCTAACATCGAAGCAAAACCACACTTCACACTATCGGCTGTGTAACCTGCGCTGTGAAGGCAGAAGGCAGCAAGTGTATTTTTAGTGAAAAGCGAGATTTTAATTGTTATACAATACAAATCTCGCTTTTCAGAAGAATGGACATACTGTTTTTTGCCTTCACAGGACGAAAGTATCTGGACAGTGACGGCTGCACTACATGAGAGATGCAAGCTGGAATCAAATCGCAATAAAACCACAGCAACAGCTCAGGCTCCACCGTAGTCAAAGGCGCCAGTCAGCCCACTTAGCCCCCACACCCTACAGCAGGAGATGGATCGACCATGATAATTCAAGGGTAGTGCCAGATTACCCGGATTATCCGCCCGGCCGTATTTTCCTGTGTCACCTAAAGGAGATGGATGGATGGATCATGATGATTCAAGGGTAGTGCCAGATTAATCTGGCACTACCCTTGAATCATCATGATCCATTCATCCATCTCCTTTAGGTGACACAGGGAAATACGGCCGGGCGGATAAATGGGTTGATGTGAAACACCATTTAGGTTTCATCGAGTGCACCCGCGCCCGCCCGGTCAGTACAGAGTCACTGGGAACGCACGTTATCACTGGAAGAAGCAATACCTCACTCGAAGAAACCGTACTTCACTCGAGGAAACTGTACTAAAAGTCTTATTAATTCCAGATCAACACGCGCCGCTCTAATGGGCTCTTACCTCGACACGCACGCAAGAAAGGAAGATTTACGCAGACCAAATGCGGCCCCTCTAATCGCCTGTCAGATGCCCGCGTTAACACGCTCAAGTTACCTTCGCTCACAGCACATCTCGGCAAACACTGCAGAAGTTCCCTGACTACATACAGGGCACCCTATAGCTACATAATTCTGACAGGCAGGCAAGAGCTGATTAGGAGGTTGCTGTGGCCAGGAGACCCGTGGGGAAAAAAAAATAAAAAAATTAAACTACACGTAAACTTCGGTAGAGCAAATCGCATGGGGACCGAAATGTTCTCTTTGTTAAATCCGAAGTTTGTAAAAAGCGAAATAATTTGTATAGAAAATTTGTTGTCGGGACCTCTGAAAAAAGTGTCGTTATATCCAACGTTTGTTGTACCCGACCTTGTTATAAGCGAAGTCGGCTGTATTCTCTGCTCATTACTGCCGAAAGAATACAAAAAATAATAAGTCCACTTTTTTTTAAAAAGCGGGAGATTCATTACATTACAAAGATTTTCATTGTAATGTAATGAAAGTCTCACCTTTCACAAAACAACAACAACAACAACAACAACAACAAAAACACCAAACACCCAGACTCACTGCCATTCTGCCCATCTACCTACATAATCCTCATCTGCTCTCCGCTTATCTCACTGAAAGACGTTACGAGAGTTGCAATGGGCAACAGAGCTGTCGCGCCAGTACGGGGCCAGCTACCGTATCCAATGTCCTAGTGTGACTCACGTAACACTCACACAGAAGTCGCTGGTCCCAGTTCAGCTGGCAAGCTGCACGACTGAGAAGGACCCGGTCGCCTCGTACCTTCCTGTCCCCTTCCCTAGTAAGCGAAATATCTTCGGGCCAAATGCATGCGGCCTGAGGAACCTTCCCTCACTGAGTCATCCTTTTGAAATTTCTCGCCTTCAGCGTCCCATAGTTACAGTGAACAACAGGCCGAAATCAGACAGGAAGACTTTAATCTTTTCGCTGTCGCACAACAGGCAACACTTCACAAATGCAAGAGACATAGATCCTCATGAGCCCCCGCAGTCGCGGGGGCTCATGAGGATCTATGCCTCTTTGCTGGCCCTATTTTACATCCACGTTTTCTGGACAGATGAGATCCTCAGAATGGAAGTAAGAAAGGATTCAGCGACGCAACCACTGATCAGTGGCAGGGAATGGTGTTAACTTTAATTCATGTGTGTTTGACTGTTCTTTCGTTGCACTGTAGTAATCACTATATATCTTGATTATTCACCCCTCCACTGCCGAAACACAAGAAACGCCACACAACTGTAATCCTGATGCGTGGGCTTTTGAGAATGTAGACCTCTTGCTGGTCTAATTACCCCTCCGTGTGCCTCATTGCGTTCACCCCTTCACTAACGAGGAAAACGTGATCGCGGTCCAACTGCAAGAGACATAGATCCTCACGAGCCCCCGCATTTGCGGGGGCTCATGAGGATCTATGTCTCTTGCCGACTCAAATTTGAATCCACGTTCCTTCCGCGGCTGGGTCATCTTTTGGCGTTGAATTAAAACAAAGATTTAACGAACGAAAGAAAAAGATTTTCCAGGTGACCAATTCTCAGTTACGCAATTTAGTCGCAAAAATCAGCCACCCGTCCATCTTCCTTCAGTCTGCATCATTGTCTCTCCCCCCCCCGCCCCCTCCACCTCCCCACTAACGCTGACAAGAAATGTAATTACTCCGAAAAATGTCGGTACTGCCATCAGGACAAACAGTCGCCTCGTGCCGGTAGACATTTTACCCATTGACAGAAATCACAAAACGCGAGGCCGCTCATTTCACACGGGCGGTTCACGGTTAATCTTCTGAGAGCTGACACACCTCCCGACCATAACCCCTTCACTGCCAGTGGTTGCAGATTGTGTTTGTGCAATGTTTGTTGATTCAACGCCAGAGAGCGCTGCAGCCGGTAAATCAGCGTTTTCTGCTCCCTTCCACTACAAAATCCGCACATGCAGCAGTGCATCAGTATCAGCGGTCGCGAGTTTCATCAACATCGTCTGCTGTCATATTTGTTAACCCTTTGATCGCTACTGACGATATCGCTCAGCAGAAATGACGCGCAACTACCTGTCTTTTCAGGCGAACGGTGTCGTCATTAGCAGTCAAGGGGTTAAGGCTTTGGTCGTCGGTAGCCGCGGTTTTTGTGGCACGGATGGTTCCTGCAGGACCCTAACCCTAACCCTTCCTGTAGGACCCTTACCCTAACCCTTCCTGCAGGACCCTAACCCAAACCCTTCCTGTAGGACCCTAACCCTAACCCTTCCTGCAGGACCCTTAACCTAACCCTTCCTGTAGGACCCTAACCCAAACCCTTCCTGCAGGAATCATCGCGACAAAAACTGCTACCGACAGCCAAAGGGTTACACTGCCTGTTCATGCACTGTTTCTGACTAGAGCTGGCAAGAGCCAGTGTGTCCAATTTTGAGAAAAGCGGTATTTTCATTGAAAATCTCGTTTGAACATACTGGCTTGTCCCAAAATACAGCAGGTTTTATAACGCGGGATATCCGGGATAGTATGTGTAAAAATGAAGATGACCTGGAACCAACTGGAGACGAGAACCCAGGACAGAGACTCTTGGAGGTCCCTTGTAGGCGGCCTATGCCCCAGTAGGGGTGCGAGGCATAAGTAAGTAAGTCAGTAAGTGTGTGTTAAAATACACTCGAGGTGTGATCGCTCCCAAACGATTCGCCGTCGGCTTGCTGGGTCATTAGGGCTTTCTCCCACTGTGTGACGCTTTGCTTTGCTAGACTATAGACCGTGCAGGTCCCCACCACACGGCGGACTCTCCTGTCCAAACACGCGGCGCACGTCTCCCTATCCACCTCCCGCGTTTCGCACGTCAGGTATAAGTCCGTCTCACAAATCCAAAGCCATCCATTATTTCTGTAAAACAAATTTTAACTGACTCCCCTACTCTCCTTCGCTCGCGGAGCGCTGACTGGTTTGTGGAGGCTTAACTCATTGCGCCCGAGGTACGAAATACCCACATTTTGGAGTTATCCTCTGAGGAGACAGATCGACCATGATAGTTCAAGGGTGGTGGCAGAATAGCTTGGCGCCTATAGGCGCCAAGCTATTCTGCCACCACCCTTGAACTATCATGGTCGAGCCACATCTTGTGGTGCTGCGTCTCGGGCATAACGAGTTACACGAGAGCAAGACGATGCGACCCCTTAGCCTAATACGCAAAAGGCCGTCGGGCCGATATCGTGCGCGGGCCCACTGCGGTCGACTTTGGCCCGATGGCCCTTTGCGTATTGGGAAGACTTGCTCGGTACACCTGAGTTATGCGACCAGCAAGATATGTTCAGCAAATGGATACACGCGATCAGCAAGATATGTTCAGCAAATGGATACACGCGATCAGCAAGATATGTTCAGCAAATGGATACACGCGATCAGCAAGATATGTTCAGCAAATGGATACACGCGATCAGCAAGATATGTTCAGCAAATGGATACTGCCACGCAGCCAGCAAGATATGTTCAGCAAATGGATACACGCAGCCAGCAAGATATGTTCAGCAAATGGATACACGCAGCCAGCAAGATATGTTCAGCAAATGGATACACGCAGCCAGCAAGATATGTTCAGCAAATGGATACACGCAGCCAGCAAGATATGTTCAGCAAATGGATACACGCAGCCAGCAAGATATGTTCAGCAAATGGATACACGCGACCAGCAAGATATGTTCAGCAAATGGATACACGCAGCCAGCAAGATATGTTCAGCAAATGGATACACGCGACCAGCAAGATATGTTCAGCAAATGGATACACGCGACCAGCAAGATATGTTCAGCAAATGGATACACGCGATTAGCAAGATATGTTCAGCAAATGGATACACGCACCCAAAAAGATATGTTCAGCAAATGGATACACGCAACCAGCAAGATATGTTCAGCAAATGGATACACGCGACCAGCAAGATATGTTCAGCAAATGGATACATGCGATCAGCAAGATAATTATGTTCAGCAAATGGATACACGCGATCAGCAAGATATGTTCAGAAAATGGATACACGCAGCCAGCAAGACACGATCAATACCAGTCCTGTGTCAATGCCGCGGAAGCAGCAGAACATAAGATCATTAACCCGCGTAGTGTCAGCGGTCTCAGACTGTGTTTCTGTAGTCTTCGTTAACTCATTCTACCCCAGACACACCACAGCAAGCTATGGATCGACCATGATAGTTCAAGGGTGATGCCAGAATAGCTCGGCGCCCATGGGCGCCAAGCTATTCCGGCATCACCCTTGAACTATCACGGTCGATCTGTGTCCTGCACTGCACTGCAGTCTTCAGAGGACAACGGCAACATTTGGGGATTTCGGTCTTGGAGTAGAATGAGTTAAAAACACACACACACACACACACACACGGAAACCCCAAAAACATGGCTGTCCCAGGAACATGGATTCAAAGTGGCGTCATCAAAGGCACAGATCCACATGAGCCCCCGCAACTGCGTAAATACGACCAGCAGGATGTGATCAGTTATTGGGCAAAAGCCAGTATGTCCTTTTTTTTTTTTTAGAAAAGCGAGAATTTCATTGCTATGCAACGACAATCCCGCTTTTCTCAAAAATGGACATCCTGGTACAGAAATTTTGGAGCATGCATGACTCTCCAGTTGGATGGTGTTTGCTGTGACCCCGCAATGAAGACCGCTTTACAGATTCCAAAGCCAGGAGGACAATGCCTTCACGTGTCGCTAAATAACTGCAGCAGTCACAAAATTCAATGGCCACATGTTGGGCGAGTGAAGGCTGAAAATTGACTTAACGTGTCAAAGTCTGTCTCGTGATGGCGCAGTCAAACCAACATTAAAAGTCCAAATTTCTGATTATATTATGATTATTAATTAAAACAAAACTAACTTGACCAAAAAATAAAAGCACTGTAATAGTGTTTCAGGTTCAGGTTTACTTAGGCAAAGGTATATTAATAAAAGCACTGTAATTGTGTTTCAGGTTCAGGTTTACTTAGGCAAAGGTATATTAATAAAAGCACTGTAATAGTGTTTCAGGTTCAGGTTTACTTCATCATCATCATCATCAGTCCCTTGCCCGAACTGGGCGTTGGGGGGACTGAAAGGCAGCAGCAACAGACAGTGCTCTCCACTGAGTTCTATTTTGGGCGGTGGCAAGCAAGTCTGACATCTCGAGTTCGGTCCATTCTTTTATGTTTGCGACCCAACTCTTTCTCTGACGACCTCGCCGACGACTTCCTTCGAGAGTGCCTTGGAGGATAGTCTTGGACAAGGTGTTGTGTCGGGTCACGTGGCCAAACCAAGCAAGCTTGCGCCGTTTCACGGTTGCCAGAAGGGGTTCATGTGGGCCCACCAGGGAAGTGACGATGCTCCGTACATATTCGTTGGTCTTGTGCTCGCGGTACGAGATGCGGAGCAACTTCCTCAGGCACTTGTTCTCAAAGGCCTGGATTTTCTTTTCTGAGTCTGCAAGCAGTGTCCAAGTCTCACAGCCGTAGAGTAGAATAGACACTATGAGGGACTTGTAAAGCCTGTACTTGATGGTGAAGCTGATGGAGTTACTTCGCCATATCCTGTCCAGCCTGGCCATTGCGGATGTTGCTGTACCTATCCTGATACGGATCTCTGCTATGCAACTACCGTCTTTGGATAGGGTGGCTCCCAAGTACTTGAAGCTATTGACCTCTTCTAGCTTTTGGCCATTCATGTGAATGTTGCTGCTGCTGTCGCTTGTGGTGTTGATCATCACTTTGCTTTTATCCGTACTGATCTCCATGCCATAAGACCCTGCGTTACTTGAAAGTTTGTCTGTCAGGTTTTGGAGCTCACTATTGCTGCCTGCCATGAGGTCAATGTCGTCTGCGAATCGAAGATTGCACAGGGATCTGCCACCAATAGAGATTGAAGTATGGTGGTCGTGGAGGGTTTCCTGCATGATCTTCTCCAGGAATATGTTGAAAAGGACAGGAGAGAGCAGGCATCCTTGACGGACACCGATCGTCGTCCTGAAGAACTCGCCTGACTGATTGTTAAGTAGAACCGCGCTGCAGGCGTTCTTGTAAAGCGCTTCTATCATTTGGATCAGTCCCTCCTCTATGTTGAACGATCTCATGACTTGCCAGAGTCCGTCGTGCCAGACGCGATCAAATGCTTTCCTGAAATCAATGAAGTTGTGGTAGAGTTCGCGCTGATGCTGCAGATGTTTCTCGATCAGGACGCGGCAGTTGAAAATCTGCTCTACAGTGCTTCTTCCAACTCTGAAGCCAGCCTGTTCTTCTGCCAGCAGTTCCTCGGCGAAAGTTTTGAGGCGGTTGAGAATGATTCTAAGCATTACTTTGCTAGGGTGACTTATCAGACTGATAGTTCTGTAGTTCTGGCACTGTTTCAGGTTTCCTTTTTTGGGGAGCGGGATCACTAGAGACTGTGTCCATTCTACTGGCCATTTCTTTTGCTCCCAGATCTTTTGACAGAGTGTAGTGAGGACCTTCGTTGTTACTTCTCCTCCATGCTTCAACAGTTCAGCAGGTACGTTGTCTACACCTGGAGACTTTCCTCCCTTCAGGCCGCGTACGGCTGCTTCCACCTCTTCAGCTAACACTGGCAGGTCTTCAGCCTTCCTGGCCCCAGCCTGATTGTTTTGGAGGATGCTGGTGTCTGGCTCAGCCTTGTAGTTATACAAGTCTCGGCAGTACTCAGTCCATCTGTTTAGTACAACAGTGTTTTCCGTAAGGAGTTGGCCGCTGCTGTCTTCGATGACTGTGGCTGTTCGCTGTTGAGTCTTGGTGAGGGTCCTTAGCGTTTCATAAGCCTTCTTGCTGTTGCCATTTGCCATGCCCTCTTCCACGCTACAACACTGGTCTTCAATCCAATCTTCTTTGGCTTCTTTCATCCTCTTCCTGATCTTCTTGTTGACAAGTCTGTACTTGTTTGCTGATGTGAGGTCTTGGCCTCTCTTTTTCTTCCAGGCTCTCCTCTCATCACAGAGATCGAGGATGTCATCGGTGACCCAGGGCTGTTTGCGCTTCCTCTGCTTCCCCAGCACTTCTTCTGCTGTAGAAAGTAACACCTCTTTTATATTTCCAGCAAGGGTGTCTACGTCGCAGTCCAAAGTAGCCAAGGCTGCAAATCTGCCTCCCACCTGGGCTTGGAAGAGCTCTTCTACTTCCGGGTCTTTTAGCTTCTGGAGGTCGAATCTGATGCGAGGGTTCTTGCTATCTCGTTTCAATGCCAGCTTCAACTTGAGGCTAGTAAGGACGAGGTTGTGGTCGCTGCCAATATCAGCGCCAGGAAAGGACCTCGTTTGTGCTTTGTTAACGCTGGATTTGAATCGTCGAGGCAGCAAGATGAAGTCAATCTGGTTATGGACCAGGCCTCCTGGCGATTGCCATGTCACTGTTCTTGACTTCTTGTGTGGATGGAGGGTATTAGCAACGGTGAGACGGTGACTCTCTGCGAACTCTAAAAGTCGCAGGCCTCTGTCATTTGTTTCTCCAAGGCCAAACTTGCCAGCTGTTCCTGCCCATTGTTGGTAGGCGTCAGGGCCGATCTTTGCATTCCAGTCACCGAGGACAGTCAGAATGTCTTTCTTAGGTGTTTTCTTGATGATGTTGTCCAGTTGTTCGTAAAATTCTTCTAATTCTTCATCATCATGGTCTGCTGTTGGAGCGTATACTTGTATGATAGTGATGTTGTGCGGTCGGGCGGAGATGCGGATGGAGATTAGTCTGCTTGACACGGGGGTGCAGCTGATGACAGTTCCAACCACCTCTTTCCTTACGATAAAAGCTACGCCATGTTCGTGCTTGGTTTCTTTTCCGCTGAGCCAGATTTTATGGCCTTCATCTGTTGTTGTTTCTCCGAAGCCTGTCCATCGAACTTCTGCAAGTCCTACAATGTCCCAGCGATAGCGCTTCAACTCGTGGGTGAGTTCCTTCACTTTGCCGCACTGGTAGAGTGTGCGAACGTTCCAAGTTCCGATAGTTATTCCTTGCGTGGGCAGCTTGATGGTGGGTTTGGTTCCAGTAACACACTTGTTGCCCCCACCCTGGAGACCTCCAATGGGGTGCGCGGTCGTTGGTGATCCGGGCCCCGACCGATCCGGCATGTTATTCTTATTCTGTTGCTTGTCCATCAGTCCTTTCAATGGGCTTAGGCGAACTTGGCGGCGCCCGTCTCCTCTCCAAGTATTTCAACTGACTGAAAGACGCGTCAGCCCCTCACAACGTTTCGCCCGCCAGCAGAAGCGGTTACCGGGGTGTGGCTAGGTAAAGGACCTGGAGCCAGCTGTAAGAGTTGAGTGCCATGTGAAGACCAGTGCTCCCGCCTGCCCCAAGAGGCGCTGCTGGCTGAAAAGTCAAAGGTACTACTTCTCCATGAACACTCTACACCCCAGGTTTACTTAGGCAAAGGTATATTAATAAAAGCACTGTAATTGTGTTTCAGGTTCAGGTTTACTTAGGCAAAGGTATATTAATAAAAGCACTGTAATTGTGTTTCAGGTTCAGGTTTACTTAGGCAAAGGTATATTAATAAAAGCACTGTAATAGTGTTTCAGGTTCAGGTTTACTTAGGCAAAGGTATATTAATAAAAGCACTGTAATAGTGTTTCAGGTTCAGGTTTACTTAGGCAAAGGTATATTAATAAAAGCACTGTAATAGTGTTTCAGGTTCAGATTTACTTAGGCAAAGGTATATTAATAAAAGCACTGTAATTGTGTTTCAGGTTCAGATTTACTTAGGCAAAGGTATATTAATAAAAGCACTGTAATTGTGTTTCAGGTTCAGATTTACTTAGGCAAAGGTATATTAATAAAAGCACTGTAATTGTGTTTCAGGTTCAGGTTTACTTAGGCAAAGGTATATTAATAAAAGCACTGTAATAGTGTTTCAGGTTCAGGTTTACTTAGGCAAAGGTATATTAATAAAAGCACTGTAATAGTGTTTCAGGTTCAGGTTTACTTAGGCAAAGGTATATTAATAAAAGCACTGTAATAGTGTTTCAGGTTCAGGTTTACTTAGGCAAAGGTATATTAATAAAAGCACTGTAATTGTGTTTCAGGTTCAGATTTACTTAGGCAAAGGTATATTAATAAAAGCACTGTAATTGTGTTTCAGGTTCAGGTTTACTTAGGCAAAGGTATATTACTTTTTATGTCTCCACAACCGAAACTGCGGCAAAATTTGTCTTGTCGATATATTTCTTTTAATAAAGAATGGCAACTGAGTGAAAAGAGTTGTGGAAAATCCGACCACGACAAAACACTCATCAAACCCTATCCACCTGGACTGTGGAATTAGGCGTCACAAATGCGGCTCATGGCAATAATTACGGTAAATACTGACGAACAACAGAAATGCGACATTTATTCGAGTCATAGGACACATTTAAGTGTTTCCGATAACTCCAATGATATAACATTTTGTTTGCTCGTCAGTACATAACATATACTGCCGATCAAAAGAAATGCGACATATATATTGACGAGCAAACGAAATGCGACATCATTTGATTCATCGGAAACGCTGAAGTGTCCTCTACATCACACACTGAAGTGTCCTCTACATCACACACTGAAGTGTCCTCTACATCACACGCTGAAGTGTCCTATACATCACACACTGAAGTGTCCTCTACATCACACACTGAAGTGTCCTATACATCACACACTGAAGTGTCCTCTACATCACACACTGAAGTGTCCTCTACATCACACACTGAAGTGTCCTCTACATCACACACTGAAGTTGTGAAGTGTCCTCTACATCACACACTGAAGTGTCCTCTACATCACACACTGAAGTGTCCTCTACATCACACACTGAAGTGTCCTCTACATCACACACTAAAATGTTTCCGATGACTCAAGTGATGTCTCATTTCTTTGGCTCGTCAGTATAATTTCTTGTTCAGTTCACGCAGACGGAGGAGAGTATCTGGTCTTCCACGGTAACTTTATTTAGCCATTAAACTTCCTTAACCCTTTCAGCCCCAAGGTCCCATTTCTCAAATTGTGGAGGTGTTGCCTAACTACTATGTACCAGTTGCAGGAGATGGCTTGACCAGGATGATTCAAGGGTAGTGCCAGATGAGCTTGGCGCCTGAAGGCGCCAAGCTCATCTGGCACTACCCTTGAATTATCATGATCAATTCATTTCCCGCTGCAGGGTCCCTGGGTTAAATGAGTTAAAGGGATGCAAACAGACTTCCGGTGACGTACACAGCCACGTCAAACACAGGACGTCAGGATGGCGTAATGTATCCTGCAATCACCAGGATATCTCGCCCACGATGTCATACACTGTCAACTTTCCTGCTAGCTTTGGGGTATCACATGTAGAGACTCAGAACCCCCTGCCCTCCGAAAGAGATGCGTAGAAAGTTAAATTGAACCCCTTTGACTGCTACTGACGATACCGTAGTCAAGTTGCGCGTAGTCAGGCGTAAGCACGGGAGAGTTTGTCAGTATGGCGTATGATGTATCCGTGTCACCGGGGTCCCGGTTTGCAGAGCATAGTCGTTCCTAGTATCACTTGACCAATTAGCGGCATTTCCCAAACACAAACACAGTGAACCCCACCCCAACCACCCACCCATCCACCCACCTCCGAAATCCTCTGCCCCCATCAATCCTCACCCAGTACTCAAAGGCCTTCGGCCAGAAGTCCGCTTGCGGCTGACTTCGGCCCAATGGCCTTTTGCATACTTGTCAGCCACGCCGACACCATTATTGCCATATTTCCGAAAATCTGGCTACACTTTTGCATAAACCGGTTCATTGGCCAGCGTTTCATAGGTCGGGATGGAAGGTGGTGGGGAGGGGGGAGGGGGGGAGGGGGGGGGAGGGAGGGGGGAGAGGGGGAGGGGGGGGGGGAGTGTGGGGGAAAGAGTGGGGTAGACCATCGTCATCGAATCACGAACACATCTGCTTCCATTTACGTTTTCCCAACAATGTGCGAAATGCGTCATGACGACAGTGTTTCGTCATGAACCATAGTCACGAGAAAAAGCACTAGGGCAGTACTGTACGATCCCCTTAATATCGCAGTACTGTACGATCCCCTTAATATCGCAGTACTGTACGATCCCCTTAATATCGCAGTACTGTACGATCCCCTTAATATCGCAGCGTTACCGACAGCCAAAGGCCTATTATCTTCAAGGGACTCTGACTGCGATGTAAGTCATCTTCGATATCAAATGAATCTTTCGGTAACATTTTTTGCGGGGAAAACGATAAAAATATTAATTAACTGCCCGATTGGATGGAAATCAATGTTTTCAAGGGATGTGTGTGTGTGTGTGTGTGTGTGTGTGCGCGCGCGATGTTTGTGTGTGTGTGCGTGCGTGCGTGTGTGTGTGTGTGTGTGTGTGTGTGTGTGTGTGTGTGTGTGTGTGTGTGTGTGTGTGTGTGTGTGTGTGTGCGCACGATGTCACAGTGTGTGTGCGCACGGTGTGTATGCATGTTTGTGCGTGTGTGTGTGTATGCACGGTGTGTGTGTGTGTGTGTGTGTGTGCACGGTGTTTGTGTGTGTGTGTGCGTGTGTGCGATTGTGTGTGTGTGTGTGTGTGTGTGTGTGCGTACGTGCGTGCGTGCATGCGTGCGTCGCTGTGTTTGAGCGTGCGTTTGCGTGTGGATAACAGTCTATGTGTGTCAGTAAGTGTGACTGACAGTGTATGCGCGTGCGAGTGTGTTTGACCAGCCATACCAAAAGTACCGGGATGACCGCTAACGAGGTGACGGTACCTACAGGCACTCCGTGTCACACCACACTGACACAAGCCTCCAAACCTACCAGCAGTCCCTACTCCAAACCCTTTCTTCAACAAGAGGCATAGATGCTCATGCGCCCCTGCTATCGCAGGGCTCATGAGCATC
>BTPG01000004.1:147108518-147139567 GCA_036245525.1 Semisulcospira habei
TATAGTGTCAAAGGCGGCAGAGAGATCGAGTAGTGTAAGAAGGGAGATGTTGCCAGAGTCAGTGGAGAGAAGCAGCTCGTTTAAGATATGTAGAAGGGCTGTTTCAGTGCTGTGATGTTTGCGATAGGCAGACTGGAATGGATTGAGGAGGTTGTTGTCGGTGAGATGGAGGTTGAGCTGGTTGAGAACAACCTTCTCAAGAAGCTTGGACAGGAAAGAGAGATTGGAGACTGGGCGATAGTTCTTGAGTTCGTTTGGGTCGAGGTTGTGTTTTTTTGAGGAGAGGACGGACGATGGCGGACTTGAAGATATCGGGGACGGAGCCGTTTTCTAGAGATGCGTTGATGATGTCGGTAATGAAGGGTAGAAGTTTTGGGAAGGCCGTCACGGTAGAGAGAAGCTGGGAGGGGGTCAAGTTCGCAGGTTTTGAAGGGCATGGACTTTATGGTCTTGAGGACTTCATCCTGAGAGACGGTGCGGAAGGACGAGAGGGGAGTGCCGGAAAAGGTGGGGGTCGGGAGGGCAAGCCGGAGGAGGCGGGGGCGTGTCGAGCGTGTGTTCGCGCGAGATTTTGGATTTTGTCCGAAAAATAGGTAGAGAAAGCAGACGGGAGTTCTTCTTTGCTGTGTGTGTTGGGGAGAGGAGAGTCTTTAGAAGTGCCTAGGAGTGTGTTCATGGTGGCGTAGAGGGTTTTGGAAGAGGTGGATTCCAGGATTTGGTTTTGAAGGTGTTTGCGTTTAGATTCGGAGATCATTTTGCAGACTTTGGATCTGGTTGTTTGGAAGGTCTGTCTGTGAACGGTGAGGTCAGATGAGCGCCAGAGGCGTTCCGCTTGTCGGCGCTCCGCGCTTGGCCTCAGCTATGTCATCAGTGAGCCAGGGGGAGGGGAGTCGGTTGGGTTATGGAGCAGGTGGTGACAGGGGCATGGGTGTCTAGAAGTTTTCGAAGGGAGGAATCGAAATGGGATGCAAGATCGGGAGAAGGGGTGGGGTCCGAGAGAAGGTCGACAGCTTCGTCGAATATATATAAAATGAAACTTTATTTTTCAAGGATAAATGATTAGGTACCTTCAATGACCTTTTTTTCAATCATTCCTTGCTAAGCTATAGCATGCAGGTAAACACACATATACATAATTTTATATATAAAAGTATACATAATAGTGAAAAGTACAGGCAACAATAATTCCATTTCAAATAATCAATGCTCACATTACACCACACACACACACACACACACACACACACACACACACACACAACACACACACACACACACACACACACACACACGCACACACACACACACACACACACGCACGCACGCACGCACGCACACACACACACACACACACACATGCACACACATTCACACTGATATATACTAGTCCGCACACACACACACACATGCACACACATTCACACTGATATATACCAGTCCGCACACACACACACACACACACACACACACACACACACACACACACACACACACACAAACACACACACTGACACCAAGCAAACCATCGAACATTAAACATTAAAAAAATTATGATGTTATGCTGCAAAAGAAATAACAAAGAACACCTCAGCAAGTCTGAAGTATTATGATACATAAATATGAATAAGGAAATATTTCTACAGTCAATGACGGTATGTGAAAAAAAAGAACAATATGTTTTCACATGTTCTTAATAAATTTATGCAGTTGGTTCTTGAACGTTCGTAAAGAAGGTGCTGCTTTAATGTCTGCAGGAACTGTGTTCCATAGTTTTGCACCAGAGTAGGAGAGGGACGTCTTGTAAATATCTAAGAGGGGGCTAGATTGTTCCCTGATGTTCGACTAGCTCTGTGGGCAAGTGCAAACAAATTAGAGAGATAGGCTGGTGAGTCTGAGAGGGTAATTTTGCGCATGAGTACCAACTTATTATAAATGAACTGCTTGTCAAGTGGTTAGGATATCCAGCAGCTTGAACTTGTAATCAGTACTAATGACTTGCCGACGATTAATTTGATTGCCCGCCTGTGAAGCGAATTCATCGTTTTGAGATTAGCATCACTGCTCCCATCCCAAACTGAGGAGGCATAATCCAAATGTGCTGAATATGGGCACAGTAAAAGAGTTTCCTTGTTGGTTCGTTAGTAAAAAATCTTAATTTTGACAGTAAGAATAAGTTTTTTTATATTGTTTTACACACTTTGGTAATATGGCTTTGCCAACACAGTTTGTCATCAATGATGATACCAAGCACACGCTGTTCCTTGACTTGCTCAACAGACTGACCATTCAAATAGAGCTGTAGGGAAGGCGAGTTCAGCTGATGCTTTTGTCTAGTAGTAATTAACATACATTTGGTCTTAGTAGGATTCGGAATCATTTAATTGTTTTGACACCATGTGGAAACATCATTCAGGCCGCTTTGTAGGGACTGGGTTATACAGGATGCATCTGACGATGACACGTCAAGAGTTCCATCATCAGCGAAGAGACTACAGATTACACGGGGGTCGGATATATGTAAGGAAAGATCGTTTATAAAAACTGAAGATAATAATGGACCGAGGACAGATCCTTGTGGTACTCCGTGCTCTATCACCCCTCACGTGAGTTTGTACCATTCACACAGACGTGCCGCTGTGTGCGCCCGTTTAGATATGATGTAATGAAGGCAAGGGTGCCATCACTCAGCTGATAGGCAGCAAGTTTTTTTTTTAATTAAAAGATCATGGTTGACAGATCAAAAGCTTTTGAAAGGTCCAAAAATTCCGCTCCAGTCATTTGCCCATTATTCATAGCAGTTAACCATCTGTCAACCAGGTGAACCAAATCTGTGTGACAAGAATGTCTCCTACGAAAACCAGACTGTAGTGGATGAACGAGTTTGCATTTATCTAAAAAAATGTTGTAAATGTGTGTGGATATGTCTTTCAATCGGTTTGACAGAGTTGTCAACAGAGAAATAGGTCTGAAATGGTTGGGGTCATTTAAATCTTTTGTTTTAGGTAGCGGTATTACCTTTGCCGTTTTCAGACCAGACGGAAATTGTCCATGTTGTATGCAAAGGTTGTAGATGTATGTTAGCGACTCGACGACGTATGGAATAGCCATTTTAAGAACAGTGCTGCTAATTCCATCATGGCCAGATGTACGTTTACTCTTTAATGAAGAAATGGATTTTCCCACTACATAAACTGTTAAGAGCGGAATGTTGCAAGACGTGTTAGTTGTTAATCTTTCAGCACAAAACCTTTTTAGCTTTTCTGAAACATCAGACGGTTGACCAGGCGACGTAAGATTCTGTAGCAGTGTAGTGGCGGTAGAGAGAAAATGCTGATTAAACGTATCAGCTGATATTTTAGTGCACTGTGCGGTATTTCTGGACCTCGTAAAGGCGTTTATTGCACGCCAAACAGAAACGATATCTTTTTTGCCGTTCATGAGAGGTGAAAGTGAGACCTCTGAGCGATTCTAACTAAATATTTTATAAGCTTACTTCGTTTTCTGTAAGCTACAAAATTTTTGCTACTTTTATGATCATCACGGAGCTGCATGGCATCCTCGATTTCATTGTTCGGGAAGTTGGAGATTTTTCACTCGTTTCTCTCTGAAAGGAGCATGTTTATCAAGAACACCAAGAAACAATCTCTACCATTCAGACAGAGCCTCGTTAGGGACACCTTGGTTGTAAACTGTGTGGAAACTTTAGGTCATGCAGAAATATGTCTTTGTTGAAGCGCTTCAATAGTTGTGTGCTGGTGTTTACAAAAAGTAGTATTTGCTTTCAATGCCCAGCCACAACACACAGGATAATAATCACTAATCCCTATTTGGGGCACCTCTACTCCCAAACCCTTGTCTCATTAGTTGTGTAGATGTAGTCAATAAGGATGGAGGAAGTAGAAACTAACACGGGTAGCAGCAGTTACTAACTGCTTCAGTCCAACATAGAAAATGGGTGCATTCCCAGGCAGGGTTATTCAGGAGCAAATTGATGTTAAAGAAGCCCAAAATCAACATTTCTGAGGTGGACTTTCTGACCTTATCCATCATGACTGTGAATTCGTCATACCATTGAAATGTTGATGCTGGGTTTCTATAAATGTATCCGACGAGCACGGGACTAGATTTGTCTTCCCTCAACTCAATCCAGACACATTCCACCGTTGGTGATTCCAGGTCTTTAAGCCTGCGGGGTGATACCGCTGATTGAGTTGTGTATATACACTGCTATACCTGTCTATCCCGAGTATTCAGCATCGCCGCGGCGCAAGACAGCAAAGTCCTGGATAGAAAAGGCCTCATCACTGATGTTAGGATTGAGGCGCGATTCAGTGACACCAAACAAATGAAAAGGACTGGGTTGAGTCAAGAACACACAGAGATCAGGGATTTTGTTATACAAATGATATATGTTTTAAGTGACCAATATGTAAATGCTGACCTGATATGGTTTATATGGTTTCAGATCAAACAACAACAACAACAACAACAACAACAACAAAAAAGACTAATGAAGTGAAAGAAATTAATATAAAGGCTAAATATAATAATGTAACCAAAATAAAGTTACAAATAGAAAAATACTTTGACTAGGCCTGGCAGCGGTTTTAAACCGATGAAACACTAGATGCCGCTGCCCTGGGGATCTAATCGGCTTTTAGCGTCAATAGTTCACTGGACTTATACAAGACAGTCCAATCAGTAAACAACTCGCTTCACTGCCACAGTAAAACTCACTTCACGGTCACAGTTGAGAGAGAGAGAGAGAGAGAGAGAGAGAGAAGGAGAGAGAGAGAGAGAGGAGGAGAGAGAGAGAGGTAGAGAGAGAGAGAGAGAGAGAGAGCAGGAGAGAGAGGAGAGAGAGAGAGATAGAGAGAGAGAGAGACAATGACAATGACAATGACATATGACAATGATTCTTTATTTTTACAACGGTGAAAGTTTTGGCTGGCACAACCATTTTTCGAACTTGCCGTTGCTAATCTACAAAATAATGCACACAAAGTGTGAAAATATTATATGAGAAAAAAGAAATAGAAAAAAAAAAAAGAAGAAGAATAAATGATATAAAAACAAAACAAAACCAGCAACAACAACAACAACAAAAACGTGCGCGCACACACACACACACACACACACACACACACACACACACACACACACACCACACACACACACACACACACGCACACACTGAGTATTATAGGGTCGCAGTGAAAGTATTAAGATAATGACGTGAGGTAATTGAAAATACTGGCTCTAAAATAAGAAAGGGTTGTTGCTGTTGTAACTTTCCTAGGCAAATTGTTCCACAGGCTATGGCCTGAGAACGCTAAACTTGTCTTGTAGAGATCGATTCTAGGTCGTGGTACAATAATGAATTGCCTTGATCTTGAGTACGTTGGGTGATGGAAAGGAAAATAGTTTATTAATATAATCAGGCATTTTGCTATTCAATGTTTTGAACATAATTATTCCCTTATTGTACATTAAGTGATTTTTCAGGGGAAGATTCTCCAGGTTTTCAGTTTATTATCGGTAGTTGAGTTAGGGTCAGGTAGGATAAGTTTTGCGGCTCTACGATGAAGAGCGTTCAGTCTCTTCAAGTGGACCTCGCTTGCTCCATCCCACACTGTAGAAGCATAGTCGATATGTGACCTGATGTGGGCGTTAAAGAACAGTTTTACGTGTTTCTACATCAGTGATATATTTTAATTTGGCTAAAATGTAAAGTTTCTTTGATATTATGTTGCATATTTTAGTAATATGACAACTGCCATTTAAACTGGTTATCTACAGTAACACCGAGAAGACGGATGTTCTGTTACTTGACTGATGGGTTTTTCCTTGAAGAGACAAGCTGAGTGAGAGTGCTTTTGACGGGTACTTAATACCATACATTCAGTCTTCGCTGGGTTTAGGATCATGGAGTTGTTACTACACCAGCTGTCAATGTCTTGTAGTGCGCTTTGTAGGCGTGTATCAATAATAGATAAATCCTCGTCAGGCATGTGTATTGCAGCATCATCCGCGAACATATCGCATGAAACATTATGATCGTTAATTGTGAGCGGAAGGTCGTTAATGAACAAAGAAAATAAAAGAGGGCCTAAAATAGAGCCCTGGGGCACGCCATGCTTGACTAAGCGGTGATTAGAATATGTACCATTAAGAAGGACTTTTTGTCTTCTGTCATCCAAGTAGGATTTGAAGAACGTGGCAGCGCTGTTGGTGTACAACGAAATTTTTCTTTATCAATATATCATAGTTTACTAAATCAAAAGCTTTACGGAAGTCTAAAAAGACTACACCTGTTAGTTTGGATTCATTGATAGATGCTAACCAGGTGTCTGTCATCCTAATCAGCGCAGTATGGCAGGAATGGTTTGGTCTGAAACCTGACTGCAATGGATGGATAAGATTTCGGTTTTCTAAATATTTAGATAGATGTTTATGAATATGCCTCTCTAAAGGCTTTGACAAAACTGGTAGTAATGAATATGGGACGAAAATTATTAATTTCACTTAGATCTTTTGATTTTGGTAGTGGGATTACTTTTGCATCTTTAAATACATCCGGAAAACAGTTTTGTTTTATACAGAGATTGTAGATGTACGTGAGACTCTCAACGATATATGGAAGAGATGTCTTGAGTATTTTTGAGCTGATCTCATCAGGCCCGGATGACTTTTTATTTTCCATCGAGGTAATTAATCTGCCCACTTCATGAACCGCTATAGGCGGTATGATGAAAGGTTCGTTGTTTTTATTTTTCTGGTTTACAGTAGTCTAGTAATTTGTCTGGACAAATATACTCATGTGAGTTATTTCCCAGTGGCATTAGTGATTCCGCCACAGAGACAAAATGGTCGTTAAAACTGTTTGCAGTGAGGTGGGGTGGTAAAGACGCACTACTTTTATTTGTACCTTTGGTTACTAAATTTATGGCACGCCATACAGTGGAGGAGTCTTTACTTTGCTTAACTACCTTACTGAAGAGAGATTTTCTTGCTTCTAAAACCATTGATTTTACGCGATTACGCTGTGTTTTGTATTCAGCAAAACGCTTCGTTTTTTTTTAGCTCGTCCCTGTGTTCCATAGCCTCTATCAGATCCGCAGTTAGCCAGGGTGGTAAGGCGGCGTACTTAACTCTCTTTTGCTTCAGGGGCGCGTGTTTATTCAGGACACCGAGAAAGACGCGTGGTACCAGGTGTCCAATGCTTTGTTTGGGTCACTATCGTTATAAACGTCCGTGAACTGTGCTCTATCTAAATCAGTCAAAAAGGCAATTTCATTAAAGTTTTTAAATGATCTATAAGTGATGCACGTGTGACCTTGCTTTTTCATTTTTGGAAGTTTTGACAGCCATATGCAGCTAACTGGATAGTGGTCGCTGACACTCAGACTATCAACTTGAGTGTTGCTAACTGCGAGAGGTTTGTTGGTATAGATATGGTCTATAATTGTGGCTGATGTTGGCGTAACTCTCGTGGGGGATGTCACCATTTGTTGGAGACCGACTAAGGTAGTAGTACACTCCCATGATGGATGAGGTTTCAGAAAGTCAATATTAAAATCTCCAAGAAGCAGAACATCTTTGGTCTGAATGTCTGTTTTATCGATCATGTGTAGAAAGCTATCGTACCACTCAAAGGTGGCTGCAGGGTTTCGATACAGAAACCCGACAAGCAAAGGAGGGGATTTAGAGTGTTTGATTTTTCATCAGTCGAAGTAGGACTGGGAAGTATTAATTTAATGCCCCGACGATACAAGGAATTAACTTTTTTCATGTGAACTTCGCTGCATCCATCCCAGCGGGTAGAACTGTAGTCACAATGCGTTTTGATATGCGCATGGAAAAAGAGTTTACGGATATCAGTATTAACTATATGGCGTAGTTTTGATAACAGGAACAGATCTTTGGAGATTGTTTTGCTTATTGAGTCAGTATGCGGCTCCCAGCTTAATTGGTTGTCCACTATAACGCCTAATAAGCGATGCCTAGCTACTTGTTCAACAAGCTGTCTATCTAAAGAAAGTGTTAAAGAGAGAGAGAGAGAGAGAGAGAGAGAGAGAGAGATGAGAGAGAGGTCTGGAGAGATGAGAGAGAGAGAGAGACGAGATGAGACGAGAGAGAGAGGAGAGAGAGAGAGAGAGAGAGAGAACGAACGAACGAACGAAAGAAACTTTATTTTCCAAGGATTGAGATATTAGGCGCGCAGGCCTTTCTTACAATCTGTCCTTGCTAAGCTACTTAAGGAACACCAACCAAACAACAAAAACTAACTAATAATAAACGTCACACACACGCATACACACACGCACACAGACACACATATACATGTACTCGTGCACATGCGCACTTTTGTACATACACATACACACGTACGTGCGCACATAATTATCTAAGATATAAGTAGGTATGATATTTTGTGTACTATCAAAAACAAGTTAGAAAACTGAACAAACAATTTGGAGGCTAGATGAAAAAAAAAAAAACAAACAAAAAAAAACAACCATGAAGCGTATTATGTCGAAAACAAAGAAGAAGAAAGGATCAGCATAACGATGTCTTAGAAAGGTAATCATGTACTCTACGTTTAAACAGAGAGAGGGACGTGGTTTGTTGAATAGTGTGAGGAAGAGAATTCCATAAAAGAGCACCTGAATAAGACAGGCTAGATTTGAACAGGTCTATACGGGGCCTTTTTATAGAGAGACTGTTCCTGGAGAGAGAGAGAGAGAGAGAGAGAGGAGAGGAGAGAGAGAGTGTGAGGAGAGAGAGAGAGAGAGAGAGAGAGAGAGAGAGAGAGAGAGAGAGAGAGAGAGAGAGAGTCCAATTACAAAAGCTATTATTAGCTTGTTTTGCTGCACGAAAATGTTTTCAGTGTATGCCGTTACAAACGAAGTAAAGTGATCACCCCCCTCCCCCTCTCTCTCTCTCTCTCTCTCCCCCCCCTCCCCCACCACCCCGCTGCTTCATGCCTTGGGTAGAAACAGTCCGGTCTATTTTCCCCTGTGATGTGCAACTGCATTTGCAAGATTTTAAAAATATTTTTAAACCACGCTTAATAATAATTATAATGACTACTTATATATCGCTTATCCTGAAGTAAGCTAAGCGCTTTACAAATAAAGAGTGGGAGTGGAGAGGGTTATAAAGCCAGAGGAACAAAGGATTCTGCAATACACACGCACACGCACACGCACACACACACACACACACACACATACACAGACACACACACACACACACAGACACACACACAGACACACACACAGACACACACACACACACACACGCACACAGGGAGACGCAACCATCAGAGTGGGTTACCTAGCATTTCATGTGAAAATGGGTTCCCATATTTCTATTTATTCTAAGGCTCTGGAATTGATGCGAATGTTTAGAACTCACATTATAACTAAGCTCTATAACTTAAAATAAAATAGACATTTTCTAGAAACAGAGCCACTAGATGCCGAAAAAAATGGGTTTCTGCCAATAAAGTGGGTGGGTGTCTCTCTCACACAAATGAAACTGGCATTACAGTCAAAATGGGTGTCTTCACAACAGTAGGCGTCTGTAATAAGGTCAAGTTCATGGAATACTTCTTTTTCACATTAATTTTTTTTTCCCAACTTAAATGTGTATGTGTGCTTTAACATTCTTTACATAGTATGGTGCAAAATTCAATAAACACTGGCCCGAAACCTTTCGATTATGATTTTTACAGAGGAAATCGTTTTAAACATTGCTGCGTTTTGTCCTTTTGAAGCAAAAACAGTTTATCATGGCATTGATGTGAGAATCAACATAATGTATTCTGGAAATTAAAGGACCTTTTTTTGTGCGTTTTGGGGTACTCTGGAGTTTCAGACAAACAGCAACAGAGCATTTTGAATATTAACCCTTATCATTCGGAATACACCAGTGTGTGCAACTAGTGTAACTGAAATAGTCCAAGGGTTAGTGCCAGAATAGCTTGGTGCCTCTAGGCGCCAAGCTATTGTGGCACCACCCTTGAACTAAAGCCATTGGTCTATGTCCTCATCTGTAAGTACTGTAATGTAGCTTGCATAGAATTATGGCAGTGAACAGATTTTGAAGCTATTTAGCCTCAGTATGACTATGATGCGGGTCAAAAAGTGTGGAAAAATATCAAAGATAGAAAAAGACCCAGACGAAGAAAACGAACACTTAACTTATTCTACCCCAGCAAAATTTAAGATCCACCACGATAGTTCAAGGGTGATGCCAGAATAGCTTGGCGCCTATGGGCACCAAGCTATTCTAGCATCACCCTTGAACTATCGTGGTGGATCTGTGTCCTGCACTGCAACGCAGTCTTCTGAAGACGACTTCAACATTTGGGCTTAACTTATTCTACCCCAGACACACCACAGCAAAATAAAGATCCACCATGATAGTTCAAGGGTGATGCCAGAATAGCTTGGTGCCTATGGGCGCCAAGCTATTCTGGCATCACCCTTGAACCATCATGGTGGATCCGTGTCCTGCACTGCAACGCAGTCTTCTCAAGACGACTTCAACATTGGGCTCAACTTATTCTACCCCAGACACACCACAGCAAAATAAAGATCCACCATGATAGTTCAAGGGTGATGCCAGAATAGCTTGGCGCCTATGGGCGCCAAGCTATTCTGGCATCACCCTTGAACTATCATGGTGGATCTGTGTCCTGCACTGCAACGCAGTCTTCTGAAGACGACGTCAACATTTGGGGATTCCGATCTTGGGGGTAGAACGAGTTAAAATGACAGAACAGAACACCGACATTAATTAACTAACTGACAACATAAGAAATCACTTGAAACTTCAGCCTTTATTTAACGTCTTTCGTCTCCAACAAACAACCAGCCATTCTTTCATTTGCAAAATGGTATGGCAGTACAACCAACCATTCTTCAGAGCATGGAATTACTCGTACTAAAAAAAAGAGGAAAACCCCTTTTCACTAGGGGGGTCCGGGGGCATGCCCCCCCCCCCCCCGGAAAAATTTTTTGAAAATTTACATTAAAATTTGTGCAATCTGGTGCATTTTAGAGAGAAACTGAGCAGTTTAACCACCTAAAAATCTTGCTTTTTTTTTTCTTATTTTTGGGGTGCACTTTTCATTTTTTGTGTCAAAGGTTTAAAAGTTATACTAAAACAAAGTATTCAACAGAATATTTATATCCAAATGCTTATTCAAAATACATCTGAATGTCTTTCCATTTTTTTTTAAAATTTGAGTTTAATTATATAATATATATACTTTCTTTAATAATCTCTGCTTAATCAGCTGTAAGTATGGATTCCTTTTATCTCTTATTTAATACTATGTACCATGGTCACTGAGCTGGAGAAAGGTTATATAGATTTTTCAACATAATTTCATCAAACTTTACTGGGAAAAAAATACATTGTAATAAATTTATTCACCATCATGAGTAATATTTCCAATGGCACTGCTTTTAGCTTTCTTGTGTTTCGCTGTAGACACGTGAGCATCAAGTGCTACGCGGGCCGCGTAGTTAATATCAACTCTGCGCAGTTCGCGGCAATACGCCTGCCCACAGGCCCGGCTAACTTGCGAATACACTGAGCGCGGAGCTCGTCGTTTACGCTTTTTCTCGAGCCAAGTCCATCTCCAAATATTCTTGGCTCCAGAAACGTCTGACGTCTATTCTGTCTCCGCGTTTAAGTATTTTCTCTTCGCCGTATTTTGACCAGACTACGACTCCACTGAAGACCGGAAGTGACCTGTGCGAGCTAAAGCTAACGCCTCGCTCAATTTTCAATACGCGATTTGGGGATATCCGCCACATAAAGATCACGAAACACGGTATTGGAATAGTGACTTTACGATTTTGTTTTCGGCGGAAATTCGGCGGAATGGCAGCTTCATTTAAGCGGAAATCCGCCAAAAAGAGGAAAATTTCATGCTCTGATTCTTTCATTTGCAGAGTTTTTAAAATGGCATGCAGTATATTACAAAATGATCCCCCCCCCCCCACCCAATAACACTCTTGTAATCAATTTTTACATTGTCAATGGTTTTCTTATCTTATTATATTGTCTTTTGTCCCCAGCCGGCTGTTTCGTTTTGCAAATCCAAAGGTTATACAGTATACAAAATGTGACCCTTTCTCACGAAACCAGTCTTAACTCGCAGCGAGCCAATCAGCACTACACGCAATAATATGTGGTGGGGGGGTCAATCTGGGGCATTTTCACTTTTTGGGAGAAATGTATTCTACATACACCAAAGTATCGTATGGTTAAAATCTTTATCATGAAAAAATGCCATTAAATAGGTAAAAAATGATTTTAAAAGTCTGCCCTTGGCCCCAATTATGCTGCACACAGAAACTTGACTTCACAGGCTGTTTTCTCAAAATGGCCGCCGGAGGCTTTAACAACTTTAAACACTTAAGAACAGCTTTTACAATTTTTGCACTACAGCATACAGTCATATATCACAGTAATCAGCAAACACTGTAGTTTTCATAAATGCATATATGTCAAAAACATGCAAAATGCGAGTTCCTTAAGACTGATTTTGTGAGAGAGAGGGTCACAAATGATCCAGGCGTCCATCAGATTAAAAAAAAAAAAAAAAAAAAAAAAAAAAAAAAAAAGCAGGCTATACATGCTGAAACCACCCCAATAATAACACTGATGTAATAAATCTGTATGAAATCGAAAATGCTGCGAGTGGCGGCTCAATTCATTTCTTTTGTAACTTTTTCAGTCTGTTGCGGACGTAATCCTTAATGTTTGTCCAGCGCCTATGTCTAAGTGCAGGTTCCAGCGCCATTGCATACTGTATCTCGGCCTTTCCAGGAAGTTTGTTCATGACGAGGTGTGTCTTGAAACGAGTTTGAACAGCTTTCTCTTCAGCTTCCCCCCATGGTTTTCTTGTAAATCTAGCTTTCTTTCGAACAGGAGCCGACGCCAGTACTGTCATCATCAAAACTATCTAGATTGTCATCAGGCTCTGGACGTCTTTTTCTCCGTCATGCTCATCGATTCCTGTGTTGCTGACTTGCTACTTGCTTCATTCACAGGTGCTGTTCCCCCCGAGACCTCTCTGCCAGTTTCTGATGCGTCTTCATTGTCAAAGTCAATCTCTTCATCATCGCCCAGCTCAGCTCTAATGCAACTCTCAAAATCTGTCATCCCATTGTTAACTGACAGAAGAATCTTTGCCACTTTTGCCTTTTGAAGGACGTCTTGAGGTTGGCGGTAGATATGGCGATGTATCCGAATATCATGGCCAAGGAAATCTGCCAGCTGATCCTGGTCTAACTCCGAGATGGCCATTGACTGAGCCAAAGTTGCAACCTGTTTCCGCAACTGAGTAAATGTGAACATGGCTGGGTATGACACCCCTGCTTCTAGGGCATGGGCCTTCAGAACATCATGGCCTCTGTAAGGCCTCTGACCAGAAGGTGTGGCAAAGATGTACTGGGAATCAGCGAGAGCTGGCACCGATTGCCTCATTTGAAGGATTCTGTCCACAGTTGTCATCATCTTCTTCGTCAGCAAAACGGGAACACTCCTATTAAACTTGCCTCTGATTTCCACTCGCTGAAAATGATTCACCATTTTCTTCTCAACCTCTGTGAGACCTTTCAAGATATCTTGATTGGTGATCGATCCAATCTTAGCATTCTGGAAGTCTGACACCTTCATTCTCTGAACTTCTCCCCCTCGTTTTCGGTTGAAAAGTGATACAGCACAAAGAGTTGCTTTAACCACTGTCGGATAATCTTCCGAAACCATCCTTGTCTCAAGAAGCTGTTGGACCTTCCTCACATCTTCACATGATGGGATCAGCTTGGGTTTGTTCATGGTCATTTTCCCGACCGACTGGGCTGCTTGTAGCGGACACACAATCATACCAGTCCCCGTCGAAGACGGAGTCAAACCGCTGCGCCTCAGAGAGCTCCTGTCGCCACCTGTCGTCTGAACCCTGTCCAAGCTGTTTGGATGCCTGTGACTGTTTGATCTGTGAACACTTTTTCAAAGCATGGCCTATGCGCATTGCGAGATTGCCTTTTTTGAACTGATGTGTGTCCTCATCAAAATCTGCTAGCTCTTTTACAGCCAGGACAACATGATCAAAGCTAGCTGAATTGATCACAGCATTTAAACTTGCGATTTTCATTTCTGACCTCACTCTGATAATCTTCAACAGTCTCCCTAACTCCCGCATCCTGGAGCTGATTTGTCCAGCCGTGTGTTCTTCAATGTCCCTGCGGTCAAATAATCTCTTTCCATACTCAAGAAGCAAGGGGTCAGTTCTGATGAGACGGCTTATCTCATCATCTCTCTGGGTAGCCAAGACCTTGTGGTAGAAGGAAAATTCAACGTCTAAGGGTATTGGAAGCATGAGCCGACCACGGCGAGCGGCGTCCCCTCGCCGAGTGATCTGAAACCCTCCTGGCTTCTGACAGCAACGTTTTGAGTGTACAGAGATCAGCTTTTTTTGATAGAGCCCTTTGCAATGGCTACAGGCGAGAAGGTCGTCTGCCTTACTAGTTTTGGTGCGATACTTAGGAATCAAACATCCGGATTTGTTTTCAAGAACAGCAACGTTATGCATGTAATCACCCTCATCTTGTAGTCTGATCCATGCTCGACGTCTCTGCTTGGTCCCTTTTTTCATCGACAAAATTTTAGCAACGTCAGCCTCATCTGCATGGACATCTTGTAAGTGCGTGCTCATTTTCAAGACAAGCTTGCCACACAATTTGCATGCATGTTTCTTGTCCCATTTGTACTTTCCTTTCCCTCTCTGCGACACGTGCACACCCGTTTCTTCTGTAAGTGCTCTTTCCCCACTCTTTCCAGCATCATGTTCCTCCTGCCTATCCACATTCTCATTGCCACCCCCTAACGCACACTGCACCTTGCTGGTACTAGCGTCACCAACACCTGGCCACCCCAAACCTGCCACTTTGATGAAATCTAACATAGTCGATACAATACTGTCTATGTCCGAGATCCCAGCAATTGATGCTGACACACCCTCTGAATCCGGTGAGCTCGAGCCAGGAACAAACTCCTCGTCATCACTGCCCTCGTATTGCGATGCGCTGGCACTGCTCTCAGTCTCGGGTCCATCCCAGGCGCCATTTGCCAACTGGAGAAAGAAAGAAAGAAAGATTAAAACCAAAGCTGCCTTAGAAACAGAAACAGCCCAATTTTGGTTTAAAGGGGCCTTGCACAAGAATAAAAAGAGTAATCCCGTGTATGACCGATTTACATATGTGTGACCTCGGTGACGAGGGCTGGCTTCTGCAGCAGTCAAAATCCACGTTTTCTGAAAATGCAAGCAGTTTTCACACATTTGTCAACCCTGCGTGACCCTTTGAGAGAGGTCACTCAAATTGGCATGTTTAAAAAGGTCTTGCCACAAAGTATCCTTGGGCCAAGCTTGAAGAATGTGGCTTGAATAGTCTCCGAGAAAATGCCACCGTTAACTCATTCTACCCCCAGACACACCACAGCAGGATAACAGGGGTGGGATTCTAGTAAGAAAGAAAACGCGGAAAATCAAACGACATTGGTGGGTGGGTGGGTGGGTGGGTGGGGTGGGGTGGGGTGGGGTGGGGGTGGAGGGGGGGGGTGGGGGGGGTGGTTTCTTGTCCTTCATTTTCAGCGGCCGAAAAATCAAACGACAGGGGGAGGGGGGGGGGGGGATAGGCACGCGTGTCCACCGTTCGCCAAAGTATCCAAAAACCGACACGGGGAGCGAGACCAAACACACCCGAAAATGGACTTTGTTATGACACTCCTGATCTGCAGTATAAAAATGGAATGTGCGTACCAGTTTATGTTCAGATGCACACTAAACGGCACTCTGTCTTGGACAATATCCTTTTTCACCGCCATTTTCCACTGCGACCTAAAGCTACCGGAAGTGTCGGGCGATAGTGAACCAAACTGCATACAAATCCAACCCATTTGAGATTTTTTTGCCATTTAAGAAGATTTTTTTTTTTTTTCGTCTTTTTTGTTGTTATTAGACGCGGAAAATAAATATGCTTCAGCGGAATTGTGAAAGAATTTCCACGGAAATCCGCGGAAACGCGGAAGAATCCCACCCGGGGATAAGGATCGACCATGATAGTTCAAAGGTGATGCCAGAACAGCTTGGCGCCTACGGGCGCCAAGCTATTCTGGCACCACCCTTGAACTATCATGGTCGATCTGTGTCCTGCGCTGCAATGCGGTCTTGAGAGGACAGGGGCAAAATTTAAGGATTTTGGTGTTGGGGTAGAATGAGTTAAAGTTTACCATGGACGACGGACGGACGACCAGTGGCCCAGAACATAAACTCACTTTTGCTTCGCACGCACGCCAGCCAATAAAATGAAGATGATCATAGAATCACTTTACTTACCAGTTTGTAATTGGGGGCATTCCGCTGCCGTCCATGCACCCTCCTACCAGACGCACCCTCTGTGGCAGAGGCTGGGGGGCCATGATTCTGCAGCATAGATCCTGATGGGTTTGGACATCCTGCTGCCATCCGGCGCTGGGTGTGTGCCAGAAAGTCCTGAGCCGGTGTGACCAAAATGGTGTTGCTGAGAACATGTCCAATACAACCATGTAAACCAACTGACATTTTGAATCAGATTGATTGTACATTGCTTAACGTCCCGACAGCCACTAGGCTTTCTCAGGACGTGCCTGCACTGCTTGTGAAAAAAAACCCCACCTAAACAGAACATTGCCATGTATGTCGCCTGCCGGTCAAATACGTTAACTCATTCTACCCCAACACCAAAATCCTTAAATTTTGCCCCTGTCCTCTCAAGACTGCATTGCAGTGCAGGGCACAGATCGACCATGATAGTTCAAGGGAGATGCCAGAATAGCTTGGCGCCCGTAGGCGCCAAGCTATTCTGGCATCACCCTTGAACTATCATGGTGGATCCTTATCCTGCCGTGGTGTGTCTGGGGTAGAATGAGTTAAATAAACCTAACACATGGGGCCAAGACATAAAGCTAAGACCATTTAGCAACACACATCCAATATCAAGAGCTACAGGCAGTGCAGACAGTAGGGAGAGTTTTAAAAAGGCAAATTTATACAGGTGAATGGACAAAGGGTAGACAGAAACACATGCATGCCCCAGAATTGAGAGAAAAACCCACCCTGTGGGGCTGACCAGGGTGACCCTGAGAACTAAAAAACTGGCAATACAGTAAAAAGCGATACTTCAGTTGCACATTCCTAAACGAGACCTGTTTGTGGACCTTCGTTCTTCGAATCGCGAGGCAGTTTTGCGAACGAGGATTGAAATCTGGCGCCATTTTTGTTTTTTTAAAAAAAAAAAAAGTCAACTGATAGTTACTGTGCATGCATGTGGCAAGTTAACACGTCAGAAAAAAAAAAAAGAAAGAAGAAACAAAATCGCGTGGCAGATTGACCTTGTAATGGGGTTATTGAACGAATTCCTTTCATTGAAGAAGAAAGCTTTTGTTAAAATCGTGGGGTTCTATTATCATTTACTACAAGACTCAACGGTCAGGCCCGGCCGGTGCGGCCGAAGACACGTTTGAAAGCAGACGCCTTATTTTTCTGGGCCAAACGGGTACGGGGATTGGAGGCATCTCTCAGTTAAATAACTGCACTGAACAAGTACATTTGGGCGTGCTCTTAACTAAGAAATATTGCATAAAATACCTCTGCAAATGCGAGAGAATGACCGGTGCGTCCCTTGGAGACGAAAGACGTTTAAGCAAGGGAAGGAACTCCGTTCATCGGTGTTGGACCAATCAAATTGATCTGAAAACACTCCGGCCGCTTCCGTGTCCACACACAGGCCCAGGGCATCCCTGAAACACAACGATGAAGTAAATCTGTTAAAATGGGCACATCGTATTTTGATATTTTTTTCTGAATTTTGAATGAAAGATAATACAGAAACAACCCTCAGAAAAAATGGGTTTCTGATCTGGCCACCCAAAATTTTACACCGACCCAGATTGCATAAGGATGGTAAAGAAAGTAACCCAGTTCAGTCATTTGGTGTACGCACTTACACACACACATGTCAGTACAATTTTATCGTAAGCCTGAGTCTGATCTGCTGACGGGTAGTGTCAGTGTTTGTTTACCTTGTATTATCTCTCGCGCCCGCTTTTCAATAGCAGGGGACACATTCCATTCTATTCAAGGGCTGTGCACACACACACACTCTCTCTCTCTCTCTCTCTCTCTCTCTCTCTCTCTCTCTCTCTCTCTCTCTCTCTCTCTCACACACACACACACACACACACACACTGATACACAGACACACAGACAAACACACGCACACACACACGCACACGCATGCACACACACAAAACACCTGAACATACACCCGACTCAAAACACTTCCTGGTACTGTTTATACATGTCTGACCCTGTTGGGGCTTGTTAGCGAAGTGTACTGTTCATTCATTCAGCCCTCTCTGCGCCGTTACTGTACAAGAATCACATGACTCTGACACATCTGACTTCCTCCATTTGAGGAGGTAAAAACCAGAGATTATTTTTACAAAAGACTTAGATTCTCAGGAGCCTCTTTCTTTGTAGGTTTAATTTCTCGATATTTTATCTTGGTTAGATTCTCATGAGTACTGCTTTTCAGGATTTCAGTCAACAGTCAAACATAAATACATAAACAACCAAAGTTTTCTTTGGGACTGCAAATGGCTGAGAGGATAGATCGCTTGGATAGTGGGGTTAGTCTTGATCAAACTAACCTTACTGTTCGGGGGTTCGTTTCCCGATTGCGTCCAGTTGACATTCTCTACACTACAGGGCTTTCACAGGAAAAGGTGAATGCGCTACCCGCCGGGTTAACCCCCTCCATAGGGGGTTAATAGCGCAGCTAACCCGGGTTACATCGATTCCTGTGAAAGCGGGGTGGAAAGTCGTGAAGCAGCCCTTTTGTCAATTTTTTTCTCGTTTTTTCTCTTTTTTTTCCTCATTTTTTTTCTCTCATAATTTTTTTTAAAAAAGAAGATTTTTTTTTTTAATTTTCTTAAATTTATTATTACATCCACACACCAGTCACAGTAGTAAAAATGATTCTTAAAATCTGTGGGTGAGCATATAAGTCTATGGGAGACAACTCCCTGTTTAGTGGTTGACTGGATGACTTTTTAAAGTGATTATGTCCCATGTGCAGAAAATAGATAATATGTTTACTGTGTAGCAGTAATATTTTTTCATTTATTATTTTGAGGACAAATAAAAATGATGGACAATTCACAAAGCCCTGGCCCATCAAACCCTGGCTCATCTGGTTTAAGAAACGTGTTTCACACAACAGACTTGCCTATAACCAATAGTAACAATGTCTATGAATCAATAGAAAACTCTTTTTCTGTCATACAACAAAATCTTGTTACAGGTAGCGTGAAGATTCAAATTGTTGCAAAAATAGAATTTACTAGAATGGACGGTGAATTGATTGTATCGTATATATCAACAAGACAACACACTGTTAACACAAAAAGAGAATTGGAGAACGTGTTTAGAGACAGACTTTTACCTGACTTCCTACAGGCAATTGACAGTGCAAAAATGAAGGGGTCTGGTTGGCACGAAGGACATGTACATGAACTACAACTAAAGCAGTCAAGGTATCATCCTATACTAGGTAAGGTAAAGCATGGATACCACTGCCAACAGAGGTTGCAAACAAAAAGGCTGTTGTTAATATTCAGAACAAAGACAATTTCTGTTTCATGTGGTGTGTGCTTGCTAAACTACACTTTGTGAGGTCAAGACCTGATCGCGTATCTAACTACATCAAATTTGTAAATGAACTCAACTTCAGTGGCATTGAGTTCCCTGTTAAAATAGAAGACATAGACTTGTTTGAAAAATTAAATCCTGGTATATCTGTGAATGTGTTTGTGTGGGAAAATGAATCTGAGAACAAGTTACAGCCAATTAGAGTATCACCTATGGCTCCAACCTACGGTCAGTCAGAAGATAAACATGTTGACATGTTGCTAATCGGAGATGACAATAACTTCCACTACACAATTATCAGAAATATGTCACGTCTAATTCATGCACATACAACGAAACACAATGGGAAACAGGAAGTGTGCAAGAGATGTTTACAGAGATTCTCTTCTATTAAAATAACACACAAACACATCCTACACTGCAGGTCAGCTGATGACATACAAACTGTACTTAAGTATCCAGATCCTGGCAGTCAAGTGTATTTTAAGAACTATGGGAATCAGCAAAAGCTGCCGTTTGTAGTGTACGCTGATTTTGAATCATTAGTAGTAGCATATGAGGGTCCTGTTCCAGAGTCATTACCAAAGACTATAAAACTAAGTGACCAAGTGGTGTGTTCTTTTGGATACATTATTGTTAGGTCAGACGGTCTGCATTCAGAACCTGTTATCTACAGGGGTAAAAATGCAACATGTTTGTTTTTAACAGAAATGAGACATCTGTATAGTCAGGTAGTACAGTATCTCACAACATGTCAGATGCCTTTGGTGATGACAGAAGAAGACAAACTAAAATTTGATACAGCTGTGACGTGTTGGATTTGTGAACAGCCTTTAGGGGGTGATAAAGTTCGTGACCATGATCACATAACTGGGCGTTACAGAGGTGCTGCACATAACAATTGTAACTTGTTATTAAAAATAGATCCTAAGACATACAAGTTACCAATCTTTTTACACAATCTGAAGGGATATGATTCACACATCATCATGCAGGCTGTTGATGAATCTTACAAAAACATTAGTTGTATTGCGCAGACAACTGAGAAATACTTAACTTTTAGGTTAGACAAATTAGCATTTTATGACTCCATGCAACATTTGTCTTTAGGGTTGGCTAGTCTGGCAGAAGGACTGAATGAGTATCCAATAACAAGTAAATATTTTGAGCCAGACTTGGTTAAGAAAGGTGTGTATCCGTATGAGTACATTGATCACTGGGTTGTGTTTGAGGAAAGGAGACTGCCACCAAAAGAGAAATTTTATTCTACACTAACTGACAACGGTATTTCTGACTTTGAATACCAGCATGCACTTGATGCGTGGGATAAATTAGGGTGTCAGACAATTGGTGACTACCACGATCAGTACTTAAAGGCAGATGTTTGTTTGCTAGCAGACGTATTTGAAAGTTACCGTGAGAAGGGTTTGTTACACTACAGACTTGACCCTGCTTGTTACATAACTAGTCCTGGCATGACATGGGATGTATTTTTGAAATCCAGTAAGATATTTATAGACCTGTTGTCTGATCATACGATGGGTGAAATGGTGGAACGTGGATTGAGGGGAGGGATTAGTATTGCAGTGAACAATTACGCCAGAGCCAACAACAAATATCTGGACAGCCCGGGTCATGGTGACCTTGGCCGGGGGTTTGACCCCTCGAGGTCAAGGTCATTCATTACGTACCTTGACGCTAATAACCTTTATGGGTTCGCGATGTGTGAGTTATTGCCCTTGAAAAACTTTTGTCTGTATGATTTGTCACAGTATGACATAACAGACATAACAAAATATATTATGAATCATGACCGAAACGACGCGAAGGGTTGGATCTTTGAAGTAGACCTGGAGTACCCACATCATCTACATGATTACCACAATGATTATCCATTAGCTGTTGAGAAAATGAGTATGACAGGGAAAAAAGAAGACACCAAACTTGTGCCAAATCTAAATGACAAATTCAATTATGTTTGTCACTATCGCTTGTTGCAGTTTTACATCAGACATGGGTTAGTACTAAAGAAAGTTCACAGAGGAATTCAATTTGATCAGAGTGCTTTCATGAAAGATTACATAATGAAGAACACAACCCTCCATGCCAGAGACGGCAACACTGCATTTGACAAAGACTTCTTTAAGCTTATGAACAATGCCTGTTTTGGCAAGACGATGGAAAATCCTCATCACAGAAAAGATGTGAGACTGGTCACAACTGAATTGGGTGCAATTAAACTTACAGGCAAGCCACAATACACAGGGTATAAAGAATTTCATTCATCATTATATGCTGTGTCACTCAAAAAAAAAAAGATAGTTAAACTGGACAAGCCAGTATTCATTGGTATGGCAATTCTTGAGTTGTCAAAATTATTAATGCTTGAATTTTATTATGATTACTTCAAACCAAAGTATCCTGACTGCCGTCTGTTATACACTGACACTGACTCTATGATCATTGACGTGTGTACTGAAGACTTTTATGAAGACATGAAAACAGAACTACACATGTATGACACATCTGACTACCCTAAAGACCACCCGCTGTTCAGCACACAAAACAAGAAAGTGCCTGGTAAGTTTAAAGATGAACTAAATGGTGTGCCAATAGTTGAGTACGTTGGACTGAGATCAAAAATGTATTCTATACTGCACCAGAAGGGTAGTCAGTCAAAAGCCAAAGGAATCAAGAAAACAGCAATAAAAAATAAAGACATACGTCATGAACATTACAAGCAAGTGTTAGATGATGCATTGATGCCTGATTATCCAAACAAGTCACTGAGATCAAACAAACATAATCTTGAAATGATTCAAACACATAAGAAGTCACTTGCAATAGGGGATACAAAACGAGTGTTTTTCAGTAAGGAAAAGGCTTATGCACCTGGTCATTACAGACTCAAGTTATCTGAAGACATTTGTGACAAACTGGTTGATGAACTAATTGATGAGTTAGTTACTGAAATGAGTAACGGTGTCTGGGGGAATAATCTGTAATTCTTCTCTGACAAATGCCCTCTGGGGTGCAGGGTCATACAGGTAATATATTGTTGCGTCTGGACCGGAAATTATTTTTTTTATATTATGAACAGATGTTGACCAGATGGGGTCTGTCGCTCTGCGCTTTATGTCATTTTCAGCTTCACCTGGTTGATATAGATATCACCTGTTTGGTAAATAAACTTGTGTCTGGTGCTGGGGTTGGGGTTGATCCTGTTTGTGGCTCTGTAATTGTTTTCAATTTAATAGCATCAGCAGGTTTAGGGTGACCTTCGTTATTCATTGCTTTTATCACATGTGGTAATCTATTAACCCATTCAGTGTTACGGGTGTCATGCATGAGTTCCTTTGAATACTGGTAACTGAAAAGTCTCTCTGACAACTGTTTGTTAAAGTTTTCTACAATTGCCTGTGATCTGTGTACACCTGGAATACCGCGTCTGACCAGTACGCCATGCAAATAACTGATTAACTGCACCTTTGAATTCTGATCCGTCATCAACTTGAACAAGTCTGGGGTATCTTAAAGGACCTCTTTTATAGATACTTGATAAAGCAGTCGCAACTGTGGTAGCAGTTTTGTCAGATATGGGTTCGGCGTCTTTATATCTTGAAGCTATGTCTACAACAGTCATGTGGTAGGAACAGGAGGTCCATTTGGTGCGTGTCATTTGGTGTTGTGTTCTCAAAATGAGGTCTTGTTATTTTTCTTGGAACAGGGAGGTATATCTGCCAAATTGCCTGTCTCTGTAACCATTGCTTGACTTGATTGAGTGTTATATCTCCGCCCACAGCGGCATGTAATTTCTGAATAGCTGTTTGCCCTTTCCAATAGCCTGATGGTGAGTAATATATTTTTGATAGTTTATTTTCGGCTGCCATTTTTTCTAGCAATATAAAGTCCAGTAAAATAAACAAATGTCATTCCCACTAGAACAAAGATTATCTCTCCGTTTCTTTGTTCTGTACTTGGTTTGTAATAGTCACTTAGTTTTGGTTTCGGGATAGACATGTCTTCACCTGTGACAAGATAGTATTCACGGATTGCTTCGTCTGTATTTGAAAATGTATGTTGTGCGTGACCTTCAAGCCTCATTCTTTCATTGATGAAATCAAGTTTCTCAATTCTATTCTTTTCATAATCCTGCTGGGCTTGTGCAAGTTTTTCTGATGCCTCATTGTGTCGTTTCATTTCTTCTGCAGATTTTTCTCTACCCATTTTTGAAAAGAGATAGTTTGACCCACTGAATGCCAGGGCATTGACCATCGCGCCTCCCACAATAACAGCTAGTGTCGCCATAATATTTTTATTTACATAGAAACATTTTCGGGAATAATTCCCTGCTTGACGAGAAAATCTTTTGTCGCAATTGACGCTGTAACGACTGCAATTAGTTTAGCGCTGTCTTCAAATTCAAGTCTACTGAGGTCTGCTGATTTCATTTTGAGTAGACTTTTTCCCAGCATAGAATAAGCTACTGCTAGTCCACTGATTATGGCAGAGTGATAGACAAGGTTCATTATGTTCTTTGTGTCGCTCATTTTCTAAGGCAATAAAAATTAAAATAATATTTTTATTTACTGCATATAAAATGGGTCAACGGCTTTGGGTGTTACTGGTAATGTGGCGACTTCTGGTTTTGTTTTTGGAGTGTCTGATTTTTTGGACACTGTACGAGTCTGTGGTTTGTATTTTTGTATAATTGATAACCTACGTAACCAAATCCGACAACAAATCCGGCAATTATATATTTTGTTGTTTGAGGTTCAGGGTCAGGATCAGACTTAGTTGTTTGTCTCTCACTTTGATGAGGGTGTGTCAGTCCTGACGGTAGTGACACTGGTCCTGAAGGTGTTGACACCTGGTCAGTCACATGAGCCTTTTCTGTTTGCGCTTGAAGCTGTAATTTTTTTTGTCTGTTGTATTCGGCTAATCTTTTACCAGCCTCAACCCTGCCTGGACTTTTAGCCTTAGTCACAGTTTGAACCTGTGTCAAAACTAGACTGGGGTTCGGTTGTGGAGTCGTCTGGGTTTCGTCCATTTTCTTCTGCAGTAAAATTTATTTTCGAGAAATCAATATGACTCCCAGTAACAAGTAAGGTTACCACAGGTGCAAGGTAATTTCCAAACTTGTAAAACATGACGCATGCTAATTTGCCAATTGTACTTGAAACAATAGGATTGCTTTCAAGGTCGTGTGATAGGCTGTCACTATCCACAGGTAGAAAGTGACTCACTGCTTTTGTGTATAGGCATACAAGTGATCGACTCAATCACGAGTCATTAGTGAAGCGATGTGGTTTTCATATTTTAAATGAAGCTTGATTAGTTCGTCAGCCGTTAGAGATTCAATATCCTCTGTCATGTATTGTTTCCCGAGATAAGTCTTTGACTTGCCTGAGACAATCACAGACAAAAGACGCTGTTTCTTAGAGTCTAAGTCTTTGTTCTCTACCACATTGATATCATTCAATAGAAGGAGTTCGTCTTGGTTCATTTATAATGAAATTAAAAAATAATAATGTTAACTCTGCTTGCTCACCTTGTGTAATACCACTTTATTAACTGTAACACTGTCAATATAAACATTTAGTTTGCATAGTTGCTTAAATATGCTATAACAAATTTCCCCTATCCAACCATAGTTGGTATCATTAACTTTAAAAGTAGGTGTCTTTAAATCAACTGTCATGCGCTCCACATCTGGAAGCTCATCGACATAATCCAAAGTCACACTATATGTAGCATATATTTCTGATGGTGCTGAAAGACTTATGTTAGTCTGTTTGGGTGATATTAAGTCAGTAAAGTACATATCATCTTTGAAAAGGTGTGTGAGATCAAACACCTGTATGATTTGTCCGTCTGTCATTTTTATTGGACAAACAAATGTATAAATTAATTTACATCAATTTACTAACCCATACCCTGTGGGCTGATCTGTCTTTAAAATGAGCTTTAGATGCTTAGTTGATTTCAGTTTATTTTTTACATCATCACGTTCATGCTTATTTGGGATGACATCGTTTTCTCTGAGACAGTCTTCAAAGCTGTCACGGTCCTTACAGTAAAACAAACAGATAAATTTTAACTTTCTCGAAAATCTTTCAGTACAGCATTATATTTCTGAGTGAGAATCCATACACTTATGTTTGCGTGTCTGCCACTGAAGGCAAGTTCTGATAGAGTGTTTCTCTTTTTGACAATGTCTTTCTCTGCAGAACAGTCGTCAACAATAAACAAGGTTGGCTGTCCTTCAAATTGCTTGTAAAAATATTGTAGGTAGTCATTCAGTTTTTTCTCAGGGTCGACTAAGTATATGTTGCTGTCAGTCCAAATGAATAAACGGTTGTAATAAGCTTTGTTGTGTTTGATTGTAGGACAAAATATTACAATGTTTTCATATCTTGTTTGTAATAAGTCAAGAACAAATTCAGTTTTACCACACCCTGTGGCACCACAAAATAATCCACAGTGTGGATCGAGTGTCATTAAGCCCCGGTTCATTTTAAAACACAATATAATTTTAATATATTATGTGTCCACTTAGTCTGCTTTCTGCAATATTGAGTTGTGCGTCATATATCAGGTACAAATATACGTTTATGGCTGCAGCAGTTTCAACCTTCTTTTGTATCTGAATTGTTATTCCGTCACTACCGTTCTCGACAGTTCATCCTGACCCATGAAGATAATCGTCGTCTGTACTGCGAAGGTCTAGCCACAGTGCATACTTATTTGTAAGATATTGTCCGATCCTAACGTCATACAGATGTAGATCTTTACACGCAATGTTTGCTGGTTTATCTCTAATCCTTCCACCCGCAAAATACTTTGTGATCTCGTCGTAGTGCTGGTATGGTAACATTCCTGAAGCGTACACTTGATTAGGGCGGCCTTCAATTGTGCAGGACAAATGTGTAATCTTAGGATTGTAGAATTTTTCTGAATCCCGTTTGTATGGAGCTGCTGGTTCAACAAACAACATAAGAATACCTTTCAGTGACCTGGCAGGTTTGTTCAAGTTTATATTCCACATCGGGTCACTCTTGTCTTTTTGCATTAAACTATATCTAATCACCCTGTCATAATAAATTGGAAGTCTTAACTGGTACTGATTTTGAATAAGTCTGGCTAGTTCAGTATGTGTGACAATTTCATATTCCAAGGAAATGTTAGAGATCTTGTATGTTGCATCTGTGACAGATGATTTAATAACTTTGGAGTAGTCATTGAAGGTTAGTTCAAAGCTCAGACGGTCATTCAGTGCCCCTTGATAATAAGGTAGATGAGCTGTGAGGATTTCAAACTCAAGTGGAATGTAAAATCTAGTTCCATATGTTTCAGCTATAATAACATCATTGGCTGCTGACGTTGATTTATCTGCTGCATCGATTCGAAGTTTGGTAACATTATCAGACTGTATGCCTTGGTAAATACGGTCTTCTCGTTCTTCTCTTGTGAGCCAAGATCTTTGTAACAGTAAAACACATCTGAGTCATCAAGACTAAACACTTCCTGTCCTTCAAGTTTTACTTTAATAGTTCTAACAATTGCTCTGCCAAGATTGTTAACTAGTGTTCTGTTCACATCTGAGTCTGATGATAATTCAATATTAAATGCTAGGCGTGCAGTGCCAGGAACAATAACGTCACTGGGTCCTAGGTTTGGAAACTTGACTGTAAGTGTTTGGTTCTGGTCTATGGTACTAGGATTGTTTGTGATGACTATTGTTTGTCGAATGCCTTTAACACCCAGGGGCTCATGTAGTTTTCTGTATGGGTCTAACTTTGATCCGTAAGACTGTGTCATTTTTATTATGCACAATAAAAAATAATAAATTAATAAAACAATGGCAGCGGGAGGATTTAATCATGAAGATTTTGAAATGGATGGCATGGATGATTTTGGTAATACAACAGATATGGCAGATATGACAGATATGACTGGTACAAGAAATATTTACAGTTTACGTCATGAACTTTTAGAAACCAAAGTGAACTCATTTTATGATCATGTTGGTGGCCGCCCAGACAACATAGATCCTAATCAGTTTGAACTTGATGTCAAGGGTCATTTATATTTAAATACTGTTGACAAAGGAAAAGTACTATTGACTAACAAAAAAGACCCTAGTAGGTTTAGGGCTTTAAGTACAATTAAAAACGAAGGTGGTGTTGGTGCATTGTGTCAACTTGGAATTAAAGGGTCTCCTGTCACACCGCATCTTGTTAGTGTTCTTCACGACACGCAAACAAAGTTGCCAACAAGGCAAGAGATTGAAATGGCACCAGTAACAAGTCTGCCAGAAATAGCAAACACAGTGATACAAGAAACCTCATTTACTGAAGGACAATTAAATGATGCTATGAAAACAATAGATGACCCGCCTTTGTCAATGAGGGAGATTATAGGGTTGGATAAATCACTGCAGACGATAAGAGGTGAGATGGTTAATAATATTGCCAAACTGGGTGAACTTGATAAACACATTGAACGTGAAAAAGATAAACTGGCTACAGCAGACAATGGGAATCTTGACACAGAAATGAAAGAAAGAATACAGCACAGATTAAATGATTTGCAGTTAGAAAGATCTGGAAGGTTAGAAGCGATTAGTATTGGGAGACAAAAACTGAAATCACAGGTCAACAGGATTAGGGAAACTATTCAGAAAATACTTCACGAAGACACTACTCTGGCTGAGAGACTTAAAACACTTTTCAGAGAACAGGGTATCACTATTGCCAGTTGATTACAGCTCTGGGGTTTATTATCAGTACTGTTGTGTTAGCTGTCTCCGGTGCTGGTGGACCCGGTAGTAGTCCAACCCCGCCAGCCTCGGCACCTCCACCAGCCCCCACAGATCCAAAAGATTTACAGTCATGGGTAAAGAAACAGTTGTCTCACATATCAGACTTGCTTAAGAAATTGGCTCTGAAAGCAGTAGACGCGTTTCCGGGCATTATAGGCACGGTTGTAAGCTGGTTGATTAATACTACAGCAAAGGTAGTTGGATTTATGGCAGAACATGTGTGGGTCTTTTTGGTGACAGTAGGAGGGTTAATGATAGGTTATTTAATGAAACAGATAAAGAAGTAATACTCCTAATCCAGTGAGGCCTATTACCAATGCTGTTCTCTCTGACTCATGTGTGTCAAGGGTTGGTGATGGTGTTATCGTTATGGGTACCGGTGTCAAAGCTGGAGCTGTTACTGTCTGTACAGGTGATGATGTTACTGGTGCTGTGGGTGTTACCGTCTGTAATGATTTTAATGACTGTACATGTGTGGTTGTGGCCCCCAAGTTTACAGATTGATTGAGACCGAGTTTCTGACCAACACCTGCAACAGTACACACAATTCCTATAGCCACTTTAACACAGTGCACACAATTCCTATAGCCACTTTAACACAGTACACACATCTTACGTACCCACACACAATGGACTATGAGCCAAATATTACAATCACAGCTCACCTTCACTTCATAACATATTACTGCACATATCATCATTAGGTATACCTAAATATATACTGAATTCTATTCCTATTCCAGTCCCACATCTTCATATGAATGAATACAACATGACATCCTAGTTATAACTATATCACATAATTACATGACTAAACAAGTATTGACACGAGCCATCACATTTCCTTCAAACATGGCTCTTCTGCACTCTAATAATAATTCATAAAACAATACTTTCTTTTCCATCTGAATAGCGTTACAGGTCATTATAAATACCGGTAATAAACGAATAAATACCTGTATTCAATATACAGCTATCGAATTCTCTAGCCAGAATTCTTCCTCAGAGCCCTAGCAAAAACGACCGCTCGGCTCGACTGGTGTAGCATCTCTAACTTACAATTATTCCCGATACTACACTGTCACTCCCACACGTGACATGTGAACATCGCTCACCTACATTACCGCACGTGAAAATTGTTTTTCTGTACATTACTGCTCGTGAACAATGCTTATCTCTACATTATTCGCATGTGTACATTCGGTCCAACTGCTAATGACGTCACACCATCGTCCGACCGAAAACCTGCACTAAAGGCGTTCGTTACATACTGATTTTGAATAAGTCTGGCTAGATCAGTGTGTGTGACAATTTCATATTCCAAGGAAATGTTAGAGATCTTGTATGTTGCATCTGTGGCAGATGATTTAATAACTTTGGAGTAGTCATTAAAAGTTAGTTCAAAACTCAGATGGTCATTCAGTGCTCCTTGATAATAAGGCAAATGAGCTGTTAGGATTTCAAACTCAAGTGGAATGTAAAACCTGGTTCCATATGTTTCTGCTATAATAACTTCCTTGGGTACCCCAGTAGTTATTTTGTCTGCTGCATTGATTCGAAGTTTACAAACATTATCTGGCTGTATGCCTTGGTAAATACGATCCTCTCGTTCTTCTCTTGTGAGCCAAAGGTCTTTGTAACAGTAGAAACACATCTGAGTCGTCAAGTAACAGTAATTAGTGTAACAGCTCCAGCTTTGACACCGGTACCCATGTCAGTTGGATGATTAGTACAGCAGCGAATGTAGTAGGGTTTATGGCAGAGCATGTATGGGTCTTTTTGGTAACAGTAGGAGGGTTAATGGTGGGTTATTTAATGAAACAGATAAAGAAGTAAAACCCCTAATCCAGTTAGGCCTATTACCAATGCAGTTCTCTCTGACTCATGTTTGTCAAGGGATGGTGTTATCGTTTGCATGGGTACCGGTGTCAAAGCTGGAGCTGTTACTGTCTGTACAGTGATGATGTTACTGGTGCCGTGGGTGTTACCATCTGTAATGATTTTAATGACTGTACATGTGTGGTTGTGGCCCCTAAGTTTACAGATTGATTGAGGCCTAATTTTTTATCATGACCTGCAACAATGATTTCATTATTATAATTTGTTATTGTCCCCATTTGGAGTTGAAGGTCAGATGGTAACATGTATAACCCAGTGCCAACTACAAAGTCAACTTTCGATCTGGCATATCTGAGAACGTCTTGATAGCGCTGTATGCTAGATGGGAGATCAACTGTTGAATTTACTGAATGTTCAAGATTTGCAAGAAACTGTTTTTGTACCTCGAACTTTCCACTTCCATTCAAAATGTTTGATTTTGTTAGTGATTGTACACCTAGTATACACCAGACATATGTTCTGATAGACTCATTTACGCGCTCGACTCCTGCTTGAGTAAACCCATCACTCTTGTCTAAAACAAATGTGGTCCAGGCATTAGACTGTTTTTGC
>BTPG01000004.1:147140067-147187301 GCA_036245525.1 Semisulcospira habei
ATGTCAAGTTGTGTGTATCAGAGATTTTATATAGAATCCGGCGCCCAGTAGCAAAACGTCTTCGGCGGCCGGCGGCCCACCTTTGCTCACTGGGTGGCGGCCCAGCTTTTACCCTCAGCGGACATGGTGTATGCCGAATACACTGGCGGATGTGGATACTAGACTACTTCGATTCTCAACCTCTGACAGTCGGACTAACTCCCGCCCGGACTGCCGCAGTTAGTGTCATGGCCGGGAATGACATTATGTGACCGCATGTCAAGCTCCTGCCCGGCCCGGCATAACCATAATACTCGTGAATTACCAGCGTCATTAATATTTTTAAAATTTGAGATTTTTTGTGGGTCAGTCGTCAACGACTGAAACCGGCAATATGTCAGAACTGACTGAGCTGGCGACTGATTCGTGAGTATCATTGCCGCCGGTGTTTAAGGTTCGAGGTGATGCGGCTTTAAATCCTGAAATACTGCCATGTGTGCGGATGCAGTCACCCAAGTTGTTCCAATGGGCCTGGCAAGTATTTCCCGCGCAAAGCAGTTTCACTGACTATTGACAACGAGCATCATGTCTCAATAGTAGCAGGAGCTAGACGCGCGTGTCAGTGCACGGTCAGTCGGTGTAGTCTTCCCAGTAGTTAAACTAGGTCATCGGACGCACCGCTGCGCGGCCGTCAACTGCGCGGGCCGACATCGGCCCGCTTTCACGGCATTCGGAATTCGACCCAGTGGCTTACGAGCGGATGCACTGAGGACGCCAGTAGCGGGGTGTCAGCCACAGTGCGGCAGTGTGTCCAAAGCCACAGTACAGAGCGTAGTCTCAATACACTTTGGCGGCGTGTCTTCAGGTCAGTCGTCTCGGTGGTGCCGGATTGAATGTCAGTTACGCGATGACTGACTTGACCCGGACCACTTCAAGCTGATAGTTCCAAGTTACCAGTAACCCTAAGCAAGTTGCTCCGCTAGTGAGCTTAGTCCTGCGCCAGCCACCAAGCCAAGGTGCTCCGCGGCTCAGTATAGCGGAAAATGGCCTTGCTTAGTGTCTGGCGCAGGACTGAGGCCAGTAAGCGGCTCACTCATGAATCAGTGCAGCCATCAGATATGGCATGATTTTTCCGACGAGAACTGAGGTCTGTCATGTCAAGTTCATGACTGCTCTAAGTATCGCCAAATCAGTGCTTTCACTTGAGTATCGTGTAGCTTGTCCAGCGCCCAGATGCTGCAAAAGGACGTGCACAAGGACTGTGTCAACCGATGCCGTGATCAACTGATCAAGATGGCACCCGGCCGCCATCTATGCCACGTGTCAGTCCAGCGGCGGCAAAAGCTCGAGACACTGAGCTGACAACCGGGCCGCTGTGGTTGGGCCGGTCAACGAGATGTCGACTTTCAGCCAACTTCAGTGTGCAACTAGCTGGTGCTTGGCACTAGAGATAAGTAACAATTTATTTATTCACTTCAGTAAATTCAACTAAACATTTATTAAATACGCTGAGGTCGAATTTTTTCGCAGTCCTAGCAGTGCCGAAGACTACAGTTACGCGCAACACCCTTGCACTATTACATCTCGTGTCGATTCATAATTTTATCAGTATAGCGTTTCAAGACTAAATGCTTAAATTAAGCCGCGTATCCGAATGCGGCACGTCTCGAATGAGTTAAGTTGTTAGGCTATTCAGGTTTATAATACTCCGGCTAGCAATAGCAGCCCGGTATACGGTGTCTGGTTTTAGTCGGTTATCTTTTGTGTCCGAACTCATCGAAACGTCAGTTTCCAGTTGTTTCACGTTGTGTGCATGCTGGTCAGTTTGAATCTACTGGAGGCCTCCACTGTCCGTCGGTTCAGCACTAACTTACTCCTTGTGTCAGTGAAATTCATGCTTATTCTAGAAAGAACTTGAACTGAAGGTTGTTTTGCTGTTCGCGCGCGCGTGTGTGTGTTTCTGTAAGTTCCTTCGGTTTCAGTGTCACAACAGTGACTAGACTCAAGCTAAAAGTACTGAATAGTGGGTGGGTTAGGCCTTGACTAGAAACGTCCTAGTCAGCCATGGATGATTTGATCTTTGGCGTTCTACCATTCGACACATGATCCACGCACATTTAACTGGGGGATCCGTCTAAATATACGTATGATGTATTTAGGTCTACAAATAATTGTGTTGAACGTTCGGAATGTTTTGACTTCCTATAATTTTTTTTTTAGCCGTAGTAATCCTGAAGGTACAAAGAAAGCAACACATTTTGAAAGGTCGACCACAAAACACCCTGTTTTGTGCTCGACCTTTCAAAACGTGTTTCCTTATTGTTTATTTCTTTGCGGTTTCCACACTCGGTAGTCACGGATGGTTGGTTAGTTCGGGTTTAACGTCCACGGCACCAAAGTGATAATGGACGGCCCTGACGGGCGGGTTATGGGGGACAGGGAAATCTATTGCCTATGGAGTACGACCTGAACACTGATCAACTCAGGCGCACCCCAACTGTGCCACTTTGATTTACCAGGACCTTTCAACGAACATGCTATTGAACAAATCCGTTTTTCCCCCCTGGATTGCGAGTCCAGATAGCGGGGCCGGGACGGGATTCGAACCCACGACCCGGCGATTCCCTTCGCTCTCCTGCTCTGACGTTTAACCGCCTGAGCTATTTCGGACTAAAATATACTCTACGTTGTGTGCTTGTGTACACGCCATCCCGGCGCTTGGTTTTCGGCGTCAGCTACTGCTAACCGCCGCAGATACTTCAAGATTGTATGAGGCCAGGGCTCACTTTGAAATTTTAAACCTGACCAGAAATCAGTCCTGACTACCGAGTCCCGGGGGTAGCTGCACTCGCAATCCAGGGGAAAAAACGGGCTTGTTCCATAGCATGTCCGTTGAAAGGTCCTAGTAAATCAAAGTGGCACAGTTGCAGTGCGTCTGAATTGATCAGTGTTCAGGTCGTGCTCCATAGGCAATAGATTTCCCTGTCCCCCATAACCCGCCCGTCAGGGCCGTCCATGATCACCTCGGTGCTGTGGACGTTAAACCCGATCTAACCAACCAACCACATTTTACGGCGCCAAAATAAAGACAGATCTACCTCAGTTGTGCTATCACGATACATTCATTTTCTGTGACTAGAAAAAGGGTGACGGCGATTCCTCAGCAAAACCTGGAACACCGTCTCACAGCTATGACTTAGCGCGTGCTCATAATCGAAAATGTAGTTAGACCTACTGTATGTGCTTAACGCTTTCAATGCCGAGAAAAAATGAACACGATCCAACTGCAAGAGACATAGATCCTCATGAGCCCCAGCATGCTCTTGGACAGTGTTGGCTTTTGGTCGCTGCCGAATGAAGAAAGATTTCCGACAGAAAACGGCAAAAATGTCAGTACGTACAGTGGCAGGGAAGGGGTTAACTTCTTTGCTGCTAGTGGACGCAGGTTGTGTACTGGTTGAGTTGCGGCTTTGAAAGATTCTACCGCGGTGATTTAATAATAATAATAATAATAATACATAGTATTTATATGGCGCATTTCTCATATTTATAATAGAACTCAATGCGTGCTTCACTTTTGCTTGTTTATTCTGTTGTCCCGTCAATTTATTTGAGCTTTCGCCCCGGAGGGGCTTGATCACAAAGGCTGCAGATTTGTGTACCCCAGCCCTGACACCTGTGCACATTTGTACACATTTTAACCTTTTCAGCCCCGAGGTCCCGTTTCTCCAATTTTGGAGGTGTTGCCGCCTAACGACTATGTACCAGTTGCAGGAGATGGATCGACCTTGATAATTCAAGGGTAGTGCCAGATTAGCTTGGCACCTGAAGGCGCCAAGCAAATCTGGCACTGCGCTTGAAATGTCACGGTCGATCCATCTCCTGCTGTAGGAACTCGGGGCTGAATGGGTTAAAGAGCTATTGCAACCACAAACGCGCGCCAGCGTAAAGTAGACTCTGGATCCACTTACGCGTGACCGAGCGCTGCAATGGTTTTTGCATTTGACGGACACATGAACTGTGTTAGTTCACCGTCATCTCCCTGGTGTTCCCTAAGTATGTTTAACTACACCAGGTTCCTCTCTCATTTAACCCATTCAGCCGAGCCTGTCGGCGCCAAGCTAATCTTGCGCTACCCTTGAATTATCATGGTCGATCCATCTCCTGCAACTGGTGCATAGTCATTAGATGACGCCTCCAAAATTTGGGAAATACGGCCGTCGGGCTGAATGAGTTAGACTGATTGCCACACACTGACGTTATTGTCGTGGGGGTGGGGCGAGGCCAGGTGGCACAAAGCCAAATCCTTTATATATTTATAAATACATATTATTTTTCATTCCAACTTATATATTAAATGTATTCTCAGAATAAAATCCTCTAGCTCTGTCAGGCACCACTCGAGCCGGACACAAGCAGAATCCCGCCAAGACCATGGCAATCCTGCGCCCCCCCCCCCCCCCCTCTCCCCCCCAAAAAATAAATAAATAAATAAATAAATAATTTTTAATAAAAATAGACGTCATTTGCTTGTTTATTCTTCTCCCGTCAATTTTTTTTTCAGCTTTCGCCCCGGAGGGGCTTGATCACACAGGCTGTGGGAAAAAAAAAACAAGAAAAAAAAAAAACATGCCAACGCCGCCATCTATTTATTACCCTTGCGTTTGTAGTGATTACCTCCCCTATTTCCCTAGTGTTGGACTTTGTGTTGGAATGGTTTTTGTGTTGGGTCCCAACCTCGGTGTCGACCCAACCTCGGCCAAAGTGACATATACTACTCACAAATAGTAAGGTATATTAACTTTTTCAGCTTGAATTACTACAAGTCCTCAGGACTGGTATAATCACGGGTATATCAGTAATTAGCCATCCCGCTGGCCTACCATTTCACAACTTGACATTGGTGTGACATACCGTCAGTGCTCACAAAAAGTAAAGGATGTATTACTTTTATTTCTTTTATTTATTTATTTTTTGAATTATCAAAATGTCCCAACAAGTGTAAACATTAATCAGACCAAAAAGGTGACTGCAGTTTGCAGATGTAAGGTGTTTTCCGACATTTTAGTAATTCAAGCTGAATTTATGACGTCCATTAATTTTTGTGAGCACTATACGTCACACCAATGTTGTAAAATTGTAGGCAAATCAGTGATATAATCATTATTGTTTTCCTCTCTACGTCACACGACCAGTCACTTTAGCGCAAACTGTACCATGTGACCGTGATATAAAAACCCCTGTAGCGAAAAATGGCGGACGTTTTGTAGCCCTCTCGATGACGCATCTTGGATGCCAGTTTTGTTCTATAAAAGATCGACAAACGTTCTAAAGTACAAAGTTACTTAGTGTTGTTCGAAACAAGCACACTCAGTACTTTAGACGGCAACGTCATGACATATTTTAAATTTCGTCATAAGTCTATCACGTATAAATGTATATTCCTTTGACGTCAGTCCTGTCTGGCGTGATCCAGGTCGCAAGATGTCTTCTTGATTTCTTTTACGAAAATAGTGGAGGAATGAAAACAAATACGTTATTGGTCGGAGGGGTTCGCTGCACGGACCCTTGTAGGCCTTCGGGAGGTCAAGGAACCATTGTACCCCTCAGGCCTTCGGCCTTCGGGTTACAATGTTTCCTTTGACCTCTCTCAGGCCTACAAAGGTCCGTGTAGCGAACCCCTCCGACCAATAACTTATAACTTATATTATACCCACCCCCACCCGGGTCTGCCCTGGGGGACTTGGGTGGGGTTAGGTATTTTTTAGTTCCCAGGGTCACCCTGGTCAGCCCCACAGGGTGGGTTTTTCTCTCTATTCTGGGGCATGTGTTTCTGTCTACCCTTTGTCCATTCACCTGTATTTGCCTTTTTAAAACTCTCCCTACTGTCTGCACTGCCTGTAGCTCTTGATATTGGATGTGTGTTGCTAAATGGTCTTAGCTTTATTTATGCCCCATGTTGTAGGTTTATTTAATGTATTTGACCGGCTGGCGACATACATTCAATTTTCTGTTTAGTTTTTTTTCACAATCAGTGCAGGCACGTCCTGAGAAAGCCTTGTTGCTGTCGGGACGTTAAGCAATGTACAATCAATCAATGTACAATCATTATATTATACCCATTCTGAGAACTTGTAGTAATTCAAGCTGAAAAGTTAATGTACTTTACTATTCTTGAGCATTATATGTCACTCGTCTCTGGCCAAAGTTGGGTAGACGCCGAGTTTGTGACCCAACATTTTGTCCACAGAGACGATCGAGTCAAGCCCCTCCGGGGCGAAAGCTCGGATAAATCGACGGGACGACAGAATAAACGGCAAGCAAATGAAGTCTTTTTTGTTATAATAATAATAATGTATTGTAAATTATATATTAAATGTTCGTTTCTTTTGGCATATCTATAGTTAGGACTTCAGTTTACTCGTCTGTGCCCGTTTGTGTAACTGATCACTCGTCTGTGCCCGTTTCTAGTGTGTAACTGATCACTCGTCTGTGCCCGTTTGTGTAACTGATCACTCGTCTGTGCCGTTTGTGTAACTGATCACGAAAGAAACATTTCCAGACCGGTTGAACAGTTAAGCAATTTGACTTTGAAAGATAGTTAAGTTTGGTGGCGGACTGGAATAGCTTGGCGCCTACCGGCGACAAACTATTCCGCTGACACCACCCTTGAACTATCAGGGTCGATCCACATCCAGTCGTAAACACACTAGATAAACATCAACTCGTACCCTACTGCATCGACAAATATCTTACCGGATGACATGATTCGTGAGCGACTCATTTTCTACTATTCTGTAGACGACAGGTTTTGCGTCGATTTCTGTTCTACCTGTGTGCTTCGTTTCGGATTTTTCCGTTTTCCACAATGTACAGAGAGAGAGAGAGACAGTATGTGCAGAGCTGACAATATGTAGCACAATGAATGAACTTTTGAAATTACTTCAGTAGTCATATGCTTTCACAGTCGGCGGCGACCAAACCTGAAAAAGCGGCACATCAGTAATAACGCTTCAATTCTCTGCCAGCTGGCCAGCGCCGGAACGGATCGCTATCGCCTTACGTGTTGTGGTGCTAACTGAAACGATACCGGCCGATTTTTTTTTTTTTTTTTTTCAATAGCAGCAGACTTCAGCATACGCTGCAATGCATATCGTTGCGTTTACTTTGGCAGTGAACTGAAGCATGAACATTCCATTCATTCATTTGAATGAGCACTGTGTGCCAGGTGTTACTGGCTCGCTGCCAACTGTGAAGCGTTGATGCACTTCAGGTAATAAATACCCTGCAAAATAATGTTTCGCCTCTTTGCGCTTGAGGCCATTCAAACAGCAGGCAGAAGGCGACGTAGGGTGGCGGTGTCGTGTTTTTTTCATTAATTCCGGTTTCCATTATAATCATATTGTGGGACTAGTAGTGCATGATGAAAGACCCCAGTAGGACAACGTCTTCGAGCCCGTTACGGCCGCAGTGGGCCCGACTGACTGAGGACCTTTGCTTATTGGGGAGCTACTGATGCACTACCGTCGAACTATCATCCCCTGCGTCTGGTGCCTAATACTTAGAGGACGCCGTGGCAAATCAGTTTCTGAGGCGCTTGGTGCTCGACTTGAACGTCTGATCCTGGGATAAACGATAGGGAAAGGTTACGTTTCTGCCAGCCGTCAATGACGGGCCTACTTATGTTTAAAATAATAACAGAACTTTGTCGGCGAAATTTGTCACACTTCAGCCTTTCTCGGTTAGACACTAAAGAGGCTTACGCCATAATTATGTCAAACGGCACACGCAAGCCTTTAGTGACTAGAAGTATATTTTAGATCCGCGAACGGCTTCTATCTATTTCCGTCGCTTAGTACATAGTGAGTCGAGTCAGTTGGTAATTTAGAAAGGCCGTAGTTATGAGTTCCCAAGTTTACACTGAATTCGCGTCATTCCGTGTGTAGAGATTAGATAGCTTGTCATCGTGACTTAGGCCATGCTTCATCTGATGAAGAGGTGAGTCGGTGAGTGTCCTCGGTAGCAAAAGACCTTCAGGCCGACGGCGGCCGCAGTGTCACAGTGCCCGCGCACAGCCGTGCACAGGCAAACACACACACACACACACACACACACACACACACACACACACACACACACACACACACACACAAAGCCGCGCACACACACACACACAGCCGTGCACAGACATACAGAGATACGTGCACACACAGACACAGACACACACAGAGCCGTGCACAGACACAAACAGAACCGTGCACGCACTACGTACACACACATACACACGCACGCACACACACACACACACACACACACACACACACACAGAGATTCGGCCGTGGACACGCACACACATACACAAACGCGCACACAAGGACACGAGCACGCACGCGCGCGCGCACACGGCACACACACACACACACACACACACAAAGCCGTGCACGTTGCGACCGCCATTGGTCAGATCGAGGACCTTTGTGCAGTATGTGCGTGTGTGTGTGTGTTAAAGAGCGGTTCTGGGGGAGGGGGGGGGGGGTTCCAAGGTTTTCGGAATCACACCCCACCCCTAACCCCCGACCGAAAATTCTTTAACCCATATCATACTGAGGCTCAAAGCTTCAAATCTGTACACTGCCATACACAACCTACATTATAACACTTATGGATAAGGATACAGACCAATTGCCTTAGTTCAAGGGTAGTGCCAGAATAACTTGGCGCCTAGAGGCGCCAAGCTATTATGGCACTACCCTTGAACTATTTTAGTCAAACTTATTTCACACACTGGTGTATTCCGAATGAAAAGGGTTAAGTCTGCTATAACAAAGTCCCTGGGGCATTTTGCGTATCGGAAAGATGGCACAATGGTACAATCTGGGCAATCAAGTCTTTACGTGTAATATGTGTTCTGCCGTGTGAGTCTTGCACCAAATAAAACCCGGCACACCAGTGCTCACGCCTCATTTTCGCCCTGCTATCATATCTTGTAATACAAAACAATAACGATTTTCATAATTAGCGGCAGCACTGTGTTCACCTGACGGCGCTAAGCGTGACCAGGGAGAAGCGACAGTGACAGATCTGAGTGTGCAGTTCACGGTAAACTGCAAACAAAAATGTTTCTCCTCTCGGCGCTTGAGGCCATGACAACCGCAGACATTTCAGGCGACTTACTGCGGAACTGCCGTTTTGTTATTATTATTGTTTCCGTCTGGTTTCAATTTCAGTCATGATAGTGTGAGAGTAGTGCCTGATGAAAACAGCGCCAATGATGCACTACCGTCTAAACTATCATGATTACCCATCCCACACATCAGCTGGTGCGTAATTCGTAGAGGTCGTCATACAGATATGAGACGCTTGGTGCTAAACTTGAAAATCTGATCTTGGCGGATAACGATAGGGGAAGGTTACGTTTCCGCAGGCAATCAATGGCCATTCAGCTTTTACAAACATGACGAAGAGCGCGCCATTAGCTAAGGATTAAATTGTTCGATTTTTTAGATATCCTTTGAGGTCTTCGTTACAGTTGTGGAGACAGCCGGATCGCCCATGACCATGATAGTTCGAGGGTGTTGGCGGAATAGCATGGCGCCTAGTCTTACCATCCTTGAACTATCATGGTCGATCCATATCCTGTCAGTCGTAGCTTTATGGGTTCACACTCAAGTCCATTATGAACATGCTTTTCGACAATGTACAGTAATCTTCGGCTATAACAAAAGGCAAGGGGACCCAAGTTAGCCTGCTGTTATATGCGAAGTTTGTTATAAGCACAGTAATTTACGTGGATAGAGTGTTTTAAGGACCTCTGAAAACGTGTTGTTATATCCGACCTTCGTTATATCCGACCTTGTTACTAGCGAAGTCGACTGTATAAGCTATGGGATCAGTCTTTGTGTGTAACGGGAAAAGTTCAAAGCCGATAAAATATAGCTGGCATATTTTACGCTATTAACTACCACACTGCCGCCGCGGCCTACACTGAGTATGTGATAGAGCGGTTCGGTTCCTGTTCCGGCTTTAGTGACACGCCCGAATGACCCCTCACGGCACCAGATCGACCCAGAGTCACGTCCCAATGCGCAAAAGGCCATCGGGCCGACCTCGGCCGCCGTTGGCCCGCGCACGACCGTGCGCGGGCCAACGGCGGCCGAGGTCGGCCCAATGGCCTTCGCGGCGCACTGTGTCAGTTTGGCGGCGTTCATGTTTTACGATCACTTTGGCGTGTCAGTCAATTGTGCATGAGTAACCTGGCACGCTAAAATGATCCTCATGGTAGATGGACCCGGGGTCACCTGTTGCGTACGTTCAAATGACCCCGGGTACTTCAGTCAAGCGTGTCATTCCGGCGTGTTACACCTGTGTCACGTGGCAAGCTATTAATTAACATCACTGAGACCCTCACGTGACGCAGTTAGGTCCCGCCATGCGGTCGTCTTTTCTAGTCCGGCAGTTCAGTTTCGCCGGGTTGTTGTTCAACGTTTGGTGTTTGTTTGTTGTTTTTTTTCTTTTCTTTTCTTTTCAGTTCTGCACTTACTACACGCTTTACTGAAACAACACTCAGCTGGAGCAGTTTTTAGTCAGCAGGAGGCATATATTTACGCGCCATCGGCGATGATCCATTGCTGGAGTACTCAGTTGTGAATCAGTGGTGATGTAAGAGGGTACGAGTATATCGCCGCCGGTGGCCGAGTGAAGTGCAAGTGGTAAAGCACTACAGAACTCATTTGATTGGTGTTGCCGGAGCGGGGACAAACGGCTGATGTTGCTGTGTAACTTGACGCACACACTTGTCAGTGATAGCCCGTGGGCATTGACTAAACCACTGAGGTTGTGTAGTGTTTGTTAGCAGTGAACGATTTTGTGTTTTGTTGATCTTCTGTGATAGCTGGGTATTGATATTGAATGTTTTCTAACCGGCGGCATTAGTGACGGCGACGTACAGACTACAATGGTCCATTTTGCCGATAAAGCCGGTCTCAAGTGCCGATGTGCCAAAATGTGTTAGCGTGCTATCTGATTAATGTTTCAAAGGTAGTGTCAGACTTTTACGCGTCAAAACTAATGATCTGGCTGTGTTTATGAAAAACTGAAATCACCATCAGTTCCGCAGCAACTTGAACGTTACATGAGGACGCCTTTCAAGCCTGTGAAGGACGCTCGGCATTTCCGTGCCGACGGCCAGATCAGTTGGAACTGTCAACGATTAAAAGAAATTATGCAAAATTTATACTCACAAATTGTTATTGTGATGTTAACCTACTGTGGTACACTAAGTCACGTGTACAATGTTGGTCACATTAGACCGGCTCCCTATGGCGCACTGCGTCAATCCGGCGGAGTTCCAGTGCCGCCGATACACTCAAGCACAAGCCGAGTGAAGTACACATTACGGATACACTAACGCCCAACGCCATGAAGGTGACCTGCATTTTGCCTGAACCTCCCACTGTTGGACAAGATGTCCTCGGGCCGACATCAGCCGCTGTTGGTCCGCGCATGGTTGCTGACGTCGACCCGATGGCCTTTTTCTCACTGGGTTTTGCACGGTCTTCTGTCGCGGACGAACCACCCGCTGCGGCGACAGGCGCGGCTTTTGTAGGACGTAGAGTAATGGCGGATACTATAGCTGAGACTGATGCCTGCCAGCTAGGTAAGGTAAGTAATGCATGACTTTATTTTAATGGTGCACACTGCTACGAAACTCTGAAAGAGTAGTGCCTGATGCCGGAAAGAGGCGCCAATAATGCACTGCCGTTAAACTATCATGGTTACCCATCCCCCCGCATCAGCTAGAGTTCGCCATGCAAAGAAATACGAGACGAGTGGTGCTCGACTTGAACGTCTGATCTTGGCGGAGAAACGATAGGGGAAGGTTACATTTCCGCCGGCAATCAATGGCCATTCAGCTATTACAAACATGACGAGGAGCGCGCCATTCACTAGATGAAATTGTCAGATCATTGTTTTAGATATCATTTGAGATATCTTTGTGATAGTTGAGAGACTGAGATCGCCCATGACAGTTCAAGGGTGATGTCGGAATAGCTTGGCACCACCCTTGAACTATCATGGTCGATCCATATCCTGTCGTAGCATGTGAGGGCTTTATGAGTTAGTCCACGGGCGGTTATGGGGGAGGGATCCAAGGGGTCCCCCCCCCCCCGACCCAAATTGTTTAAAATACTGACTATAACAACGTCCTTTTTTTTTTTTTTTTTTGGGGGGGGGGGGGTTGGCCCCTCCCGAGTTTCCACACACACACACGCTATCACCCCCCCCCCCTTCCCCACCCTTGTTTTATATTGTTGGCGATAGTGTTGACAGTTTTGGAGACAGATCGACCATGCTCGTTCAAGGGCGGTGTCAGAATAGCTTGGCGCCTATGGCCGCCAAGCTATTTTGACACCATCCTTGAAATTGCATGGTCGATCCATCTCCTGTCGTAGCACTTTGTGCCTTAATGGGTTAACTGATAGAGCTCTGACACATGTAGGCTACAAAAAGAAATGGAGTGACCATGTATGTGAGGGGGGGGGGGGGGGGGAGGATGTATGCATGTGTGTGTGTTTGTAGGTATGTGTGTGCGTTTACAAGAGCAGGTGTCAGTTACGTAAAATTAAGGGAGGGGGGAGGAGATGAAGAGGAGAAAGCAAGGTGATTGTTGTTCAGCCTTGAAAAAAAAAAAAACACATAAAATCAATATTTCTGAGGTGAGTCAATGATTTAAACCTCCCAAAATAATAATGGGGAGCGCCTACCACCCCCCACCCACCCCTCTCTCCCACCCCGTTGTTTCATTTCAGTTTCGGCCACAGGAAGAAGGTCTAGCGTCGGGGAGGCCTTTCGTCAGTGTCTCTGAGGCTGAACTGAAGTCCCAAACAAAAGGTCCCCCCCCCCCCCCCCCAGGTAACTGATCCGCCCCTGTAATGAAAAAAATATCATCTTTAAAAATAAAACTAACAATCACAGCTGTAATGTTTTACGCTTGTTTAGTCACACAGTTGCCGCGACCTAACCTGATACTTCCTCTGTCTTCAAAATGACGAAAAGACGCTTGCATGCCCGGTGTAACACGCCAGAATGCCCCCAACCCCAGATCGACCACGGGACACTTCAGGGTTCGACACGAGATAAGAGTCACTGTGGCGTGCCAAGTTTGCTTGAGGAGAGTAGCCTGGCACGCCAAAATGACGCTCACGCCAGATCAGCTCGGATCCTTTGGCGTACGCTAAAGTGACAACGGGTCGATCTGACTTGAGAGTCACTCAGTCCTGCGTTTTACACCCCGCGCCGTGCAACGTGGCAAGGCTTCACACGTGATCTCCACGTGACTTTCTCCCTTTCCCGCCATAAGTCGCCTGATTTCCAGTTTTGAATTCCCCGGCATTCCGACCCCAGCCGTACCAGCTACAAGCGGCTTTACTACTGCTGGAACAGTTTTTAGTCAACAAGAGGAATATATTTACACATATTTACACGAGCATGTGCGATACCCATTGCATTGGTACACTATGTGAATCAGCGCTGATGTAAGGGGCCTGAGTGAACTTGCGGAGGGACTATTTCGCCCGCCGGTGGGGTGAGGTAGTAAAGCGGTCAGCAAGTGCAGGACCCGGTTTGATTGGCCGTGTTGTCGGAAATTAACCAGGATATCAAGAAAAGCATAAAAAAAGGCAAAGAAAAAAGGCAAAGAATAAGTGGATTGAAGATCAGTGTAAACACGTAGAAGAAAATCTGAACAAAACTAATAGCAAAAAAGCATACCAGCTGGTGAAAGACCTGACCAGTGTAAAACAAGGACGCTCCTCGATCATTCAAGATAGTGAAGGGAACTGTCTTACGGAAGACCAAGACATACTGAAGAGATGGACAGAGTACTGCTCAGATTTGTACAACCACCGAGCTGCAGGGGACCCAGGCATACTTGTCAACCCACCCGTGACCAACAATGGCAACTATCCCATCCTCCGAGAAGAAGTAGAGGCTGCAGTGAAGTCGCTGAAAAAAGGGAAGGCAGCAGGAGCAGACAATATCCCTGCAGAGCTAGTCCAAGAAGGGGGAGAAGACACGATAAGCGCCTTATTAACAATCTGCAATAAGATCTGGCAGTCAGGGGATTGGCCCACACCATGGACCCAATCACTTATAATAACTCTCCCCAAAAAAGGCAACTTACATCAATGCCAGAACTATCGCACGATCAGTCTTATATCCCACCCAAGCAAAGTCATGTTAAAGATCCTACTGAACAGGCTGAAGCCACAGGCAGAGGAAATCATAGCTGAGGAACAGGCAGGCTTCAGACCAGGGCGCAGTACAACTGAGCAGATTTTCAACCTGAGAGTTCTATGTGAGAGATACCTCCAGCACCAGCAGGACCTCTATCGTGTCTTGTGGATTTTAAGAAAGCGTTTGACAGGGTGTGGCATGCAGCCCTTTGGTCCACCATGAAGCTATACAACATCAATGCCAACCTGATCAAAGTCATAGCAAACCTTTACAACAAGGCCACTAGCGCAGTCTGCTTCAACGGCAAAATAGGAAACTGGTTTAGGACTACAGTTGGAGTCAGACAAGGCTGCTTGCTCTCACCTACTCTTTTCAACATCTTCCTGGAAAGAATCATGACGGACGCTCTGAAAGATCACGAAGGAACTGTCAGTATTGGAGGCAGAACAATCACGAACTTGCGCTTTGCGGACGACGTTGATGGCCTTGCAGGAACAGAGAAGGAGCTAGCTCAGCTGGTGGAAAAGCTGGATAGTACAGCCATTGCATATGGGATGGAAATCAGTGCAGAGAAGACCAAACTGATGACAAATAACGCCAGTGACATTGGCACTGAAATCATGGTTGGAGGCTAAAAACTGGAAACAGTTAAGAAATTCAAATACTTAGGAGCCATTGTGACAGATGAGGAATCAAAACCAGAAATACTGTCCAGGATTGCGCAGACAACAGCAGCACTGACAAGATTGAAGACCATATGGAAGGACAGAAACATCACACTCTGCTCCAAGATCAGACTGATGCGCTCCTTAGTCATCTCAGTGTTCTTGTATGAGTGCGAGTCATGGACCCTCACAGCAGACCTTGAAAGGAGGATACTTCTCTTCTCTCTCTCTTGGCTTTGACTTCGCGAACGAAGATTTTATAGGAGTTGCCCACGACGTCTGCAGGCTTGTTCGTGGCTGCGGAGGCCAATCCGAGACAGGCAGGTTCGACCGCAGTGGCTGCAGGGGAAGGTCTGGCCAGGGTTCTGAGCTGCGGCAACTCTGTTTTTTCTCCTGAGCCGCTTGTCCTTAAGGCTAGCTCTGCGAGAGTCCTCAAAGGAGACAGCTGCCTTGTAAATGGTGGAGCGCCAGGTGTCACGGTCCGCAGCAAGCGAAGACCACTGGTGGTGGTCGATTTGGCAGGCACTAAGTGACTTCTTGAGACAGTCTTTGTATCTCTTCTTTGGTGCCCCTCTGTCACGGTGTCCAGTAGCAAGCTCGCCGAACAGGGTGATCTTTGGTAGGCGATGATCCTCCATCCTGGAGACATGCCCCGCCCAGCGGAGCTGTGTCCGCAGCAGCAAAGCCTCGATGCTCACAGTTTCAGCCTGTTCAAGGACCTCGACGTTGGTGACATAGTCACTCCAGTGAATGCCCAGGATGGTACGCAGGCAGCGCTGGTGGAAGCGTTCGAGGAGTCGTAGTTGGCTGCGGTAGAGGGCCCAGGACTCGGAACCATACAGCAGGGTGGTTAGGACCACAGCTCTGTACACGCTGATCTTGTATGAGTGCGAGTCATGGACCCTCACAGCAGACCTTGAAAGGAGGATACTTACTTACTTACTTACGCCTGTCACCCCTACCCGGGTATAGGCCGTCGACGAGAGACCTCCAGCAACTCCTGTCCTGTGCTTCTCCTTCGATTCTACTCCAGGTGGTTCCCAGTCTCTTGATGTCTGCTTGGAGGTCTCGACGCCAGGAGTTTCTCGGCCTACCTCTTTTCCTCTTTCCCTGGGGGTTCCATGACTGTGACAATGCCTGCCTAGTGATACTGGAAGCTGGCTTTCTCAGACTGTGACCGATCCATCCCCATCTTCTTCGCCCAATTTCATTCTCTGCTGTTATCTGCTCTGTTCTCTCCCAGAGTCTGACGTTGCTGATCTTCTCTGGCCAGTGGATTTTCAAAATTCTTCTAAGGCAACTGTTCATGAAGGTCTGTACTCTGTTGACTGTGGTTTTTGTCAATCTCCAAGTCTCTGCTCCATATAGGAGAACTGCTTTTACATTGGAGTTGAAAATCCGGACTTTGGTGTGTTGTGCCAGCTCTCTGGAACTCCACACTTTTTTCAACTGGAGAAAGGCTGCTCTGGCTTTACCGATTCGTGCTCTGACATCTGCATCAGTGCCGCCTTTTTTGTCTATGATGCTCCCGAGATAGGTGAAGGACTCCACCTCCTCCAACGGGGTGCCAGCAAGCAAGACTGGTTCTTCCCTGGTTGTGTTCAGCCTCATTGTCTTTGTTTTCTGTTTGTGAATGGTGAGGCCCACTTGGGACGAGATGTCAGCAAGCCTCGTGGTCTTGTCGTCCTGCATTTGTTGATGAGTGTGAGACAGTAATGCCAAGTCGTCTGCAAAATTGAGGTCATCAAGCTGTGTCCACAGTGTCCACTGTATTCCACTTCGTCTGTGCTCCGTGGTCATCTTCATGACCCAGTCTATGGCCAGTAGGAAGAGGAACGGAGACAGCAGACACCCCTGCCTGACACCGGTTCTGACCTGGAGCTCCCTGGTGAACTGCCCTTCGTGGATCACGCGACATGTCATGCCATCATAGCTGCTCTTGATCAGGCGGACGAGCTTTGTGGGTACACCGTAGTGTCGTAGGAGTTTCCACAGAGTCTCTCGGTCCACACTGTCAAATGCTTTCTCATAATCCACAAAGTTGACTACAGCGGGGAGCTCCACTCCAGAGACTGTTCCACGATGATGCGGAGAGTGGCGATCTGGTTTGTACATGATCGGTTCTTCCTAAATCCTGCTTGCTGGTCTCTCAGCTGGGGTCAACGGAGCTCTTCATTCTCTCCAGGATGATCCTGTTGAAGACCTTTCCTGGTACTGACAGCAAGGTGATTCCTCTGTAGTTGGAACACTTGCTGAGGTCGCCTTTCTTGGGAAGCTTGATTAGGTACCCCTCCTTCCAGTCAGCCGGCATCACCTCCTCTTCCCAGATCTTTCCAAACAGTGGATACAGCATCTCCACTGTTGTCTCTAGGTCTGTTTTCAGAGACTCCGCTGGGATGCCATCTGGGCCTGCTGCGTTGCCGTTCTTCAAGAATGCCACTGCTCTTCTGATCTCTTCCCGGCTGGGTCTGTCACAGCTGATGGGTAGGTCGGTCTCTGCCGGCTGGATGTCTGGGGGGTCGGGTGGGCTAGGTCTGTTCAGTAACTCTTCAAAATACTCGGCCCATCTGTCGAGTTGGTCTGCTCTGTCTGCAATAGGCTTGCCTTCTTTGTCTTTTACTGGTCTTTCTGTATGGCCATACTTGCCTGACAATCTTCTGGTACTGTCGTAGAGCTGTTTCATGTTGCCGCTGCCTTTTCTGCCTCTGCTGCTAGGCTGTCTGTGTAGGCCCTCTTGTCTGCCCTGATACTACTCTTCACCTCGCGGTTGGCTTCCGAGTATTCCCCCTGTGCCCTTACTTTGGCTGCTCTCGTGCGACTGTTGTTGACAGCTGCTTTCTTCTGCTTCCTCACTTCTATCTTCTTCAAGGTCTGTGCCGACAGCCAGTCCTTGTGATGGTGTTTCCTGAATCCTACAGTGTCTTTGCAGGTTGAGTTCAGCGCCTCTCTAACTGCCTTCCACTGCTGCTCTGTGGTGACCGCCTCCTCTTCATTTACTAGCTCCTGTAGCGCTTGAAACCGGTTGGACAGCACCAGTTTGAACTCTTTAACTCCAGTTTCTCTCAGGAGGCCTACATTATAGCGCTGTCTTCTTGTTGTCTCTGTGCGGCTTTTCTTTAGCTTGAGCTTCATTCTTAAGGTAAGCAGATGGTGGTCGGAGGCGACATCTGCTCCCCTCCTCACTCGAACATCTTGAAGGGATCTTCTAAATTTCTTGCTAATGCAGATATGATCTATTTGGTTCTCTGTTGTATGGTCAGGTGAGACCCAAGTTGCTTTGTGTATTCTTCTGTGTGGGAAGATGCTGCCTCCAATGACAAGTCGGTTTAGAGCACAAAAGTCTACAAACCTCTCCCCGTTCTCACTCATCTCCGAGCCTAGTTCCTGTCTCCCCATCACCTCTTCGTATCCGGTGTTGTCCTCCCCTATTTTGGCATTAAAATCGCCCATGACGATGGTGATGTCTCGCTCCGCACATTTGTCTAAGGCACTCTGGAGTCGGTCGTAGAACTCTTGTTTCTCTTCCTCGTCACTGTCATTAGTGGGCGCATAACACTGGATGACGTTCAGCTTGAGCTTTTTCTTGGTTCTAAAGGCTGCTGTGATCATTCTTGGCCCAAGAGGTTCCCAGCCCATCAGCGCTCTCTGTGCCACTGGTGACAGCATGAATGCTACACCTTCTGTATGGGGGGCATTCTCCTCTTCATGACCTGAATACAGAATCATCTCCCCACTTAACAGCCTTTTCTGGCCAGACTGCGTCCATCTGGCTTCACTGATACATAGCAGGGAAAGGTTGTACTTTTGCATTTCCGCTGCTATCTGGGCGGCCTTGCCGCTCTGGTACATGGTCTTGACGTTCCATGTGCCCATAGTTGTATCCCTGGATAGAAAGAGGCGGCTCAGTCCTGTGGCTTCCGAAGACTTCCGGCTTTCACCACATGACGTCATAAGTCTTCTGGTAGAAGAACCTTCCTCCTCCAGGAAAGGAATTACTGTTAGTCTTTTCGTCGGCGTTTTTGTAGCTATTTCCTTTTTTGCAGGGTGGGGAAGCTACCCCCACGCCCAACCCCCTTACTAGGAGGACCAGGGGTTTTCTGTCGGGGTCACCTTCCCTTAGACCATGTTGGTTCACGGCACCTTATTTCATTCGGTGCACCCCTCTCACGAGGGACCCCCTATCCACCACCCAGGGGACGCGCCTCAACGCCATATGGTCCCAGCGCGAGGTGAAAGGAGGATACAAGCCACTGAAATGAGATGTTTTCGAAGGCTGCTTGGCATTTCATACAGAGATCACATCACAAACGAGGAAGTGGGAAGCAGAATCAGGCAAGCCATCGGGCCCTATGAAGACTTATTAGCCATTGTGAGAAAACGCAAACTGAAGTGGTATGGGCATGGCAAGCGTTCGGCAGGGCTTGCCAAAACAATCCTGCAAGGCACTGTGCAAGGAGGACGAAAGAGAGGAAGATAGAGGAAAAGATGGGAGGACAATATCTCTAGAGTGGACAGGACTGAAGCTGGGCGATACGCTGAGAATGGCAGAGAACAGAGAGGAATGGAGGGAGCTGGTTGCCAAGTCATCAGTGGTGCCCGAACGGTCGGCAAGACTACGGGATAGATAGATAGATAGATAGATAGATAGATAGATAGATAAGATTAGATAAGATTAGATAGATAGATAGATAGATAGATAGATAGATAGATAGATAGATAGATAGATAGATAGATAGATAGATAGATAGATAGATAGATAGATAGATAGTTAGTTGCCGGAGCGGGGACTAACGTTGCTGTCACGGAGTGGAGTCATTGTCAGTTTACTTGATATAAAGACGGCGTGTGCTGAACTGGATTTTCTTGTGTGTAGCGTCTGGTAATCATCTGTAGTACAGAAGTGTATCCGCTTTGAACAGTTACGGCGGTAGTGGGCCTTTAACTGCCCGGCAGGACAAGGCGAGCTCTACCCAGCTCAGTGCAAGAGACATAAATCCTCATGAGCCCCCGCGAATGCGGGGGCTCATGAGGATGTGTGTCACTTGTCGGTCCTGTGTCGCTGTTCATAGCTATTTCTTGACCCATTTACTTTTGCGTTTGTTCACGCGAAGTTTCGGTCAGCGTGCCGGCAATCGTTTGTGCCGCGCAATTTACGTGGGCACTGACAGTGATGGTGTGAAGCGGTCACACCGGGCCAACCGCACTCAGTCACTTTCAGGTCAGCTGCAGCCGGTCGCGATGCACGGTGTGACCAAGAAGGCTGTACGCAATGCGCAAAAGGCCATCCGCGGGCCGACGTCGGCCCGCGGATGGTCTTTTGCGTGTTTGATGATCATTGATTGTTTTGTATTCGTTCTGTTCATTGTCAATTCTTGTGGTACGCTCCAGCCGTAACTCACTCAAGGGCCGCCCCGCGTCAATAGCTGCGAAAGTGTCGTATAGCCGCCGGCAACGCTATACGACACTCCCGTAGCTATTGACGCTTTGAATGATTTACTGAAACCCTTTGTGCATGCAGCCCACCGGTTCTGCCGAGGCGGGCTGCCGCGGCTTCAGTGCACCATGCGGGGGAGGGGGGGGGGATGGGGGGACTGAATTACGTCAGTAAAGTCCAGAACCTACACATACACTGTTGTTTTCATTTACAATCAGGTCAATGTGTTTCGTGGGATTTCCGGGTGTAACTTGACAGTAAGCAAACATTCTCGGGCCGATAGTGGACCCGTGCGCACGAATGTGCGCGGGCCCGCACCGAGTCGTGGGAACCGTAAGACGTTTTGCTACAGTGGGTTCGATGCAAACAATAAGACCCGGCACAACCTACGTAGGCCTAATGACCGCACGCTTGTTGAATGTTCATTGCTTCCGTGACTGGCAATGATCGACCAATTAGTTTCTGACGCGTGGCTTTTTGCTTGTTGGGTTGTCAGTTTCGTGGTGGTGGTCAGTGTTGGTTCTGTTGTTGTTTTCGTGCCCGTGTCTGCTTGTAGTGTTCAGTTGCTGCCTTTCAGTCTTCTTGCCTTCCAATTTCTGTTTCCTTTACAGAGCTGTCGTCCTCACCACCCTGTTGTACGGTTCCGAGTTCTGAGCCCTCTACCGCAGCCAACTACGACTCCTCGAACGCTTTCACCAGCGCTGCCTGCGTACCATCCTGGGCATTCACTGGAGTGACTATGTCACCAACGTCGAGGTCCTTGAACAGGCGGAAACTCTGAGCATCGAGGCTTTTCTGCTGCGTACACAGCTTCGCTGGGCGGGGCACGTCTCCAGGATGGAGGATCATCGCCTACCCAAGATCACCCTGTTCGGCGAGCTCGCCACTGGACACCGAGACAGAGGGGCACCAAAGAAGAGATACAAAGACGGTCTCAAGAAGTCACTTAGTGCCTGTCAAATCGACCACCGCCAGTGGTCTTCGCTTGCTGCGGACCCTCACACCTGCCGCTCCACCCTTTACAAGGCAGCCGTCTCATTTGAGGACTCTCGCAGAGCTAACCTTAAGGACAAGCGCCTCAGGAGAAAAAAACACAGTTGTCATAACACAGAACCCTGACCAAACCTTCCCCTGCAGCCACTGCGGTCGAACCTGCCTGTCCCGAATTGGCCTCCGCAGCCACGAAAATGCCTGCAGACGACGTGGGCAAGCCCTATAGAATCTTCGTTCGCGAAGTCAAGCCAAGAGAGACAGTGACACCATCCACCGGAAATTATTTCGAGGTGGTCACGTACGACAAAGTCACACAGTATATGTTAAAGGGACCTGCTCCAGGCGATAAAGGGTTAATATTTCGCAATATCTTTTTATGCAATTTATTAGTATGTCCTACAATACAGTGGCATATGATATTTTTGTCCACCGTGTTGAAAATACGGTAGACTTTGAAATGGGGCTGGTCGGAGCGCATTCCGGAGCATGCACATGACGTTTTTGGCGTGCGGGGCAGAAATTCTGGCAAATAAGTACAAGATAAAAATGACGTCACGTCTAGCTATGCAAACCTTGCTAGAGAACGTCTTTTTGGCGCCAAAGCGCCATTGTGTGCGTGTGTGTGTGTGTGTGTGTGTGTGTGTGTGTGTGTGTGTGTGTGTGTGTGTGTGTGTGTGTGTGTGTGTGTGTGTGTGTGTGTGTGTGTGAAAAACATCGACTAGAACCCGCGTTTGAGGACGGACAAGCTTGACATTGTCCCTTAATAGAATTATCTCGAGATCTCTTTTTTTCGATTTTTTGATTCAGATGCTCATTGGCGAGATAATGGCCGTTTCACAAAAACCGGTTGATCCACACTGGAGTCCGTAATTTTTCCTATTTTTACTAGATATTTTGCGTATAGCTAGATAAAGGGAGATATTGAATGAGTTCGTTAATCAGCATTGTACCTCTAGAACTTTTTGAGTGATAATTAAATATTTTTAAATATATATATATTTTTCACCTTTTGGGGATTAATTTCACGAATTATATGGGTTAATCTTAAAACAATTGAATCTTTTTATGAAAAAAACCCACATTCTTCTCATTAATAATCACATGATTTTTCGTACACGGTATTCAGTTTGTCTTGGCTGTCGGGTACGATTAGGTCAGCTGTGACCTGTATGCCTAAGGTGTGAAAATCAGACAATTTTCTGCAGCACTTTTTCGGAGTCATTTGTAAAACAGCTAACAACTTTAATTTTTCTTTTACGAAAAAAAACCTATCTTCTCATTAATACCCACATGATATTTTTTCGGCATAAGCCTGCTGTTTGTCCCGGCCCTGAGGTAAGATCAGGTCAAAATTATGACCTGTAAGCCCTAGACGTGAAGATCAGCAAGAAAATTGCCAAGTTTGATCTTAATACATCAAATGTTAGTCAGTACTGCGACGAGTGACGTATAACGAGTCGTCACTATGAACACGGCGTCGTGGGACTAATGATGCCATGACGTGAAGCTTGAAGTGACGCCATTCCGCTGCTCGTGCTATCATTCTTCTTCAGAATAGGCCCCCACCGGGTCTGCCCTAGGGGACCTTGGTGGGGTTGTCTACTTTTTAGTTCCTAGGGTCACCTTGTCTAACCCCTGCAAGGTGGGTTCTACTCTTTTGATGGTTTGTATTTCTGTCTTTCTGGTCTATTCATCTGTATTTTACTTTTGAAATTCTCCCTCCTGTCTGCGCTTCTTGCAGTTCTTTTCTTCATTTAGCGCAGGCACGTCCTGAGAAGACCTTTGTCGCTTGCGGGACGTAAAGCAATCTATACTCACTCACTCACTCTTCAGAATAGCTATGCTCCGCCAGGGGCCGGGTGCACAACAGCCTTCTAACTCTTAAAACAGTGTTAAAAGTGAAATTTACAAACGTTTTGTAAAAATCGTGTTTAGCGCACTTAGATGCAGTGCACGACAGACTTCTAACTCTAAAAACAGTTTTAAAAGTGAAAAGTAAAAATCGTTTTTAAAAAAAATGTGCTTAGAGCGCTTAGATGCGGTGCACGGAAGTTTTGACACTGTTTTAGCGACGACTTTCGCTTGTAACTTTAGAAGTGTTCGGAGCTATTCTAAACGCGCTAAAAAGCTTTTAAAACTGAATGGACACTAAATGGGCGCCATTTTGAATCGGCCGCTTCATTGAATTCGACAACATCAGCGAAGAAAAGAGAGATCGCTGCATCCTATGACGGAATACAAGGACGAACAACATCGGTTTCAGCGTTTGAGATTTACTGAGAAGGGCTGAAAAACCTTGGGAAGTGAAATACTGTCAGAGAGATCAGCGGAGGTCAGCCGGCGTAAGACAACCTGACTTTGTATATAATTATAATAAGCTCGGTTATCAATGCTTCAATAGCGCAGTCGGTAAGACGCACGCTCAAAATGTCACTTTTTGAAACCATGACTGGCGTGGTTCGAGCCACAGCCTTTCAGTTTGTTTGTTTTTTTTTCTTTTAGTTTTCTTGCTTGTTTGTTGTTATTGTGCTGCATGCATTTAATTATTCCCATATACCTACAGCAGGACTTTTCCTCTGGAGGAATTTTTTTTATTATTGTGTGTGTGTGTGTGTGTGTGCCGTGTGTGTGTGTGTGTGTGTGTGTGTGGAAACAGTCTCCGCCGGACTTGGAGCAGCCATCTTGGCCGGAATGGAACTGACGTGTTTTGACACAATAAAGTTAATTGACGTCAATCTTATAGATGTTAGTTCTTTTCTTTCTTCTTTTTTTTAAACGAACTTTCAGTTCCTCAGCTATTGTTCTACGTCATACCTTCAGTTGCATCCTCATTATCAGAAAAAAGTAAGCTGCAAATTGTGTAATTGTTTGTATACATATTCTGAACAGACCTAAATATGAATAAATTGTGGTGTAACTGTCTTTGCTAATCGTGTTTCTTTTTTTCATTGGGATTTTCTCTCCATACTAGTGATTATAAATCTTTACTGCACAAGGAACCCCCTCTCAGTCTATTTATATATCGGTGACGTCGTGCGGTAGACAATTTTTAGCTAAAACGTTAACTTTTTTTAGAAACCTGTCGTGCACCAGTTTTAAAAGTGTTTTAAAATCTTTAAAATGCTTTTAATTTAGAAGGCTGTTGTGCACCCGGCCCCTGACCACAGAGCTTACGAATGGCGGGAGTCGCCGTGTGTCCGTCTGTCAGTATTTCTGTGTGCCAGTGTGTGTGGATCAGCGGGTGGGTTAAAGTAGAAGGAGATGGATTCCTGTCGCTATACGAGCCCACAGAGGGTACTAATGGGGGGAAGGTTGGTTAGTTCGGGTTTAAGGTCCACGGCACCGAAGTGATAATGGACGGCCCTGACGGGCAAGTTATGGGAGACAGGGAAATCTATTACCTATGGAGTACGACCTGAACACTGATCAACTCAGGCGCACTCCAACTGTGCCACTTTGATTTACCAGGACTTTTCAACGGGCATGCTATTGAACAAGCCCGTCTTTCCCCTCTGGATTGCGAGTCCAGCTACCGGGGCGGGACGGGGATTCGAACCCACGACCCGGCGATTCCCTTCGCTCTCCTGCTCCGAGGTTTAACCGCCTGAGCTATTTCGGACTCGCTATGGCGGGAAGCGCCGTGTGTCCGTCTTTATTTGTGTGCGCCGACGTGAGTGTTGATCCGAGGTTGGCTTAGAGAGGAGGGAAATGGATCAGCATAATAAGCCTAACAATATGAACAACTCTGAATGTTCCTAAAAGATAAACGCATATGAACTCCAAACAATACAGTAGACTTTGGGATGAAATCCTCATCTTGTTTATTGTTGGGGTGAGGTGGGGTGGGGAAGGGGGGGGGGGAGGCAGCATACCTGACATTACTTTTCAGCCTCCAAAATATAATTGTTTTAACGAAATCTTTTGATTTTTTTTTTTTCGCCAAAAATATTTCTCTCAATGGGGTTGTCGGTGAATGGGCGGGTTGGTTGGAGGGAGATGGGGAGGGGGGGGGGCGGTGTAGGGGATACTCGGACAAGAGCTCGACAGTATGCCGTTTAATCTTTGCCCCCCCCCCCCCCCTCCCCTCTCCAAGTTCTCGGAGTTCAAAGCCATTGCTGCGTTTCATAGATCGTGTTTATTCCTCAACAATCAAATGTCTCATTCATTTTTTTTGCCATCAAGATTTTGCCATTTGTTCAAGATACAAATAGGAGATGGCACGACCACTATAGTCGAAGGGTAGTCAATAGTTCGGCGCTTAGGGAATAGAGACTGACTAACTTACGGTTTCATCGTTAGTACCCGTGTAAATATACTAAGACGGGGTGCATATTCCGGGTAGATAAATCACATAGTATTACGTATTCATTTCCTGATTATTTTTAGTATCTTTAGATACGGACAGATGAAGTGTATCTTTAAATAACTTTCACACAGGACCGTATGTTACGATTGTGGTTGTGTTGTCCTTTGAGAGCATAGAAGTACCCAAAGGAGAAAGAAACACGCTTAGAAAAGACGGGTACAAAACAATTTATTAATATTTCGGGTAAATACCCTTTGTCAAAATAGACAGAGTGATTAGCCGCTACTTATCTTCATTGGCAGAAGGAATGTGGCAACTGAAGGAGGTGACGTAAAATAAAAGAAAAGAAAAGGAAGAACAAAAGTGCGGAAAAAGTAAAAATGACGTCAACGAAAAATCGTGAGAGAGACTCGGAAAGAACCTGAACACGAGAGACAAGAGTGTGTGCAAGCACGTGCAGGAGCGAGCAAAAGAAAAGGCGTGTAGGTGAGGCCAGAGAAAGAGAGAGAGCGAGACGGAGAGAGAGAAAGAGAGAGAGAACGAACGGGGAGTACCCTTGGGCATGAAGTAGGCTGAGTGTCTAATACACAAAGCCTGCTAAACACCAACCCGAAGGCAAACTTTATATCGCCTTCAAGTTGAGGACTACCTCGGGGAAAAACGGGAGGACCCCGGGGGAAAAAAACCCCAGCATTTAGCACGGTACACAACAAGTAATAAGTCATTAAAACAAAGCAAATAATCAAATTCAGTAAGAGAATATTGGTATAAGTGGAGAGTAGGTAGTTGTGAAACCGTCTTCAAGGGTAACTCAAAAAAAAAAATAAGGGGGGGGGGGGGGAGAGAGAGAGAGGGGGAGGGGGGGGGGGGAAGGAGGAAGGGAAAAGGAAAAAGCGTACAGAGAGAAAGAGGGCTAGAGAGAAGTGTTAAAGGGGGTAGGGGGGGGGGGGAGAGCAAGAGAGAGAGAGGGGGGGGGGGGAAAGGAGGAAGGGGAAGAAGGGAAAAGGAAAAAGTGTAAAGAGAGAAAGCTAGAGAGAAGTGTTAAAGGGGGTAGGGTGGGGGGGGGGGAGAGAAAGAGGGAGAGAGAGAAAAAAAATAAAAAGAAAAAAAAAGGGTAGGGTGGGGGCGGAAGACAACCAGCCAGAGCCACCAGCCCCACCCGACAGGCACCCACCAGCCCACAGAAAAACACACAGGCACGCAACAAGACGACCACATACATCCCCAAGGGATGCACACGATCGCCCCGCCCCAAAACCGCGTATCACTCCGTGAGCCGGAGACCGGGCGCCCGACAGGGAAGGGCAAGGGATCCAACTAAACTTTCGGCCAGCGCTGAGAAAGTCCCCAAGGGAAATGTACATATCAACCAGCGCCAACCTCACCTATCTGGTTAGTGAGTAGTAAAACAGAAGCGATACAGTTAGGTAAAGGTACAATTAGCAGACACAAGCAAGGTAAAAAATGTTAATCTTTCATATTCATCCCGAGTGGCGCCACAGTGCCCAGTTTATTAATCAGAAATTTTTCACGGTCTTTCCTGGCCCAGACATTACTGGCTTGCATAAGCCAGAGGCCTTTAACCCGAATGTCCGAGACGGAGTGGTCGGCCTGATTGAAATGTCGTCCGACCGGTCTGTTGTATTGGTACTTGACAGACTGAAGATGTTCTTTGAAACGGCCGTTGATGGTTCTTTCCGTCTCTCCAACATAGAGTTGGCCGCATTTCACACAGGAGATGACATAAATCACGTTGGTGGTTTGACACGTGAAGTATCTGTCTATGTTGAATTTGTAACGTGGACCATTCACCACGGTGGAAGGGCAAATAAAAGGGCATGTCTTGCAATTAGGAACATTGCACGGAGTGGAGCCGGAGGGTCTGGTGGTATGACGAGGCTTGAGAGTAGAGCGAACAAGCATGTCCCGCAAATTAATATCCCTCTTGAAAGCTACCAACGGAGGTTCAGAAAAGGTAGCAGCAGATTCTTGACTGGATGACAAAAGACCCCAGTTAGAAAGAAGGATTTTACGAACCGGATTGGTGTGGGGATGGTAGATCATGGTTACGATGGGCCTGTCACTATCAGCGGTAGGTTTAGTCTGCAGTTTGAGAGCATACATGTGTTAATCGTAGGAAACGATGCGATATTTATTTGAGCTATCATGGTTGCGATTCCCGTACCTTTTCGGTGGGATTTTCTTTTGTTTGCGCGTAAAGCGGAATTTGCTTTGTTGTTGTTCTAGGTTTGTTCCGGAAATTTCTAGCGAAGTCACACGGAGAAAAGCGGTCGATTTTTGTACTGTGTAGTTACGTTGAGAATAGACTAGAACGTTAGAGCAAAATCGCGCTCTGTCTAGTGACCTCGTGTGTGTAACATCAAAGCGTCGGCAACCTTTTGAAATTCGGTATCAAAGTGTGAGGCCGCTCTTTTAGTCACAAGTTGTTTACTGTGCGCGTGAAGCGATCAGCCGTTTTCTTGTGTGTAGTGAAATATCGTGAGGGCTCTCGAATTTTCCGTCTAAGTTGTGAACTGCCTACCATACTTTTGTGAGATGTCATTTTACCAAGGATTTGGGGCTGAAATGAGCAGTCAAATTTTTGTAGCTGTCACGTAACGGATGTGACATGTTGTTTTATTTTTTTCGCCAAGTCGAATAAATGTAGGTCGCCGAATTCTGTACATAGCCTTAGTTTAGGGAAGTTAATAAATGTAGTGTGAGCGTAATCGTAAAGCCCGTGCAGCAAGCTTAACAGTGAGCGAGTACAGCGGTTGCACGCTTTAGCCAAGTAGCTTTAAACCGAACAGTGTTCAGAAGCAAAGTTAACCTGCGAGGTAGCAGTAGGATATTAGTCAGTCAGCGAGTTAGCTAGCGCAGCGAGAGTCTGGGTCAGGGTGCGGCCTCGTTTTGGAGCCCTTGACAAGCTGTGTGAGGGTTCTTTTACCCTCCCTGCAAGACCACGGCCAGTGTTCCTGGGTGTGGGTGTCCAAGAGACTAGCGACCAAAGCGGCTACTCAGCAGAAGACCCCTCCGGTTCGTCTTCGTCTTGTTTTGTCCCGTCCTGCCGGAGGACTCACCAGTTCCAGTGCACTGGCTTCGATCATTGGCTTCGATCATTGGCTTCGATCATTGGCTTCGATCACTGGCTTCGATCATTGGCTTCGAAGATTTCGTTCTTCGATCTCATCACCCACGACCAACGGTGACGCATCATCGGGAGTCGGAACGCCTTCGCTAGCCGGTCCTGTTGGACAAGCACGTTGGGCTACAGCAGGCTGATTCTACGTTCTGAGCGTCGGTCACAAGCGCGGCTACGGTGCTCTGTGGTGCAGGGGTAGTACTCGTACGTTATGAGCCACCCTGTCTAGTGTGGGACAGAGGACACTGTACAGAGACAAAGTTACCCGCCTTGTATAGCCGTTGGCCATATTAGTCATTATCACCTGTTAGTCATATTCATCTGTTAGTCATATTCACCTGTTAGTCATATTCACCTGTTAGTCATTTTTACTTGTTAGTCATTTTTTTATATGTTAATCTTTTTTTTAAGTGTTAATACATTATGAGTGCATGTGTGGGTATGTGTGAGTGTGTGGGGCGTTAGTGGGTCGGGGTGGGAGTTAGAGTAAGGGTAGGTAATAAAGGATTTGTTTGTTGTTTATCACTGGCGTTGCGTTATTTATTTAGAGTGGGTGGGTTTTCTCGAGTGTCTGCACTCATATTGTCCACGGCGCCCTGACTCCGTCAGGCGTGTCGTGACAGTAGCCTATTGTGGTTTTCTAGAGGGTTCATTTTTTTTTATCGATATTTGTGAGTTTTAGTCGCGTAGATTATTTTGATTGGTTGCGTTGTATGATTTTCCTGGATTATTCTAGAAATTAGTACACTATAAAAGATTGGTGCTGGGAAGCGCGGACGTACATTGTCTTGCTTTTTCAGTTGTAGAGACACGCAGTTTATCGTAGGTACGTGGCCCGTATAGGGTGTACATTGTGAGAGACGCTGTATGAGAAACTGTGTCGCAGTGTGGACATTGCAGAAGAGACTTTGTATCAGTATTTGTGCATTTGGAATTGCTTTGTGTGGAGATCGCATCGCTGAATTAAAATATTGTTGGAACTGTTACTCCAGTATTGTCTACATCCTTAAGCCACGTGTGACGGGTTGCAGCTGAACGAGCTTTAAAAAGAACCTTACGTGTGTGCGTCTGGTGTGGTTATTATACTACGACTACGATTCTACCACGTAACACCGTAAATGAGACATTTTCGATTACTTCATTATATGCTGACTATGAAATGGTCACTTTTTGTTAGATATCCTTTGAGGTGTACGCCACAGTTCTCAGTGGAGACAGATTGACCATGACAGTTCAAGGGTGGTGCCAGAATAGCTTGGCGCCCATAGGCGCCAAGCTATTCTGGCATCACCCTTGAACTATCACGGTCGATCCATATCTAGTGTCAGAATTAAATGAGTTAATGCCTTTGTGAAGAGGCTGTTGTTCTTTCACTAGTAACTCACGCCGGCGCCGCAGTACGCGATTAATACAAAGTCGAAACAACTGAAATCCTATTTGCTCAAAGCGTTATGTTTGTAGGCCTATTCTGAGTTACGTAACAGTATTACGAGTAGTGGCTTAATTATTTGCGTGCGCCCATTAAATCACCGTACGCGTCAGTATTCCGGCATAATATCATGATCTTTCATGTGGAAACTTATCAGTATACCCCCACCACCACCACCACCACCACACCACCCTCCACCAAACTTTCATGAGGTGTCGATCGGAAATAAGATTTTACACCAGGGAAGGTCACGGAACTATGCATTCAAATCTACTCATTTGTATCTGTCGGCGCCGAGATATTTAAGCAGATCTGTCGCAACTGACAACGGTAAACATATGTTCAAGTGTGTTGGTCTGTGATTCTGGACCTTATGGCTTTCAGCCGTAAGGTCCAGAAACACACACCAACACATATAGTATCAGGATTATTTTTATGAAAAGAAGTACATAACGAAGAAAGAAACACGCTTAGAAAAGACAGTTACGACACAATTTATTAATATTTCGGGTAAATACCCTTTTTTCAAAATAGACAAACAGAGAGATCAGTCGCTACTTATCTTTATTTATCGCAGAAGGAATGTGAATTATTTTTATGACCACCACAGGCGCGTGGTAGTACATTTGTGTGTGCGTGCGATTAATAATGATTATTATTATTCTTATATAGCGCTTAACCTCAAAACTAGAGCTCTAGGCGCTTCACAGGAAATTAATTATACAAGTTATTAATTAAGAAAACAAAGTAATACCCCGTACCCCCTAAATCACATATTACATAAGATACTGATTTACACCTAGTCACGCACTCTTCTTCAAATCACGTGATTCAAGAGAGGTGTTGCCATCACACGCACACCCATGCACACACACACACATACACACACACACACACACACACACACACACACACACACACACACACACACACACACGGCCTACACTTGTGATGCTGACCAAAATCCAGCGTTATTCAGTCAGAAAGAACTGAATTCTCTCAGTTTGAGTAATACCCCACATTCCGTCAAAAAGAACTTGAAATGACATCACCGGAGAGGGTGGGAAAGCGGGGAGGGGATGGGGAGGTTGGACTGGGAGTGGTGAAGAGTCTACTTTGATGTGGTCTCAGTTTGTACGTGCTCTGCTATGGTCTGTATGTGTGTGCGTGCGTGCGTGCGACTGAACCCGGCGAATCCAAAGTTTGTCACTTTGGAAAAATCCTTAGTTTGAGCAATAGCCAAAAGAAGAAAATCTTATCATCAGTGCGTTTGTGTACGCGTATATGTACGTACATTTGTGTGTGTGTGTGTGTGTGTGTGTGTGTGTGTGTGTGTGTGTGTGTGTGTGTGTGTGTGTGTGTGTGTGTGTGACGGTGTGTGTGTGTGTGACGGTGTGTGTGTCTGTGCGCGTATGTGTGACTCAAGGTGGTTGTTTTTTTTTTTTTTTATCGTTGACCTATATCCGGCCGGGGTGTAATATTGAGGTGCTGTCAGCAGCGTCCGGCAATTTTGTAGCACCCCCCCCCCCACCCCCCCCCCCCCCCTTGCATTCCTAGTACGACGAGTCAGTCTAGGACTTTCAGCACCACTACCATGCGGAAAAGTCAACGGCGGCTGACGTCGGCCCGATGGCCTTTTGCGCACTGGGAGGTTACCTGCATCCTCAGTCGACTGAGATGATTATGTCACCGTACACCCATTCTCCAACATGCATCAGGCCACTCAGTAAATCTCATCCAAGTCCCTGCCTCTTCGGTCGAAAAAAAGACAGTAATTACGTCAAAATCCGTCGACTTGCTCTATTTGCAGAAATATCTGAAATGGCGTCACTGAATAAGTGTCTCCCAGCAAGAGGCATAGATTCTCATAAGAATCTTTGTCTCTTTCAGATAAAAGGAGCTCAGCGATGATAAACCAGGCTGAGTCGAAATCGCTGGGCTATCGGCCAGACCGAACACTGACGCAGAGTCAGTGTTTACGTTCGCGAAACGTGCTTATAAACACTTTTACGGAGATTCCAAATGTACGTATACTAGTGCACTAGATAGCCTACCTACGACCATTGCCACCTATAAAAGGCCACGCGTAACGTTACGGTTCATGTTATTCCCGGCGGTATATCTTCCTCCCTCCGAAGAGAATGAGAATATGAGAGCCCCAGCCTACCCCTCCCCCAAACAATATATTTATTCTAATTAACACGGTAATTAAGCAAGCCCACATCAACAAAGACACCCAATACCTTTATTACCTAGCCATTTTAGTTCCACTCCAGAAATCATTCAAGCTATGTTTGGGGGAGGGGTAGGCTGGGGCTCTCATATTCTCATTCTCAGAATAATTAATTCTAGAATGAGAATATAAGATTTGAAAACCAATCAAATCGATAAATGCCACATCGATCAACTAATTATTGTAATCAACTAGCCATTTAGACAAACCCATCGCCACCCAATTACCACCAATACCTTTATTACCTAGCCATTTTAGTTCCACTCCAGAAATCATTCAAGCAACGATTTTTTTATCAACTGCCAACCCGCGAGTATTAAGCAGATCCCCCACCTAACCTAAATTATTAATGCTGTCATTGACTACTATCAGCCGTTTTCGGGAAATGACTACTTGCCTCATTGTGGGAATTCCCGTTAGGCATAATTTCCACAACACCCAACCCAAAAGTAAGTGACGTCATTGTTGCCAATAACAACGCTACGTGTCAACTCGTGACCCTAGTCTCGTGATCAAGTATTGCGTCGTTGAAACGTTCGTAGGGCGTGAAGAAGTGCGGTTGTGTTCTCAGAGTGACGGACTAACTTATCCGGTGATAGCACTAAATCTTGTAAAATATCCTACGTGGTGAGCGGTAAGTGACTGTTATTTGAACGCTGACTAACGTAAGTTACAAATGACTGGTAGTTTGACGGTAATTTGTCTGTTAAACTTGTAATATTTAGAAACAAGAAGTGCGCTAGTGTTAACCAGATCGGTTTAGTTTAATTTGCTTACGCTGACTAACATTCACTCATTATAAAAATGAATTGGACTCAGGAAGAGGTGTTGATCTTACAATCACATGGTGAATACCATGAAAAAATGGCTACTTACATTAATTCCGTTTTGACCAAAGCTCCAGAATTTTGGTTTATGGACCAAGTGTGAGGTGTTTTTGCCGCGGCTCATGTAAGTGAAACTGACTTTACATAGGTGATAATAACGAGTCTGACATGTTAAGGTCTGTGGTAAGCCCGTCTACACGGAACAGGTTAAATCTGTTGAGTAACGGTTGGTTTGTAAACAACTAAGAAATGAGACAGAGTTAAATGACTCTTAATACAAAGTATTTAATATTCTGTTTACTCCCCTTGCCATTAACGCCGTCAGCGCGGACTGCAGACAGTGTCATTCAGTTGAGGACATAGACAGAACACAGAGTTAAATGACTCTTATCATAAAGTCTTCAGTCTTCTAATGACACCGTTGCCGCTAACGCCGTCAGCGCGGACTGCAGACAGTGTCATTCAGTTGAGTACAGTGAGGACAGAGACAGAACACAGAGTTAAATGACTCTTAATACAAAGTCTTCAAAATTCTAATGACACCCTTGCCGCTAACGCTGTCAGCGCGGTTTTAAAATAGATTTTACGTAGCAAACATCGCTGGGCTCAGCGGCCTGTAGCTCTGTAGCAAGCAAAAACATAGACAGAACACAGAGTTAAATGACTCTTAACATAAAGTCTTCAAAATTCTAATGACACCCTTGCCGCTAACGCTGTCAGCGCGGTTTTAAAATAGATCTTACGTAGCAAACATCGCTGGCGCGCGGCGTGCAGACAGTTTCATTTGAGTACAGCGTGCAGACAAATACGTCACTAGCTGCAATGTGGAAGTTGATTTAGCGACCTGTAGCTCTGTAGCAAGCAAAAACATAGACAGAACACAGAGTTAAATGACTCTTAATACAAAGTATTTAATCTTCTAATGACACCCTTGCCGCTAACGCCGTCAGCGCGGTTTTTAACACTGACATAGGGACTTAGTAACGTGACTAAGTACGCCGCGTCTATATCGTGTCATACAACTGAAATGCGGTGAAGTTTTCTGCGGACTGGAGTCTACATGCTGAATAAAGATTTTGTGTCTGTCTGTCTGTGTGTGTGAGTGCTTGTGTGTGTTTGTAGGTATGTGTGAGTGTGTATGCGTGTGTTTGTCAGTGTATGAGTGTGTTTGTCTGTCAGTGTGTGAGTGCATGTATGTATGCGTGCGAGTGTTTGTGTGTGAGTGTTTGTCATTGTGTGAGTGCATGTATGTATGCGTGTGCATGCGTGTATGTATGTGTGCGAGTGTTTGTGTGTGTGTGCGTCTGTGCGTGTATTTATGCATGAGTATATATAGTTAGTGTTAGAGATATGATAATTTCAAGAACATTTATACCATTGACTCTACGTCAATACCCCAAAACACAGTTATTTAATAATAACCACACACACACAAAACATTCTTATATACACTTGATACAAATTTAAGTTACCTACAGACACTTGTTAACAAATTTCCAAAGTCACCTACAACCGCTAACTAACTTTACAGGTAACTTTGAAGTTAGTTGGTGCAAGTTCTGATAAGTGACTTAAAACAAGTTCTTACAAGAACCTAATCATAAGATCTTGTAAGTTATTGAACCAAGTCACAACTTACTTGGACAGAATTTCCAAGTTACAAGGACAACAAGAAAACTTTTTTTTCTCAGTAGTACTCTGGTGGTGGGGCTGATGGCGTCAAATGAGCAGGCATAAAAGGCATGACATCTCTTTGTGAAGAGTATTTCAGAATTAATGAATGATTACCAAAACTGATCTTTACTTGCCTAACAGTCCGTAAACTTTTTTCATAGTTTCTTCTACGCCTATTTTCTTTCCTTCCTCTAAAAAAGATTTCTTTAGCTCTTCAACATTCGCGGGTTGACTACGCATCTTATTCTGTATTTCAGACTTCTGTTGCTTGTAATTTGCTAAATCATCCTGGACTCGCTTAAATTCGTTATCGTCAATTTCATTATTTTCCAAAGCCTTACTAATAATAAGTTTCATACTCGTCAGCTTAGCTGCTGCGAGCGTACTTAATGCTTCATGCTTCTGCAACTTCATATAAAATCTTTTGTTAATAGCTTCCATACCAAAGCATGCTAGACTTGTGACAAGACCAATACCTTCAACAGCAATTCCTATAACACTTCCCACCCCCGTTGCAAAAAGAGTTATACCTCCTACAGATAATCCGGCTGAAACCACCCCCATGGCCATTGATGTGTTGTGTACAGAATTGAAAACCGTATTGTAACGGCGTTTACACCTCGAGTATTTTGCTTGTTCTTCTTCCAAATACTTCAACGCTTCTGTAATATTCATTAAACGAAATGAATCTGCCTTTAATGTTTTATCACGCTCAATAGGCTCAGGTGGTATTTGTGGATACAAGTTCACCATTTTTTATTTACAAATATTTTTTTAATCAGCAATTACATTTTGCAACTCTTCAAAATTATACAATTTGCTGGCATAATAAAATGCAACAAGATCAATGTGTTCAAGGTTTATGTAAGTTAGACGAACAAAAGTTGTTTTGTCAACCACCACCTTGACAGCTGGAATACTGCTCGAAACATTAATAACATCATTATTTTTTGTAATAGCAATAAAGACCTTTGATGATTCTGATACTGTTTCATCCCATGTAAGTTTAATTCCTTGTGCAATTTGAGCCTCTTTAGCAGTAGCAACAGATTTCATGATAATTTCAAATACTATTGTCGCTTCTCTAGCCACGACTAAGCTTGCTGGCATAAACACAACAGAAGTATCTGATCTACCCTTTCTAGTTGTAAGAAGATATCTTCGTTTCTCATAATTTTCAACTTTCAGTTTTTCTCTGCTATTGTTGTCTAGGGCAAAACTTGGAACAAGGCTTACAATAAGCGGCCCAGAATTAACAACCTTCCTAAACACTAAGGCGCCTTCATCATCAGTGTATACATAAGGACTAATAAATTCAATCTTTATGTCCCAGTCAATTGTGGGTGGTGGTGCCGGTACAGGTGAAACAACCCATTTAGTACCCACATGTATTAAGTTGTAGGGCACATTATTTACAAGATTAGGCGCAACAGGCACAGTAACATCACGTAGCTGACCAAGTTTAGGAATCTGTCTTTCACCATCTTTCATGTCAACAATTACTTTTCTCTTGTACATGCCATAGGAATCAAGTTCAAAACCATATATTTCTCCAATTTCCCCTTCCTTCTCAAAATCCTGTACGTCTGCCAAATCTTTCAACTCTGTTACTGGACACGCAACTGGTATGATTCTAGGCTTTGGACCAAGACCACTCATTTTTATAAACAAAAATAAAATTATTTAATTTCCAAAACAACATAAAAATCATGCATTACAACTGGTTTACCATTCTGATTAGTTACAGATAAGCACAATGATTCAAAGAAACTAGAACCTAATTTTTTAAACTGAGAATTAGGAAATCTAGCAACCACATTTTCACAATATGGGGCAGTTCCAGTCGGCAAGCATCTTAACAAAGTTGAAGGCTTTCCATTGTGTACATTTTCAGTAGTGTTCAGTTCTTTCAAATGAACATTTAGCACTGTGTGTACTGACAAATGAACAGGATATCTGCCAGTTATTCTTGGTTTTTTTGGTGATAGTAGACTACCAACTGATTGTGACCAATCTTCATCTGGATGTGTTATTGTTTTAAAAAATCCAAGTAATAATAAAAGACTAATTGATAAAGAAAACTGACCACTTTTCGGAAAATCAACTGAAACAAGTAAATTAGCTGGGTTTAAAGTTGCTTTAATTTTAAATTCATTTTGAAGCCATTCAGCTAAAGTACAAAAGTCATAATACCCAGCTCGTAAAGTATCACCCTTCTCAATACCATCAAGAGTTCCACTTACAGAATAATTTTCATCATCCGTTACATTAAACCACTTTACTGTGTAGAACATTTCATGGATAGCTACAGCCTTGCTACCATCACGATTATCAATCCCATTAGTTAACCACATTGGTTTGCTTGTGTCAATATTTGTTAAGGTTATAAACATTTTTATTATCACATAAAAAAAAAGGATGGAATTTAAATCACCAACCATTACCACTACAAACGCATTTCAATTTAACGTGGATGCCAAGTATAATGTTGCACCTACTTATGAACAGAAAATAATTCAGTTAAATCAGCTTGATATTGCTGTGTCTGAACAAGATCTATTCCAAGTCAAAGTACCCAATCCGTTTGATCATTACCTAAACCCTCCAATAACAGACGATGCTACAGCAAGAAAGTGGTCTTCAAGTCCACTACAGATGTTTCAAAACCAACTTAACTTTGCCATACTGTGTTGTACTACAGGCTGTGGTGTTTCATTTACAGACCATTTGAATCACTCAAACAAACTGATTAGGTCTGTGTATCGTTTCCATGTTTATTACCAGCTTAGACGTATACTGTCAGAACTGCATACACCACTACCAACTGAATCCAGTTTCAACAGGTTTAACAACCCCATGGATATGAAAGCATTTGAACGCATCTGTAATGAATTTAACATAAGCACTAAGTATGACTTCACACAAAAACTTGATGATCACCACGGGATTGGTACATTATATTATGCTTTGAGTCACAGACAATACCCTCAAGATTACTGGCCTCCCTACACTTCATTCTCATCAAAATCACAAGTCTGGTTAGGCTCAATAGAACAGAAACAATCTAACGCATGGTCAACATTTGTCTTGGACAGGAGTGACGGATTTACTCAAGCAGGAGTCGAGCGCGTAAATGAGTCTATCAGAACATATGTCTGGTGTATATTAGGTGCACAATCATTAACAAAATCTAATATTCTGAATGGAAGTGGAATTTTCGATTCGCAAAAACAGTTTCTCGCTAATCTTGAAGATTCAGTAAATTCATCAGTTGATCTCCCATCAAGCATACAACGTTACCAAGATGTACTCAGATATGCCAGATCAAAAGTTGACTTTGTAGTTGGTATTGGGTTATACATGTTGCCATCAGACCTTCAACTCCAAATGGGTACAATAACAAATTATAATAATGAAATAGTTGTTGCAGGTGTTGGTCAGAAATTAGGACTCAATCAATCTGTAAACTTGGGGGTCACAACCACACATGTACAGACATTAAAACCATTAATGACACCAGCACCAGTAACGTCATCACCCGTACAGACAGTAACAACCCCGGTCCCAACACCAACACCAACACCAATCCTTGACACCCATGAGTCAGAGAGAACAGCATTGGTAATAGGTCTCACTGGATTAGGGGTATTACTTCTTTACCTGTTTCATTAAATAACCCACTATCAATCCTCCTACTGTCACCAAAAAGACCCACACATGTTCTGCCATAAACCCTACTGCCTTTGCCGCTGTACTAATCAGCCAACTGACAACAGTGCCTATAATGCCAGGCAAAGCGTCCATTGCTTTCACAGCCAATTTCTTAAGCAAGTCTGATATGTGAGACAGTTGTTTCTTTACCCACGACTGTAAATCTTTTGGATCTGTGGGGACTGGGGTTGGTGGTGCTGGAGGTGGAGAACCACCACCCGTTACAGCCAACACAACTGTACTGATAATAAACCCCAGAGCTGTAATTAAACTGGCAATTGTGATGCCCTGTTCTCTGAAAAGTGTTTTTAGTCTCTCAGCCAGAGTAGTGTCTTCGTGAAGTATTTTCTGAATAGTTTCTCTAATCCTGTTGACCTGTGATTTTAGTTTTTGTCTTCCAATTTCAACTACTTCTAGCCGCGCTGATCTTTCTGTATACAAATCATTTAATCTTTTTTGTATTCTTTCTTTCATTTCTATGTCAAGATTTCCATTGTCTGCTGTAGCCAGTTTCTCTTTTTCTCGTTCTATGTGATTATCAAGCTCACCCAGTTTGGCAATATTATTAACCATCTCACCTCTTATCATCTGCAGTGTTTTATCCAACCCAGCTAACTCCCGCTTTGTCAAAGGAGAGTCACCAATTGTTTTTAATTCGTCATTTATTTGTTCTTCTGTAAATGAGGTTTCTTGTATTACTGTGTTTGCTATTTCTGGTAGGCTTGTTACTGGTGCCAAATCAATTTGTTGCCCTGTTGGCAACTTTGTTTGCGTGTCGTGAAGCACACTAACAAGTCTTGGGGGAACAGGAGACCCTCCAATACCAAGGTATCTTGCCAACCCAGAGTTACCACCGACTTCACCTTTAATTGTACTTAAAGCCCTAAACTTAGAAGGATTATTTTTATGTGTTAGATATATTTTCCCTCTGTCTGTATTTACAAATAAGTGCCCTTTATCATATTCAAATTGATTAGGATCTATTACATCTGGGTGAACACCAACACTGTCATAAAATGAGTTTACTTTGTCTTTTAATAGTTCGTGATACATACTAGAACTAGTTACCATTCCAGTCATATCTGTTGCACCAGTATCATAGTCATTCATGTCATCCATTTCAAAATCTTCATGATTAAATCCTCCTGCTGCCATTGTTTTATTAATTTATTATTTTTTATTGTGCCTAATAAAAATGACACAGTCTTACGGATCAAAGTTAGACCCATACAGAAAACTACGTGAGCCCCTGGGTGTTAAGGCCATTCGACAATCCATAGTCATCACGAACAATCCAAGTACCATAGACCAGAACCAAACACTTACAGTCAAGTTTCCAAACCTAGGTCCCAGTGACGTTATTGTTCCTGGCACTGCACGCCTAGCATTTAATATTGAACTATCATCAGACGCAGACGTGAACAGAACACTAGTTAACAATCTTGGCAGAGCAATTGTTAGAACTATTAAAGTAAAACTTGAAGGACAGGAAGTGTTTAGTCTTGATGACTCAGATGTGTTCTACTGTTACAAAGACCTTTGGCTAACAAGAGAAGAACGAGAAGACCGTATTTACCAAGGCATACAGCCAGATAATGTTGGTAAACTTCGAATCGACGCCGGAGATAAAGTAACTAATACAGCCATGGATGTTATAATGGCCGAAACATATGGATCCAGATTCTACATTCCACTTGAGTTTGAAATCCTAACAGCTCATTTGCCTTATTATCAAGGGGCACTGAATGACCGTCTGAGCTTTGAACTAACTTTCAATGACTACTCCAAAGTTATAAAATCATCTGCCACAGATGCAACATACAAGATCTCTAACATTTCCTTGGAATACGAAATTGTCACACATACTGAACTAGCCAGACTCATTCAAAATCAGTACCAGTCAAGACTTCCAATTTATTATGACAGGGTGATTAGACACAGTTTAATGCAAAAAGACAAGAGCGACCCAATGTGGAACATAAACTTGAACACACCTGCCAGGTCATTGAAAGGTATTCTTATGTTGTTTGTTGAACCTGTGAGTCCATACAAACGGGATTCAGAAAAATTCTACAATCCTAAGATTACACATTTGTCCTGCACAATCGAAGGCCGTCCTAATCAAGTGTACGCGTCTGGAATGCTGCCTTATCAACACTACGATGAGATCACAAAGTATTTTGCGGGTGGAAGGATTAGAGATAAACCAGCAAACATTGCGTGCAAAGATCTACATCTGTATGACGTTAGGATTGGTCAATACCTGACAAACAAGTATGCACTGTGGTTAGACCTGCGTAGTACAGATGATGACTATCTTCATGGGTCAGGACGAACTGTTGAGAATGGTAGTGATGGAATAACAATTCAGATACAAAAGAAGGTTGAAACTGCTGCAGCCATAAACATATATTTGTATCTAATTTATGACGCACAACTCAATATTGCAGAAAGCAGACTGAGTGGACACATATATTAAAATTATATTGTGTATTAAAATGAACTTAATGACACTCGATCCACACTGTGGATTGTTTTGTGGTGCCACAGGGTGTGGTAAAACTGAATTTGTACTTAACCTCTTACAAACAAGATACATACACCACTTTGAAAACATTGTAATATTTTGTCCAACAATAAAACACAACAAAGCTTATCACAACCGTTTATTCATTTGGACTGACAGTAATATCTATTTAGTCGACCCTGAGAAAAAACTGAATGACTACCTACAATATTTTTACAAACAATTTGAAGGACAGCCAACGTTGTTTATTGTTGATGACTGTTCTGCAGAGAAAGACATTGTCAAGAAGAGAAACACTTTAGCAGAACTTGCCTTCAGTGGCAGACATGCAAACATAAGTGTATGGATTCTCACTCAGAAATATAATGCTGTACTGAAAGATTTTCGAGAACAGTTAAAGTTTATATGTTTGTTTTACTGTAAGGATCGTGACAGCTTTGAAGACTGTCTCAGAGAAAACGATGTCATCCCAAATAAGCATGAACGGGATGATGTAAAAAATAAACTGAAATCAACTAAGCATCTAAAGCTCATTTTAAAGACAGATCAGCCCACAGGGTATGGGTTAGTAAATTAATTTATCTTTTTGGTTTGTCTATAAAAAATGATGGACGGACAAGAGGATCAAAATTGGCCTATTGGTAAATTCATGAATATTACATCGAGTTTCAGGGATTTTATGCTTATTAGTGACTTAAAAACACAAGTTAGACGCCCTTTTTCAGAACTCCCATCACCGATGAAGATGTACATGACATATAGTTTTTATCTTGGATATTCTAATACTTTTCCATGTTATAATAATAGGACAAATGATTTTTTAGTTTATGATGCTAAATCTGACTGGTTTAAGATTATGTGTTTACAAATACACCATCAAATAAAAAAAGAAAATAAAAATGTTAAATTTATTACTGTTAATAAAACAATATTACACATGCAAAAGATTGAACATGATACAACAGAAGACATGCCAGGAAAGTGGCTTATTTGTTGGTAATTAATTTTGTCTATTATATAGGTTTTTGTCAATAAAGTGCCATTTTACACTATATAATTTTCTATTTATTTTTTTGTCGGACAAATAAAAAAGATGGACAACCATCAAAGATTAAGAAACGTGTTTCACACAACTGACTTACCTATATATAATATTTACAATGTCTATGAATCAATAGAAAGATCTTTTTTAGTCATACAAAATAACCTTCTTTCTGATAGTGTAAAGATTCAGATTGTTGCAAAAATAGAATTTGCCAGAGATGTTGGTGAAGTTATTGTAACGTATATCTCGACAAGGCAGCACACAGTTAATTCGAGAAGAGAACTAGAAAAAGTGTTTAGAGAAAGATTGTTGCCTGACTTCCATGAAGCAATTGACAGAGCAGAAATGCAAGGGTCTGGCTGGCATGAAGGCCTTGTACATGAACTACAACTGAAGCAGTCAAGATATCATCCTATACTAGGTAAATCATGGATACCACTACCAATAGAGGTTGCAAACAAAAAGGCTGTAGTCAATATTCAAAACAATGACAACTATTGTTTCATGTGGTGTGTGCTTGCTAAACTTCATTTTGTAAAAGCAAAACCTGATCGTGTATCTAACTATATCAAATTTGTAAATGAACTCAACTTCAGTGGCATTGAGTTCCCTGTTAAAATAGAGGACATAGACTTGTTTGAAAAACTAAATCCTGGTATATCTGTAAATGTGTATGTGTGGGATAATGAGTCTGAAAATAAGTTACAGCCAATTAGAGTGTCCCCAATTGCCCCAACCTATGGTCAGTCAGAAGATAAACATGTTGACATGTTGCTAATTGGTGATAACAATAACTTCCACTACACAATTATCAGAAATATGTCACGTCTAATTCATGATCATACAACAAAACACAATGGCAAACAGGAAGTTTGTAAAAAATGTTTACAAAGATTTTCCTCCATAAAATTAGCAGACAAACATGTTTTACACTGCAGATCAGCTGATGACATACAAACTGTACTTAAGTATCCAGATCCTGGCAGTCAAGTGTATTTTAAGAACTATGGGAATCAGCAAAAGCTGCCGTTTGTAGTATATGCTGATTTTGAATCACTCGTTGTTCCTTATGAGGGTCCTGTTCCAGAGTCATTACCAAAGACTATAAAATTGAGTGACCAAGTGGTGTGTTCTTTTGGATACATTATTGTTAGGTCAGACGGTCTTCATTCAGAACCTGTTATCTACAGGGGTGAAAATGCAGCAGCTGAGTTTTTAACAGAAATGAGACATCTGTATATTCAGGTAGTAAGGTATTTTGAAAACTGTCAGATGCCTTTGGTGATGACAGAAGAAGACAAACAGAATTTTGATGCAGCAGTGATGTGTTGGATTTGTGAAGACGTCCTTGATGGTGATAAAGTTTGCGATCATGATCACATAACTGGTCGTTACAGAGGTGCCGCTCATAACAAATGTAACTTGTTATTAAAAATAAATCCTAAGACATATAAGTTACCAATCTTTTTTCACAATCTGAAGGGATATGATTCACACATTATCATGCAGGCTGTAGACGAGTCTTACAAAAAAATTAGTTGTATTGCCCAGACAACTGAAAAATACTTGACTTTTAGGTTAGATAAATTAGCATTTTATGACTCCATGCAACATTTGTCTTTAGGGTTGGCTAGTCTGGCAGAAGGACTGAGTGAGTATCCAATAACAAGTAAATATTTTGAGCCGGACTTGATTAAAAAAGGTGTTTATCCATATGAGTACATTGATCACTGGGTTGTGTTTGAAGAAACAAGACTACCACCAAAAGAGAAATTTTATTCTACACTAATTGGTAAAGGTATTTCTGACTCTGAATACCAACACGCACTTAATGCATGGGAAAAACTAGGGTGTAAAACTATTGGTGACTATCATGACCAATACTTAAAGGCTGATGTCTGTTTGCTAGCAGACGTATTTGAAAGTTACCGTGAAAAGGGTTTGTTACACTACAAGCTTGACCCTGCTTGTTACATAACTAGTCCTGGCATGACATGGGATGCATTTTTGAAATCCAGTAAGATATTTATAGACCTGTTGTCTGATCGTACGATGGGTGAAATGGTGGAACGTGGATTGAGGGGAGGTATTAGTCTAGCAGCAAACAATTATGGCAAGGCCAACAACAAATATCTTGACGACTTTGACCCGTCAAAGCCAATGTCATTTATTACATACTTGGATGCTAATAATTTGTATGGATTTGCAATGTGTGAATTGTTGCCATTAAAAAACTTTTGTTTGTATAATTTGTCACAGTATGGCATAAAAAAATTAACAAAATATATTATGGATCGAGGTCAAAATGATGAAAATGGTTGGATCTTTGAAGTAGACTTGGAGTATCCACACCATTTACATGATTACCATAATGATTATCCATTAGCAGTTGAGAAACTGAGTTTAACGGGGAAAAAAGAAGACACTAAACTTGTACCCAATCTGAATGACAAATTTAATTACGTGTGTCACTATCGATTGTTACAGTTTTACATCAGACATGGTTTAGTACTAAAGAAAGTTCATAGAGGAATTCAATTTGATCAAAGTGCTTTTATGAAAGATTACATAATGAAAAACACAACATTGCGTGCAAGAGAAGGTAACACTGCATTTGACAAAGACTTCTTTAAGCTTATGAACAATGCCTGTTTTGGTAAGACTATGGAAAATCCTCATCACAGAAAAGATGTGAGACTGGTCACAACTGAATCAGGTGCAATTAAACTTACAGGTAAGCCACAGTACACTGGGTACAAAGAGTTTCATCCATCATTGTATGCAGTGTCACTCAAAAAAAAGATTGTTAAACTGGACAAGCCAGTATTCATTGGTATGGCAATTCTTGAGTTATCAAAACTGTTAATGCTTGAATTTTATTATGATTACTTTAAACCAAAATATCCTGACTGCCGTCTGCTATACACTGACACTGACTCTATGATCATAGACGTATGTACTGAAGACTTTTATGAAGACATGAAAACAGAACTACACATGTATGACACGTCTGATTATCCTAAAGATCACCCATTGTTTAGCACACAAAACAAGAAAGTGCCTGGTAAGTTTAAAGATGAACTGAATGGTGTGCCAATAGTTGAGTATGTTGGACTGAGATCAAAAATGTATTCTATACTGCATCAGAAAGGTAGTCAGTCGAAAGCCAAAGGTATAAAGAAAAACAGCAATAAAAAATAAAGACATTCGACATGAACATTACAAGCAAGTGTTAGATGGTGCATTAATGCCTGATTATCCAAACAAGACACTAAGATCAAACAAACATAATATTGAAATGATTCAAACATATAAAAAGTCTCTAGCAGTTGGAGACACAAAAAGAGTGTTTCACACTAAGGAAAAAGCTTATGCACCAGGTCATTACAGGCTCAAGTTATCTGAAGAAATAGCTGATAATCTGCTTGATAAACTAATTGATGAATTGAAATTGTTAAAAGTGGGTAACAGTATCTGTGGGAATAATCTGTAATTCTTCTCTGACAAATGCCCTCTTTGGTGCAGGCTCATACAGATAATATATTGTTGCATTAGCTGAAGGAACTATTTTTTTTATATTATGAACAGATGTAGACCAAATTGGATCAGTTGCCCTACGTCTAACGTCATTCTCAGCTTCACCTGGTTGATACAAATATCTCACCTGTTTTGTAAACAAGCTAGTGTCTGGAGGTGTTGTTGTTGTTTTTATTTCTGACGGTATTGTTTTCAATTTAATAGCATCAACAGGTTTAGGGTGACCCTCATTATTCATTGCTTTTATCACAGACGGTAATCTTTTAACCCACTCAGTGTTACGTGTGTCATGCATGAGTTCCTTAGAATACTGATAGCTAAAAAGTCTCTCCGATAATTGTTTGTTAAAGTTTTCTACAATAGCCTGTGATCTATGCAAGCCTGGTATGCCTCGCCGCACTAGCACTCCATGCTTTGCAAATAACTGATTAACAGCGCCTTTAAATTCACTCCCATCATCAACCTGCACAAGCCTAGGGTATTTTAAAGGACCTCGACTATATATTTTTGATAATGCAGTGGCCACTGTTACAGCTTTTTTGTCAGTTATGGGTTCTGCATCCTTATACCTTGAAGCTATGTCAACAACAGTTAATGCATACTTGTATCGTTTCTTTCTTATTGTGTCATGCGGAAGAAACAGGAGGTCCATTTGGTGTGTGTCATTAGGGATAGTGTTTTCAAAATGAGGCCTTGTTATTTTTCTTGGAGCAGGAAGATATATTTGCCAAATTGCCTGTTTTTTGAGCCACTGTTTTATTTGGTTGACATCTCCACCCACAGCAGCATGTAATTTTTTTATTGCAGTATTCCCTTTCCAGTAGCCAATTGGGGAGTAATATATTTTTGATAGTTTAGCGTCTGCCATTTTTTTCTAGCAATATAAACTCCTGTAAAATATACTAATGTCATTCCTACTAAAACAAATATTATTTCTCCATTTCTTTGTTCTGGGCTTGGTTGGTAGTAGTCACTAAGTTTTGGTTGTGGAATAGACATGTCTTCACCAGTTACAAGATAGTATTCTTTGATAGCGTCATCGACATTTGAAAATGTATGCTGTGCGTGACCCTCAAGTTTTAGTTTTTCATTAATAAAATCAAGTTTCTCAATTCTTTGCTTTTCATAATCTTGTTGAGCTTGAGCTAGTTTTTCAGATGCCTCATTGTGTCGCTTCATTTCTTCTGCTGATTCTTCTTTACTAACTTTTGAAAAGAAATAGTTTGATCCACTAAAAGCTAATGCGTTAATAACTGCACCACCAATCATGACAGCTATAGTTGCCATATTTTTATTTACATAGAAATATTTTCTGGAATAATTCCTTGCTTGACTAGAAAATCTTTTGTTGCAATCGATGCTGTTATAACAACTACTAGTTTAGCACTGTCTTCGAAGTCTAATTTACTAAGGTCTGCTGATTTCATTTTGAGAAGACTTTTTCCCAGCATAGAATAAGCTACTGCTAGTCCACTTATTACAGCAGAGTGATAGACA
>BTPG01000004.1:147187401-147453883 GCA_036245525.1 Semisulcospira habei
TCATTGTATGCAGTGTCACTCAAAAAAAAGATTGTTAAACTGGACAAGCCAGTATTCATTGGTATGGCAATTCTTGAGTTATCAAAACTGTTAATGCTTGAATTTTATTATGATTACTTTAAACCAAAATATCCTGACTGCCGTCTGCTATACACTGACACTGACTCTATGATCATAGACGTATGTACTGAAGACTTTTATGAAGACATGAAAACAGAACTACACATGTATGACACGTCTGATTATCCTAAAGATCACCCATTGTTTAGCACACAAAACAAGAAAGTGCCTGGTAAGTTTAAAGATGAACTGAATGGTGTGCCAATAGTTGAGTACGTTGGACTGAGATCCAAAATGTATTCTATACTGCATCAGAAAGGTAGTCAGTCGAAAGCCAAAGGTATCAAGAAAACAGCAATAAAAAATAAAGACATTCGACATGAACATTACAAGCAAGTGTTAGATGGTGCATTAATGCCTGATTATCCAAACAAGACACTAAGATCAAACAAACATAATATTGAAATGATTCAAACATATAAAAAGTCTCTAGCAGTTGGAGACACAAAAAGAGTGTTTCACACTAAGGAAAAAGCTTATGCACCAGGTCATTACAGGCTCAAGTTATCTGAAGAAATAGCTGATAATCTGCTTGATAAACTAATTGATGAATTGAAATTGTTAAAAGTGGGTAACAGTATCTGTGGGAATAATCTGTAATTCTTCTCTGACAAATGCCCTCTTTGGTGCAGGCTCATACAGATAATATATTGTTGCATTAGCTGAAGGAACTATTTTTTTTATATTATGAACAGATGTAGACCAAATTGGATCAGTTGCCCTACGTCTAACGTCATTCTCAGCTTCACCTGGTTGATACAAATATCTTACCTGTTTTGTAAACAAGCTAGTGTCTGGAGGTGTTGTTGTTGTTTTTATTTCTGACGGTATTGTTTTCAATTTAATAGCATCAACAGGTTTAGGGTGACCCTCATTATTCATTGCTTTTATCACAGACGGTAATCTTTTAACCCACTCAGTGTTACGGGTGTCATGCATGAGTTCCTTAGAATACTGATAGCTGAAAAGTCTCTCTGATAATTGTTTGTTAAAGTTTTCTACAATTGCCTGTGATCTATGCAAGCCCGGTATGCCTCGCCGCACTAGCACTCCATGCTTTGCAAATAACTGATTAACAGCGCCTTTAAATTCACTCCCATCATCAACCTGCACAAGCCTAGGGTATTTTAAAGGACCTCGACTATATATTTTTGATAATGCAGTGGCCACTGTTACAGCTTTTTTGTCAGTTATGGGTTCTGCATCCTTATACCTTGAAGCTATGTCAACAACAGTTAATGCATACTTGTATCGTTTCTTTCTTATTGTGTCATGCGGAAGAAACAGGAGGTCCATTTGGTGTGTGTCATTTGGGGTAGTGTTTTCAAAATGGGGTCTTGTTATTTTTCTTGGAGCAGGAAGATATATTTGCCAAATTGCCTGTTTTTTGAGCCACTGTTTTATTTGGTTGACATCTCCACCCACAGCAGCATGTAATTTTTTTATTGCAGTATTCCCTTTCCAGTAGCCAATTGGGGAGTAATATATTTTTGATAGTTTAGCGTCTGCCATTTTTTCTAGCAATATAAACTCCTGTAAAATATACTAATGTCATTCCTACTAAAACAAATATTATTTCTCCATTTCTTTGTTCTGGGCTTGGTTGGTAGTAGTCACTAAGTTTTGGTTGTGGAATAGACATGTCTTCACCAGTTACAAGATAGTATTCTTTGATAGCGTCATCGACATTTGAAAATGTATGCTGTGCGTGACCCTCAAGTTTTAGTTTTTCATTAATAAAATCAAGTTTCTCAATTCTTTGCTTTTCATAATCTTGTTGAGCTTGAGCTAGTTTTTCAGATGCCTCATTGTGTCGCTTCATTTCTTCTGCTGATTCTTCTTTACTAACTTTTGAAAAGAAATAGTTTGATCCACTAAAAGCTAATGCGTTAATAACTGCACCACCAATCATGACAGCTATAGTTGCCATATTTTTATTTACATAGAAATATTTTCTGGAATAATTCCTTGCTTGACTAGAAAATCTTTTGTTGCAATCGATGCTGTTATAACAACTACTAGTTTAGCACTGTCTTCGAAGTCTAATTTACTAAGGTCTGCTGATTTCATTTTGAGAAGACTTTTTCCCAGCATAGAATAAGCTACTGCTAGTCCACTTATTACAGCAGAGTGATAGACAAGGTTCATTAAGTTCTTTGTGTCGCTCATTTTCTTATACCATAAAAATTAAAATAATAAATTTATTTACTGCATGTAAAATGGGTCCAAAGGTTTTGGAACTGCTGGTAATGTGGAGACTTCTTCTTTTGTTTTTGGAGTGTTTGATTTTTTGGACACTGTTTGAGTGTTTGGTTTGTATTTTTTATATAATTGGTAACCTACGTAACCAAATCCGACAACAAATCCAGCAACTATATATTTTGTAGTTTCAGGTTTAGTTGTTTGTCTCTCAGTTTGTGGGGGGTGTGACGGTAGTGACACTGGTGCTGTTGATGGTGTGTCAGTCTTTTCTGTTAATGCTTGAAGCTGTAATTTCTTTTGTCTGTTATATTCAGCTAATCTTTTTCCAGCCTCTATTCTACCTGGGCTTTTAGTCTTAGTCACTGTTTGAACCTGTGTCAAGACATGGCTCTGTTGTGGAGTCGTCTCGTCCATTTTCTTCTAATTTAAAATTTATTTTAGAAAAATCAATATGACTACTAGTAACAAGTAAGGTTACAGCAGGTGCAAGGTAATTCCCAAACTTGTAAAACATGACACATGCTAATTTGCCAATTGAACTTGAAACAATAGGATTACTTTCAAGGTCGTGTGAAAGGTTTTCACTATCAACAGGTAGGAAGTGACTTACAGCTTTTGTATATAGGCAGACAAGAGATCGACTTAAATCACGAGTCATTAGTGAGGCAATGTGATTTTCATATTTTGAATGAAGCTTGATTAGCTCGTCAGAGCTTAGAGATTCAATATCCTCTATCATGTATTGTCTACCCAGATAAGTCTTTGATTTGCCCGATACAATTACAGACAAAAGACGCTGTTTTTTAAAGTCTAAGTCTTTGTTTTCTACAGCACAAATATCACTTAAAAGAAGTAATTCGTCTTGATTCATTTTATAATATAATATAATAATTTTGCTTAAAGAAGTCAATGACAGCATTAATAATTTAGGTTAGGTGGGGGATCTGGCTTAATAATCGCAGGTTGGTAGCTGATGAAAAAACGTAGCTTGAATGATTTCTGGAGTGGAACTAAAATGGCTAGGTAATAAAGGTATTGGTGGTAATTGGGTGGCGATGGGTTTGTCTAAATGGCTAGTTGATTACAATAATTAGTTGATCGATGTGGCATTTATCGATTTGATTGGTTTTCAAATCTTATATTCTCATTCTAGAATTAATTATTCTGAGAATGAGAATATGAGAGCCCCAGCCTACCCCTCCCCCAAACATAGCTTGAATGATTTCTGGAGTGGAACTAAAATGGCTAGGTAATAAAGGTATTGGGTGTCTTTGTTGATGTGGGCTTGCTTAATTACCGTGTTAATTAGAATAAATATATTGTTTGGGGGAGGGGTAGGCTGGGGCTCTCATATTCTCATTCTCTCTCTGAACCTCTATAGTAAAATGGACACATCGGGTGTTTGCTTCTTCTTGGGTTTTGTGGCGGTCGTTACTACGGCAACATCGGGTGCAGGTTAGCATGATCATGAGTGATGCTGAGGGGGAGTTTATCTTCTTGTTAAATACATTTACACTTTTATATTCGTGTCTACTAATGATTTTATTGTCGCTAATTATATTATTATAATTATTTTTATATTGTCATTATTTATTATCATTATTTACTGTACAACTTAACCCATTCAGCCCTGACGCACTACAGCAGGAGATGGGTCGACCATGACAGTTGAAATTTTATACAAAATGGCCATATTTTGTGCAGCAGCAGGAGTTTATTATGAGAAAAGGCAGTTGTTGCAATTTTTTTCTGTTGTGTTGTTACGTTTCTGCTTCTATGTGAACTGCACGTCCCGTAAAAGGTCTAAAATTTTCATGATTTACCTTAATTTAATTTATAGATGTGGTTTTATGAAGTGACTCGACCGATCGTAGAAAATTGTGCCAAATCTTGAACCAGCCGTCCGGTCGAAGTGCCTGTGAAAGAAAACAAAAAGGCGGTTATTGGTCCCTTCTTTTCTTTGCGGAATCTGAGAGCGGGAATGTTGTTGATTGCCTGAAAAAAATCTTATTATGTTTTCCCTGAAAAAAAATGTGAGGTGAATACTGAAACATCCTCTTAAAAGGAGTTATTTTACAAGGCAGAGACACGTTAAAGACAATACTACTGAAATAAGAGACCCTTGACAGCGAGGACAGCTCTCATATAGAAGGGACTTTGTGGGTTATGTTTCATCCCATATTGTTGGTAATTGACAGCTCTTCCAGTTATTGTATGGATTCAGCAATTCATCAAGCCACACGCCGTAGCTGAGATTAGTTGGTTAGGGCCTACTACTGAGTTTCTAGTCTCACGCTTTTTTCATGTTGACGACTGATGGCGAGCATATTCTACATTGAGTTACGTGTGATGTACATCTGTTCTACTTATGACTAGTATTTTGAGTTTGTACGATATTAGTAATTGGTTGTGTCACAGTGACTGTTAGTCTTTTGATTTTATTGTTTCTGTTGCAGGACTTTGTCACATTCAGGTCATTCAGCCAATTTAGCAGGCCCGGCCCCTACAGTTCACGACCACTGTACTGCAATAAAGCGGAGAAGCAGAACCCACCCCAAACATTGTCTTTCGTCGAAATAGGGAGATAACTGCTACACCAGCCACACTCTGACGATTGGAACGGACGGAACTACTTGTGTTGGCGCATAGTTGTGCTGAAAGAGTTGGACTCCGTAACCGTTTGATTTTTGACACTAAGGATCAACTGTAGTGCTTGTACGCAGCGGGTTTTCCCGCTACTTATAATAGTTGAGCATTAGCCAATGATACACAGACACCTCTGAATCGTTCGACTGACCCGGCATTCACTGCGGATCGCCGCCTCAGCTTGGTTGGTTGAAAGTCGCCATGAACTCCTGAAAGCCACACAGACGACCCATTTTCCATGCGGAACTCACCACAGGCGCTCGATGGTAAACAACTACTTACTGAAATTTCTTTCAGTCAAACTACAAGCTCCGCGGCCATAACTGAGCCCCCCCCCCCCCCCCCGGCCCCCCCCCTCCCATACCCCCTCGCCCCCCCCCCCTCTTTTGAGGTAACTGAGGAGCCCCTGCCGATCAAATAGTAACAATACAAAGAAATTAATTTGAAAACAAATGTTCTAGAAATTCAGTCCCCTTCATTGACTTTTTTTTTGAAGTTTCATGAAGTGAGCATAATGTGCAAGGCGGACTGAGATGAAGGAGGTTTTTTCCCCTTTTACGATGAAAACTCGCCACCGGTTGGAAAATTAGGTTGTCACACAGTCTGTATGTCCTCAGACGTACAATATTGCCGGTTTAGGCTTAAATCATTACTGGATACAAAAAATGACAGTTACTCCAAAGCCGATCTTCATCAGTGACTGACGCTGCGGCCGGGTGTAGTTTTGCAGGTCCACAGTGCCTGACTGACTCATGATCATGTCAGCGGTTCCAATCGCATGACCCCACCGATTTTCAGTGCGAAAACACAAAAGAACTGACACACAATTATTCCCAGTATGCCGGAAAGGCCATCGGGCTGAGTTGACGTCACAGCGGTCGGCCGCCGCCATATCATGCGGCCGACGTCGGCCCAACTAATGGCCTTTTAATAAAAATAATAAGCGCATTAAATAGGCGCTTTATCCCAATTGAAAATCGGCTCAAAGCGCCGCCGCGAACTGAACCCAACAAGCACGCTCACGTGAATCACACGCATGACTCACACACCCTGTACATATACACAGAACATTCACGTGGTGCTAAGGGCAAGCCCAAGGGAGCTACTCAGTAGTTTTTGGAAATTCAAAATCGTTTGTATTTGAAATTTGATTAAGTGGGCTGAAACTGATACCAAAGTCGTGGGGGAGGAAGACTGGCCGGAGTACCCGGAGGAAGAACCCCCGACGGTCCGCCCGAATTAACGGTGACACTTACTAGAGGAGAAAAGTCCGACGCCGGAACCCGTAATCGAACCTCGCACCCTTAGCATTGGTGGCAGGCGCCTTAACACTGCGCCACGGACCGCCCCAGTTGCGTATTAGGTTTACTGCAACTGATTTACTAGCCCCATTCTCCTCTGGTTGAGATGGTTTATTATTTACCATGGTGTTTACGTCAAAACAGAGCGGCATGGCGCTAAGTTATGCATACTAACTCACTTGATGTCAGTGGAAAATCATAGAGACTGCGGAACGGCGACTGACTCCGCCACGGGGTTTTCAGCCGAGTTCGAGATAGGCCTATTGCGGTTTTTACAAAAATAATTTAAAAAAACAACCTGTAAATGCGGTTAAAAAAGTAATTAAAAAAACAAACTATAGTAATCACCGAACGCCTGTAGCGAATGATGAGGCGATACTCGAAAATACCGTCCGGGGGGGGGAAGTAAGGGCCGGAGTCACTTCGATCCAGTAGTAACACGTCAAAATGACCTTAACGTCGGATTGTCCCACTGATCAAAACACAGCCGTATACGGCAACGGTCAGTCGTTTTGATATTGCGGGTCATTTTCATGTGTGTAATGGGGTGTTACTGCTGAGTGTGACTCGAAGCGGCCGGGGCAATCGTTTTGGGTACACCGCGGGTCAGTCTGGCGTATAGTCATTTTGGCGTCTTACACCGGTATATTACAGGGCGCGAATATCCGTTTGCTACGGGCGCAATGGTAGATTCTGGAAAACCCAGTGCGAAATTTAGCGCATCACTATTTAGATGAACAGATGGGTCATGCGCGCTACATTTGATCGTACCAACCGTCGGAAAGAGTGGCCGCGGCTTTTCTTTCCAAATGCCGGGCGTTTGTAGGAATGACTGACTGACATCAAAGTTCAGTCACGGTCATATTCTAGTTGCCTTTGGTTACATAGTCACTGCGACAGACCAAGGCCGTCCACTTTTAGTGCCGGTAAAATTGACATCTGGCAAAATGGAAAAGCCGGGAGACTAGTCTGATCGAGGCGGGAAACGGCCAGAGGCAATAATAACCGGTCCGTTACTGTGATGTGTAAACAGCACCGGCCGCTGTGGTGCATTCAGTTGCACTTACCCAATGCGCAAAAGGCCATCGCCGGGGCCGCTGTCGGCTGCCGTTGGCCCGCGGCGCACAGCCAAAGGTGGCCGACATCGGCCCGCCGGATGGCCTTTTGCATACGCCTAACCACAACACAGCCGCCATTGTGTCTTTGGCAAAGAACATGACGTCATTTACTTTGTAATGTGACGTGGATATTTTGGATGTCAGACAAATCTTCCCAAATGATGACGTAACTAGACAGCGCAAATAGTACATGACACCAGAGTGCCAGTCGTCACTATGAAATGGCGTCATTGCACGTGAACTGAAAGTACTCATGTCAAGTTTCAATATTGTGTGTGCCTGTAACTTTTTGCTGACCCGATTTTCTACAAGTCAATATTATGCACACGTGTCCGTTCACGCCGCTGACTAGGGCAGTGTATCACACACGTGTCATATACAACCACGCTGTATCACACGTGTGTGATACAGCCGGCTTTTCCGCTCAAAGGCAGAACTCATACGAGCAAAAGCGAGTAGGATAAGATTCAACTGAGATTCAAAAACTTTATTGTGTCAGTCTGGCCGACACATTTTCCTTCGTTGGGATCAGTGCTAAAACAGCGAAAGACGCATGCGCGCGTACGATTTCAGCCACATTGTCACAGTGGTAAAATTAAATATATCACACACTTCTCAGTATCTCATCCATCTCCTGGCTCGAGCCCCAACCCCCCACCCCACCCCCACCCCCTCGTGCGACCCCCAAAAAAACTCACTCACACACACACACACACACACACACCGCACACACACACACACACACACACACTACCACATGTCAGTGGTACAGTAAGTAAGTCTGCCACTTGCAAGATGCCACTGCGACATTCTGAGGTGCTAGTTCCTCGACAGCGTCAACAGGGAGAGAGAGATACGCTAGTCAACAAAATCTTCATTTCAAAGACGAATGGTCGAGGGTACAAAGCTGCCCCTGTAGCGTTTGGTTTTAACAAGAGGAGCTTTGAACCTACGGCCAGCCTGGAGCTTTTGAAAGTGCTTAAAAAGGCAGTGGGAAGTGTCAGCTGCCAGCCTCAGGCCCTTGCGTATCATTCTCGTCCTGTAGAGGCCGTCAAGGCTCTCCAAGCTGCCCCCAACGATTTTCTCACTATGCCTGACTATCTTGTTCAGCTTTCTCAAGTTCTTCTCGCCGTGGGAGCCAAACCATGAGACAAAGGAGAACGTGAGAAGGCTTTCTATAAAGCAGAGGTAGAACTGCATGAGGATTTTGGGGCTCACATCAGAAGAGCGGAGTTTTGCACAGCATATACAGTCTCCGTTGGGCTTTCTTAAAGATGACGTCTGTGTTGTTGGTGAACGATAGCCGGGAATCAATCATGGTCCCTAGGTATTTGTAAACATCTGTGCGAGTGATAATAGTGCCGTCAATCACCAGGGGCTTAGGAGATGGGAGTGGGCTCCCGGAAGTTGGCCCACTGCCAGACTTCCGAAAGTCGACTACCATCTCCTCAGTCTTGCCCACGTTCAACTGTAGATGGTTGATATGACACCATGAGACGAACTGACCCACTTCTGCAAAGTAATCAGCATCTGAGTTTGACAGATCTACAACTGCTGTGTCGTCTGCAAATTTGATGTAGTGAGTCCTGTCATTGGAGCTGGCACAGCCATTTGTGAAGAGGATGTAAGGGACAGGCGAGATCACACATCCTTTGGGGCTGCCCAAGTACGTGCTGACGACGGAGGACATCAAGTTTACGCCAACACACTGCGTCCTGTCCACTAGGAAGTTCAAGATCCATAGGATCAGAGAAGGGCTGACATTCATGTGGCGCCGCTTGTCAGCCAGAAGGTGAGTCCTCAGCGTGTTGAAGGCCCTGGAAAAGTCAACAAAGAGGACTCTGGCAAACGACTTTGGTGCCTCCAGGTGAGTGAGGATTAGGTGCAGGAGAGTGATAAGTGCATCATCCACACCCCTGTTGTCTCTCTCTTGGCTTGACTTCGCGAACGAAGATTTTATAGGGGTTGCCCACGACGTCTGCAGGCCTCCTCGTGACTGCGGAGGCCAATCCGGGACAGGCAGGTTCGACCGCAGTGGCTGCAGGGGAAGGTCTGGCCAGGGTTCTGAGTTGCGGCATCTCTGTTTTTTCTCCTGAGCCGCTTGTCCTTAAGGCTAGCTCTGCGAGAGTCCTCAAAGGAGACGGCTGCCTTGTAAATGGTGGAGCGCCAGGTGTCACGGTCCGCAGCAAGCGAAGACCACTGGCGGTGGTCGATTTGGCAGGCACTGAGTGACTTCTTGAGACAGTCTTTGTATCTCTTCTTTGGTGCCCCTCTGTCTCGGTGTCCAGTGGCAAGCTCGCCAAACAGGGTGATCTTGGGTAGGCGATGATTCTCCATCCTGGAGACATGCCCCGCCAAGCGGAGCTGTGTCCGCAGCAGCAAAGCCTCGATGCTCACAGTTTCTGCCTGTTCAAGGACCTCGACGTTGGTGACATAGTCACTCCAGTGAATGCCCAGGATGGTACGCAGGCAGCGCTGGTGGAAGCGTTCGAGAAGTCGTAGTTGGCTGCGGTAGAGGGCCCAGGACTCGGAACCATACAGCAGGGTGGTGAGGACAATAGCTCTGTACACGCTGATCTTGGTGCATGTTTTCAGCTGTTGATTGTGCCACACCCGCTTGAATAGTCGCCCAAAAGCGCTGTTCGCATTTTCCAGCCTGCTGTCAAGGTCTTTGTCCAGCTTGGCGTCCGACGTGATGATGCAGCCAAGGTAAGTAAACTGGTGCACTGACTTTAGTTCAGACTCGCCGACGGTGATGTGGGGAGGGCGATGCTCTACCGTGGGTGCCGGCTGATGAAGGACCTCTGTCTTTTTCAGACTGACCTCGAGTCCAAAGAGCTGGGCAGCGTCTGCGAAGCAGGACGTGATGCGCTGCGGGGCTCTCTCTGTGTGTGCAACGAGGGCAGCGTCATCAGCAAAAAGCAGCTCACGAATCAGTTGGTCTAGGGTTTTGGTGTGGGCCTGCAGTCGTCTGAGGTTGAACAGGCTGCCATCGAGACGATACCTGATGTACACTGCATCGTCATCGTCGAGGTCCACTGTGGCCTGCTTCAACATCATGCTAAAAAATATAGTGAAGAGGGTCGGTGCCAGCACGCAGCCATGCTTTACACCGTTGAGAATAAGGAATGGTTCTGAGAGGTCAATTTTGAGTCTGACCTGGCCTTGCTGATCCTCGTGTAGCTGGACGATCATGCTAAGGAACTTTGGGGGACAGCCAAGTCGCTCCAGGATCTGCCACATGCCTTGCCTGCTCACAGTGTCGAACGCTTTTGTTAGGTCAACAAACGTTATGTACAGCCCTTTGTTCTGCTCGCGGCACTTCTCCTGAAGCTGTCTCAGCACAAAGACCATGTCGGTGGTGCTCCTGTTGGCTCTGAAGCCACATTGGCCCTCTGGGAGGTGGTTTTCAGCGATGGCAGGTACCAGCCGATTCAGGAGCAGCCTTGCAAGAATTTTCCCGGCAATGGACAGCAGGGTAATTCCACGATAGTTGGAGCAGTCAGACTTCTCGCCTTTGTTCTTGTACAGGGTGATGACGACTGCATCACGGAGATCTTTTGGTAGTGTTCCTTCCTCCCTGCAGCATAGAAAGAGGTCGTGGAGCTTGTTGTGCAGTGCTGGGCCTCCATGTTTCCAGATCTCTGGTGGTATTCCATCAATGCCTGCTGCTTTGCCACTCTTGAGCTGGTGGATGGCTGTGAGAGTTTCTTCAGCGGTGGGCGGTTCGTCCAATTCAACCTTTACTGGGAGGTGTGGGATTTGGTCAACATCAGGCGACCAATATCCTGAACCGCCTGCATGCAGGTTTGAGACTGCGGCTTCCAGTGACATCTTTCACCTGCCGTTTCGCCCCTCGCCCGTCGCTACAGGACTTGGAATGGTCGGTGTCATGGTCCGTGGACGTTTCCTAAAGCCTGCGCGGTGGAGCTTTTTGGTGGAGTGCAGTGTGCGCAGTACTGGCCCCACCCTTTAAACCCTTGGTTCATCTGCCATGGCCTAGCAAGCTGGGACGATGGCATCGAGGTCCTCGGGTCGTAGGTTTTATATCAGACTGTCCTTGTCCTAGTCTCTGGCTCAAAAGCCTTCCCCGGAGACACGGGGGCTTTGATGTCAGGGGTTTCCTCCCTTAGCCTTTCCGCAGCCAAGCGGCCAGGCCTGCAAGGCAGCAGGCGACTCGTGGAGGGCGGGGTCGTCTATGTCCCGTGCAGATGTGAACATCTGCCCACTGCCCATGTACCAACAATAGGCTGACGTAGTTCCGAGGACCTTTTGCCCACTGTGGAGGGACTTTTAATGCAGGAGACAGATCGACAGATTGTTGGCTCGTGCTGCCCAGTTTTTGGGGTCACCTCGGAGAGGATGTGGCCAGGGACCACGCACGGGCGGTCTTGGGATAGAGGGATGCTATGCTAGCTCGGAGGGATTACACACGAGGGTGCCTCGCGAAGGCCAAGAGGCCCTAGACTAGGATGGTCCCGGGGGAGGCGCTGTAAGCGTTCCCCACTACCCGCACAACCAACGCAACTCGTCCCCTGGGGCCCCCACCTTTTGAGTCAGGCAGAGACCCCTTGACCCTACCCTAACCCTAACCCTAACCCCTGTTGTGGCGATATGCGAACTGTAGAGGCTCGAGCTGGTCGCTCGTCTGACTGAGTAGTCGACTCAGGAGAAGTCTCTCGATGCACTTCATGATGATAGATGTCAAGGCATTGGTCTGTAGTCATTAGGGCAAGGGGGTTTGGGTTTCTTGGGAACTGGACAGATCAGGGAGTGTTTCCAGACTGATGGGATGGGGTTGGACGTGAGGGATGCGTTGAAGATCTGAGGATAAGGTTTTAAGACCACGAGAGTGAGATTTACAGTATCACCTAAACACCGATGTAAGAATCTATTTCTTGCTCACCTTTTTGTGTGTGGCATAAATCAGATGTGAGTTGGTTTTCGGCACACGCCTAGCCACAACACAGCCGCCATTGTGTCTTCGGCAAAGAACATGTCATTTACTTTGTAATGTGATGTGGATATTTTGGATGTCAGACAAATACTCCTACGATAATGTAATAACGCAATACATGACGCCAGAATGTCAATCGTTACTACTGATGAAATAATAATAATAATTACGGTATTTATAATGCGCTTATCTTATAATAATTATAACTCTAAGCGCGCACTCACAACTCGCGCACGCATGCGCACGCTTTAGACAACGACTCACGTACCACAAATGGTGAAATATCATTACGACAGTCAGCTTGGGGTGGGGGGTGTGGTGATATAGTGCTAGAACTGTTGAAAGAGGTGAGTTTTGAGGGCGGACTGGAAGGAGGAGAGAGAGTGTTTCTGAGGGAGAGAGAGTGGGAGAGTGTTCCAGGTGGATGGACCGTATACTGAGAAGGAGCGGGGACCGAAAGTGCTGAGTTTGGTGCGGGGGATGTGGAGGCGGAGAGGGTCGGAGGCGGAGCGGAGGGAGCGGGAAGGAGTGTATGGGTGAAGTAAGTTGGAGAGATAGGCAGGAGCGCAGTTGTTCAGGGATTTGTAGCAGAGAGACAAAATCTTGTATTGGATGCGTTGTGGGATCAGAAGCCAGTTAAGGAGTTTGCGCAAGGGAGTGATGTGGTCGGATTTTTTCTGGACGCACTGGAGAGTGAAAGTGGGGGAGGCCGGAAAGGAGAGAGTTGCAATAGTCGATGCGGGATAGGATGAGAGAGACAGCGAGTTTGGTGGCAGCTCCGGTAGTGAGGTATTTTCTGATCTGACTGATGCGGCGGAGGTGGAAGTAGCATGCCTGGGCCGTGGCGGAGACGAAGCTGGTCATGGAACGAGAAGGAATCGAGGATAACGCTGAGGTTTATGGCCGAGTCAGAGAGGGAGATGGGGATGCTGTCGAGTTGAAGGTGGAGAGAGAGAGGGAGCTGGGAAAGTTTATGGCGAGTGCCTACCAGCATGGCTTCCGTTTTGTCGTCGTTCAGTTTAAGCTTGTTTGATGTCATCCAGTTTTTCACGTCTTCGTAGCAGTCGGCCGTGCGAGTCAGTAGTGACTGAGTGTTGTCGAATTTGTCTTTGTCTAGTAGTTGTGAGTCGTCAGCGTAGAGGTGGTGGTGTATGTGGTGAGACTGGATGATGTTGGACAGGGGAGAGGTGTATAGTGTGAAAATGACCGGGCCCAGGACGGACCCCTGTGGAACTCCGCAGGAGAACGTGACTGGGTTGGATGAGACGCCGTCGATGGTGACGGACTGCTGTCTGTTGGAGAGGTAGGAGAGAAACCAGGAGTGAGCAGAGTCAGTGATGCCAAAGGAGTGGTGAAGGCGGTGGAGGAGGATAGAGTGGTCTATAGTGTCGAAGGCGGCAGAGAGGTCGAGTAGCGTAAGAAGGGAGATATTGCCCGAGTCGGTGGAGAGAAGCAGGTCGTTTAAGATATGTAGAAGGGCTGTTTCAGTACTGTGATGTTTGCGATAGGCAGACTGGAAGGGGAGGAGGTTGTTGTCGACGAGGTGGAGGTTGAGCTGGTTGAGAGCAACCTTCTCAAGAAGCTTGGACAGGAAAGAGAGATTGGAGACTGGGCGATAGTTTTTGAGTTCGTTTGGGTCGAGGTTGTGTTTTTTATAAGAGGACGGACGATGGCGGACTTGAAGATATCAGGGACGGAACCGTTCTCTAGAGATGTGTTGATGATGTCGGTAATGAAGGGCAGAAGTTTTGGAAGGCCGTCCCGGAATGGCGTCATTGCACGTGAGCTGAAAGTAGGTCAAGTTTCAATATCGTGGGTGCCCGTACCTGTTTGTTGACCAGATTTTCTGCGAAATAATATTGTGCACACGTGTTCGTTCACTCAACAGGGCTTTATCTTACACGTGTGATACATCATACAGCCAAGCTGTATCCCACGTGTGTCAGTGATACAGCTTTTCCGCTCAAAGCCGGGCACCGAAGAAGGAGGTTTGTAAGATATGAATTGACGCAATGCTCTCTCTCTCTCTCTCTCTCTCTCTCTCTCTCTCTCTCTCTCTCTCTCTCTCTCTCTCTCTCTCTCTCTCTCTCTCTCTCTCTCTCTTCCTGCATTTTCCTTTCTATCAAAACGGAAAAAATATACTCTTCTTGATATAGCGAAGGAGCCATTGTGTGTATCGTATAATAATAATAATAATAATAATAATAATAATAATAATAATAATAATAATAATGGTTATTATATAGGCACGTTTTCCCAATTCGGCGAATCAGCTCAAAGCGCCACGAACTGCACCCAACACGCACGCTCACGTGACACACGCATTCACTCTGAAGACAAACATAGTACAAGACAGACACAGGACATTCACGTGGTGCGAAGGGTCAGCTCAGCTACTGAGGTTTCGGAAATTTTGATCGCTTGTATTTTAAATTTATAAAGTGGCCTGAAACCGGTACCAAAGTGGAGGGGGTGGAAGAACCGGAGTACCCGGAGAAAGAACCCCCCACGGTCCACCCGAATTAACGGTGACACTCACTAGAAGAGAAAAATCCGACTCCGAAACCCGGTATCGAACCTCGCACCTTTAGCATTGGTGGCAGGCGCCTTAACCACTGCGCCACTGTGTTCGTATATTATAAGGTCTCCAACCAGTGACTCATTTATTTCGCTTTTCAGAACGTAACAAAAACATTATTTCCCCTATGTGACTAAGGAGCCAGTTACGTTCAGTGACTCATTCGCCTACAGACCTTAACGACCTATTATTTCCCCTGTGTGGGGCGTGACGTTGTCTGCAGCGAAAGCGATAGCCTGAGTTGAGTTTTCAGCACTGTAGTTTCTCCTGGGTTTTGTGTAACTTTGTTAGAGTTCAAAAGTTTTCATTTGTTCTTAATTGACTTTTGTAAACATCCCCCCCCCCCCCCCACGTGTTGCTTCATCATGCCTGCCTGTAGCCCACATGTACATCAGTGTTCGCTGAATAAGCGTGATTTACGGATAGGGCACCTTAACGTTTATCATTTATACAACAAAGTTCCCGACGCCAATGTTTTACTTTCACAACCCCAACCCATTCATATATTTGGATTTACTGAGTCTAGACTCAGGGAACATATTAGTGACGCCTCGATCTCCATTCATAACTATACTGTATTCCCTAGAGATGCATCATCCCCCGGTCATACCGGTATAGCTGTGTACATTCATAACTCTATCCGCCAGTACGTTACCCGCCGCATGGATTTTAGAGTCTTGTCACTTTGAAAGTTTATTTCTTGAGTTGAAATGTGACAAATCTTCCCCCACACTAATTGGATTTATTTATCGCACCCTTTCAGCCACATTCTCTTGGTATGATGATTTTGTCACCATGATGGATAAGGTGCAACGTCACAACAAAGACATACACCTTCTAGGCGATTTTAATATTGACCTGCTAAAGACTGGTAATGTGGCGTGGAATTGCACCACCTCATTATTTGGCCTGCAGCAGATGGTTCGGTCTCCCACTAGAGTTTCTTTGTCATCCGCCACATTGATTGACCACATCTACACTACAAATGCACCTGCTGTCACAAACGTCCATGTGCCGAATGTTGCCATTAGTGATCACTTTCCTACTTGTTTTAATCTTTCAGTTAAACGTGATAGACCCCAGCACAAACACCACACTACCATCACATACAGGTCTTACACAAAGTTCAACAAAGATGGCTTTCTTCGTGACCTCTCAATCATGCCCTTTCACCTTATTTATAACACTTATGATCCCAATGAAGCCCTCTCGCTTTGGTACAATCTATTTCTTTGGGTCCTCGATAAACATGCCCCACTAAGGAGAATCTCAATTCATTTCTTTTGTAACTTTTTCAGTCTGTTGCGGATGTAATCCTTAATGTTTGTCCAGAGCCTATGTCTAAGTGCAGACTCTTCTGCAATTGCCTGCTGTATCTCGGTCTTTCCAGGAAGTTTGTTCACGACGAGGTGTGACTTGAAACGAGTTTCAACAGCTTTCTCTTCAGCTTTCCCCCATGGTTTCCTTGTAAATCTAACTTTCTTCCGAACAGGAGCCGACGCAGAACTGTCATCATCAAAACTATCTAGTTTGTCATCAGGCTCTGGACGTCTTTTCTCGGTCATGCTCATTGATTCCTGTGTTGTTGACTTGCTATTTGCTTCATTCACAGGTGCTGTTTCCCCAGAGACCTCTCTGCGAGTTTCTGATGTGTTTTCATTGTCAAAGTCAATCTCTTCATCATCGCCCAGTTCAGCTCTAATGCAACTCTCAAAATCTGTCATCCCATTGTTAACTGACAGAAGAATCTTTGCCACTTTTGCCTTTTGAAGGACGTCTTGAGGTTGGCGGTAGATATGGCGATGTATCCGAATATCATGACCAAGGAAGTCTGCCAGCTGATCCTGGTCTAACTCCGAGATGGCCATGGACTGAGCCAAAGTTGCAACCTGCTTCCGTAACTGAGTAAATGTGAACATGGCTGGGTTTGACACTTGTGTTTGTAGCGCATGTTCCTTCAGAACATCATGGCCTCTGTAAGGCCTCTGACCAGAAGGTGTGGCAAAGATGTACTGGGAACCAGCGAGAGCTGGCACTGATTGCCTCATTTGAAGGATTCTGTCCACAGTTGTCATCATCTTCTTCGTCAGCAAAATGGGAACACTCCTATTAAACTTGCCCCTGATTTCCACTCGCTGAAAATGATTCACCATTTTCTTCTCAACCTCTGTGAGACCTTTCAAGATATATTGATTGGTGATCGATCCAATCTTAGCATTCTGGAAGTCTGATACCTTCATTCTCTGAACTTCTCCCCCTCGTTTTCGGTTGAAAAGTGATACAGCGCAAAGAGTTGCTTTAACCACTGTCGGATAATCTTCCGAAACCATCCTTGTCTCAAGAAGCTGTTGGACCTTCCTCACATCTTCACATGATGGGATCAGCTTGGGTTTGTTCATGGTCATTTTCCCGACCGACTGAGCTGCTGTAGCTGACACACAATCGTACCAGTCCCAGGTGAAGACAGAGTCAAAGCGCTGCACCTCAGAGAGCTCCTGTCGCCACCTGTCATCTGAACCATGCCCAAGCTGTTTGGATGCCAGCGACTGTTTGATCTGTGAACATTTTTTCAAAGCATGGCCTATGCGCATTGCAAGATTGCCTTTTTTTGAACTGATGTGTGTCCTCATCAAATTCTGCTAGCTCTTTTACAGCCAGTACAACATGATCAAAGCTAGCTGAATTGACCACAACATTTAAACTTGCGATTTTCATTTCTGACCTCACTCTAAGAATCTTTAATAGTCTCCCTAACTCCCGCATCCTGGAGCTGATTTGCCCATCCGTGTGTTCTTCAATGTCCCTGCGGTCAAATAATCTCTTTCCATACTCCAGAAGCAAGGGGTCAGTTCTGATGAGACGGCTTATCTCATCATCTCTCTGTCTGGCTAAAACCTTATGATAGAAGGAAAAGTCAACGTCTAAAGGTATTGGAAGCATTAGCCTCCCACGTTGAGCAGCCTCACCTCTCTTAGCGAACTGAAACCCTCCTTGTTTCTGACAGCAACGTTTTGAGTGTACAGAGATCAGCTTTTTTTGATAGAGCCCTTTGCAATGGCTACAGGCGAGAAGGTCGTCTACCTTACTAGTTTTGGTGCGATACTTAGGAATCAAACATCCTGATTTCTTTTCAAGAACTGCAACATTATGCATGTAATCACCCTCATCTTGTATTCTGATCCATGCTTGACGTCTCTGCTTAGTCCCTTTTTTTTATCATCAAAATTTTAGCAACGTCTGCCTCATCTGCATGGACATCGTGTAAGTGCGTGCTCATTTTCAAAACAAGCTTGCCACAAAATTTGCATGCATGTTTCTTGTCCCATTTGTACTTTCCTTTCCCTCTCTGCGACAGGTGCACACCCGTTTCTTTGGTAAGCGCTCTTTCCCCACCCCCAACATCATGTTCCTTCTGCCTATCCACATTGTCATTGCCACCTCCTAATTCATCCCCTAACGCACACTGCACCTTGCTGGTACTTGCTTCACTGACACCTGCCCACCCTGAAACAGCCACTTTGAAATCTAACATATTCAATACAATACTGTCTGTGTCAGAGACCCCAGAGATTGATGGCGACACACCGTCTGAATCCTGTGAACTCGAGCCAGGAACAAACTCCTCGTCATCACTGTCCTTGTATTGCGATGCGCTTGCACTCTCAGTCTCAGGCCCATCCCAGGCTCCATTTGCCAACTGGAAAAAGAAAGAAAAAAAGAAAGCTGCATTAGTACAAAAGCAGCCCAATTTTGGTTTAAGGGGCCTTGCACAAGAATATAAAGAGTAATCCCGTGTATGACCGATTTACATATGTGTGACCTTGGTGACGAGGGCTGGCTTTCGCAGCAGCAAAATCCATGCTTTCTGAAAATGTAAGCAGTTTTCACACATCTGTCAAACCCGCGTGACCCTTTGAGAGAGGTCACTCAAATTGGTATGTTTACAAAGGTCTTGCCACAAAGTATCCTTGGGCCAAGCTTGAATGTGGCTTGAAAAGTCTCCGAGAAATGCCACTGTTAACGTTTACCATGGACGCGGACGGACGGACAGACGACCAGTGGCCCAGAACATAAACTCACTTTTGCTTCGCATGCGAGCCAATAAAATGAAGATGGTCATAGAATCACTTACCAGTTTGTAATTGGGGGCATTCCGCTGCCGTCTATGCACCCTCCTACCAGACGCACCCTCTACGACAGACGACGCTGGGCCATCATGCTGCTGCTGACTAATTTTGCCATGGGCCTTGGTCATGTGCCAGGAAGGGGCGTGCGTGTCCACTTCCATAGATCCCGATGGGTTTGGACATCCTGCTGCCATCCGGCGCTGGGTGTGTGCAGAAAGTGCTGAGTGTGACCAAAACGGTGTTGCTGCAAACATGTCAAATACAACCATTGACATTTTTAATCAGATATATACATAATTACAGCAGTACCCCCTGCCCCCTACGAACATCATCATCATCATCATCATCAGTCCCTTGCCCGAACTGGGCGTTGGGGGGACTGAAAGGCAGCAGCAACAGACAGTGCTCTCCACTGAGTTCTATTTTGGGCGGTGGCAAGCAAGTCTGACATCTCGAGTTCGGTCCATTCTTTTATGTTTGCGACCCAACTCTTTCTCTGACGACCTCGCCGACGACTTCCTTCGAGAGTGCCTTGGAGGATAGTCTTGGACAAGGTGTTGTGTCGGGTCACGTGGCCAAACCAAGCAAGCTTGCGCCGTTTCACGGTTGCCAGAAGGGGTTCATGTGGGCCCACCAGGGAAGTGACGATGCTCCGTACATATTCGTTGGTCTTGTGCTCGCGGTACGAGATGCGGAGCAACTTCCTCAGGCACTTGTTCTCAAAGGCCTGGATTTTCTTTTCTGAGTCTGCAAGCAGTGTCCAAGTCTCACAGCCGTAGAGTAGAATAGACACTATGAGGGACTTGTAAAGCCTGTACTTGATGGTGAAGCTGATGGAGTTACTTCGCCATATCCTGTCCAGCCTGGCCATTGCGGATGTTGCTGTACCTATCCTGATACGGATCTCTGCTATGCAACTACCGTCTTTGGACAGGGTGGCTCCCAAGTACTTGAAGCTATTGACCTCTTCTAGCTTTTGGCCATTCATGTGAATGTTGCTGCTGCTGTCGCTTGTGGTGTTGATCATCACTTTGCTTTTATCCGTACTGATCTCCATGCCATAAGACCCTGCGCTACTTGAAAGTTTGTCTGTCAGGTTTTGGAGCTCACTATTGCTGCCTGCCATGAGGTCAATGTCGTCTGCGAATCGAAGATTGCACAGGGATCTGCCACCAATAGAGATTGAAGTATGGTGGTCGTGGAGGGTTTCCTGCATGATCTTCTCCAGGAGTATGTTGAAAAGGACAGGAGAGAGCAGGCATCCTTGACGGACACCGATCGTCGTCCTGAAGAACTCGCCTGACTGATTGTTAAGTAGAACCGCGCTGCAGGCGTTCTTGTAAAGCGCTTCTATCATTTGGATCAGTCCCTCCTCTATGTTGAACGATCTCATGACTTGCCAGAGTCCGTCGTGCCAGACGCGATCAAATGCTTTCCTGAAATCAATGAAGTTGTGGTAGAGTTCGCGCTGATGCTGCAGATGTTTCTCGATCAGGACGCGGCAGTTGAAAATCTGCTCTACAGTGCTTCTTCCAACTCTGAAGCCAGCCTGTTCTTCTGCCAGCAGTTCCTCGGCGAAAGTTTTGAGGCGGTTGAGAATGATTCTAAGCATTACTTTGCTAGGGTGACTTATCAGACTGATAGTTCTGTAGTTCTGGCACTGTTTCAGGTTTCCTTTCTTGGGGAGCGGGATCACTAGAGACTGTGTCCATTCTACTGGCCATTTCTTTTGCTCCCAGATCTTTTGACAGAGTGTAGTGAGGACCTTCGTTGTTACTTCTCCTCCATGTTTCAACAGTTCAGCAGGTACGTTGTCTACACCTGGAGACTTTCCTCCCTTCAGGCCGCGTACGGCTGCTTCCACCTCTTCAGCTAACACTGGCAGGTCTTCAGCCTTCCTGGCCCCAGCCTGGTTGTTTTGGAGGATGCTGGTGTCTGGCTCAGCCTTGTAGTTATACAAGTCTCGGCAGTACTCAGTCCATCTGTTTAGTACAGCAGTGTTTTCCGTAAGGAGTTGGCCGCTGCTGTCTTCGATGACTGTGGCTGTTCGCTGTTGAGTCTTGGTGAGGGTCCTTAGCGTTTCATAAGCCTTCTTGCTGTTGCCATTTGCCATGCCCTCTTCCACGCTACAACACTGGTCTTCAATCCAATCTTCTTTGGCTTCTTTCATCCTCTTCCTGATCTTCTTGTTGACAAGTCTGTACTTGTTTGCTGATGTGAGGTCTTGGCCTCTCTTTTTCTTCCAGGCTCTCCTCTCATCACAGAGATCGAGGATGTCATCGGTGACCCAGGGCTGTTTGCGCTTCCTCTGCTTCCCCAGCACTTCTTCTGCTGTAGAAAGTAACACCTCTTTTATATTTCCAGCAAGGGTGTCTACGTCGCAGTCCAAAGTAGCCAAGGCTGCAAATCTGCCTCCCACCTGGGCTTGGAAGAGCTCTTCTACTTCCGGGTCTTTTAGCTTCTGGAGGTCGAATCTGATGCGAGGGTTCTTGCTATCTCGTTTCAATGCCAGCTTCAACTTGAGGCTAGTAAGGACGAGGTTGTGGTCGCTGCCAATATCAGCGCCAGGAAAGGACCTCGTTTGTGCTTTGTTAACGCTGGATTTGAATCGTCGAGGCAGCAAGATGAAGTCAATCTGGTTATGGACCAGGCCTCCTGGCGATTGCCATGTCACTGTTCTTGACTTCTTGTGTGGATGGAGGGTATTAGCAACGGTGAGACGGTGACTCTCTGCGAACTCTAAAAGTCGCAGGCCTCTGTCATTTGTTTCTCCAAGGCCAAACTTGCCAGCTGTTCCTGCCCATTGTTGGTAGGCGTCAGGGCCGATCTTTGCATTCCAGTCACCGAGGACAGTCAGAATGTCTTTCTTAGGTGTTTTCTTGATGATGTTGTCCAGTTGTTCGTAAAATTCTTCTAATTCTTCATCATCATGGTCTGCTGTTGGAGCGTATACTTGTATGATAGTGATGTTGTGCGGTCGGGCGGAGATGCGGATGGAGATTAGTCTGCTTGACACGGGGGTGCAGCTGATGACAGTTCCAACCACCTCTTTCCTTACGATAAAAGCTACGCCATGTTCGTGCTTGGTTTCTTTTCCGCTGAACCAGATTTTATGGCCTTCATCTGTTGTTGTTTCTCCGAAGCCTGTCCATCGAACTTCTGCAAGTCCTACAATGTCCCAGCGATAGCGCTTCAACTCGTGGGTGAGTTCCTTCACTTTGCCGCACTGGTAGAGTGTGCGAACGTTCCAAGTTCCGATAGTTATTGGTGATCCGGGCCCCGACCGATCCGGCATGTTATTCTTATTCTGTTGCTTGTCCATCAGTCCTTTCAATGGGCTTAGGCGAACTTGGCGGCGCCCGTCTCCTCTCCAAGTATTTCAACTGACTGAAAGACGCGTCAGCCCCTCACAACGTTTCGCCCGCCAGCAGAAGCGGTTACCGGGGTGTGGCTAGGTAAAGGACCTGGAGCCAGCTGTGAGAGTTGAGTGCCATGTGAAGACCAGTGCTCCCGCCTGCCCCAAGAGGCGCTGCTGGCTGAAAAGTCAAAGGTACTACTTCTCCATGAACACTCTACACCCCCCCTACGAACAATAACTGGTAATACAGTAAAATGCGACACTTCAGTTGCAAAATCAAAAAAAAAAAACTATTCGTGGAAGTCTGTTCTTCGAATCGCGAGGTAGTTTTGCGTACGAGGATTCAAATACACAATGAAATCTGGCGCCATCTTGTTTACAGTGCATGCATACATGTCAAGTTACTTTTCGATCACAACATCACACATGTCAGAAAAAAAGAGCAACCCAATCGCGTGACAGATTGACCTCGTAATGTGTTATTGAACGAATTCCTTTCGTTGAAGAAGAAAGCTTTTGTTAAATTCGTGGGGTTCTATTATCTGTTACACAAGACTGACTGAGCAGCACTACGCGGGTCGTAGCAGACGGCGTCTCAGTTTTCTCGGCCAAACGTGTCCATATAGGCTACTGTGCAATTGTATCTGATTGGGAGCATCTCAGTTAAATAACTGCGCTGAAGAAGTACACTTGGGCGTGCTTTTAACTAAGAAATATTGCATAAAAACAATCTTACCTGATGGAACGACGGTTGGCGGGACGAGAGACAATAGAAGGGGAAACAACTCAGTTCACTCTGCGCAGCCGAACGACGCTCGCTTCCGTGGTAACACACTGGCCCAGTGCGTTTAAAACACACAACATTAGGTAAACCTGCAAAAATGGGACATCCAATTTTTATATTTTTTTCTGACTTTTGAATGAAAGATAATGCAGAAACAACCCTCAGAAAAAATGGGTGCCTGACTTGGTCACCCAGAATTTTACACACCCATTTTCCAGAAGGATGGTAAAGAAAGTCAGCCATATTAGTGGTTTTACACACACACACACACACACACACACACACACACACACACACACACACACACACACACACACACACACACACACACACACGCACGCACGCACGCACGCACCTGAGCTCCAAACAATACGGTACACTTTGGGATGAAATCCTCATCTTGTTTTTGTTACTTTTTTGCCTAATTGCCAAAATTTGAAGAATGCTCACCTGCTCAGTCATCGTGCATATCATCGAACGCCCATCAAATTTGGTAATATTTTTATAAATAGGAACAACACAAAGGACATTTAATGTACCTATATAATTTATTCTTGAAAATAAAGTGGCGTCATCCTCTCTCTCTCTCTCTCTCTCTCTCTCTCTCTCTCTCTCTCTCTCTCTCTCTCTCTCTCTCTCTCTCTGCGTATGCGTGTATGGCTGTGTGCATTCGTGCGTATGGGTGTGTGATCGTGTGTGTGTGTGCGTGCGTCTGTGTGCGTGTGTGCGTTCATGCGTGTGATTATGTGATCGTGTGCGTGGTCTGTCATAATAGGGCAGATTGCACACGCGTACGCGCGCACACGCACGCATGCGCGCAAGCACGCGCACACCATGTGCGCGATTTATGCAATTTATATGTTGGAGTTTTTATCATTTAAAAAAAAAAATTCTCTTTAAAGGTTTCTTAACACATTTCTTTTCTTTTCTATCGCGCTGTATTCATCAGTATTTTGTTTGCTAGCACATAATTGATTTTTATGCCCGTGTCTACACTGCACGCATGCGAGTGTGTGTGTGTGTGTGTGTGTGTGTGTGTGTGTGTGTGTGTGTGTGTGTGTGTGTGTGTGTGTGTGTGTGTGCGTGTGTGTGTGCGTGTGAGTGAGAGATTGAGAGAGAGAGACTGTCAAGTTATCATTAGCGCGTGTCTGTGTGTGCGTGCGTGCGCGCGCGTGTGTGTATGTGTGTACGCGCGTTGCGTGTACTTTTTTTTGTTTGTTTTTGTATGACCGAATGAATGAATGAATTTTATTTAATGTCTCTTCATGTTTAATGTCTCCTAAAAAAAAAATTTGGTGTAATTTGGTACTATTAGTATTACAATTATTACCCTGTGTTTGTAGAGTAGCAACGGCAAGTATGAAAAATGGCACACGTGCTAATTACTTCATCCGTTGAGAAATAAAGTTTCGTTTCGTTTCATTTCATTTCACTCTCTCTCTCTCTCTCTCTCTCTCTCTCGATGAGTATCCATCCAGCAAAAACCAAGTCAATGGTAATTGCGACACGCCAAAAACACCAATTAAGCCCCCTTTCACTTGATTTGTCCTTCGAAGGCAATTCTATTGAGCAAGTGTCTGAACACCGTCTCCTTGGAATTATCATAGATGATCAGCTCAAATGGCAGGCACACACACATAAAGTGTGTAAAACTGTTTCAAGAAACATTTTCATGCTGTCCAAACTGAAGCACTTCACTGACTTTGAAACCAGAAAATTATTTTATTATGCACATATTCAGTCCCACATTAATTATGCTTCGACGGTGTGGGATGGCTGCAGAGATGTACATTTAAAAAGACTGAACTCCTTACACAGAAGAGCAGCGAAATTAATTTTACCTGATCCTACTTTGACAACGGATGATAAGATTTACAAAGCGGGACTTCTTTCTCTCAAAAAGCAGTTTGCATTCAACAAAGGTGTTCTCCTTTTTAAGATTCGGAATGACAACACTCCGGAATATCTAACCCAGCTGCTAGTCCGGTCACAGTCCCGCTATGGCGATACAAAAAGCCTATATGTAGTACCCAAAACCAGAATAGACTTATTTAAAACCAGTCTAGCATTCTCGGGGGCGACTTTGTGGAATTCCCTTCCATCCCACACGAAGACCACTCCAACGGTATCATCTTTCAAGAAAAGTCTTTTTGAACATTTATCTTCGCAGCCATAACTATCTTCAAGCTTTGCTTTCTATACGTAGATATCATTGTTAGTAATGTACCCATTCTACTGCTGTGTATGTATAGTGCTGCTGTGTTGTTGCTCTTTTTTTTTTTTTTTTTTTTCCCCTTACCATTGCTCCAACTCCCCCAACACACCGTAGGCGTTCGTCCTATACATGTATTAATGTAATGTAATTGTTGTGTTTGTAGATGTAGCAACGGCAGATTTGAAAAATGACATTGCCTCTGGCATTGTTAATATCTTTACCGTTGTAAAATAAAGATTCATTGATTCATTCATTGATTCATTGATTCATTGATTCTCTCTCTCTCTCTCTCTCTCTCTCTCTCTCTCTCTCTCTCTCTCTCTCTCTCTCTCTCTCTCTCTCTCTCTCTCTCTCTCTCTCTCTCAAGACTTTAACTATGACAATACAGTTTTCACCTTTGATGGCTACCTCTCCCCCCACACCCTGGTCCCTGATCACCTGGCCAAGACAATAGTCGAGATCTATGAAGGGCCGGTACACACAGACGACAACAAACGTATCGTCATCACTGTGCACTTTAGGAAGAGGCGGACAACCGGTGGCACCTGCATGATTCAGAGGAAGAGAAAGGGTCTGTGGGTGAGATCGGAGTACCGGGCCCTTTGTGATTAAACGGCTCCTGGTCGGTACAGCGGACCCTACAGTAACCATCTTGTATCTCCCCCTGACCTTACAGAAAGTACCGTCACCTCACCCGCCACCCCTCTCAACTCTTCACGGGGCCTGCTGTTGGCCGGCTCCCTAGCAGACACCCCCATCACCCCTACCCTCTCCACTCCCTCTAGTAACAAAGAAGTCTCTCTTCTTGTGTAGCCGGCAGAGTCGTCAATCACAGGGGATTATCAGCCGACGCCCCTTCTACCCGACCACTCATCCCCGCCTAATCCTATCACCTCATCTACTTGATCAGCTCGAGAGTCAGCTCCGTGATGAGACGGTCAAGACAGCCAGAGACCTGCAGGTTATGGAGAAAAGTGTGGGCGAGGTTTTGTCCGGCCTGGACGACAGGATAACATGTTTGGAGACAGCTCAACATGCCACAGACGGCACTGTCAGCCAGCTATCCTCCGCCAAACAGAGGCACAAGCAGCGCTTGAGGGAATTTCAAACACAGCTGAAAAAGAAGTCAGCCCCATCCTCCAACAGCTCAGATGCTGCCATCAGTGATAACACTCAAACTGACATGTCTCCCAATGTTGACAGCTGTGCGTCTCCGCGCCAGGTAACGGGCAACGCAATCGCTGCTCCTTGTCACCCCTCCCCTCCACCCGTTATGCGCCCACTACGGTACCGGCCTCCACGTGGCGTGGGTGTGTAGTGTCCTCAGTCCCTGACCGCCTGAGTGGGCTAGCGAAGGGGTGCCATCTTTGTCCAGGATTAGGACTTGATGTCAGCAGATATGTTGTTCAGTCTTTTTCACTGGTCCGGTTTTTAAGGAGCTGTGCTAACCTAGGTCTTACCATGTTAGATTGTTCCTTAAGAATACCTATTAGTTTTTTGGTCCTTTGGATCCCAAGTGTTTGCCGTGCTTGGAGACCTTTGTCAGGGGAGAAGAGGATCCTGGTGGCTGAAACTTTGGCCTTAACTTCTACTTAAACAGGAGGCTAGGAGTACCGGCCTAGTCAATCGACTCTTGTCACGTTGAGCCCTATCCCACTGTTGACATGCAGGTTGGTATACGGAGTACCATGCTATAGCCTCTGCTGCTGATTAGGTGCTTTACGCAGGTAAACTTTCTTCTGTCTGCTTCAGCTGCATTTCCACATCAAGCCCCCCCCCTCCCCCACCGTACCTGTCCTCTCTCCTGCAGCTGTACACTCCCTCAAGACAACTCAGATCCTCTGCTGACAGCCGCATTTTGCGTGTACCTTTTGTCCGTACCAAGTCTTTTGGCCATATTATGGTCTTTTTCATATCTTGGGCCGCTGTACTGGAACGAACTCCCCTCCCATGTCCGCCACAGTGCTTGAAAAGACGTTTTTAAATCTGCGCTAAAAACACACTTTTTTCAACTCCATTTACCACTGATTAATCATTGACTGCTGAGGATTCTGTTGTAGTTTTGCTGTGGTGCCTGGAATGTGTGTGTTTGTGTGTGTGTGTGCACGTGTAATATTTTGTACAGTTTTTGTAATTGTAGTTTTGAAATTTGTAAGGCGCCTAGAGCTCTACCTGAGGTTAGGCGCCATAGAAATCATTATTATTATTATTATTATTATTATTATTATTATTATTATTATTCCCCTGCATTCAACTATGTGATAGAAGGCAGTGGCTCAGACGGTTCAATCGGGCTTAACACCCCCCCCCCCTCCCCCGAGTATATCTTTCGGGCAGTCTCCATCGTGCGTCGGCTGGAGACCCGCCGACAATTGCACTTTCCCTCGTTGGTCTCGGTGGTGGGCAGAAGATGAATATCTATCAAACTGTAATATGGAAACAACCAAAGTCTGGCACAAAAGCGGCACATAGCTACCGACATTGTACTTGACAGTGACTCCGACTGTGAGGAAGCGACGTCTCGGGCGTCGGCCGTCTGGCCTCGCTTTCTCATTGTGCATAGAGAAAGTGAAAGAGAAGCCTGTTTCCAAGCTGCATCCTTTCCTGGTGGGGGAGACCCTCAGGAGCCGTGTTGGCAGGCCTGATGCCCAGCGCCTCAGGTCTGGTGACTTGCTGGTAGAGTGCCGCATCCGAGCACACTCCAACGCTCTCTTCCATCGGAGACACTCCAGTGGAGGTCACACCCCACAAAACGATGAACTCTTCTTCCTTCCTTGGCTTGACTTCGCGAACGAAGATTTTATAGGAGTTGCCCACGACGTCTGCAGGCTTGTTCGTGGCTGCGGAGGCCAATCCGGGACAGGCAGGTTCGACCGCAGTGGCTGCAGGGGGAGGTATGGCCAGGGTTCTGAGTTGAGGCATCTCTGTTTTTTCTCCTGAGCCGCTTGTCCTTGAGGCTAGCTCTGCGAGAGTCCTCAAAGGAGACAGCTGCCTTGTAAATGGTGGAGCGCCAGGTGTCACGGTCCATAGCAAGCGAAGACCACTGGTGGTGGTCGATTTGGCAGGCACTAAGTGACTTTTTGAGACAGTCTTTGTATCTCTTCTTTGGTGCCCCTCTGTCACGGTGTCCAGTAGCAGGCTCGCCGAACAGGGTGATCTTTGGTAGACGATGATCCTCCATCCTGGAGACATGCCCCGCCCAGCGGAGCTGTGTCCGCAGCAGCAAAGCCTCGAAGCTCACAGTTTCAGCCTGTTCAAGGACCTCGACGTTGGTGACAGTCACTCCAGTGAATGCCCAGGATGGTGCGCAGGCAGCGCTGGTGGAAGCGTTCGAGGAGTCGTAGTTGGCTGCGGTAGAGGGCCCAGGACTCGGAACCATACAGCAGTGTGGTGAGGACCACAGCTCTGTACACGCTGATCTTGGTGCCTGTTTTCAGCTGTTGATTGTGCCACACCCGCTTGAAAAGTCGCCCGAAAGCGCTGTTCGCTTTTGCCAGCCTGCTGTCAAGCTCCTTGTCCAGCTTGGCGTCCGACGTGATAATGCAGCCAAGGTAAGTAAACTGGTGCACTGACTTTAGTTCAGACTCGCCAATGGTGATGTGAGGAGGGCGATACACTGTCTTGGGTGCCGGCTGATGGAGGACCTCTGTCTTTTTCAGACTGACCTCGAGTCCAAAGAGCTGGGCAGTGTCTGCGAAGCAGGACGTGATGCGCTGCAGGGCTCTCTCTGTGTGTGCAACGAGGGCAGCGTCATCAGCAAAAAGCAGCTCACGAATCAGTTGGTCTAGGGTTTTCGTGTGGGCCTGCAGTCGTCTGAGGTTGAACAGGCTGCCATCGAGACGATACCTGATGTACACTGCATCGTCATCATCGAGGTCCACTGTGGCCTGCTTCAACATCATGCTAAAAAAGATGGTGAAGAGGGTCGGTGCCAGCACGCAGCCCTGCTTTACGCCGTTGAGAATAGGGAATGGTTCTGAGAGGTCATTGTTGAGTCTGACCTGGCCTTGCTGGTCCTCGTGTAGCTGGACAATCATGCTGAGGAACTTTGGGGGACAGCCAAGTCGCTCCAGGATCTGCCACATGCCTTGCCTGCTCACAGTGTCAAACGCTTTTGTTAGGTCGACAAACGTTACGTACAGCCCTTTGTTCTGCTCGCGGCACTTCTCCTGAAGCTGTCTCAGCACAAAGACCATATCGGTGGTGCTCCTGTTTGCTCTGAAGCCACACTGGCCCCCTGGGAGGTGGTCTTCAGCGATGGCAGGTACCAGCCGATTCAGGAGCAGCCTTGCAAGAATTTTCCCAGCAATGGAATGCAGGGTAATTCCCCGATAGTTGGAACAGTCAGACTTCTCGCCTTTGTTCTTGTACAGGGTGATAACGACAGCATCACGGAGATCCTTTGGTAGTGTTCCTTCCTCCCAGCAGCAGAGAAAGAGGTCATGGAGCTTGTTGTGCAGTGCTGTGCCTCCATATTTCCAGATCTCTGGCGGTATTCCATCAATGCCTGCTGCTTTACCACTCTTGAGCTGGTGGATGGCTGTGAGGGTGTCTTCAGCGGTGGGCGGTTCGTCCAATTCAACCTTTACTGGGAGTTGTGGGATTTGTAGGACGACTGCTTCTTGAACAGTGCGCTCAGCGCTGAAGAGGCTCTGAAAGTACTCCGACCAGCGGTTCAAGATGGAGGTATTATCTGTGAGGAGTGCCTGGCCATTCGTGCTTCGCAGGGGACTTTGTACCAGGTGCCTGGGGCCATACACTGCTTTCAGTGCTTCGTAGAAGCCCCTGTAGTCACCATTGTCAGCACAAAGCTGGGTCGTCTGTGCAAGTCTGGTCCACCACTCATTCTGGAGATCTCTGAGCTTGCGCTGGAGACTGCTGCAGACGAGGCGGAAGGCAGACTTCTTCACAGGGCAGGAAGGCTGGGCTAGGTGGGTCTGATGGGCGGCTCTTTTTTTTTTTGCTAGGTGTTCCTGGATCTCAACATCGTTTTCGTCAAACCAGTCTTTGTTCTTCTTTCTAGCGAAACCCAAGACTTCTGCAGAGGATTTTGCAATAGCAGTTTTCAGTTGTTCCCAGAGTGTTTCAGGGGAGGAGTCTGCTGGGTCCGCTGTGTCTTTGAGCCTGCACTGTAAATCTGTCTGAAAGGCAGCTTTCACGTCGTCGCGCTGAAGGCTGGCAACATCAAGCTTTTTCTTGGGGGGCCCCCATTTCTTGGGTTTTGGCTTGAAGTGGAGCCTGAGTTTGCAGCGGACAAGGCGGTGGTCAGTGTGGCACTCTGCGCTGGGCATCACTCTGGGGAGGAGGACATCACTGCGGTCCCTCTGACGCACTAGGACATAGTCGATAAGGTGCCAGTGTTTGGAGCGAGGATGCATCCAAGTGGTCGTTCGACTGTCATTTTGCTGAAAAGTAGTGTTGGTGATGACCAGTTGCTGCTCTGCACAGAACTCCAACAGTAGGCGGCCATTGTCATTGCAGTTCCCGACGCCATGCTTGCCGAGGACTCCTTTCCAGGCTTCAGAGTCCTGGCCCACTCTGGCGTTGGAAGTCGCCAAGGATGATGACTGTCGTCTGCAGGGGTGCTCTGTATGAGGCTGCGCAGGTCAGTGTAAAACTTGTCCTTTTCAGCAGGCTCTGCCAGGAGGGTTGGGGAGTACACACTGAGAAGGGTGACGTGTTGCTGGTGTCTCAGTGGGAGGCGCATGGACATGATGCGGTCTGAGTGACCCGTTGGTAGGTTTTCCAGCTTAGTCGCAATGGAGGTCTTGACCATGAAATCCACGCCTGAGAGCCGTCTTTCTGATTCAGGCCTGCCTGACCAGTAGAGGGTGTACCCAGCGCCAAGTTCTTGGAGGCTGCCTTCGTCCGGAAGGCGTACTTCACTGAGCGCGGCGATGTCGATGTTTAACCTCCGCAATTCATGGGCAATGAGGGCGGAGCGACGTTCAGGGCGTCCGCTGTCTGCTTTGTCGAGCATGGTTCGGATGTTCCAGCATGCTACGTTGAGTCCGGTTGTGGTCGTCATGAGAGTGGATCCGTTATTCTTTCTTGTTTTTTGACCGCAGGAGAAGATGCCCGTTGACCGCGGCTAGCCAACTGGGGTTGCGATGGGACGAGCTTTGGTTAGGCCACCTTTTCTAGGCCCCTCTCCGTGTGGAGCAAGCAGTGCTGTCCCTAGAGAAGGCTGCTTGGTCGTTCAGGGTGTGCCGAGTGATGTTGTCATCCCCAGGTCAACATCAGACGACCAATATCCTGAACCGCCTGCATGCAGGTTTGAGACTGCGGCTTCCAGTGAACTCTTCTAGAGGTGTGATAATAGATCAAGCTTTAGCAGAACTGTGGGAAGATGAACTTGTACGGAACCTTAAGTCGCAGGGGATGACTTACGTCAGGCGCTTCGCTTCCAAGCGAGGTGGTAGGGAGATCTGTCTTCCTACCATCATCCTGACGTTTGGCACCCCCACCCCTTTCACTACCATCTGGGGAGGTTATTACTCCTTGAAAGTGAAGAAGTACGTCCCTCTCCCCCTCCGGTGCTTTAAGTGCCAAAAGTATGGCCATGGGCAGAAGACAAGCCGCCAGGCAGAGGCCTCATGCGCCCGTCGCACTAAGCCCGGACACTCTGCCGAGTCCTGCACAGCCACCCCCCCCCCCCCCTCGTGTGTGAATTGCCAGGGGGCGCATATGGCTTCGGATAAGAAATGCCTTCGTTGGATATCCGATTGCAAGATTCAGCAGGTGCGTGTGGAGAAAGGGCTATCCTTTGCAGACGAAAAAAACCTGGTTGAATGCCCTGGTGCAGCTGAGGCTGCCTCAAACAGTAGTAGCACCTCTGTCTTTACCTTCAGTGCTGCGGTGGCAGGCAAGCGCCCCACCAAATACTTCTCCTGTCAAATCCCAACTTCTTGGTTGGGGGCGGAGCCTCGGCTCCTCTCTCCAGTGGTGACGAGGAACCAGGGAACGCAGGCACTACCGGTCCGGTAGCGCCGCCTTCTGCTGCCCCTAAGCCTCAGCCCCCACCCATGCCTGGTACAAAGGCTTCTGGCTCTGGTCAGCTTTCTAAGGCCGCTAACTCTAGCGGCAGGAGCGCTGCCCAGAGCCAGAAGTCCAAGAAAGCTACGGGACCGCTGTGCGCACGGGTACAGAAGGGGGACACTGATGCCCCCCTTCAAAATAAATATGCTGCATTGGAGGAGCAGATGGAGGGAGTGGAAGCTGTCATAGATGGTGCTGCGACAGCTCCACTCCCCTCATCTCCGAAGAACCAGGGAAGGCCCGGGAGCCGGACCCCCTCTGTTTCTTCGACTCCGTCCAAAGCAAAGGAAAAGAGTCGCTCTTCTACCCCACATAAGACCTAATCGTGTACTCTCTGCTTCAGTGGAATTGTGGTTTTGACGCTAACTTTGAGGAATTACGTTTTTTAGTGAAGTCCTATAACTCCTCAGTAATATCTCTTCATGAGACTTACCTGAAGACTTCTGACCATGTGTCTTTTAATGGTTTTAACGCTATCCATAAAGGCTCTGATTCGGAGAGGCGCTCATGTGGAGTAGCTCTTCTCATTAGTAGCCAAATTTTATATAGCCCCGTTAGCATCGACACCTGTCTTCAGGCTGTTGCAGCTCGGGTTACCTTAGAAAAGACCATAACCATATGCAGTGTTTACCTACCACCATCCCTGCGCCCCAACCCGGGTCTGCCCTGGGGGACTTGGGTGGGGTTAACTACTTTGTAGTTCCCAAGGTCACCCTGGTCAGCCCCACAGGGTGGGTTTTCCCCTCTATTCTGGGGCATGTGTTTCTGTCTACCCTTGGACCATTCACCTGTGTTTCCCTTTTTCAAACTCTCCCTACTGTCTACGCTGCCTGTAGCTCTTGATATTGGCTGTGTGTTGCTAAATGGTCTTAGGTTTATTTAGCGTATTAGACCGGCTGGCGACATACATTCAATATTCTGTTCAGTTTTTTTTTTCACAAGCAGTGCAGGCACGTCCTAAAAAGGTCTTGTTGCTGTCGGGACGTTAAGACTTTCACGGTCACGCTGACCTGTGGGGTAGTGACCACTATGATGGCAGAGGTCAGATGTTAGAACTTAACTTATGTGTCTTTAACGATGGCTCACCTACCTACTGTATGGTGCACTCTCAAAAGGCCACAGGAAGCAAGGACGGCCAAAGAAACGCTTCAAAGACTGCATAAGAGACAGCCTCAAGTACTGCGTCTTCCCGGTAAAGGAACTTCAAGCACAAGACAGATCCGGCTGGCGTGCCGCCACCAGGAAAGCCTGCACGCTCTTTGAACACAATCGGCGCGAACGGATCACCAGTGCCAGAGCTCGCAGAAAGACAGCGTCGACTCTCCCCACAGCTACGTTCCAGTGCCCCCATTTCCCTCGCAGGTGTGGCTCCAGGATTGGCTTGGCCAGCCACACCCGCACCCACAAATAGAAGTCATGCACAATGACGACATCATCGGTTTCGATGGTCTACCCATTATTATTACCTACCTACTCTAACCCAGGATCAGGATCTAGTTCTGTTCTAGACGACACTGTGTTTGATCCTTCTCTCATGCTGGACTTTGACTGGAAGGTTCACGACGACCTCTGTAGTCCTGTCATCGGTCAGCTGTGAGGAGGATCCACCAGTGGGGCGCCGGAATCTCAAGAAAGCTAACTGGCCTTATTCGCCTCCCTCTGTCAATCTCGTATTACAGAGGAGGTGGTCATGTCATCTAAAGAACATTTTTCTTGTTTTACTTCTATTTTGTTGGACGTAGCGGTTGAAACCATCCCTAAAACTTCCACATCAGTCCCTCGGGGGCCGAGAGTACCATGGTTCAACGAAGAGTGCCGCAAGACCAACCAAAAAAAACCGCGCAAATCTGCCCAGCGACGTGCTTTTCGTAATCCGTCGCAAGCGAATATTTTAACCTTTAATAGACAGAGGGCGAAAGCCCGTTACATTTTTGAACGTGAACGCCGTGCTTCTTGGAGACGTTTCGTCTCATCTTTATATCTCGGACTCCGTCCCATAAAGTCTGGAAGGCTGTACGAAAAATTAGGGGCAGGGGTGGCTCGGCTTCTGTCGGCCATCTCAGAGATGGTGCCAGTTTGGTCACAGATAAAAAGGCTGTGGCCAATTTGCTTGCCTCCACCATTGCCCATAATTCTTCAACAGAGCATTATTCACCCTTCTTCCAGAGAGAGAAAGAAGGAAAAGCGAGTCTTGTATTTGTGATTTTAAATCGGATAACTCAGAAGACTATAATACCCCTTTTACATTATCAGAATTGCAGCAAGCCCTGCAAAAATGTAATGACTCTGCTGCTGGACTAGATACTATCCACTATCAGCTCCTAAGTCATTCCTCGTACTTCTCAAGGCCTTTAACTATATCTGGATAACTGGTCATTTTCCGCCATCTTGGCGCCAGGCTGTGGTTGTGCCGATCCCCAAGCCGGGTAAGGATCCTTCCGACCCGGGCAACTACCGGCCAATCGCTTTGACATGTTTGTGTAAAACTATGGAACGCCTGGTCAACGCCCGCCTGGTGTGGCATCTTGAGTCACAGGGTTTATCACAGACCTCCAGTGCGGTTTCCGGCACTTCCGTACTACAACTGACCAGCGTTGAGTCGTTCATTCGAGATGCTTTTGTCAACAAGCAGCGTGTTTATGCAATTTTCTTCGATCTTGAGAAGGCATATGGCACTACTTGGAAGTATGGTATAATGTCTGACTTGTTGGACATGGACTTTAAAGGGCACCTGCCCGTTTTTATTCAAATTGTTTTGTCTAACCGGTCGTTCCATGTCCGTGTCGGCTGCACCTCTCCGACTCCTTTAAACAGAAGATGGGTGTCCCGCAGGGCAGCATTCTGTCTCTGTTTTATTTAGTTTTAAAATCAATAACATCGTAAAGGCCGTCAAGGATGATTCTGAATGCTCTTTGCTTTGTGCGCACGAGGTCGAGGAGTTCCGTGCCTTGAGAGGCGCTTGCAGCTGTGCGTTGATCGCATCCAGGGGTGGGTGTCTCTCAACGGATTCAAGTTCTCACCCTCCAAGACAGTCTGTGTGCATTTTACTAACCAGACGAATTTTTTTTCCAGAACCTAGCCTGAGCATTGCTGGAGTGCCAATTAAGGTGGCCCACGAGGCAAAGTTTCTGGGGGTCATCTTTGACAAAGACTGACCTTCCGCAACTATATTAATTACCTTATAACCTCTTGTCAAAAGGCCGTCGACGTTCTTCGTGTCGTTGGTCGTACTGACTGGGGTGCAGACCGCACTGTCTTACTTCGCCTGTCCCGGGCCCTTGTTTGGTCCAAACTGGAATACGGCTCTGTGGTATATGGCTCGGCTTCCAAGTCTGTTCTACAGCGTCTGAACACAATTCACCATCAAGGTCTGCGGATATGTCTGGGGCTTTCAGGACATATCCATGTCCTAGTCTGTATGCCGAGGCAGGGGAGCCTTCTCTCAAGCTCCGGCGCATCCGCCTCATGCTCAGCTACATTCTGAAACTGAAGGCCCATCCAGACAATCCTGCCTATGATTGCGTTTTTAAACCGCCGTTTGCAGAGATTTACGATACCCATCCGGGAGCTGTCCGTCGACTTTCCTTCCGTGTCCGACCTAATGTGCAGGCGGCCGGAGTGAACCTGGACAACGTTTCGGAATCACACATCACTTCACACTGGCTATTACCAGTTCCTGACATCTTGCTGGACTTGACCGCCTACAAGAAGGACTCTACTCCACCAGCCATATACTAACAGAGCCTCAATGAACTCCTTTCACGTTTTCCTGGCTATTGTATTTATACGGATGGGTCAAAGTCTGAGGATGGGAGAGTGGCTGCAGCCGCAGTGTCCTCTCGCCATTCTAGACGCCCATTTAAGCACCGCCTCCCAGACCATTCATCTGTATTTCACTAGTGCAGAACTGCAGGCGGTTCTGCTGGCACTCAAGCATGCTTATCGGTCTAGGGAAAGGAACTTCTTGATTCTGTCTGACTCTCTTTCTGCCCTTCAGACCCTTCACTGTCAATGGTCTCTACCTTTTGTCTTTGACCTGATTCTGACTCCCCAACCCTCCTGGCAGAGCCTGCAGAAAAGGACTAGTTCTACACTGACCTGCGCAGCCTCCTACAGAGCACCCCTGCAGACGACAAAGTCATCATCCTTGGCGACTTCAACGCCAGAGTGGGCCAGGACTCTGAAGCCTGGAAAGGAGTCCTCGGCAAGCATGGCGTTGGGAACTGCAATGACAATGGCCGCCTACTGTTGGAGTTCTGTGCAGAGCAGCAGCTTGTCATCACCAACACTACTTTCCAGCAAAAGGACAGTCGAAAGACCACCTGGATGCATCCTCGCTCCAAGCACTGGCACCTTATCGACTATGTCCTAGTGCGTCAGAGGGACCGCAGTGACGTCCTCCTCACCAGAGTGATGCCCAGCGCAGAGTGCCACACTGACCACCGCCTTGTCCGCTGCAACTCAGGTTCCACTTCAAGCCAAAACCCAAGAAAGGGGGGGGGGGGCCCCAAGAAAAAGCTTGATGTTGCCAGCCTTCAGCGTGACGACGTAAAAGCTGCCTTTCAGACAGATTTACAGCGCAGGCTCACAGACACAGCTGACCCAGCAGACTCCTCCCCTGAAACACTCTGGGAACAACTGAAAACGGCTATCGCAAAATCCTCTGCAGAAGTCTTGGGTTTCGCTAGAAAGAGGAACAAAGACTGGTTTGACGAAAACGACGTAGAGATCCAGGAACTCCTAGCAAAAAAAAAAGAGCCGCCCATCAGGCCCACCTAGCCCAGCCTTCCTGCCACGTGAAGAAGTCTGCCTTCCGCCTCGTCTGCAGCAGTCTCCAGCGCAAGCTCAGAGATCTCCAGAACGAGTGGTGGACCAGTCTCGCACAGAGGACCCAACTTTGCGCTGACAATGGTGACTACAGGGGCTTCTACGAAGCACTGAAAGCAGTGTATGGCCCTAGGCACCTGATACAAAGTCCCCTGCGAAGCGCTGATGGACAGGCACTCCTCACAGATAATAACTCCATCTTGAACCGCTGGTCGGAATACTTTCAGGACCTCTTCATTGCTGAGCGCACTGTTCAAGAAGCAGACATCCTCCAAATCTCACACCTCCCAGTAAAGGTTGAATTGGACGAACCGCCCACTGCTGAAGAGACCCTCACAGCCATCCACCAGCTCAAGAGTGGCAAAGCAGCAGGCATTGACGGAATCCCACCAGAGATCTGGAAACATGGAGGCACAGCACTGCACAACAAGCTTCATGACGTCTTTCTCTACTGCTGGGAGGAAGGAACACTACCAAAGGATCTCCGCGATGCAGTCATCATCACCCTGTACAAGAACAAAGGCGAGAAGTCCGCCTGCTCCAACTATCGTGGAATTACCCTGCTGTCCATTGCTGGGAAAATTCTTGCAAGGCTGCTCCTGAATCGGCTGGTACCTGCCATCGCAGAAGACCACCTCCCAAAGGGCCAGTGTGGCTTCAGAGCCAACAGGAGCACCACCGACATGGTCTTTGTGCTGAGACAGCTTCAGGAGAAGTGCCGCGAGCAAAACAAAGGGTTGTATGTAACGTTTGTCGACCTAACAAAAGCGTTCGACACTGTGAGCAGGCAAGGCATGTGGCAGATCCTGGAGCGACTTGGCTGTCCCCCAAAGTTCCTCAGCATGATCGTCCAGCTGCACGAGGACCAGCAAAGGCCAGGTCAGACTCAACAATGACCTCTCAGAACCATTCCCCATTCTCAACGGTGTGAAGCAGGGCTGTGTGCTGGCACCGACCCTCTTCACCATCTTTTTTAGCATGATATTGAAGCAGGCCACAGTGGACCTCGACGATGACGATGCAGTGTACATCAGGTATCGTCTCGATGGCAGTCTGTTCAACCTCAGACGACTGCAGGCCCACACCAAAACCCTAGACCAACTGATTCGTGAGCTGCTCTTTGCTGACGACGCTGCCCTCATTGCACACACAGAGAGAGCCCTGCAGCGTATCACATCCTGCTTCGCAGACGCTGCCCAGCTCTTTGGACTCGAGGTCAGTCTGAAAAAGACAGAGGTCCTCCATCAGCCGGTACCCAAGGTAGAGCGTCGCCCTCCCCACATCACCATCGGCGATTCTAAACTGAAGTCAGTGCACCAGTTTACCTACCTTGGCTGCATCATCACATCAGACGCCAAGCTGGACAAGGAGCTGGACAGCAGGCTGGCAAAAGCGAACAGTGCTTTCGGGCGTCTATATAAGCGGGTGTGGCACAATCAACAGCTGAAAACAGGCACCAAGATCAGCGTGTACAGAGCTGTCGTCCTCACAACCCTGCTGTATGGTTCTGAGTCCTGGGTCCTCTACCGCAGCCAACTACGACTCCTCGAACGCTTCCACCAGCGCTGCCTGCGTACAATCCTGGGCATTCACTGGAGTGACTATGTCACCAACGTCGAGGTCCTTGAACAGGCAGAAACTGTGAGCATCGAGGCTTTGCTGCTGCGGACACAGGTTCGCTGGGCGGGGCACGTCTCCAGGATAGAGGATCATCGCCTACCCATGATCACCCTGTTCGGCGAGCTCGCCACTGGACACAGAGACAGAGGGGCACCAAAGAAGAACTACAAAGACTGTCTCAAGAAGTCACTTAGTGCCTGCCAAATCGACCACCGTCAGTGGTCTTCACTCGCTGCGGACCGTGACACCTGGCGCTCCACCATTTACAAGGCAGCTGTCTCCTTTGAGGACTCGCATAGAGCTAGCCTTAAAGACAAGCGGCTCAGGAGAAAAAAAACAGAGATGCCGCAACTCAGAACCCTGGCCAGACCTCCCACTGCAGCCTCTGTGGTCGAACCTGCCTGTCCGGGATTGGCCTCCGCAGTCACGAGCATGCCTGCAGACGTCGTGGGCAACCCCCATAGACTTTTCCTATAGTATCTTCGTTCGCGAAGTCAAGCCAAGTGACTCTGATGTTGAATTATCTCCTATTGAAAAAGTCTCGCAGACCTGCCAATGCGTCAGTGAGTTCTATAAGGTGTGCAGGATATACGCGTCATTGATTTGTCAAACGTCATTTGTCATTACGTAAGTTTTAGTTTTTACCTAATTTTATATTTTACGTGATATGAGTTTCACTTTCGCTTCATAGGCTCGAGAAAATGGTGACAAAACTAGAACTTCACGGTACAATTTCAGTCTTGCTATAATTAGTGTGAAAGCAGGTTGACTTTAGCTAGCTACATGATATACTAGGTACACGGGTCACCTACATGCTCTTCTGAAAGCGCGTCGATGTGTGTGTGCGTGTTAGTGCGTGCGTGCGCGCGCGTTCCAAACATATCTAAGAGGCAAAGATCCTCATGCGCCTGGAGGGCGCATGAGGATCTATTCCTCCTGGAGATGCGCGCATGTTTTTGTGTGTGTGTGTGAGAGAGAAAGAGAGAGAGAGAGAGCCGCCAGCGCGCGAGAGAGAGAGAATGACGTCATATTTAGTATATAGTATTATGTCAGTGTCTGCGTGGTGACGGAGTTGCCTCTTTTACGTCACCGCCACGGTCCGACTTTCTCTAAAAGAAGTCAAGGTTTTTTAGTGTTTTAATTCTTTTCTGAAAAGAATTAATTTTTACTAAAGAAGTTGAAAGGATACAAAGCTGGCTAACGAACTCATCCAATGTTTTTCTCCAAACTAGCTACATGCAAAAGTTCAAGTAAATATGACAAAAATTACGGACTCTAATCTGGGTCAACCGACTTCCTATAAACGGTTGATTATGTCTGCAATGAGACATTCAATTACAATTTGCTCGGAGGCTCTCTTAGCCACCTACTTAACAAAGTATTTCGCCAGGTGTCAAGCTTGTGTTTACAGAAATATCGGAGATTCTCTTGTTTACATACATACGCACACACATACATACATACATACGCACATACATACGCACATACGGCGCTTCGCGCCAAATGTACGTTAAGCAGCGAAGTTAGCGTAACTAGACATGACGGGTTTCTTTTCTTGTTACTTCAATTGTTAGAGGTTTAGCCTGCCCGCCTTTGACATCATGGACATGCTATTAAATTCGCCCCACCACGACCCGTTCTTAAAAGTCTCTTCTAAATAGAAGGGACTTAAAAACGTGAACTAAAAAATACTCTTTACAAGATACACAATTCTCAACACTACCACATCACTCTCACATCCACACACAATATAGTAAAAGCCAGGTTAGGTACAAGTCCTCATTATTATATCTGTTCACTGCTGTTATCGCTCTGTATCGTTCGCACGTTCCTTCACGTCTAGGCGTGTAGTTTCTTGCGTCAAGCGTCCCTGAAGCAGTCCCACGTTCCCCGAACTGTGGACGTCCTCTCGACTCGCTGCTCTAGCGCAGCCTCTGTTGACTTTGATGTCTCGGCACCAAGCCTCTCGCTCCCCTAGCGGTGAAAGTCCTCACGACACGCTCCTCCAGCGGCAGCCTCTGTTGACTTTGATGTCTCGGCACTAAGTCCTTCGCTCCCCCAGCGGTGAATGTCCTCTCGACACGTTCCTCCAGCGGCAGCCTCTGTTGACTTTGACGTCTCGGCGTCACGCCCCTCGTTCCGCACAAGAACTCTGTACAATAAAGTTCTAATATCATAACACTTGTTTAACACACACATTTTGGATGATATGAGGTACATTACGTAACCTGGCTTATACAAATAAATCTACACGTTTATTCACACACTCGTGCTTCATAAAACAGACTAGATTCGCAACACACCATAACTCAGTCACTACACTGAAACAGACTATAACATGACGGACGCACGCGCCATACCTTGGTTCGTACATAGGAAAAGATTATACTTAACACAACACGTACGACCTTCATCAACGACTTAGGCATACACACCCACATTTCTTAGTTATCCATCTCAATAAATAACTACATAGGAAAATCACCGGTTATCTCAACAAATTCCAAACCGACATAACTGATTCAAATCAACGCTACACGACCGAACTAAATATTACTAACTCAGTAGCTGTCGATAATACATATAAAAACTTACCTGAAATCTAGGTCTCAGAGTTTTGGAATAAGGCTAGCATATCCACATACGTCCGTCCTCAATGACAGAATAGCCCGTACTAAATACTCTAGAGCTCTGTTAGACTGAGCTCTCCTTTTTTTTAATCCGTGCTAATCGCTGCAATCGTGAATACACGGACTACTGGTTACACCCGAAAAACCGCTGACACTTCAGCACCATACAGGAACCCTGTGTGAACTCTATGCGTGAGCATAGAGCTTCATCACATTCTGTTAAACACTTTCTGCTGTCTTGTGCCGGTCTAATTGACACTAGATATAAACACTTCACAGCAGACTCCTTGAAGGTTTTGGTCCTGGATGTACCCCCGGACAAAATCTTCAGTTTTTTGAGAGAGTTCAATATTTTGTATAAGATTTGAGCATGCATAGACTATGTTAATTCTATTATGTTGAACTTTTTGAGAGTCTGTAGACGTTTCCTTTAAAGACCTGTTCGACATTTTGCATGAAATATTTTTAAGGTATATTTGCATCTTGTCTTAAGACCTTTCTTTTAGTCTGGCTGGCCAAATTTTTACCCATCCCGCCGTTAGATGGCCTTAGTCGCCTGCTCGGCGTTAAATCCAAATAACTAACTAACTCCACCCGTTATGCAAGAACTGGCCGCGGTACAGGCTGTGAGTGCAGCCGAGAAGAGCCCAGAGCGCCTCATACCAGTGCGGATTACCGGCCGCCTGCCTGAGGTCAACAACGGGTCTGACCACGCCAGCAGCCAGCAGCAGCGTAACAACAGAGTGTCTACAGAGGAGCAAATACTGCGACACACAGTGCAGAGTGACACCACCACGCTGGTCATTGGAGACTCGGTTGTTTGCAACATCAAGGCCGAGAAGATGCCCACCTACCCTGGCGAGAAAGTAGAGGTAGTATCTGTCTCTGGCCTGCGGACTGTCCACCTGCTGAATTGGCTCCAGCGACAACACGCGTCCCACACAGCGGTGGCACGGTGACCTTCCACGTGGGGGTCAACGATTGCAAACAGAAGGAAGTGACCAGCGCTGTGTGGGAACAGCTCGTCCGGGAATGCAGGCGGGTATTTCCCGGCGATCGTCTGCAGGCATCCTCCATCCTGCCGACCGACAGTAGACACCATCTGTACAGGGCCATCACCGCCTCCAACAGTAACCTGTTTCATGTGTGTAGAAACCTGGGTGTCATATGTCACACTGATAGACAACACTCAGGTCTTCACTGCTGTTGATGGGTTCCCGCGCAGAAAATTCTACAGGCGCGGTGACCCCATCCATCCTAGTCGCCAGGGCACCATCAGTCTGGCCCTCAACATAAAGAGACGCGGGCCAGCTACTGACGTCACCCCACCCAACAACCAGACTGCAGGTGGTGGCCGTGACCGCCGTCAGCGACGTGAAGGACAAGTTACGCCGATGTAGCAGCCGGCAGACAGTCAGTGTCCGCTGCAGCAACCAACCTTGAATCACACTGTAGTGCATCCATGTTCGGTGTTGAAACGGAGAGTCAAGGTGGACTGCGGTCAGTGTCCTCTGCTGTGCACCAAGTCTGGAATCACAGTACACCGCATCCAGGTTTGGTGGTACAGCAGAGTCAAAGCAGCTATCAGGAACAAATGCCGGGCCAGTATCTTATGTGGCAGCAACCACCACTACCGCCATACAGTGCCGCGTTTCCACAGTATCGCGAGGCGATTCCATGGGGACACATCAGCATGACGCAACCAGCGTATCCTTTCAGCGTCCCCCCGCTCACATACACGCCATACGCACAGCAGGAACTGTGGGCACAGTACAGCCACCCCGTGCGTGTGTATTAGACTCATTTCCAGAACATTCAGTTACTCTTCCTTACATAACTTTGCGCTTTGCTTTTTAGGCTGTCAACAGCATCGAACTGATTTACTTGCGTGTCATTGCTCATTTTGTGTTTGCGCAGAGAAATATTCATTTGTTTTTAACTTCAACCCGACTGCACGTGGTCCAATATTAACATTATCATCCCTTTTTACTTCTGCCCACAGTACTTGTGACTACCGATATTCTGACTGTGCGGTTTGTGACGTTATAGCACTAGTACTTGTGCACCTTGATACTTTCTCTACTAGTGCTCTACGTATATTTACAATACGATTATATCCATGTCCTTTTGCAGCACTGACGGACTTATTTCCCCTATGGCGCGGCGGGGTCGTTCAGCTTTGTGTTGAAGTGTGCTGAGCTAGTGCTAATTTTAAAGGGATACGGACTTCCAGCTCTCGCTGATTTCGTCCAGGGGGGGGGGGGGGGGCCGGGTTTGGGGGGGGGGGATTATGTTCTGACTGTTTGTCGCCGATGTTCGCGCATCACTTTGATCAACCTCTCGTCACGTCCGTCCGCGCCTTGGGAGGCTGGGTCGTTGGGGGGGGGGGGGGGAGGGGGAGCGCTGGTGTTCCCTTCTTTGTTCGTTGGTGGTGTCTGGCTCCTGTTTCCTCCTTTGGGGTCACAGTCCAAGGCCCGGGTTTTAGGCCCGCACCCTACTTCCCCATACTGTTTGAGGGGAGTTGATTTTTACTAACCCCCCTATAAGTGTTTCTGTATTTTTCTGGAGGGGGGTGTTGTACCCTCCATTGCCCAGGGAGTGCATGGACGAATTATGCTAAACCTCCCTGAGTACCCTATTTATTTTGATGGGTGGTGACCGTACGCAGGCGAGCGGGGGGTCACGCGTGTCGGAGTGCCATCTAGGGTACCTCGCCCCTCTGGGTTGTCTAACCCCCCTATCCCGCAGAGTGGACCTTCCAGGAGTGTCCTCCTCTACGGCCCAATACGGAAAAGATGGACCCCGGGCGCGTCCCACCGAGGATCTTGGGGGGGGGGGGGGGGCTCAGATGCCCGCCGCCGGCCCCCGGGACCCTCTCTCCGCTAGGAGGGGAGCAATTGGTCAAAAAGCCTCCCGGTACGAAACCTTTGAGCGGGCTTTCCCTCGAACTCCTGGGGGGGGGGGGGGGGCTGTCTTAACGTACCGGGAGCGGAAAAATAAAGTAAAGTAACGTAAGGATAAAAAAAAACGAACAAACAAAAAAAAGGGTGATGTGATGAGTGGTTCCTGGATCCTCCCCCCCCCCCCCCCCACGCCCGAACGGACCCTCCGAGCCCGACGGTGGCCTCCGCCGGACCGGGGGGCCCACCTGTGGCAGGGGGGGGGGAGAGTGGGCGGCCAGGGACCGGGTGATTGGTGATGATGAGGATGATGTGATATCTTTTATTATCCATGAGGAGGTGGGGCGGGTGCGGGACCATGAGGTGGAATGGCGATGAGGGTGACCTGTGTTTACTGTTCGGCCCTGTCGGGCCCACGGTAACACTTCGCGAGTGGATAGTTTGAGAATAAGTGGGGAGGGGCCGGTGGGGGGCGGGGTCCGCCACCGCGTGACTCTAGGAGGGTGTTATCCTGCGCATAGGCCACCACCCATTAGCTATGTTTATAATGAGTGCATTGACGATGGATGCTAAACCTCCTTTAGTCGGGCCTATGTTATTTGAGTGTTTGACCCCCCCCCCCCCCCCTCCGTTCAGGCTGGACTCCAGCCGCCCGGGTTTGCCTGCTCTCTAATTTCTCCCCCTATATTCCTCCCCGGGTCTGTCCCAGGTTAGCCCCGGGGGGGCCAGGACTCCTCGGGGCGCGCCGCGGTTTCCGAACCCGGCCCGCCGTTGTACTACCAGCCTCGGTGCGGCCACCGCTGGCCTCCCGGGGTCCCTGCCCCCTCCGGGTAAGGTTAGGAGTTACGGGCCATGTTTCCCCGGCTGTGGGGGGGGGGGGACGGGGGGGGGGGGCACTCCGCGACTCTCGAGGCCTGGGAAGGTCGCAGGAGCCCCCCGGCCGGGGGGAAAAAAAAGGGTAGGGGGAAATGAAGGTGAGATGACTCTTTTATTATGAAGGGGTGGGAGGTGATGGGTTCTCCCTCTCCCCTGCCCCGTCGCACCCCCGGCCTTTATTGGGGGGGGGGGGCGACGGGGTGGGGCGGGCGTTCCCGGAGTGGATAGAGTACAAGAGGCTATGGGGGTGGGGACGTGAGAGCAGGCATCAGGCAGTTCTGGGAGACCTGACTCGGGAGGGCTTCCCACTTTCTTGGGGGCTATCTATGAGCGCCCCGGCTGGGCTGCCCGAGCGGGGTGGTAGTGAGGGCATGGTCATGATGGTGAGTGGGGAACCAGTTTTATTACCGCGGGGGTGGAGGGAGCGGGGGGGGGGGGGGGGCGGGTGTTTGGCCATGGTCGATGGTGGGGTATGACTGGTGGTGGGGGACCCCTTCAATCTCTCCTCTCGTTCTTCCTCCAGTCTTCCTTCTTTTATTGCCTTTCACGCACTCATTCTTTCTCCTCTTTCAGTTCATTCTTACACCCGTTGTGCCCAGCCGGGAGCCTATCTATGTTTGAGCACTCCGGGCCCGGGGGGGGGGGGGGGGCGGCTCGGACGACGACGAGAGCTAACCCCCGAACTTTTCGCCATGATCATGGATCATGAGCCCTCGGTGCTGTGGGAGGGGGTTGGTAGGTTTGTGGTGTGGCTTGGTTAGATGTACTTAACTAGTGGGTGTTGTTTTTTTTAAGTAGGTGTATCGTATACTTGGTGGTGATGGACCATGTTTTCGGGTCGCCTACCCGGCACCGGCCTCCACGTGGCGTAGGTGGGTAGTCCGCTCAGTCCCTGACTGAGTGGGCTAGCAGACGGGTGCCATCTTTGTCCAGGATTAGGACTTGATGTCAGCAGATATGTTGTTCAGCCTTTTCACTGGTCCGGTTTTTAAGGAGCTATGCTAACCCAGGTTGTACCATGTTGGATTGGTCCTTAAAAATACTCGTGACTTTTTGGTCCTTTGGATCCCAAGTGTTTGCCGTGCTTGGAGACCCGTGTCGGGGGAGAAGAGGATCCTGGTGGCCGAGGTTCCCTTTGGGCTGCGGCTCACTGGTGCCAACACTCCACTTCGGCCTTGACTTCTACCTAAACGGGAGGCTAGTCGTACCGGCCTAGTCAATCGGCTCTTGTCACGTTGAGCCCTATCCCACTGTTGACATGCGGGTTGATATACGGAGCACCATGCTATAGCTTCTGCTGCTGATTAGGTGCTTTACGCCAGTATTCCCCTGCATTCAACAGTGTGATAGAAGGCGGTGGCTCAAACGGTTCAATCGGGCTTACCCCCTTGAGTATATCTTTCGGGCAGTCTCCATTGTGCGTCGGCTGGAGACCCGCCGACATTTGCACTTTCCCTTGTTGGGCTCGGTGGCGGGCGGGGACCCCCGGGGGATGAATATCTCTGCTATTATAATATGGATACAACAAAAAAAAAACCAAACTTGCACAGAAGCGGCACATAGCCACCAACATTGAACATGACAGTGACTCGGACTGTGAGGAAGCGACGCCTCAGGCGTCGGCCGTATGGCCTCGCTTCCTCATTGTCCATAGCAAGGTGAAGGAGAAACCTGTTACTAAGCTGCATCCTTTTCTGGTGGGGGAGACCCTCAGGAGCCGTGTTGGCAGGCCTGACGCCCAGCGCCTCAGGTCTGGTGACTTGCTGGTGGAGTGCCGTACCCGGGCACACTCCAGCGGGCTACTGAGGCTCTCTTCCATCGGAAACACTCCGGTGGAGGTCACACCCCACAAGACTATGAATTCGTCAAGAGGCGTAATCAAAGATCAAGCTTTGGCAGAACTGTCGGAAGATGAACTTGTACGGAACCTTAAGTCTCAGGGGGTGACTTACGTCAGGCGCTTCGCTTCCAAGCGAGGTGGTGGGGAGATCCGTCTCCCTACCATCATCCTGACGTTTGGCACCCCCACCCCTCCTACTACCATCTGGGGAGGTTACTACTCCCTGAGAGTGAAAAAGTACGTCCCTCTCCCCCTCCGGTGCTTTAAGTGCCAAAAGTATGGCCATGGGCAGAAGACATGCCGTCAGGCAGAGGCTTCATGCGCCCGTTGCACCAAGCCCGGACACTCTGCTGAGTCCTGCACAGCCACCCCCTTGTGTGTGAATTGCCAGGGGGCGCATATGGCTTCGGATAAGAAATGCCCTCGTTGGATATCAGAGTGCAAGATTCAGCAGGTGCGTGTGGAGAAGGGACTGTCCTTTCTAGATGCCAAAACACTGGTTGAAGGCTCTGGTGCAGCTGCGGCTGCCCCAACCTCTAACACCTCAGTATATACTTTCAGTGCAGCGGTGGCAGGCAAGCGTCCCACCAAAGATTTTTCATGTCAGACCCCAACTTCTTGGTTGGGGGCGGAGCCTCGGGTCATCTCGCCCCTGGAGAGTAACCCTCCTCCGGTGGTGACGAAGAGCCAGGGAACGCAGAAGGCGGACACTGCCGGTCCGGTTGTGCCGCCTTCTGTTGAGCCTAAGCCTCAGCCCCCACACAAACCTGTTAGTCCGTCAACTCCAAAGACTTCTGGCTCTGGTCAGCCTTCTAAGGCCGCTAACTCTAGCGGCAGGAACGCTGCCCAGGACCAGGGGTCTAAGAAATCTATGGGACCGCTGTGCGCACGGGCCCAGAAGGGGAACACTGATGTCCCCCTTCAAAACAAATATGCTGCACTGGAGGAGCGGATGGAGGGAGTGGAAGTTGTCGTTGCTGATTTTGCGGCAGCTCCACCCCCTTCATCTCCGAGGAACCAGAGGAGGCCCGGGAGCCGGCCCCCCTCTGTTTCTTCAACTCCTTCCAAGGTAAAGGAAAAAGGGGGGGAAAACTCTTCACCCCCAGATAAGACAATCATGTACTCTATGCTTCAGTGGAATTGTCGTGGTTTTCAAGCTAACTTTGAGGAATTACGTCTTTTAGTCAAGTTCTATAACCCCTCAGTAATATCTCTTCAGGAGACTTACCTGAAGACTTCTGACCATGTATCCTTTAATGGTTTTAACGTTATACACAAAGGCTCTGATTCGGAGAGGCGCTCGGGTGGAGCGGCTCTTCTCATTAGTAGCCAAATTTTAAGTAGCCCCGTTAGCATCGACACCTGTCTTCAGGCTGTCGCAGCTCGGGTTACCTTGAAGAAGACCATAACCGTATGCAGTATTTACCTGCCACCATCACTGCGGGTCAGTAGCAATGATATTTTTAACTTAGTAGATCAACTGCCCCCTCCCTTTATTCTCATGGGGGATTTTAACGGTCACGCTCACCTTTGGGGAGTGACCACTATGATGGCAGAGGTCAGATGTTAGAAGATGTTTTTTCTCAACTTAACCTATGTGTCTTTAACGATGGCTCACCTACATACTCTAACCCAGGTTCCGGATCTAGTTCTGTTCTAGACCTCACTGTGTGTGATCCTTCTCTCATGCTGGACTTTGACTGGAAGGTTCACGACGACCTGTGTGGTAGTGACCACTTCCCAGTAGTTCTGTCATCGGTCAGCTGTGAGGAGGATTCGCCGGTGGGGCGCTGGAATCTCAAGAAAGCTAACTAGCCTCTGTTTGCCTCCCTCTGTCAGTCTTGTCTTACAGAGGAGGTGGTCATGTCAGCTGAAGAACCTGTTTCTTGTTTTACTTTGATTTTGTTGGACGTAGCAGGTGAAACCATCCCTAGAACTTCTACATCAGTCCCTCGGAAGCCGAGAGTACCATGGTTCAATGAAGAGTGCCGCAAGGCCCAAAAAATACGCAAATCTGCTCAGCGACGTGCTTTTCGTAATCCGTCGCAAGCAAATATTTTAACATTTAAAAGACAGCGGGCAAAAGCCCGTTACATTTTTAAACGCGAACGCCGTGCTTCCTGGAGACGCTTCGTCTCATCTTTATCTTCTAGGACTCCGTCCCAAACAGTCTGGAAGGCTGTTCGAAGAATTGGGGGCAGGGGTGGCTCGGCTTCTGTCGGCCATCTTAGAGATGGTGCCAGTTTGGTCACAGATAAAAAGGCTGTGGCCAATTTGCTTGCCTCCACCATTGCCCATAATTCTTCAACAGAGCATTATTCACCTTTCTTCCAGAGAGAGAAGGAAAAGCGAGAATCTTGTGCTTGTGATTTTATATCAGATAACTCGGAAGACTATAATGCCCCCTTTACGTTTTCAGAATTGCAGCAAGCCATGCAGAAATGTACTGACTCTGCTGCTGGATTAGATACCATCCATTATCAGCTCCTAACTCATCTGCCTGAGGATTCACTCCTTGTACTTCTCAAGGCCTTTAACCATATCTGGATAACTGGTCGTTTTCCGCCATCTTGGCGCCAGGCTGTGGTTGTGCCAATCCCCAAGCCGGGTAAGGATCCTTCCGACCCGGGCAACTACCGGCCAATAGCTTTGACATCATGTTTATGTAAGACTATGGAACGCTTGGTCAACGCCCGACTGGTGTGGCATCTTGAGTCACGTGGTCTCATCACAGACCTCCAGTGCGGTTTCCGGCGCTTCCGTAGTACAACTGACCATCTAGTTCGCTTTGAGTCTTTTATTCGAGATGCTTTTGTCAACAAGCAGCATGTCTATGCAATTTTCTTTGATCTTGAAAAGGCATATGACACTACCTGGAAGTATGGTATAATGTCTGATTTGTCCGACATGGATTTTAAAGGGCACCTGCCTGTTTTTATTCACAATTTTTTGTCTAACAGGTCGTTCCATGTCCGTGTGGGCTCCACCCTCTCCGACTCCTTTGAACAGGAGATGGGTGTCCCGCAGGGCAGCATTCTATCTCCTGTTTTATTTAGCATTAAAATAAATAACATTGTAAAGGCCGTCAAGGATGATTCTGAATGCTCTTTGTTTGTGGACGACTTTGCTTTGTGTGCACGAGGTCGAGGACTTGCGTCCCTTGAGAGGCGCTTGCAGCTGTGCGTTGATCGCATCCAGCGGTGGGTGTCTCTCGACGGCTTCAGGTTCTCGCCCTCCAAGACAATCTGTGTGCATTTTACTAACCAGACGAAATTTTTTCAAAAACCTACCCTGAGCATTGCTGGAGTGCCAATTCAGGTGGCCGAAGAGGCAAAGTTTCTGGGGGTCATCTTTGACAAAAGATTGACCTTCTGCAACCATGTTACCTACCTTAGAACCTCTTGTCAGAAGGCCCTCGACATTCTTCGTGTCGTTGGTCGTACTGACTGGGGTGCAGACCGCATTGTCTTACTTCGACTGTACCGGGCCCTTGTTCGGTCCAAACTGGATTACGGCTCTGTGGTATATGGCTCGGCTTCAAAGTCTGTTCTACAGCATCTGAACACAATTCACCATCAAGGTCTGCGCATATGTCTGGGAGCCTTCAGGACATCTCCAGTTCCTAGTCTGTATGCAGAGGCAGGGGAGCCTTCTCTCGGGCTCCGCCGCATCCGCCTCATGCTCAGCTACGTTCTGAAGCTGAAGGCCCATCCAGACAATCCTGCCTATGATTGTGTTTTTAACCCGTCGTTTGCAGAGATTTACGATGCCCATCCGGGAGCTGTCCGTCCACTTTCCTTCCGTGTCCGACCTCATCTGCAGGCGGCCGGAGTGGACCTGGACAAAGTTTCGGAATCTCTGCAACACGTCACTCCACCCTGGCTACTACCAGTTCCTGACATCTTGCTGGACTTGACCGCCCACAAGAAGGATTGTACTCCACCAGCCATATACCAACAGAGCCTCAATGAACTCCTTTCAATTTTTCCTGGCTATTGTCGTCTTTATACGGATGGGTCCAAGTCTGAGGATGGGAGGGTGGCTGCGGCTGCAGTGTCCTCTCGCCATCCTAAACGCCCATTTAAGCTCCGTCTCCCCGACCATTCTTCTGTATTTAGTGCAGAACTGCAGGCAATTCTGCTGGCACTCAAGCATGCCTATCAGTCTCGGGAAAGGAACTTCCTGATTCTGTCTGACTCTCTTTCTGCCCTGCAGGCCCTTCAGGGCGCGGGAACAGACCATCCACTGCTGGTGCAGATTAGAGAGCTTTACGCAGACTTGATGAAGGAATATTATGACATCATTTTTATTTGGGTCCCAGGCCATGTGGGCATCGAAGGCAACAGAATCGCAGATTCTGCTGCCAACAGTGCCCGCAGTGACCCTGTCCCTGACACACAGACTGTCTATAGTGATTTTAAACCTGTGATTAGTGCGTACGTGGCCCGCGAGTGGCAGTCCGAGTGGGACAAAGAGGAAGGGAACAAGCTTCATGAAGCTCTTCCTAAGTTGTCTGACAGTCTACCTTTCCGCTGCGGCAGCCGCCGTGAGGAGACTGTCCTTGCTCGGCTCCACATCGGGAACACGTATGTTACGCACTCTTACTTACTTAAACAGGATGAGCGTCCATGGTGTTTTGCCTGTGATGAGCAGTTTTCTGTTCGACACTTTTTGCTGTATTGTGCTGACCTAATTGACACCAGATATAAACACTTTACAGCAGACTCCTTGAAGGTTTTGTTCCGGGATGTTCCCCCGGACAAAATCTTCAATTTCTTGCGAGCATGCAATATTTTTAACAAGATTTGAGCATTCATAGACTATGTGAATCTTTTTTATTTGCCCTTTTTGAGAGTCTGTAGACATTTCTTTTAAAGACATGTGCGACATTTTAGCCTGAGATTTTTAATCTATATTTACATCTTGTCTTAAGACCTTGCTTTTAGTCTGGCTGACCAGATTTTTACCCATCCCGCCGTGAGATGGCCTTAGTCGCCTGCTCGGCGTTAAACCCAAATAACTAACATGTTTTCGGGTCGGGGTTTGCGAGGCCTTCTAGGGTTAGTGGCGTGTTTAATCTATCTGCTAGTTATGGTTCTGGTTTGATCTATGTTCGGACAATCGAGCAGTACGTGTTCTTTCGTGAGTATTTGGTCACATGTGCATACTATTGGGTTGGGGTGGACTAGGTATCTCTCGCCTCCCAGTCGGATTCTTGCTAACCGTGACTGGTCTTTCCTCTTGCCTAGGAAGAAGATAGGCGTGTTGTTGTGTATCCTATTAAAAGTTTTGCGTCTACTTCTTTTGGAGTGGTGGAATTATTGGACCCATAGATTTTGGAAGGCGGGCCGGAGAGCATTTGATCGTTCGTTTGCTGAGAGGGGTAGGTTGAAGAAGGTCGATTCTTGGTCGAGGCCTTTCTTCGCTACCTTGTCTGCTCGTTCGTTGCCTGGGATCCCCACATGGGAGGGAACCCACATAATTTTGACTGTTTTGACCACGTTCTGCGAGTTCTGCTGCTCTTAGTCTGATCAGGTATGTTAAATCTTCTCTGAACGAGTCTAGGTTCAGAATCGCTTGTATTGCTGATAAAGAGTCCGTCACTATGAGTATGTGTTTGTCTTTCTGTAGGTCAGCTTTTATTACTTTAATGGCTCCCAGGATGGCCGTGAGTTCTGTTGTAAAAACTGATGTGTGGTCCGGTAATTTGATAGCCCGATCCGATTTGTTGGGGACGTGGATACCTAGTCCGGTTGCGTGGTTGGTTGGGTCGTGGGACCCGTCTGTGTAGATGAGTGTGTAGTTTTTGTATGTAGTAGTTCTTTTAATGTTGAACTCTTCATTTTGGGCCCGTCTGTTGCTTTCTGATATTTAGTGAGGTCCGGGTCTACCTCTATTTGTGGGAGTTTCCATGGAGGCGTTGTTATTTGTGGATTTGGTGTTCTATTTGGTAATTTGAGGTTTATCGCGTCTTCTAACTTTTGGACTTCGGTTTTTATTTGTGGTGTTTGGGTGGGTTGATTTATGGGCTTGTGGTTGGAGGTGAGGGTGAGCTTGGCCGGGTGGTCTTCCGGCATGCATATCGTTTTGTAGTATTGGTTGGCTGTCCTTTCCTTTATTATTAGTGTTATGGGTTTTTGACCACATTCTGCTAGCACAAGCAGGTTGGGGGTGTGTCTGGGGACCCCCAGGACCACCTTCAGGGCGTCTGCTTGTACTGACATCAGTTTTTTTGGTTTGGGTTTTGTTTAGGTTGGTGAGGAGTGGGGCTGCGTAGAGTAGCCTGGACATTACAAAAGCGTGGTATAGGTTTAGAAGTGACTTGGGGTCGGTGCCCCAGTCTGCTCCGCTGACTTTGCGCATTAGGTTTATTCCTTTCCTGGCTGACCGGCATATTTGGTCTATGTAGGGTGTCTAGTTGTGGCTGGTTGTAAATACCACTCCCAGGAACTTAATACTTTGGGTATATTCTATGCTAATCTTACCAATTTGTAGTTTGGGGATGGGGGCTCTTATTTGATATCTGTAGCTGCGGTTGGTTCTGAAGATGATTGCTTGGGTTTTATGGGGGGAAATTTTGAAGCCTGCTCTTACTAGCCAATTTTCTATTCTTGTTAGGTCTTGTTGGAATTCTTGGAATCCTACTGTTTCCCAGTTGAATTTTCTTTGTCTGCTCTTAATTTCCCCTATTAGTGACGTATCATCTCCTCGCGCTGGGACCATATGGCGTTGAGGCGCGTCCCCTGGGTGGTGGATAGGGGGTCCCTCGCGAGAGGGGTGCACCGAATGAAATAAGGTGCCGTGAACCAACATGGTCTAAGGGAAGGTGACCCCGACAGAAAACCCCTGGTCCTCCTAGTAAGGGGGTTAGGCGTGGGGGTAGCTTCCCCACCCTACAAAAAAGGAAATAGCTACAAAAACGCCGACGAAAAGACAAACAGTAATTCCTTTCCTGGAGGAGGAAGGTTCTTCTACCAGAAGATTTATGACGTCCTGCGGTGAAAGCCGGAAGTCGTCGGAAGCCACAGGACCGAGCCGCCTCTCTCTATCCAGGGACACAACCATGGGCACATGGAACGTCAAGACCATGTACCAGAGCGGCAAGGCCGCCCAGATAGCAGCGGAAATGCAAAAGTACAACCTTTCCCTGCTAGGTATCAGTGAAGCCAGGTGGACGCAGTCTGGCCAGAAAAGGCTGTTAAGTGGGGAGATGATTCTGTATTCAGGTCATGAAGAGGAGAATGCCCCCCATACAGAAGGAGTAACATTCATGCTGTCACCAGTGGCACAGAGAGCGCTGATGGGCTGGGAACCTCTTGGGCCAAGAATTATCACAGCAGCCTTTAGAACCAAGAAAAAGCTCAAGCTGAACGTCATCCAGTGTTATGCGCCCACTAATGACAGTGACGAGGAAGAGAAACAAGAGTTCTACGACCGACTCCAGAGTGCCGTGGACAAATGTGCGGAGCGAGACATCACCATTGTCATGGGCGATTTTAATGCCAAAATAGGGGAGGACAACACCGGATACGAAGAGGTGATGGGGAGACAGGGACTAGGGGGGATGAGTGAGAACGGGGAGAGGTTTGTAGACTTTTGTGCTCTAAACAGACTTGTCATTGGAGGCAGCATCTTCCCACACAGAAGAATACACAAAGCAACGTGGGTCTCACCTGACCATACTACAGAGAACCAAATAGACCATATCTGCATTAGCAAGAAATTTAGAAGATCCCTTCAAGATGTTCGAGTGAGGAGGGGAGCAGATATCGCCTCAGACCACCATCTGCTCACCTTAAGAATAAAGCTCAAGTTAAAGAAAAGCCGCACAGAGACAACAAGAAGACAGCGCTATAATGTAGGCCTCCTGAGAGAGACTGGAGTGAGAGAAGAGTTCAAACTGGTGCTGTCCAACCGGTTTCAAGCGCTACAGGAGCTAGTAAATGAAGAGGAGGCGGTCACCACAGAGCAGCAGTGGAAGGCAGTTAGAGAGGCGCTGAACTCAACCTGCAAAGACACTGTAGGGTTCAGGAAACACCATCACAAGGACTGGCTGTCGGCACAGACCTTGAAGAAGATAGAAGTGAGGAAGCAGAAGAAAGCAGTTGTCAACAACAGTCGCACGAGAGCAGCCAAAGCAAGGGCACAGGAGGAATACTCGGAAGCCAACCACGAGGTGAAGAGCAGTATCAGGGCAGACAAGAGGGCCTACACAGACAGCCTGGTAGCAGAGGCAGAAAAGGCAGCAGGCAGCGGCAACATGAAACAGCTCTACGACATTACCAGAAGATTGTCGGGCAAGTATAGCCATACAGAAAGACCAGTAAAAGACAAGGAAGGCAAGCCTATTGCAGACAGAGCAGACCAACTCGACAGATGGGCCGAGTATTTTGAAGAGTTACTGAACAGACCTAGCCCACCCGACCCCCCAGACATCCAGCCAGCAGAGACCGACCTACCCAGCAGCTGTGACAGACCCAGCCGGGAAGAGATCAGAAGAGCAGTGGCATTTTTGAAGAACGGCAAAGCAGCAGGGCCAGATGGCATCCCAGCGGAGTCTCTGAAAGCAGACCTAGAGACAACAGTAGAGATGCTGTACCCACTGTTTGGAAAGATCTGGGAAGAGGAGGTGATGCCGGCTGACTGGAAGGAGGGGTACCTAATCAAGCTTCCCAAGAAAGGTGACCTCAGCAAGTGCTCCAACTATAGAGGAATCACCTTGCTGTCAGTACCAGGAAAGGTCTTTAACAGGATCATCCTGGAGAGAATGAAGAGCTCCGTTGACCCCCAGCTGAGAGACCAGCAAACAGGATTCAGGAAAAACCGATCATGTACAGACCAGATCGCCACTCTCCGCATCATCGTGGAACAGTCTCTGGAGTGGAGCTCCCCGCTGTACGTCAACTTTGTGGATTACGAGAAAGCATTTGACAGCGTGGACCGAGAGACTCTGTGGAAACTCCTACGACACTACGGTGTACCCACAAAGCTCGTCCGCCTGATCAAGAGCAGCTACGATGGCATGACATGTCGCGTGATCCACGAGGGGCAGTTCACCAGGGAGCTCCAGGTCAGAACCGGTGTCAGGAAGGGGTGTCTGCTGTCTCCGTTCCTCTTCCTGCTGGCCATAGACTGGATCATGAAGAGGACCACAGAGCAGAGAAGAAGCGGAATACAGTGGACACTGTGGACACAGCTTGACGATCTCGACTTTGCAGACGACTTGGCATTACTGTCCCACACTCATCAACAAATGCAGGACAAGACCACGAGGCTTGCTGACATCTCGTCCCAAGTGGGCCTCACCATCCACAAACAGAAAACAAAGACAATGAGGCTGAACGCAACCAGGGAAGAACCAGTCTTGCTTGCTGGCACCCCGTTGGAGGAGGTGGAGTCCTTCACCTATCTCGGGAGCATCATAGACAAAAAAGGCGGCACTGATGCAGATGTCAGAGCACGAATCGGTAAAGCCAGAGCAGCCTTTCTCCAGTTGAAAAAAAGTGTGGAGTTCCAGAGAGCTGTCACAAAACACCTAAGTCCGGATTTTCAACTCCAACGTAAAAGCAGTTCTCCTATATGGAGCAGAGACTTGGAGATTGACAAAAACCACTGTCAACAGAGTACAGATCTTCATAAACAGTTGCCTTAGAAAAATTTTGAAAATCCACTGGCCAGAGAAGATCAGCAACATCAGACTCTGGGAGAGAACAGAGCAGATAACAGCAGAGAATGAAATTGGGCGAAGAAGATGGGGATGGATTGGTCACAGTCTGAGAAAGCCAGCTTCCAGTATCACTAGGCAGGCATTGTCATGGAATCCCCAGGGAAAGAGGAAAAGAGGTAGGCCGAGAAACTCCTGGCGTCGAGACCTCCAAGCAGACATCAAGAGAATAGGAACCACCTGGAGTAAAATCGAAGGAGAAGCACAGGACAGGAGTCGCTGGAGGTCTCTCGTCGACGGCCTATACCCGGGTAGGGGTGACAGGCGTAAGTAAGACGTATCATCTGCAAATTGCATTATTTTGTTGTGCCTGACAACGTGTTGTAGGCCTGTGAGTAGGAGTGTAAATAGGAGGGTGCTAAGCACCGATCCTTGTGGTACTTCATTTTCTAGGGCCTATTCCCTTGATAACGCATTGCCTATTTTAACTATTATTCGCCGGTCGGCCAGGAAGGTTTTAACAAAGTTGTACATTTTGTTGGATATTCCTAGGTCGCCCAGTCTACTAAGTAGTTTATCGTGCCAGACCATGTCGTAAGCCTTTTCAATATCTAGAAAAAAATCCTATGAGTTCTGTTCCTCTCTCTTTGTTGGTATTTAGGATTTCTTGTTGTAGGGTGGTTAGGTGGTCGAGTGTGCTGCGCTTTTTCCTGAATCTGCTTTGCTTGGGTGGTAGGATATGGTGTTTGTCACAGTAGGACATGAGTCGGTATTTGAGTATTTTTTCAAGCGTTTTACCCTGTTGAGATGTTAGTGCGATGGGCCTATAACTATCTGGTTGGTGTGTTGGTTTTCCGGGTTTGGGAAGGGGGCAGACTACTGCTTTCTTCCATTGTGTGGGGAATTCCCCTTTGGAGTAGATGTCGTTGAAAAGGGAGATTATGGCTAGTTTCATGGAGGGGTGGCTTCTTTGAATCATTTCGTATGTAATTAGGTCTATGCCAAGGGCTTTACCTTTTCCGGCGGTTTTTAGGGCTTGGGTCAATTCTAAGAGGGTTATTTCGTTATCTAGTCCGTAATTACTTTTTTTGTTTTGGTTGTTCAAAGCATTCACCTGTATTTCCTTTTTAAAACTCTCCCTACTGTCTGCACTGCCTGTAGCTCTTGATATTGGATGTGTGTTGCTAAATGGTCTTAGCTTTATTTAGGCCCCATGTGTTAGGTTTATTTAACGTATTTGACCGGCTGGCGACATACATTCAATATTCTGTTTATTTTTTTTTTTTTTTCACAAGCAGTGCAGGCACGTCCTGAGAAAGCCTTGTTGCTGTCGGGACGTTAAGCAATGTACAATCAATCAATCAATTAGAAGTGCTTTAAGGTCCCGGAATTCTGTGGTTAGATTATCATTTGAGCTGGCTTGACTAAAGGTGTGGGCTAACAGATCTGCTTTGTCCTGGTCGGTGGCGTATACCTTGCTTTCGGTTTTTAGAGATGGCATGTTGGCTCTCGGGCCGTTGTTAATGGCTTTGATCTTATCGCAGCTTTCTTTGATCCTAGTTTTTGTGTTGATTGACTCTGTGAAGGCATGCCAGTCTTCCTTTTTTGGCTTCTTTGACCGTTCGATCTGCTATGGCTTTGGCACGTTTATACTCTATTCTGTTTTCGGGCGTTTTGTGTTTTTTCCAGATTTGGAGTTTCCTTTTCCTATTTTTGACTTCTTGATCACAGGCCTTGTTCCACCGGGATTTTCCTGGTCTCCCACTATCCGATCTGGCAGGGGTGCTTTCCTTGATTGATCGGATAATGTGGTCTGTGATATAGGCCGTATTATTATCTATGTCATGCCTATCATCCCAACTTGGAGTGAACCCAGTTAGTTCGTGGTATTTGTCTCAGTCTGTACGTGAGGTGTTAATTCTTTGTGAGGCCCCTGTGTTTGGTGGTAGTGGGGTCTTGTCTTTGTCCTTGATAGTTATCAGTGCGGGGAAGTGGTCGCTCCCTAGGTTATCGCTATTTACTTGCCACTGTGCTTCTACTGCGATGGTGTTGGTGGCTATTGCTATGTCTAGGGTGTTCATAGCATCTGCGTTGCACTGGGCGAACATGTGGGTGGGCTCACCCGTATTTAGAATGCATATCTGTGTCTCATTTATAGCCTGCTCTACCTTTTTCCCGGCTGTATCTGATGCTGTTCGATTTTCATCCCATTGGGGGCTCTTGGCATTAAAATCGCCTACCACTATGTCCCATGCTAGTAGTAGTTCTTTAAGATCCTGTACTGATATTTGGCTATAGGTTTTCTCGTTCGGGATGTAGACATTTGCTATTTTTAGTTTGCGGTTTGTTGGTGTGGTTATTTCTCCTATTTGTGGGTTTAGGGTTTTGGTGATTTCTATGATTGCTAGTTCTGTTTTGGTGTAGATGGCTACGCCTCCTCCTTTTTTGTCTGCCCTATTTTTATAAATGGGTGGGTATTTATACCCCTTTATTTGTGAGGGTTTATCCCGGAAACCCGTCTCCTGGAGGGCGAGGATTTCCGGGGGGTTGGGGGTTATCCAGTTTCTGAATGCATCTAGTTTTGAGTAGAGGAACCTGCAGTTCCATTGGAGGATGTGTAGGCCTGACATCTTAGTGGATCTCCTCGAGTGTGTCTCTGAAGTAGCGGAGGAATGTGTCGAAATCTTCCTCACTGCCATTTGCTCTGATATCCTTCATTTGGCTAAGGCCCCAACTCATGTACCAGATTCTGAAACGGATCCGATATCTAGTGTTCCGGGCCCTCTGACCGCCCGGGCCGGGCCCCTCCTCTACTGGCTGTGACGATCCGTATTGTGCTAGGAAGGCTGGTATGGGTACTTCGTTCCATCCGTAGGCGGCCATCCCCTGTTGTAGCCCGCGGGCCGAGGTGGAGGACGATGGGCGTGTCGTGACGGCGGCTGCGGCCTCGCTTCGAGCTTGGTTTCCACCCGTCTCCTGCTCTGTCATGCTCTGCTGGTGTTCCTTTGTTTCTTTCCCGTGGGTTGATTAGAGTGTTGACGGTTACGAGCGTGTTGCCCTTGGGCCGGTCTCTGTTTGGGGTTTGTGGTGGCTGCCTGCGGTGGGAGTTCCGTCACAGATAGGTTTGGGGTGGGGGTCTCTGCGTCATTGGGTCGAGGCGCCGGCTCGGTTTGGTTCGTGTTATGGTTTTGGTGTTTGGGCCCCGTTGATTTGGCTCTACAGCTCATAAGGGCTTCGCTGTATGGTATTTGACCTAGGTTGGCGATGCGGGCCGCTCTGTTGCGATCTCTTTTGAGTTCACATCCGCCGTAATGTGCGGAGTGGCCGTTGTCCGAGCAGTTGGGGCATTTGAATTTCTCTGGTTCTGTGACCGTGCAGTCTTTGGTGTGGCGGCTTTTGGCTTTCACTACATCTTGCACACCTCGGTGGGGCTGTGCATGCATTTGTAAGGTGTCCAAATCTCTGGCAGTTCTTGCACATTAGTGCGTCGCCTTTGTATCTTTCTGTGTGGAAGATTCCCCCCCCCCCCTATCTTGACAGTTTTGGGGAGGGCTTCCCCTGGGAATTCTATTAGGATGGCCCGGCTTACTTGTCCATCCCGTAGGTTTCGGGTGGTGCTGTCTGATTCCGTCCTCGATAAACTTCAGGTCTTTCTCGGGGGAGATGGGTTTAACCACTCCGAGGGCCTTGACTTTCTTTAGTCTTGTCTCTAGGAGGGTTGGGGATGGAACATTTAACTTTGATTCCCCCGACGAGTGTCCTTGTCAGGGCTCTTGACTGTTGCTCCTTTGTGGCGCATGCGATCAAGATTCTCCATCCATAGGCTATTCTTTTAGTATCAGTTGGTGGCCCGAACGCGTCCGCCAGCGCCTCGTGCAGGTTCTTTATGCTCATACTGAAGACCATAACTGGGAATGAGAACCATTTTACCCCTCTTGGTTTCGGGCGGTTCTGCTGTCGGCGTCGTATGGTGCTAAACTTGGTGTCTCTTTCTGAGTCGGGCTCTGAGTCCGAGTCCGGATCGTCTAGTTTATCGTCCTCGTTGGGAGGATCGACTTCGTTGTCGTTTGGGTATTTGTTGGTATTGACGGCTTCTGTGTTTTCTACCATTTGAGACCCTTCTGTGTTTTCGTCCAATTCTGTTAGAGGGGGGTTTCTTTGTTCCCCTTCTCTACCTTTGCCCCGCGCAGCTGTCTGGCGGGTTACTCGGGGTTCGTACAATGTATTCTTATTGCCGCTAGGCCGGCTTTTACCGCCTGTTTGATCTTTGTCTGCCGTTTGGGCGCCATCTTGGCCGCTATTCAAATTTGAATTTGAGTGACTCTCTCGGGTGGCCATTTTGTTTTTTGGCCACGGGTCGACTCGGGTCAGCCCGCTTACCTGGTTTCGTTTGGCGCCGACTTGTGCTAGGGTTTTATTCGTATTACCTTATGTTTAGAACTTTTGGGTCGCTGGGTCTCAGCATGGGCGTTGGTTCTGGAAAGCGTAAGCGTAAGACCTAAGCATAAGCGAAGACTTTAAGCGTAATCGAAGACCTAAGCGTAAGCGTTGTTTTGGGTAAGCTAATTATAAGCGAAGATAAGCGTAAGCGTAGACTATGTGCTAAGCGTGACTGTTTGCTTGTTAATACCTAGCTAGGAGTGGTAAATTGGCCCTTACCTGCCATTAGAACCTTTCGTCGCTTGCGATGAGGTCTTGGTGGAAGAGTAGTATGGCCGTCCTAGTCTGTTCTACCTATACTGAGGCCAGGCCAAGGACCGCCGCCCTATCGCCGGGTAACTGATCCCTGAAGCCTATTCTATCATACCACAGTCTATCTATCCTTGGTTATCTGGGCTACTCTACGTAAACCTGGCTGTTGACGGATGCTACACACAGCTCCGTCACCGGTTTCTATCACTTTTTCGGAGCACTGAACACTATTCACATTCACAGTTCCGCTTGGTTGCACCCTGGAGCTCTGTCCTCTGGTCTGCTCACCACGGCTGCGCTGAGGAGTGTGCTGAAGGGATTAGTCCCTCTTTATTGACCGTTGTGACGTATTGTCTGGCCGCAGGGTTTTGAGGCCCATCAGTCAGGTGAATGTGTAGAAGAGACTCTTTTCACTTGCTCCCCACCCGGGTCTGCCCTGGGGGACTTGGGTGGGGTTAACTACTTTTTAGTTCCCAGGGTCACCCTGGTCAGCCCCACACGGTGGGTTTTCCCCTCTATTCTGGGGCATGTGTTTCTGTCTACCCTTGGTCCATTCACCTGTCTTTTCCTTTTTTAAGCGCTGCCTGTAGCTCTTGAAATTGGATGTGTTGCTAAATGGTATTAGGTTTATTTAGCGTATTAGACCGGCTGGCGACATACATTTAATATTTTCTTTAGTTGGTTTTTTTTTTTTTTTCTCAAGCAGTGCAGGTACGTCCTGAGAAAGTCTTGTTGCTGTAGGGTCGTTAAGCAATGTACAACCAACCATCTTTTCACTTGCCTCCCACATTCTGTGTCTTACATCGGACTGATATTCTTTTGCTTGTTTCACGATTTCAGTTCTTATTTGCCGTTGTATCATTTATAAGTTTTTTCATTAGTACTCTTTAGTACTGACATACATTAGCAATCATGGCGTATGATCGCCAGTTACATATTGGCCATTTAAATGTTTATCATTTAACTAACAAAGTTCCCGATCTGTGTGTGCTCTTGAGTCAACCCAATCCATTTCACTTGCTCTGTGTAACCGAATCACGTCTCAATCCTAACATCAGCGATGAGGCCGTTGCTATCCAGGACTTCACTGTACTGCGCCGCGATGTTGAATACCTGGGACAGACGGGTATTGCAGTATACATTCATAATTCAATTAGCGGTATTACTCGCAGGCGTGGGGACCTGGAATCAAAAATGTTGATCCTGGGCGACTTCAATATTAACACGTTTTGTTGAAGAATAACCCTGCCTCTTCGACGCACGGCTGCGAACCCCCTAAGCACACAGGGTCAAATTTTCTTGACATCTAATAAGCGCATGCAGGCAGGAAACTTTGCCCGCTACAATGTAGCTCATCACTACTCGTACTCTTGCTTGTATCTTTCCCACAGTACCAGAGTGGTGGGTTCAGTTATCTTGTGTAGCTCTCAGGCGTGATAAGTGGGGGTAATTGGTTGAAGAGTGATACATCCGGTCTGCTGGGGAATGAAGAACCACGCGTCTGTGTCGTATTTACTATGTACCTCTATTTCTTCCTTTCCCATTCAGGGATGAATGGGAAAAGTTAACTTTTAGTTGAAGAAATACTGTATCGCTGAAATTGGTCCGCACAGTAGCCCTGGGAAATAGAATTTGCACTTGTGCATGAATAAAAATAATCACACAATATGCACATCAAAATAACGTTTGATGTACCCACAAATTTTGGGAAGTAATGCCCAACCACTACTGAATACGAAATATATAGATAATTTAGTACAAAGGTCAATGGTTAGCTGCAAACAAAATAATATTTCGAACCTATCACTTTAATCTCCGCCATCTCTTAAAACTGCCGTGCGTTTAGGGGGTACGCTGGTGTGCGCTTAATAGAGGCAAGATTTTACTGACTGCGTGCGTCGAAGAGAACGCGTGTTAGTCCAACTTCCTCCACCCTTATAGACCACATATATACGACTAATCAATCAAGGGTGGTGGCAGTAGAAGTGCCTCAGGTAGTGATAAGCGATCACTACCCGGTGTGCTGTTGCTGGGCATTGAAAGCGAATACTAATTCACTCCGCAAACATCAGCACACGACTATTAGATACAGATCAATTAAACACTTCAACAAGGAAACATTTCTTTGTGATTTAAGTAGCGCGCCCTTTGATACAGTGTACTACCATAATGACCCCAACGATGCTTTGTCTGATTGGTACGGATTGTTCCTTGGTGTTCTCGATAAACACGCTCCATTCAGAGAGAAATGGGTGAAGAACCCCAGCTTCCCGCCTGGTTAACTCATTCTACCCCAACACCGAAATCCCCAAATTTTGTCGTTGTCCTCTGAAGACTGCATTTCAGTGCACGACACAGATCGACCATGATAGTTCAAGGGTGATGCCAGAATAGCTTGGCGGCGCTCATAGGCGCCAAGCTATTCTGGTATCACCCTTGAACTATCATGGTCGATCATTATCTTGCGGCTGTGTTGTGTCTGGGGTAGAATGAGTTAAGTAAGGAAATCAAGGGTGCCATGCAGCTCCGTGATGACTATAATAGAAATAAGGATTGTGTAGCTTATCCAAGGCAAAGATTGATTGATTGTACATTGCTTAACGTCCCGACAGCAACAAGACTTTCTCAGGAATCCAAGGCAAAGAAACCATGTTAAACATTTAATGAGGGAAGCTCAAAGGTTACTTTTTCACCGTTTTAAGGGTGGGTGGGGGGGGGGGGGGGGGGGGCAAGAAAGATGTCGTATCTGTATGGCGAGCGATCAATGCTATTACGAGGTCCAAAAATACCGCACAATACCGCGGTCAGTTATCAGTGACCTTGAATCAGCATTTCCTCTCGGCTGCCAGTACGTTACTACAAAATACATATTCTGGTCAGTCATCAGCTGTGTCAGAAAAGCTAAAGACGTTTTGTACAGAACGGCTGGACCCTGATACATCATTCAGCATTCCCCTGTTAACGGTATACGATGTGGGAAAATCGATCTCGTACTTAAAGAACAAACGTACTTCTGGCCATGATGGTATTAGTAGCCACAGTTCTGAAAATGGCCCTACCGTATATTGCAGATACCTTGAGATATGTTTTCCTCCCTACGTCACACGACCAGTCACTTTAGCGCGAACCATACCATGACTTTGATATAAAAAACCCTGTAGCGAAAAATGGCGGAATTTTTGTAACCCTTTCTATGACTTGTCTTGGATGCCAGTTTTGTTCTATAAATGATCACCAAAGTTCTAAAGTACAAAGTTACTTAGTGCTGTTCAAAACAACAAGCACAATCTGTACTGGAGAAGGCAACGTCATGAAATTTTAAATTACTTCATAAGTCTATTATGTATAAATGTATATTCCTTTGACGTCAGTCATGTCTGGCGTGATCCAGGTCGGAAGATGTCTTCTTCAGTGATTTCTTTTACGAAAATAGTGGAGGAATGAAAACAAATACGTTATTGGTCTGAGGGGTTCGCTGCACGGACCCTTGTATGCCTTCGGGAGGTCAAAGGAATCATTGTACCCCTCAGGCCTTCGGGGTACAGTGATTCCTTTGACCTCCCTCAGGCCTACAAAGGTCCGTGTAGCGAACCCCTCCGACCAATAACTTTATATATATATATATATATATAATTTCAATTCTGAGAATGTTTTTGCTGTGCTAATGCCATGGAATTCCAGGCTGGTAAGCTTGCATTGTGTCATCAGGACATCAGCTGCCCTTTTTGTGACTGCATCGCTCACTAAATCTAGAAAGAGAGTGTAGTGGGAGAGAAGGAATGACAGACCTATCTTTTTGAGCCTTCCACTGAACACCTACTGCATATATACTAATGGTCAAAACTTAAGGGCCACTTTTTATCGCAGACGCACCGACAACACCACACAAATAATATAACAATACTTGAAGTCAGTATTTTGCTAATTTATTTAGTAACAATTTCATTTAAGTTGTGAGTAAATCAAGCAATTGAAACAACAGCAGTAAGTTAGAATGTTCAAACACCCCTTATTTTAAAAGTCTCACAAGACTGGTCCAGTCAGTAGCGAGTGTACCCACCGTTTGCAGCCAAGCATTCAATGCAGCATTGACGCATGGAGTTTACCAGGGTTCGGACAACATGTTGTGGGATCGCTTCCCACTCTTGATGCATGAACTGAGTCAGCTGGGGGACGCCTTGAGGTGGGGGTGGGGTGTGGGGTGGTTGCTGACCCAGCACGTCCCAGAGGTGCTCGATGGGAGCCAGATCAGGTGAACGAGTTGGCCACTCCATCCTCATGATGCCCCGTTGCTCAAGGTACTCATCCACCAAACGATCGCGATGTCTTCCTGCAGAACAGCATTGTCGCCTATGGCTTGGAGACCTGGCTGGATGAGGGGCTGCACAATCTCGTCCCGATAGCGCAGTCCAGTCAGGGTCGGGTCCTGCCTTGTCTGCTGAAGCCTGCCCAGCCCATGACTGAGCCTCCTCTGTAGCGATCCACCTCTTGGACGCATCCTCCGTGAATCGTTCGCCCTGGCGTCTCCAGACCCTCACCCTGCCGTCGTTGAAAGACACAGTGAACCGTGACTCCTCAGTAAACAGAACATGAGTCCACTGGAGTCTGTTCCACCTCACTTGTTGACGACACCAGGCAACCCGGGCTCTGCGATGAGCTGGAGTGAGGGGTATTCTCACTGCTGCTCTGCATGAAGCCAGGCCAGTTTTGCGCAGACGTCGGCAGACTGTGCTTCTGCTGACGTTAACGTTTGCAGCTTGCATCAGTTGACGTCGCAGAGTGGTTGACGTAACAGTTCGGTCGCGCAGAGCCGCCACACAGAGGTATCTGTCCTCCCTTCTGCTAGTGCAGCGCGGGCGTCCTGAGCAGGGTCGTCGTTCTGCCCTTCCAGTTTCTTGGAGTCGTGCTAGCAGCCTCTGGATCACAGAATGGGACACCCCAAGACGTCTCCCAACTTCTCGTCCGGAAATTCCATCCTGCAGCCATGCTAGCGCCCGGCCTCGATCTACTGGCGGTCGGCTTCGTCATGGTGGCATGGTTAGGACAGTGACAATTATGTCCCTACTGTACCGGTATTTGTAGCGAAACAGAAGTGCTCAGTGTTCACGGCAGACCCTTTTAGCACGTGCATTACGACTTTACCAAGTTTTCCCAACTGCCTGCCTTTGGTACGCTTGCCAATATCGCACAGCTTTCACAAAAACTGACGATGTTTCACGTACATTTGACACGTTCGTGGAAATTGATGAAATGTTGTCTATTGTTCCTTGTACAGTAGACTGTCTACGATCAACTTTTAACCCATTTGGATCGAAAGAACATTGTATTTTATTATTGAGCGTACTTGCGACGATAAAACAATGACACAAAAAGTGGGGTGGCCCTTAATTTTTTACCATTAGTATAGCAATAGGGACTACCCCCGGGCGCCCCGCAATCCGCTGGAGAATATCCTGACCTTCCCCCGAGGGGGGAGTAATACATGTGAGTATTCCCAAACAGATCTTGGACCTGCTGGGTAGATTTTTGTTTTTGCCGCCTACGACCGGTTTTGCCCAAAGGGAGGACTCTTCAGGTAGGCATACGGCGTAACCTGAAAATTGCAAACGCAACACATGTACTAGAAGCCGCCTCCAGAATGTACACAACCCACACTGAGGCGTTCGAGTCATACTGATACAATGCGATAGCCTCCCTGCGCCAAAACCGGGCACAGCCAGCCGCTGCTATAGTCTGCAGTACCTCGCCCTGAACCTATGTTAAACGCACCAGTGGCCGCGCCATTACTGCGATTTTCGCATCTGCCCGCTCGCTCGGATGGGTCCTGTGCACCAGAATGCGCGCGCAGGTAGGCTTCTGCACTTGAAGTGTGGTCTCGTACGTTCCCGCGGAAGATTGTGATCGCAGTCGAAAAACGGTTCGTTTCCGGTTTTAGCGTTACTCTCCTTGAGCATAAAATGTTGGAAGGCGTACGTCCATACAGAAAAACTGAGATAGGTCTCCGTGGGTTGTTCATTCTCCCAGAGTCCGAAAAAGCTCAGGCGGTTAAACGTCGGAGCAGGAGAGCGAAGGGAATCGCCGGGTCGTGGGTTCGAATCCCGTCCCGGTCCCGGTAGCTGGACTCACAATCCAGGGTGGAAAAACGGATTTGTTCATTAGCAATATCCGTTGAAAGGTCCTGGTAAATCAAAGTGGCACAGTTGGAGTGCGCCTGAGTTGATCAGTGTTCAGGTCGTACTCCATAGGCAATAGATTTCCCTGTCCCCCATCACCCGCCCGTCAGGGCCGTCCATGATCACCTCGGTGCTGTGGACGTTAAACTCGAACGAACTAACTAACTTCATTCTCCTCAGAACTTGCTATTCCTGAATCAAGTCCATTGTAGTGCACTCGTCTCTCGTCACGTACGGCTACGGCCACGACGGTGCGTTCTGCCGCAAAGCGAGGCAAATGTTGCAAAATCACCACCACTGTGACATCCTGTTTTAATGATGTAAGCCTGAAAATGGACTGCCAGTGCTATAGAAAATGTCTGAAGGCATCTGACACCTTATTTTTGTCTCTCTTTTCTTTCTTTTTTTTGTTGTTGTTGTTGTTGTTGTTGTTGCGATTTCACGGAAATGGCCGTTTACTGGGTGCACAAATACGGCCTTCACTGTGAGCCAGAGATTCATTTTTTTTTTCATTCTGTATTTTGCAGAGGACGCAGAAGTGTGCCTTAACATAATATTGCCTGTTTTGGGCTTCTGGGATGAATTCTGATTTATTTAGAGGAAAACTATGTTTGAAGTCTCAACCTCATTTTAGCATCCGCAAAGAGCGGCGTGAATGGGGGTACCGGCCTTGCGCCATCGGCTATATCTCTGTTGTGTTCCTAAGGATTTTCGGGGAATATGGCTTAAACATCTCAGGACATACTAAGGTACACTTTGAAACCCATCTTACTGAGTACTTGAAGGGGGGGGGGGGGGGGAGGGGTGCACGGTAGACCGGGCTAGCTTATGGACTATTGGTGCAGGATTGGCCTGGCGCCTGCGTACGACAAGCTAATCTGGCACAACTTTGAAACCTCAGTGGGCAAGCGGCAATTGCGCACGGGCGCGCGCATGTGTGTGCGTGTGGGGGGGGGGGAGGGGGGGGGGTAAGAGAGAGAGATTTTGTGTACGTTATGTTTTGTAGTGTGTAGCAAGGACAAAAATGAAAACAGGTTAGCGCACCTATTCTTTTATACTTGGAAAATAATGAGTTTCGTTTCATTTCATCTCTCTCTCTCTCTCTCTCTCTCTCTCTCCAGTCTCTCAGTCACACACACACACACTACTGACACACACACAGACACACACACACACACACACACACACACACACACACACCGTCACTGCGCGGCCGCCAACCCGGCGCCAGGGTGGCCTCGGGCCTATGCACCGTATGTGCTGTGATTTAAATATAACCGTCCCGCAGTGTTTGATGCCCTTAGTTGCGTTGGCCGCTGTTATCCGGCAGTGCCGCATTTCGCGCTGGGATGTATCAATCGCTGTGTGGCGGGACTGACAGTGGTTGTAACTGGATTTTTCTGATTTGGATTACTCGCAGGACTGAAACGCAGAAGACTGACGAAAGATGAAGATGGACTGACGACACTATGGATTTATCCTGTCACGTCGTCTACGCAGATCGTACCGTTTTGGGCACAACTGACGGCGCTGAGAGTGGAAGCATGTTCTGTGAATCCATGTAAACAAGACATTCAGTTGTGTCTCCTGACGTTTTGATCAACAGGAGTGCAATGGACTGGATCATTATCGATAGAAGAGCATGCAGGTGTACTTAGTATATCATGTAGCTAGGTAAAGTCAACCTGATTTCACACAAATTAAGACTGAAATAGTACCGTGAAGTTCTAGTTATTTCACCACATATTTTCTCAAGTCTTGAAATCCTTTTATGGATAATAAAGTTGTCTAAATCTGAATTCATATCACGTAAAATATTAAATTACCTAAAAATAAAAAAAAACTTCATAACAAATGACGTTGACAAACCAGTGACGCTTATGCACCGCGCCCTAATAGTGCTCACTGACGCATTGTCAGATTTGCGAAGCCTTTTCAATAGGAGATATTTCAACATCAGAATCAGGTCAAAAACAAAAGGTAGAGACCCTTACTCAACAGCGAGGACAGCTGGCATATAGAAGGGACTTCATGGGTTATGGTTCATCCCATCTTGTTTAATATTTCTGTCGTTTAGCGCTACGCCACCATTCCTAGACGTTTTTAACGTAACAGGGACTCAAAGCACTGTTCCTTGGTATGCACTTGGTCTATGACCTATTTTAAACATACCAATTTCAGTGACCTCTCCCAAAGGTGAAGGTCACATGGAGTCCCGAATGGGGTCAAAAATAGCCATATTTTGACACAAATTGTTTCTCATCAAAAACTATTTTCAGCTTCAAACCCAAACTTGGTGCAGATACCTGATGGTAAGACCTTTCTATGCATTCTAATTTGAATGACCCCTCGGAAAGTTCAAGGGTCACAGAAGGTCAGCAAATGTGTGAAAAATGACAGTTTTTGATAGAATTGTAGTTGTTATCAAAGTTTTCGCCAACTTTTGAATCAGATTTGGCACACAGGTAGCTGATGATAAGACCTTTCTATGCATACTAATTTTAGTGGTCCCCTCACAGAGGTCAAGGGTCATGGGAAGTCCAGAAATAGGTTTAAAAAGGCCATATTTTGACCAAAAAATGTTTTTCTCAAGCCCAAACTTGTTATAGAGATGCCCAATGATAGGTCTTTCTATGCATACTAATTTAAATGACCCCTTGGAAAGGTCAAGGGTCACAGGAGGTCAGGAAGTGTGGTAAACAATAAAGTACAGTTTTTGACAGAATTATAGTTTTTATCAAAGTTTTTGTAACAATTTTCAGTCAAACTTGGCATAATGGTAGCTGATGGTAACACCTTTCTATGCATGCAAATTTAGTTGCCTCCTTACAAAGGTCAAGGATTTCAGAGGGTCAACAAATTTGTGAAAAATGCCATACATTTTGAGAAAACTCAGATTTCACCTTTCTATGCATGCAAAAGCCAACCCTTTGTTTAGACACTTGAACACTTCAGTGGCCTGTTGGATAGGTCAAGGTCACAAAGGTAACACTTATTATGTGCATTGGTCATACATATGAGCCAGTAAAGGATTCGCCTTTCGTGTTTAGGACCTTGAAAGTCAAGGTCACAGAAGTTTTGATAAATGATGCCGCTCAATCATGCGTGTGAGTCATGAGGACGGCCATTCTGGTTCACTTTTATTTGTCTTCCATCTTGGGACAATGAACTGTGATTAGTATTTCTTCCATTAAGCAGAATTCTTACATAAACCAGTTACCATACATGTCTCACGTTTGTCTATTCACTACACTGTAAAATAATGTACCTCTTTGCGACATTCTTGTCGTCTGTAGAAAATTCAGTTCTAATTTGACGTTCATATAATCAAATTTTGTTGTTCAAATTACAATGTGTTATGCAATTTAATGTGAAGATTTGAATTTCGTTTCCAGTATTCAATAAAATTTTAGCACTAAATACCACAAACAAAATGGCCGTCTATGCACAGGGTGAGCGCGTGGTGAATCAGGTACGAGTGTAAAATTGTAACATAACATCTTAAGGTCCATGATTACCGTTGTGTGTATGTTTGAATGTTGCATGTTTCCATGACACCAAGTATTTAATTCTTTTCAACTGCTTGGGCGGGTATGGAGAATAAAAATGGCGTCAAGTATTAATTGAACAGATTTTAGTGAATACGCCTTCAGACTACAATGTGAAGTAATTCGTCTTAGAAATTAGGATATAAATTTACGCTTTATCTATCGTGAAAATATATTACGTTTTTAACGGCATTTTCGTGTAAAAACCTAAGGCTGTATTCGTTTTGTGCATATAATTAGGCTACGCTTTACTCTGATAGTCATTTAGTGAAAAATGGAAATTCCCATTGACTGAGAAAACGACTTGCTTTAGCGTCACTACGCACATTTTGGCCTTCGTTGGATCATGCGCTATCGCCAAGAATAGAGGACGGAACTGGCAGTGTTCGCCGATTTTTGTGTTGGTTATGTGTGTGTGCGTGCGTATGTTGTGTGTGCATGTTAGTTGTTAGCCTTTTCATTGTATCAGAGCTTATAGAGCTACTTTTAGAATAAGCGCTTAACAAATCGCCTTTTTTATTATTATTATTATAAAGCGAAACTTGCCCCTCGCCCAAACATGGTTTATTGCTCGGGACCTGATATTTAATTTGCTGAGGGAGGGAAAAAAATAATAAAAATTAAAATAAACACACCAGCATTTTGAACAAGATGGGATACCCAACCCATAGTTGTATTGTCATCTTATTCTTCTGAACCATCTCGCTCTCCATCCAAACCCACTCTACCCTCTCATCCACACACACAAACACAGACGGACACAGGGCATTTCACGCCAATTGTAAGTTCTTTGGGCTGGCAAAGCAACACCCATTTTAAAGAAAAATTGCAGGAGCAAAATATGCTTCGTCATGGCATCCCACACCACATGCGCAAAATTTTTTATTTTTCCTCACATTGATTTTTTTCCAAAATGAATTAATTATCACTCATCTAATCCCTATTCTGAAGGAAGCTAAATATAAAATTTCAGGTGAATAACAAAATTACGGACTTTAGTCTGATGCGGGTCAACAGACTTTCTCCAAAGTGACCATTTCTCTGCAATGAGTACTCTAATTTCAATATCCTCTGAGGCTCTCCTCGTGATTCTTGATTGAGAGAACTTCCTAAGGTTTCAAGCCTTTATGTACAGAAATAGAGGAGATATTCACTGTCACATACATTCAATTCAATTCAATTCAATTCAAATACTTTATTGTGTCAGTCTAGCCGACAAATTTTCTTTCGTTGGGATCACATGCGCGCGTACGGTTTTAGCCACATTATAACAATGGTGGGGGGAAAAAAAAACAAAAAAAAACATACACACACACATACGGCGATTGGCGCCAATTGTACGTTCAATAGGCTGGCGTACCGTGACATGACAGCATTTCTCACTGCTTCAAAAAGTATCAGGCCATGTCTCCCTTGGGCACTTATGCTACTAAAACTGAAAGTGCTCCGCCTTGTCCCATTTCAAAGTTGTTCCTATTTTATAAAGGGGACTTAAATTATGCGTTTCATATTTGGGTTCCACTCATTTTTGGGAGGTGACTTTCTACCCACACACATCTTCAAGATAACCCATGAATCCCTATGAATTGTTGCACCAGTGGTGACCACAACCCCACCCAACCGAAAACTCCAGAGCCTTTTGACTTTTGCAGCCAGTGGTGGAAAGGATCCCACACACGTCACTACACACACACACACACACACACAACTACCCACCCAGCACCCACCCTTCCTACTCCCCCCCCCCCCACACACACACACCAGACTATACCCCCACTCAACCCAAAAACTCCACAGCCTTTTGATTTTTTACGCCAGTGGTGGAAAGGATCCCACACACCTGTCACCTCCACACTCGCACACAACTAACCCACTCACCACCCACCCGTTCCTCCTCCCCCACCCCCCTCCCACACACACATACACACATTTACTGTAGGTGACTAGTCTTCCTGGTGCTTTTTTTTAGAGCATCTGTGTTTTTTCAGTCAGGGTTCATAAATGACCCTGTCTCTGCACCATTTTGATACCTCAAATACTTAAATCTAGCCCTTTCTGAAAATGTTGGTTGTTATGGTGGAGATACAGTGATAAATATGATCATAATAAGTCAGTTTTTTTTTTAATTTTTTATTCTTCTCTTTCACAAGAAATTAATGTTATACTTATAGCCTGTTCTCTGAGAAAATTATAACTTCTTATAAGTATGAAATATATTTTATTCCTTTTGAAATTAAGCTTTCTTTCACTATAACTGTTGGTTGTTACTGACAATGCTTAGTCAATTTAAATTACAACAAATTACCACTTTTTACCCCCCCCCCCCCCTCATCCCCCCACAAAAAAAAAAAAAATTCTTCAAACAGTCATGCTTAGATGAGATAACAGAAATACATATATTTCTGTCACTCTGTTTTTAGAGAGAAAAAAATGTTTGTTGTCACACTGGACATACTATGGCAGTATTGGACATACACACGAAAATCATCTTAGATTAGTCCATTTTTGTGAAAAGAAAACTAAGAGAAATGTAAGCATTCCAACAACAATGTCTTCATAGGGGAATCACAAAAAGCAGAAATTTTCTGTTGTAGTGTGGTTTTCTAGACTAAAAATGTTGGTTGTTAAGCGCACAATGTTTTGTCACACTCACAGGCTCAGATCATAAATTACAGGCAGACAGACTGGGGCTCTACAGCCAGACAGCACCATACATGAAGACAGTGCAGCCGACACAGCTAAGACCTCAGCCCTCACTTACTTACTTACGCCTGTCACCCCTACCCGGGTATAGGCCGTCGACGAGAGACCTCCAGCGACTCATGTCCTGTGCTTCTCCTTTGATTTTACTCCAGGTGGTTCCCAGTCTCTTGATGTCTGCTTGGAGGTCTCGATGCCAGGAGTTTCTCGGCCTACCTCTTTTCCTCTTTCCCTGGGGGTTCCATGACAATGCCTGCCTAGTGATACTGAGTGGAAGCTGGCTTTCTCAGACTGTGACCAATCCATCCCCATCCCCGGGCGGACCGTCGGGGGTTCTTTCTCCGGGTACTCCGGTTCTTCCACCCCCCCCCCCCACCCCCCCCCCCCCCACTTTGGTACCGGTCTCAGGCCACTTTACAAATTTCAAATACAAGCGATCAAAAATCTCTGTAACTTCAGTAGCTGACTGGCCCTTCGTTTGTCTTGTACTGTGTTTGTCTTAAATGGCGTAAATCCGTGTCTGTTTCGTGAGTGTGTGTGTGTTGGGTTTCAGGCGCGGCGCTTTGAGTCAATTTCCCCAAAATTGAGAAAAAGCGCCTATATAATAACGGTATTATTATTATTATTATTATTATTATTATCTTCTTCGCCCAATTTCATTCTCTGCTGTTATCTGCTCTGTTGTCTCCCAGAGTCTGACGCTGCTGATCTTCTCTGGCCAGTGGATTTTCAAAATTCTTCTAAGGCAACTGTTTATGAAGATCTGTACTCTGTTGACTGTGGTTTTTGTCAATCTCCAAGTCTCTGCTCCATACAGGAGAACTGCTTTTACATTGGAGTTGAAAATCCGGACTTTGACCAATGTGTTGTGACAGCTCTCTGGAACTCCACACTTTTTTCAACTGGAGAAAGGCTGCTCTGGCTTTACCGATTCGTGCTCTGACATCTGCATCAGTGCCGCCTTTTTTGTCTATGATGCTCCTGAGATAGGTGAAGGACTTCACCTCCTCCAACGGGGTGCCAGCAAGCAAGACTGGTTCTTCCCTGGTTGCGTTCAGCCTCATTGTCTTTGTTTTCTGTTTGTGAATGGTGAGGCCCACTTAGGACGAGATGTCAGCAAGCCTCATGGTCTTGTCCTGCATTTGTTGATGAGTGTGGGACAGTAATGCCAAGTCGTCTGCAAAATCGAGGTCGTCAAGCTGTGTCCACAGTGTCCACTGTATTCCACTTCGTCTGTGCTCTGTGGTCATCTTCATGACCCAGTCTATGGCCAGTAGGAAGAGGAACGGAGACAGCAGACACCCCTGCCTGACACCGGTTCTGACCTGGAGCTCCCTGGTGAACTGCCCTTCGTGGATCACGCGACATGTCATGCCATCATAGCTGCTCTTGATCAGGCGGACGAGCTTTGTGGGTACACCGTAGTGTCGTAGGTGTTTCCACAGAGTCTCTCGGTCCACGCTGTCAAATGCTTTCTCGTAATCCACAAAGTTGACGTACAGCGGGGAGCTCCACTCCAGAGACTGTTCCACGATGATGCAGAGAGTGGCGATCTAGTCTGTACATGATCGGTTTTTCCTGAATCCTGCTTGCTGGTCTCTCAGCTGGGGGTCAACGGAGCTCTTCATTCTCTCCAGGATAATTCTGTTGAAGACCTCTCCTGGTACTGACAGCAAGGTGATTCCTCTGTAGTTGGAACACTTGCTGAGGTCGCCTTTCTTGGGAAGCTTGATTAGGTACCCCTCCTTCCAGTCAGCCGGCATCACCTCCTCTTCCCAGATCTTTCCAAACAGTGGGTACAGCATCTCCACTGTTGCCTCTAGGTCTGCTTTCAAAGACTCCGCAGGGATGCCATCTGGCCCTGTTGCTTTGCCGTTCTTCAAAAATGCCACTGCTCTTCTGATCTCCTCCCGGCTGGGTCTGTCACAGCTGATGGGTAGATCTGTCTCTGCTGGCTGGATGTCTGGGGGGTCGGGTGGGCTGGGTCTGTTCAGTAACTCTTCAAAATACTCGGCCCATCTGTCGAGTTGGTCTGCTTTGTCTGCAATAGGCTTGCCTTCTTTGTCTTTTACTGGTCTTTCTGTATGGCCATAGTTGCCCGACAATCTTCTGGTAATGTCGTAGAGCTGTTTCATGTTGCTGCTGCCTTTTGTGCCTCTGCTGCCAGGCTGTCTGTGTAGGCCCTCTTGTCTGCCCTGATACTCCTCTTCACCTCGCGGTTGGCTTCCGAGTATTCCTCCTGTGCCCTTGCTTTGGCTGCTATCGTGCGACTTGTTGACAACTGCTTTCTTCTGCTTCCTCACTTCTGTCTTCTTCAAGGTCTGTGCCGACAGCCAGTCCTTGTGATGGTGTTTCCTGAACCCTACAGTGTCTTTGCAAGTTGAATTCAGTGCCTCTCTAACTGCCTTCCACTGCTGCTCTGTGGTGACCGCCTCCTCTTCATTTACTAGCCCCCACCCGGGTCTGCCCTGGGAGACTTGGGTGGGGTTAGGTATTTTTTAGTTCCCAGGGTCACCCTGGTCAGCCCCACAGGGTGGGTTTTTCTCTCTATTCTGGGGCATGTGTTTCTGTCTACCCTTTGTCCAGTCACCTGTATTTGCCTTTTTAAACCGCCGTGAGATGGCCTTAGTCGCCTGCTCGGCGTTAAACCCAAATAACTAACTAATTGCCTTTTTAAAACTCTCCCTACTGTCTGCACTGCCTGTAGCTCTTGATATTGGATGTTTGTTGCTAAATGGTCTTAGCTTTATTTAGGCCCATATGTGTTAGGTTTATTTAACGTGTTGGACCGGCTGGCGACATACATTCAATGTTCTGTTTATTTGTTTTTCACAAGCAGTGCAGGCACGTCCTGAGAAAGCCTTGTTGCTGTCGGGACGTTAAGCAATGTACAATCAATCAATCATTTACTAGCTCTTGTAGCGCTTGAAACCGGTTGGACAGCACCAGTTTGAACTCTTCTCTCACTCCAGTCTCTCTCAGGAGGCCTACATTATAGCGCTGTCTTCTCGTTGTCTCTGTGCGGATTTTCTTTAACTTGAGATTTATTCTTAAGGTAAGCAGATGGTGGTCTGAGGCGACATCTGCTCCCCTCCTCACTCGAACATCTTGAAGGGATCTTCTAAATTTTGTGCTAATGCAGATATGGTCTATTTGGTTCTCTGTAGTATGATGAAACTTTATTTTTCAACGGTAAAATGTTTTGACAGAAAACAAATCGTCATTTTACAAACTTGCCGTTGCTAATAGCTACAGGATAAAAAAAAGGAAACTATAAATAAATATATATATTTATTTATATATTGATATATATATACACAAAACCCAATAGCATCATTATATACAGAAAAAATAATAACACTCATCACACACACATGCACACACGCGCGCGTGCCGCTCACACATACACCCACACGCACAAACAAACACGAGCACACACACGCGCGCACACATATAAAAACCATCTGTATGAAATACATGAGGTACAGGAAATATTACAGTACCTGAGAAAAGTACTAAGTTTGACTCATCAGGTAATCAAAAAGTTTTGTTTTAAAACTTCCTGGTGAGGTAATAGTTTTCAAATGTGCAGGGATAGAATTCCAAGCAAACGGACCAGAGAATGACACACTAGTTTTAAAAAGGTCGATTCTTGGCAGTGGTAGGGGTAAGGTATTGTTTCTTGCGGTCCATTCACGTTCTTGGTGAGATATAAATTTAGTGATTAGATACCGGGGTGTCATATTATTCAGTATCTTCTGCATAAAGACGCATTTGTTTAATTTAATGTAAGTTGCTGACGCAGACCGAGAATGTTTAAATGTCTAAATTTGTCTGTGGTAGGGATGGGGCGTCTATCATTTTTACAGCTCTTTTGTATATGGAGTTTAACCTCTTCATGTGGACATCACTGCAGCCGTCCCACACTGTGGAGACATAATCAACGTGGGACTTTATATGAGCATGAAAAAACAATTTACGGGTATTTGTATCCGTTACATGTCTAAGCTGGGACAATAAGAAAGTGTTTTTAGCAATGGTCTTACAAACAGCATTTATATGGGTCTCCCAGCACAGTTGTTCATCAACATGTATTCCTAAGAATTTACGCTCAGTGACTTGTTCAACAGGTTCAGCGTTTAATTGTAATTGTAATGGCTGTATTCGGCGTTGATGTTTTTGCCGCGTGGCGATTAAGATACTCTTTGTTTTTGCTGGGTGAAGAACCATATGGTTCTGTCTACACCAGTCAGATACCTCATTGAGACTGCATTCTAAACTATGGCTAATGTCCGTCGTTTTTTTACCAGAAACATGAAGACTCGTATTGTCAGCAAATAGATTACAATTAACGTCAGAATTAGTGATATGCAATGGTAGATCATTAATAAATAGTATGAATAGAAGAGGGCCCAAAATAGATCCCTGGGGGACGCCGTATTTTACATTTCCTTGCTTAGAGTATCTTCCATGGGTGTACACCATTTGTTTTCTGTCTTCAAGATATGATCGGAAGAATGCTATAGCGGTTGCGTCCAAGTGATAAACTGTTAGCTTATTTAGGAGAATGTCATGGTCCACAAGGTCAAACGCCTTTTTAAGGTCTAAGAAAACTGCTCCTGACATCAGGCTTTTATTGATTGATTCCAGCCAGCTGTCTACAATATGTGTCAGTGCTGACTGACAAGAATGTTTCGGTCTAAAACCAGACTGGTGAATATTAAGTAATTTACCTTTTTCGAGAAAATCAAGGAGATGTTTTTGTATGTGCTTTTCAAGGGGTTTTGACAAAGCTGACAGAAAGGAGATTGGACGATAATTTTTAATATCTTCAAGATCTTTAGATTTAGGGATTGGGATTACCTTTGCTTCTTTAAGAATGATTGGAAATGTACTTTGCTTTATGCAGAGGTTGAAAATATATGTTAGTGATTCTACTGTATACGGTAATGAGATTTTGAGGCTTTCATGATCAATACCATCAATGCCAGCAGACTTTTTGTTGGGCATGCTATAAATATATCTGCCGACTTCCGCAACTGTAATATCAGGGATGGTGAAAGTATTTGGAATGGTTGTTTTTTTAAAGTGTTCTCTGAGAGAACTCGGCACTTCATACGGTTTACTGTTATTTGCAGCTGCCAATGCCAATATTCCGGCTGTCGTTAAGAAATGGTTATTTAATATATCAGCTGACATATGAGATGGGATTTTGGGTGCTGATTTACCCTTCGTTATGATGTTCAGAGCTTTCCAAACAGATGCCGTGTCCTTTTTGTCTCGAATCATTTGTTGGAAAAAATACTTCTTAGACGCTCTAACTAAATATTTCACACGATTGCGTTGTTTTTTGTATTCTTCGTACTTTTGCTCTTTTTTCAGTTTGTCTCTAAATGACATGGCCTGCTTGATATCCACTGTTAACCAGGGTGGTATGTTGGAATGTTTAACTTGTTTTTCACGCATTGGCGCATGTTTATTGAGGACACTGAGAAACAGATCCATCCAGCACGACAAGGCACTGTCAGGAGATTGGTGATCATAAACCTCAGTAAATGGAGCATTGTGCAGGTCCCACAGAAATTCGTCTTTACTAAAGTGTTTAAAGGAGCGATATTTTATAGTTTTATGTCTTTTAGTTTTTTGCTTGTCTAGTTTCATGGAGACGTTACAACATACTGGGTTATGATCGCTGACAGCTAAGGAGTATGGTCAGGTGAGACCCAAGTTGCTTTGTGTATTCTTCTGTGTGGGAAGATGCTGCCTCCAATGACAAGTCTGTTTAGAGCACAAAAGTCTACAAACCTCTCCCCGTTCTCACTCATCTCCCCTAGTCCCTGTCTCTCCATCACCTCTTCGTATCCGGTGTTGTCCTCCCCTATTTTGGCATTAAAATCGCCCATGACGATGGTGATGTCTCGCTCCGCACATTTGTCCACGGCACTCTGGAGTCGGTCGTAGAACTCTTGTTTCACTTCCTCGTCACTGTCATTAGTGGGCGCATAACACTGGATGACGTTCAGCTTGAGCTTTTTCTTGATTCTAAAGGCTGCTGTGATAATTCTTGGCCCAAGAGGTTCCCAACCCATCAGCGCTCTCTGTGCCACTGGTGACAGCATGAATGCTACTCCTTCTGTATGGGGGGCATTCTCCTCTTCATGACCTGAATACAGAATCATCTCCCCACTTAACAGCCTTTTCTGGCCAGACTGCGTCCATCTGGCTTCACTGATACCTAGCAGGGAAAGGTTGTACTTTTGCATTTCCGCTGCTATCTGGGCGGCCTTGCCGCTCTGGTACATGGTCTTGACGTTCCATGTGCCCATGGTTGTGTCCCTGGATAGAGAGAGGCGGCTCGGTCCTGTGGCTTCCGAAGACTCCCGGCTTTCACCGCAGGACGTCATAAATCTTCTGGTAGAAGAACCTTCCTCCTTCAGGAAAGGAATTACTGTTTGTCTTTTCGTCGGCGTTTTTGTAGCTATTTCCTTTTTTGCAGGGTAGGGAAGCTACCCCCACGCCCAACCCCCTTACTAGGAGGACCAGGGGTTTTCTGTCGGGGTCACCTTCCCTTAGACCATGTTGGTTCACGGCACCTTATTTCATTCAGTGCACCCCTCTCGCGAGGGACCCCCTATCCACCACCCAGGGGACGCGCCTCAACGCCATATGGTCCCAGCGCGAGGCTCAGCCCTCACACTCACAGTGTATGTGGAAGTTGTGACTCGTCCACTGAAATGAATTGCTGCACTGGATGGCAACCAAAAAGTCATACCATCTGGCTTACACTTATAGACTCAGAATACCAGCTGCAGAAAATTGAGTCAGGAAGCATAGACTGTCATTGGGCAATAGCCAATGTGCAGCTGCAAAAGTGCAATTGTTGCAAAAATTTCTGTAGATCTACTGCCACAGAACAGTCTCGCGGCCGAGTCGCGATGTCCACCATGGCTTCTATTGGCACACATGCAGAGCTACACGTGTTAGTTTCGTTTTCGTTGCGCTTGGCGTGCAAGGATTGGATAGTCATAAGACCTAGATATTCAGAAAGAAAATAATTTGCATATTCTATCTATCTATCTATATCCCGTATTCTTGCCGACCGTTGGGGCACCACTGATGACTTGGCAACCAGCTCCCTCCATTCCTCTCTGTTCTCTGTCATTCTTAGCGTATCACCCAGCCTCATTCCTGTCCACTCTGAGATATTGTCCTCCCATCTTTTCTCTGTCTTCATCTCCTTCGTCGTCCTTGCACAATGCCTTGCAGGATTGTTTTGGCAAGCCCTGCTGAACGCGTGACATGCCCATACCACTTCAGTTTGCGTTTTCTCACAATGGCTAATAGGTCTTCATAGGGCCCGATGGCTTGCCTGATTATGCTTCCCACTTCCTCGTTCGTGATGTGATCTCTGTATGAAATGCCAAGCAGCCTTCGAAAACATCGCATTTCAGTGGCTTGTATCCTCCTTTTAAGGTCTGCTGTGAGGGCCCATGACTCGCAGGCATACAAAAACACTGAGATGACTAAGGAGCGCATCAGTCTGATCTTGGAGCAGTGCGTGATGTTTCTGTCCTTCCATATGGTCTTCAATCTTGTCAGTGCTGTTGTTGTATGCGCAATCCTGGACAGTATTTCTGGTTTTGATCCCTCATCTGTCACAATGGCTCCTAAGTATTTGAATTTATTAACTGTTTCTAATTCTAGTTCTTGGCTTCCAATCATGGTCAGTCAGTGCCAATGCCACTGGTGTTATTTGTCATCAGTTTGGTCTTCTCTGCACTGATTTCCATCCCATACGCAATGGCTGTACTGTCCAGCTTCTCCACCAGCTGAGCTAGCTCCTTCTCTGTTCCTGCAAGGCCATCAATGTCGTTCGCAAGTTCGTGATTGTTCTGCCTCCAATACTGACAGTTCCTTCATGATCTTTAAGAGTGTCCGTCATGATTCTTTCGAGCAAGATGTTGAAAAGAGTAGGTTAGAGCAAGCAGCCTTGTCTGACTCCGACTGTAGTCCTAAACCAGTTTCCTATTTTGTCGTTGAAGCAGACTGCGCTAGTGGCCTTGTTGTAAAGGTTTGCTATGACTTTGATCAGGTTGGCATGTATGTTGTATAGCTTCATTTTGGACCTAAGGGCTGCATGCCATACCCTGTCAAACGCTTTCTTAAAATCCACAAAGACATGATAGAGGTCTTGCAACTCAGCGTCAGAGAAGAGAGACTCTATCATGTCTTTGCATATATACATGTACTATGAAAAAATGTTTTATGCGATGGCTGTAAATGTACAAAAATCAACTTTGAGCAAAAAATTCAAAATAAATACTTTTTGTTGAGCAACAGCAACCAAACAAAGTTTATTTGAAAGGTAATTAAACAAGGTATTTGCTGGTATAAAGTTTGTTCAAATCAACTGAAATACTTACCCACACTGGATTGTGGAAAATCGGTGAAAAATTCTGACTGCGCAAGCATCACAAAGAGGTTTAGAATTTTATCTGCTTCATCATTATCATCGTAAGCTGAAAAAGTTAAGATGTATTAATTATTTTGACTTTATTTGACACATTTTTGTTTTCAGCAGGCATCACATTGCCACTGTCATCATCAAACTCTCTGATCAAGTGGGTCCGTGGGTGGTTGGTTGCCACCTGCAGTGATTACCCATGGCAGACAGTTTTCCATCACTGACGAGCTCAGGACCCTCAAGTCTGGCCACTGAAAGTTTGCTGTCACTTGGAGAACAGGAGCCTGAGTTAGTCAATGCATCTGACGCTGAGCGCTTCAAGTGTCCCGTTCACCATGGGCTGTTACGTGACCCACGTCAAACCTCCTGTGGACATAGACTGTGTGCTGAGTATGCAATTTCTGGCTCACACAGACACGCACACACACACACACACACATACTCAGACATGTATGTATGTATAATATGACCCATTCTGAAATCCAAGAGTCAGACGCAAAAATAACTAACCACACAGGTAAAAACACTGTCGTCAAACTCACTGATCAAGTGGGTCCGTGGGTGGTTGGTTGCCATCTGCAGTGATTACCCATGGCAGACAGTTTTTCATCACTGACGAGCTCAGGATTCTCAAATCTGGTCACTGAAAGTTTGCTGTCACTTGGAGAACATGAGCCTGATTTAGTGCATCTGACTCTGAGGGTGTCCCGTTCACCATGGGCTGTTAGTGTTAAATGACCCACGTCAAACCACCTGTGGACATGGACTGTGTGCTGAGTATGTAATTTCTGGCTCACAAACGCACACACACACACATGTTCACACATGCATGTACATGTACAATATAAACCATTCTGAAAAGGTAAAAGCACTGAACATTGACCACACTTGGCACTCGGGCATTGATTTATTATTTTGCACTGACACATTCCATTCAATGTGTTGGGAATTGAATGAAGATATACATATGGCTAACTCTCAAAAGGTTCCCCAGATGACCCTCTACTAACATAACAGATGACAACTACTTTATATGGCCGATATCTAACAAACAAGTGCGTAATATCGATGTAAAAATGTTTGATGAGAAAAATAAAAGTAATTTCATACCTAGATAGATGAACGATCTTTTTTACTCTTTCTTGTGGTGGAATCAAGCGTAAAATGACCGTGAAAACGCGTTTCGCTTGGGTAGGTCACTTCTCAGGACAACTGTCAGCATACAACTCTCTTCTGATATCGAAACATGAGTGATACTGATAAAAAAGGAATCACTCTTTAATACTACAACACCTGCCTGACTTGGGGCGTTTTATGCTGCGGTGTACGCAAAGATCTTTTATCACTCATTACATGTGGTGTCACAATTGACATGTGGACATTACTGCCCGGCTCAAAACTGGGATTGGCATGAAACAAATTATTTAAAAAGAAGAGAAAAAGATTAATCAGTCTTGGTGAAAACAAGTTGTGTTGATTAATTTTAACCTGGTTTTGAGCGTGCCAAAGTTGTGGGGGCATGTGGAAAACGCCGAACCAGTGGGGGAAAAAGGGCTTTGATTGCACCAAATCCGCATTTTGCAATTCGGAAAGATGGTGGCACACACCCAAGTTGCTTTTTCTGGGAAAATCATGGCAGTTTTACACAGCAGTAAGTTCTTTATCAGCGTCACCCTAAAAAAAAATTGTCACATGTAACAATATTGATATGTGGAACAAAAATTACATTCTTAGATCAAAATGGCAGTAGTTGCTTTTCTTTTCAGAATAGATTCTTGCAGTAATGTGTTCAAATTCTTGAATGTTGCTTTTGGTGACTCGAGCACTGGCTTATGGTATGAGCAGAAAAGAAATTGACGTGACACAAATTTCAATTGTGCCCCTGGTCACAATAAACATGATTTTATGAATCCATCTGACCCACAAGGTACACTGGAATTAGTTTTTTGACCTCTCTTTTTGTGCTAAAAAAAAAATGTTTTGAAGCATTACATCTAACTTAAATTTTCAGTTTCAGCAGCGTTGATGAGTTCTACAAGGCGCAGTGGACTGATGGCAAGACCTACCTTTGTCAGGTGGGTGATTTTGTTTAACTCTTAAGATCCTGGAAGGTGAACTACTGTAGAGTGGTGCCACACTTACCATGATCTTATAAATTTCATTATAAGCTTCTAAACAAGGCAAGCTTGATACTTAATCAATTCACTGTAATGAACGGAGTTTATTGATAAAGGTTCACTAAGTTGATGTTGGTGTTCACTCGCTGTGGCAGCTTGAGTGTGCCCTCTTCCATATTTTGTCTTTATATTTGGATTATTGAATGCTGGACTGGATTGTCTACCACCAACGTGTTGCTGATGTCCTGGGCTACATTTTGGTGTACTTTTTGTGCAGTTTTACCACCGGACATGGGAGTTCTGTGAATTCTTGTGTATCTGAAACTGTTTGCCATAGTGCTCATACACCCTTTGGTCCAACTGCACTTGTCTTCAACTGAAGGCCTGTGACATCTATCAGTGACTGGCCTACCTCGTGCTGACGATTGCAGTACTTCAGTGAGTGTCGCACATGTATACAGGTGTACCTGTCTTGTGCTGACGATTGCAGTACTTCAGTGTGTGTCGTACGTGTATACACATGTATACAACTGTGTCTCATGCTGACTATTGCAGTACTTCAGTGTGTGTCATACGTGTATACACATATAACTGTGTCTCATGCTGACTATTGCAATACTTCTTGTACTGACGCTGCTTCACACTTGTCAGTTGCTGACAATTTGAGTCCATCTTCTGTGCGGATACCCTACAGCAGAGAGGCACTTCTGGCGTTTGACCATCATGTGCATGCTGTTTCACAATCCATGTGCTGGAAGCTACATGATTTATGCATACACTCAAGATCTTCTGCGCTGCTATGCCTTCGGCGACGCGTCTTTATATGGCTGGTCGCCGTTGTCATGGTAGGAGAATTTCTTTCTTTGACTATGAGATCAGAGACCCAGAGTGTGGATTGAAAAGGTGTGTGTAAAGATAACTTGATTCATATCCCCTTATCAACGTCCAAACATCCACACAACATTAATTCACTTGCCCCTGCTGGCTTCACCATCAAGTCATTCCCACGTCCGTCTCGGGGTGGGAGTCTCGCCATCATTTTTGCGAGGTGACCTCGTGCCCTGTAACGCTACATTTGCCCTTGAACATTGTTCCTTTAAACTAGCATACGTAACACTCGCGCTACCAAGCAGTCCAGTTCAGTTCCTCATCCTCAAACGGCGTCTTCCTAATCGCAGAAGTAAGTCGACTGATGCCATGTTCTTTGATCAGTTTTCTGATTTTCTTAAATACAGGAACTCCCAGGTAACCTTGCTACTTTGGGGGACTTCACCTTCTACTTTGACTGTCCGCCGAACACTAGTACTATGAAACTAATGGACCTTTTGAGTGTTTTTGACCTTGAACAGTCTGTTCGTCAGCCAACTCACAAGTGTAACGCACGCAGACTTGCCCACAGTCGTACGCACAGACTCTCACGCAACAGACGCATACACCGCCACTGACTCAGACGGGCGCATTCATGCGGTAAAACAAACACACGGGCTCCCTTTCTAAAGTGACTTTTATACAATATAAAAGAAAAGAAACGCTTAAAAGACTATCAACTATATACACTCCTCTGCTAACATCCGAACATCACACACACAATTCACAATATCTCGCCAGGCTAGGTGTTAGTTCTCAGTCTCCAACCTGTTTGATGTTATTGCCTGGTTACGTTGGTCCTTCTCACGTCTAGGCGTGCAAATCCGTTGTATGCTCTTTCCTGTCGTCCTGTCTGTAACACGGACGTCCTTGTACTCGCACCGTAGCGCAGTTCTCGCTGTGATCCGGGTATCTTGGTCCCGATCAGACTCACTCTGAGTGAAGAGCTGGAGGGATGACCTCACGTTAGGTTCCACCTGTGACTGACGTCTCGGCGTCCGTCGTTCCACTCTTTACAAGTACTCTAAACACAGCAACAAGGATCCAAACGTAACGCTTGCTAAACACACAACATATTGGATCAATGAGAAACGTCACGTAACCTGGCTGATACAAATAACTCACACGTTCATTCACACACACACACACGTGCTTCATAAACTGTCTACTTCCGTAACACCCCCATATCTCTGTCACTATCTTGAAACAGACTACAGCCTAACACTCTTGCTATACACTACTCTATACACTGGAAAAGACTATGCTTAACCAACCACGTACTATCTTCATATTGGCTTAGACATGCACATCTCACATTCCTTTAGTTATCTATCGCGGTAAACAACTGTATACAAAAACACCGGTTACTTCACTGAATTCTAAACCAACATAACTAAACCAAATCGGTCAACACTATACAAGCAAATTACTCTTAGCAACGCATACTGTCTTTAACTAAGCAACTATCAATACTACATATATAGAAACATACCTGAAATCTAGGCTTCAGAGTCTTGGAATGCGGGCTAAGGTATCTCGCATAACGTCTGTCCAGAATGACAGTCAAGCCCCGCACTAATATATTACTGCTCTGACAGACACAGCTTTTGCCTAGAACTCGCTAAACAGAACTCACCAAACTCCGTGCTAACCATGTCTTATTTACAGATTCCACGTGGGCAGCAGGCCCCACGGACTATCGGCACAAACAAACCGTTAACAAAAACCGTACCGTATATCCTACTGTATGAGCACTATCCACGAGCATAGAGCTTCATCACAATTCCCCCTTCCTCGGGAAAAAAAGAAACGACCGAGTTTCTTTTTAAGACTACTCGACGTACATTATCACAAACCAAGACTAACTTTGACTATCTAGAATACAAGAAAAAAAAATATTACAGCCTTACGCCTCAACGCACACCCTCATATCGCACAACGAAAGCTAAAACAAAATTAACGCGCTAAAACCTCCAGAAATGAAAACGATCCAACGACTGCCCACTCTAATCCACACAATCGCGAGACTCCGATCTCCGACCTACCTACATATTGGGTGCTGAGCGGCATTTCTGTCCACAACAGAACTATGCCGTCTTAGACCAACCCCACTATTGGGCCAAGCCCGCTGACCTATCCCCTGACTCTGGACGGAAATAACATGGTCTCTGTGTTCCCAACTATGCTTACTTCGAGCTCTCGTCGCCACCGATGCGACTGCACTGCGACGAACCTGAGATGGTTTAATCGTCTCGACCCTACCACTGACTGGCTGCACACCCTTCATATTACCGAGAACTAAGTCGACTACTGGCTCGTCGATGACACAAGAGATCAGATCCCCCGAGAAAAACTCCGTGTCAATCTCTATCTTAGCCAACGGAAAAACTTGTACCTTCCCTCCGTACGAAATCACTTTCTGCGTTTTCCCCGTGTACTGATCGTCCCTAACAAGGCTACGTCTGACCCCTGCAGTCGTGGCACCCGAGTCGCGCAGAATGGAAGCGAGCCATCCGTTTACAACACCGTTCCCCACAGGTAGGCAACGACCTCCGTCAACTGAACACTCTCCGCCCACCTGTGGTTCCTTCCCGACTGGGACTGCAAAGCTGGCTATGTGAGTGGGCTGCTCTGCCCCCTCCACCATACCAGTATCGCTAGGACATTGATGAGCCAGATGGCCGGTCCCCTGATACGCGAAATGCTGAGCGTCCGAACGACCGCTAGGACAGCTACGAGCGAAATGACCGTACTCGTGACACGCAAAACACCGAGTGTCCGAATTAGCCATACGACCACGACCGTACCCACGCCCAGATTTCTCTGCTCGTGCGTAAGGATCGCGAACGCCACTGCCGTTACCTCTATCATCGCGTCGAAAACGCAAAGTACCTTTACGGTTAACCAGCTGGGCTCCACGTAAGGTATTGACGCCCCGGTAACCCCCAGTCGTGTTAGCAGCGACCAACCCGACTGGCGGTGTCTCGGTCCTACGCGCGAGGTTTTTCGTAGGATGCGCCATCCGAAAAGCCTCCGCATTCTGTACTAACTCGTCCGTAGTCTTGAGGTTACGTTCCCTCAAGAATACCGCTAGATCCTTGGAAACGCTACCAAAGAACTGTTCAGCCAACATGAGATCGAACAATGCTTCGTACGTGTGGTCGATCTTTGACAGTTCGACCCAACGTACGAGCAAATGGGACAACCGTTTGCCAAAAGACACAAACAATTCCCCTGTCTCTGGCCGACAAGTTCTCAAGCGTTTTCTAAAACCCTCCGCATTACACTGGAACTGCTGTAAGAGACACTCCTTCAAAGTCTCGTAATCTACGTTCCCCGAAACGTTCAAGCTATGGTAAAGACTCAAGGCCTGACCCTCTAGCACAGACGAAAGCAAAACGGGCCAGTTGGCAGGAGGCCAACTCAACGCCTGCGCATGAGACTCGAAACGACACAAAAAAGCGTCAATAGAGTCCACGGACTCTTTAAACATCGGCAGTCTAGGAAAATTCAGTATGCCCCGGCCTACTGAATCACTATCAGCTGTTCTAGACCCCGTATCCCGCGCGTCCCCCCCCCCCCCCCCCCCCCGGGTCTGCCCTGGGGGACTTGGGTGGGGTTAACTACTTTTTAGTTCCCAGGGTCACCCTGGTCAGCCCCAAAGGGTGGGTTTTCTTCTCTATTCTGGGGCATGTGTTTCTGTCTACCCCTGGTCCATTCACCTGTATTTTCCCTTTTTAAACTCTCCCTACTGTCTGCGCTGCCTGTTGCTCTTGATATTGGATGTGTGTTGCTAAATGGTCTTAGCTTTATTTAGGCCCCATGTGTTAGGTTTATTTAACGTATTTGACCGGCTGGCGACATACATTCAATGTTCTGTTTAGTTGGGTTTTTTTCACAAGCAGTGCAGGCACGTCCTGAGAAAGTCTTGTTGCTGTCGGGACGTTAAGCAATGTACAATCAATTACAATCAGCTGTATCCCGCGCTAACTGTAGCTGTACCTCCCTATCTTTCTCTTCTTTCTCTCTCTGGTACTCTAATTCTCTCTCTCTTAACGCATGTTCCCTCTCGTCCTTCTCTCTCTGAAACGCTAGAGACTTCTCGTCTTTCTCTCTCTGAAACGCTAGAGACTTCTCGTCTTTCTCTCTCTGAAACGCTCTCTCTTCTCTCTGTACTTCTAATTCCTTCTCCTTTAAGACCCTTTCTTTCTCTTCTCGCTCTCTCTGAACTTCTAACTCTTTCTCCTTTAAGATTCTTTCTTTCTCTTCTCTCTCTCTCTGTACTTCTAACTCTTTCTCCTTTAGGACTTTCTGAACTTCTAGCTCCTCTTTCTTAAGCACTCTTTCTCTCTCTTCTCTCTCTCTCTCTCTCTCTCTCTCTGAGCTTCTAACTCTTTCTCCTTTAAGGCTTTCTGAACTTCTAACTCCTCTTTCTTAAGTACTCTTTCTTCTCTCTCCCTCTGTGCTTCCCTTTCTCTCGCCCTATCCTCCCTATCCTTACACTTCTCCACATAGTCAAAAAGCTTCTCATCCCTAAGTCCTAACCTTTCACCCTGTTTAATGTACGCCTCTACCGGGTCCGACTCCATCTTTACTACAACCACTTCCCAAAAACTTGAAAACGTAAAAATACAAATCAACGGCAAAACTTAAAATGAAAACTCACAACAATTATCAACTACCCACGCTCATATCAACCCTTACCCTACAATCGCCACCCACTAGCGCCCGCACTACTCTAAAATACCGCTAAAACAGGGTCACCACTGTAACGCACGCAGACTTGCCCACAGTCGTACGCACAGACTCTCACGCAACAGATGCATACACCGCCACTGACTCAGACGGGCGCATTCATGCGGTAAAAACAAACACACGGGCTCCCTTTCTAAAGTGACTTTTATACAATATAAAAGAAAAGAAACGCTTAAAAGACTATCAACTATATACACTCCTCTGCTAACATCCGAACATCACACACACAATTCACAATATCTCGCCAGGCTAGGTGTTAGTTCTCAGTCTCCAACCTGTTTGATGTTATTGCCTGGTTACGTTGGTCCTTCTCACGTCTAGGCGTGCAAATCCGTTGTATGCTCTTTCCTGTCGTCCTGTCTGTAACACGGACGTCCTTGTACTCGCACCGTAGCACAGTTCTCGCTGTGATCCGGGTATCTTGGTCCCGATCAGACTCACTCTGAGTGAAGAGCTGGAGGGATGACCTCACGTTAGGTACCACCTGTGACTGACGTCTCGGCGTCCGTCGTTCCACTCTTTACAAGTACTCTAAACACAACAACAAGGATCCAAACGTAACGCTTGCTAAACACACAACATATTGGATCAATGAGAAACGTCACGTAACCTGGCTGATACAAATAACTCACACGTTCATTCACACACACACACACGTGCTTCATAAACTGTCTACTTCCGTAACGCCCCCATATCTCTGTCACTATCTTGAAACAGACTACAGCCTAACACTCTTGCTATACACTACTCTATACACTGGAAAAGACTATGCTTAACCAACCACGTACTATCTTCATAGCGGCTTAGACATGCACACCTCACATTCCTTTAGTTATCTATCGCGGTAAACAACTGTATACAAAAACACCGGTTACTTCACTGAATTCTAAACCAACATAACTAAACCAAATCGGTCAACACTATACAGGCAAATTACTCTTAGCAACGCATACTGTCTTTAACTAAGCAACTATCAATACTACATATATAGAAACATACCTGAAATCTAGGCTTCAGAGTCTTGGAATGCGGGCTAAGGTATCTCGCATAACGTCTCTCCAGAATGACAGTCAAGCCCCGCACTAATATATTACTGCTCTGACAGACACAGCTTTTGCCTAGAACTCACTAAACAGAACTCACCAAACTCCGTGCTAACCATGTCTTATTTACAGATTCCACGTGGGCAGCAGGCCCCACGGACTATCGGCACAAACAAACCGTTAACAAAAACCGTACCGTATTTATCCTACTGTATGAGTACTATGCACGAGCATAGAGCTTCATCACACAAGCATGGCCGTACTTTCGATTGGCTTCTATGCTGACGAAGTGACAATTTTGTTCAGTCCACTTACGTGTCATATGCCTACCCGGCACCGGCCTCCACGTGGCGTAGGTGGGTAGTCCGCTCAGTCCCTGACTGAGTGAGCTAGCGGACGGGTGCCATCTTTGTCCAGGATTAGGACTTGATGTCAGCAGATATGTTGTTCAGCCTTTTCACTGGTCCGGTTTTTAAGGAGCTGTGCTAACCTAGGTCGTACCATGTTGGATTGGTCCTTAAAAATACTCGTGACTTTTTGGTCCTTTGGATCCCAAGTGTTTGCCGTGCTTGGAGACCCATGTCGGGGGAGAAGAGGATCCTGGTGGCTGAGGTTCCCTTTGGGCTGCGGCTCACTGGTGCCAACACTCCACTTCGGGCTTGACTTCTACCTAAACGGGAGGCTAGTCGTACCGGCCTAGTCAATCGGCTCTTGTCACGTTGAGCCCTATCCCACTGTTGACATGCGGGTTGCTATACGGAGCACCATGCTATAGCTTCTGCTGCTGATTAGGTGCTTTACGCCAGTATTCCCCTGCATTCAACGGTGTGATAGAAGGCGGTGGCTCAAACGGTTCAATCGGGCTTACCCCCTTGAGTATATCTTTCGGGCAGTCTCCATTGTGCGTCGGCTGGAGACCCGCCGACAGTTGCACTTTCCCTTGTTGGGCTCGGTGGCGGGCGGGGACCCCCGGGGGATGAATATCTCTACTAATATAATATGGATAAAACCAAAAAACCAAAACTAGCACAGAAACGGCACATAGACACCGACATTGAACATGACAGTGATTCAGACTGTGAGGAAGCGACACCTCAGGCGTCGGCCGTATGGCCTCGCTTCCTCATTGTCCATAGCAAGGTGAAGGAGAAACCAGTTACCAAGCTGCATCCTTTTCTGGTGGGGGAGACCCTCAGGAGCCGTGTTGGCAGGCCTGACGCCCAGCGCCTCAGGTCTGGTGACTTGCTGGTGGAGTGCCGTACTCGGGCACACTCCAGCGGGCTACTGGGGCTCTCTTCCATCGGAGACACTCCTGTGGAAGTCACACCCCACAAAACTATGAATTCGTCAAGAGGCGTAATCAAAGATCAAGCTTTGGCAGAACTGTCAGAAGATGACCTTGTAAGGAACCTTAAGTCTCAGGGGGTGACTTACGTCAGGCGCTTCGCTTCCAAGCGAGGTGGTGGGGAGATCCGTCTCCCTACCATCATCCTGACGTTTGGCACCCCCACCCCTCCTACTACCATCTGGGGAGGTTACTACTCCCTGAGAGTGAAAAAGTACGTCCCTCTCCCCCTCCGGTGCTTTAAGTGCCAAAAGTATGGCCATGGGCAGAAGACATGCCGTCAGGCAGAGGCTTCATGCGCCCGTTGCACTAGGCCCGGACACTCTGCTGAGTCCTGCACAGCCACCCCCCTGTGTGTGAATTGCCAGGGGGCGCATATGGCTTCGGATAAGAAATGCCCTCGTTGGATATCCGAGTGCAAGATTCAGCAGGTGCGTGTGGAGAAGGGGCTGTCCTTTCTGGATGCCAAAAAACTGGTTGAAGGCCCTGGTGCAGCTGCGGCTGCCCCAACCTCTAACACCTCAGTGTATACTTTTAGTGCAGCGGTGGCAGGCAAGCGCCCCACCAAAGACTTTTCATGTCAGACCCCAACTTCTTGGTTGGGGGCGGAGCCTCGGCTCATCTCGCCTCTGGAGAGTAACCCTCCTCCGGTGGTGACAAGGAGCCAGGGAACGCAGAAGGCGGACACTGCCGGTCCGGTTGTGCCGCCTTCTGTTGCCCCTAAGCCTCAACCCCACCCAAACCTGTTAGTCAGTCAACTCCAAAGGCTTCTGGCTCTGGTCAGCCTTCTAAGGCCGCTAACTCTAGCGGCAGGAACGCTGCCCAGGACCAGACGTCTAAGAAATCTATGGGACCGCTGTGCGCACGGGCCCAGAAGGGGAACACAGATGTCCCCCTTCAAAACAAATATGCTGCACTGGAGGAGCGGATGGAGGGAGTGGAAGTTGTTATTGCTGATGCTGCGGCAGCTCCACCCCCTTCCTCTCCGAAGAACCAAAGGAGGCCCGGGAGCCGGCCCCCCTCTGTTTCTTCAACTCCTTCCAAGGTAAAGGAAAAAGGGGGGAAAAACTCCTTACCCCCAGATAAGACTTAATCATGGACTCTTTGCTTCAGTGGAATTGTCGTGGTTTTCGAGCTAACTTTGAGGAATTACGTCTTTTAGTCAAGTTCTATAACCCCTCAGTCATATCTCTTCAGGAGACTTACCTGAAGACTTCTGACCCTGTGTCTTTTAATGGTTTTAATGTTATACATAAAGGCTCTGATTCAGAGAGGCGCTCGGGTGGAGCGGCTCTTCTCATTAGTAGCCAAATTTTATGTAGCCCCGTTAGCATCGACACCTGTCTTCAGGCTGTCGCTGCTCGGGTTACCTTAAAAAAGACCATAACCATATGCAGTATTTACCTGCCACCATCACTGCGGGTCTGTAGCAATGATATTTTTCACTTAGTAGATCAACTGCCCCCTCCCTTTATTCTCATGGGGGATTTTAACGGTCATGCTCACCTTTGGGGTAGTGACCACTATGATGGCAGAGGTCAGATGTTAGAAGATGTTTTTTCTCAACTTAACCTATGTGTCTTTAACGATGGCTCACCTACATACTCTAACTCAGGTTCCGGATCTAGTTCTGTTCTAGACCTCACTGTGTGTGATCCTTCTCTCATGCTGGACTTTGACTGGAAGGTTCACGACGACCTGTGTGGTAGTGACCACTTCCCAGTAGTCCTGTCATCGGTCAGCTGTGAGGAGGATTCGCCGGTGGGGCGCTGGAATCTCAAGAAAGCTAACTGGTCTCTGTTTGCCTCTCTCTGTCAGTCTCGTCTTACAGAGGAGGTGGTCATGTCAGCTGAAGAACCTGTTTCTTGTTTTACTTCTATTTTGTTGGAGGTTGCAGGTGAAACCATCCCTAGAACTTCCACATCACTCCCTCGGAAGCCGAGAGTACCATGGTTCAATGAAGAGTGCCGCAAGGCCCAAACAATGCGCAAATCTGCTCAGCGACGTGCTTTTCGTAATCCGTCGCAAGCAAATATTTTAACCTTTAAAAGACAGCGGGCGAAAGCCCGTTATATTTTTAAACGTGAACGCCGTGCTTCCTGGAGACGCTTCGTCTCATCTTTATCTTCTAGGACTCCGTCCCAAAAAGTCTGGAAGGCTGTTCGAAGAATTGGGGGCAGGGGTGGCTCGGCTTCTGTCGGCCATCTTAGAGATGGTGCCAGTTTGGTCACAGATAAAAAGGCTGTGGCCAATTTGCTTGCCTCCACCATTTCCCATAATTCTTCAACAGAGCATTATTCACCTTTCTTCCAGAGAGAGAAGGAGAAGCGTGAATCTTGTGCTTGTGATTTTATATCGGATAGCTTGGAAGACTATAATGCCCCTTTTACGTTTTCAGAATTGCAGCAAGCCATGCAGAAATGTACTGACTCTGCTGCTGGATTAGATACCATCCATTATCAGATCATAACACATCTGCCTGAGGATTCACTCTTTGTACTTCTCAAGGCCTTTAACCATATCTGGATAACCGGTCATTTTCCGCCATCTTGGCGCCAGGCTGTGGTTGTGCCAATTCCCAAGCCGGGTAAGGATCCTTCCGACCCGGGCAACTACCGGCCAATAGCTTTGACATCATGTTTATGTAAAACTATGGAACGCTTGGTCAACGCCCGACTGGTGTGGCATCTTGAGTCACAGGGTCTCATCACAGACCTCCAGTGCGGTTTCCGGCGCTTCCGTAGTACAACTGACCATCTAGTCCGCTTTGAGTCTTTTATCCGAGATGCTTTTGTCAACAAGCAGCATGTCTATGCAATTTTCTTTGATCTTGAAAAGGCATATGACACTACCTGGAAGCATGGTATAATGTCTGATTTGTCGGACATGGGTTTTAAAGGGCATCTGCCCGTTTTTATTCACAATTTTTTGTCCAGCAGGTCGTTCCATGTCCGTGTGGGCTCCACCCTCTCCGACTCCTTTGAACAGGAGATGGGTGTCCCGCAGGGCAGTATTCTATCTCCTGTTTTATTTAGCATTAAAATAAATAACATTGTAAAGGCCGTCAAGGATGATTCTGAATGCTCTTTGTTTGTGGACGACTTTGCTTTGTGTGCATGAGGTCGAGGACTTGCGTCCCTTGGGAGGCGCTTGCAGCTGTGCGTTGATCAAATCCAGGGGTGGGTGTCTCTCAGTGGATTCAGATTCTCGCCCTCCAAGACAGTCTGTGTGCATTTTACTAACCAGACGAAATTTTTTCCAGAACCTAGCCTGAGCATTGCTGGAGTGCCAATTAAGGTGGCCGAAGAGGCAAAGTTTTTGGGGGTCATCTTTGACAAAAGATTGACCTTCTGCAACCATGTTAACTACCTTAGAACCTCTTGTCGGAAGGCCCTCGACATTCTTCGTGTCGTTGGTCGTACTGACTGGGGTGCGGACCGCATCGTCTTACTTCGACTGTACCGGGCCCTTGTTCGGTCCAAACTGGATTACGGCTCTGTGGTATATGGCTCGGCTTCCAAGTCTGTTCTGCAGCGTCTGAACACAATTCACCATCAAGGTCTGCGCATATGTCTGGGAGCCTTCAGGACATCTCCAGTTCCTAATCTGTATGCAGAGGCAGGGGAGCCTTCTCTCAGGCTCCGCCGCATCCGCCTCATGCTCAGCTACGTTCTGAAGCTGAAGGCCCATCCAGAAAATCCTGCCTATGATTGTGTTTTTAACCCGTCGTTTGCAGAGATTTACGATGCCCATCCGGGAGCTGTCCGTCCACTTTCCTTCCGTGTCCGACCTCATCTGCAGGCGGCCGGAGTGGACCTGGACAAAGTTTCGGAATCTCTGCAACACGTCACTCCACCCTGGCTACTACCAGTTCCTGACATCTTGCTGGACTTGACTGCCCACAAGAAGGATTGTACTCCACCAGCCATATACCAACAGAGCCTCAATGAGCTCCTTTCAATTTTTCCTGGCTATTGTCGTCTTTATACGGATGGTCCAAGTCTGAGGATGGAAGAGTGGCTGCGGCTGCAGTGTCCTCTCGCCATCCTAGACGCCCATTTAAGCTCCGTCTCCCTGACCATTCCTCTGTATTTAGTGCAGAACTGCAGGCCATTCTGCTGGCACTCAGGCATGCCTATCAGTCTCGGGAAAGGAACTTCCTGATTCTGTCTGACTCTCTTTCTGCCCTGCAGGCCCTTCAGGGCGCGGGAACAGACCATCCACTGCTGGTGCAGATTATAGAGCTCTACGCGGACTTGATGAAGGAATATTATGACATCATTTTTCTTTGGGTCCCAGGCCATGTGGGCATCGAAGGCAACAGAATCGCAGATTCTGCTGCCAACGGTGCCCGCAGTGACCCTGTCCCTGACACACAGACTGTCTATAGTGATTTTAAACCTGTTATTAGTGCGTACATAGCCCGCGAGTGGCAGTCCGAGTGGGACAAAGAGGAAGGGAACAAGCTTCATGAAGCTCTTCCTAAGTTGTCTGACAGTCTACCTTTCCGCTGCGGCAGCCGCCGTGAGGAGACTGTCCTTGCTCGGCTCCACATCGGGCACACGTATGTTACGCACTCTTACTTAAACAGGATGAGCGTCCATGGTGTTTTGCCTGTGATGAGCAGTTTTCTGTTCGACACTTTTTGCTATATTGTGCTGACCTAATTGACACCAGATATAAACACTTCACAGCAGACTCCTTGAAGGTTTTGTTCCGGGATGTTCCCCCGGACAAAATCTTCGATTTTTTGAGAGAATGCAATATTTTTAACAAGATCTGAGCATTCATAGACTATGTGAATTTTTTTATTTGCCCTTTTTGTGAGTCTGTAGACGTTTCTTTTCCAGACATGTGCGACATTTTAGCCTGAGATTTTTAATCTATATTTACATCTTGTCTTAAGACCTTGCTTTTAGTCTGGCTGACCAGATTTTTACCCATCCCGCCGTGAGATGGCCTTAGTCGCCTGCTCGGTGTTAAACCCAAATAACTAACTAACTTACGTGTCATATGCGCTTGAGTCTGATAATCTATGCGTGATCGCTGATCTGTTTGTGTCGGTGTCAGCCTGTATTTGTGCAAAAACAAAACATTCGTGCTATTGATCGCCTGGCTTTAAAAGCTGATTTGCATGAATATCTCGCTGAACACCCTGATCCTTCCATGGGACAGTTGAACTCGTGTATGAGGTCACTACTTGACAAGCATGCTCCATCTGCTCGCCGTAAAGTGTCATGTCGGACGTCTTCACCATGGTTCAGCGCAATGAGAGGCAAGCTTCTCGCTGCTAAGAGAGAGCGACAACTAGCTGAGAGACTGTGGCTGTCCACTGGACTAGCAGATTTTCAGCGCTGCTAAGAAATATGTAACTGCTCTGATACTCGCTGCGAATACAGCTTTCTTCAGTGCCAAGATTGCAGCGTGCACCACCAGCAAGCAGCTGTATAATGTTCTGTACTGTTACCAACAAACTGACTGCTAGAAGGGATCCATCTCCACTACCGACCATTTTCTCGCCAGTAATTTCTTCAATGACAAAGTTCAGAACATTTGTGATATCCTTGATGGACATGTTTCACAGTCTCCGTCACAGTATGGCGTTCCTTTTTCTGGTCAGTATCTCTCATCCTTCAGACCTGTCAGTAAAGGCCCACTGGGCACCGGCCTCCACGTGGCGTGGGTGGGTAGTCTACTCAGTCCCTGACTGAGTGGGCTAGCAGAGGGGTGCCATCTTTGTCCAGGATTAGGACTTGATGTCAGCAGATATGTTGTTCAGTCTTTTTCAATGGTCCGGTTTTTAAGGAGCTGTGCTTACCTTAAAAATACGCGTGAGTTTTTGGTCCTTTGGATCCCAAGTGTTTGCCGTGCTTGGAGACCCGTGTCGGGGGAGAAGAGGATCCTGGTGGCTGAAACACTCCACTTTGGCCTTGACTTCTGCCTAAACGGGAGGCTAGTCGTACCGGCCTAGTCAATCGGCTCTTGTCACGTCGAGCCCTATCCCCCTGTTGACATGCGGGTTGTAATACGGAGCACCATGCTATAGCCTCTGATGCTGATTAGGTGCTTTACGCCAGTATTCCCCTGCATTCAACAGTGTGATAGAAGGCGGTGGCTCAAACGGTTCAATCGGGCTTACCCCTTGAGTATATCTTTCGGGCAGTCTCCATTGTGCATCGGCTGGAGACCTGCCGACAATTGCACTTTCCCTTGTTGGGCTCGGTGGCGGGCGGGGACCCCCGGGGGATGAATATCTATCATACTATAATATGGAAAATATCAAAAAAACCAAAACTGGCACCAAAGCGGCACATAGCCGCCGACATTGTCATTGAGAACGATAGTGACTCTGACTGTGAGGAAGCGACACCTCAGGCGTCGGCCGCCTGGCCTCGCTTTCTCATTATCCACAGCAAAGTTAAAGAGAAGCCTGTTTCCAAGTTGCACCCTTTCCTGGTAGGGGAGACCCTCAGGAGCCGTGTTGGCAGGCCTGAGGCCCAGCGCCTCAGGTCTGGTGACTTGCTGGTAGAGTGCCGTACCCAGGCACACTCCAATGGGCTACTGAGGCTCTCCTCCATCGGAGACACTCCAGTGGAGGTCACTCCCCAAAAAACAATGAATTCCTCTAGAGGAGTGATTAAAGATCAAGCATTGGCCGAACTGTCTGAAGATGAACTTGTACGGAACCTTAAGTCACAGGGGGGTGACCTATGTCAGGCGCTTCATTTCCAAACTAGGTGGTAGGGAGATCCGTCTCCCTACCATCATCCTGACGTTTGGCACCCCCACAGCTCCTACTACCATCTGGGGAGGTTACTACTCCCTAAAAGTGAAAAAGTACGTCCCTCTCCCCCTCTGGTGCTTTAAGTGCCAAAAGTATGGCCATGGGCAGAAGACATGCCGCCAGGCAGAGGCTCTATGCGCCCGTTGCACTAAGCCCGGACGCTCTGCTGAGTCCTGCACAGCCATCCCCCTGTGTGTGAATTGCCAGGGGGCGCATATGGCTTCGGACAAGAAGTGCCCTCGTTGGATCTCCGAGTGCAGGATTCAGCAGGTGCGTGTGGAGAAGGGGCTGTCCTTTGCGGACGCAAAAAACTGGTTGACGGTCCTGGTGCAGCTGAGGCTGCGCCAAACTCAAATAACTTTGTGTATACTTTCAGTGCTGCGGTGGCAGGCAAGCACCCCACCAAAGACTTCTCTTGTCAAACCCCAACTTCTTGGTTGGGGGCGGAGCCTCGGATCCTCTCGCCCCTGGAGAGTAACCCTCCTCCGGTGGTGACGAGGAGCCAGGGAACGCAGAGGGCGGACGCTACCGGTCCGGTGGCACTGCCTTCTGCTGCCCCTAAGCCTCGGCCCCCACCCAAACCTGCTAGTTTGTCAACGCCAAAGGTTTCTGGCTCTGGTCAGCCTTCTAAGGCCGCTAACTCTAGCGGCAAGACCGCTGCCCAGGACCAGAAGTCTAAGAAATCTATGGGACCGCCGTGCGCACGGGCCCAGAAGGGGAACACTGATGTCCCCCTTAAAAACAAATATGCTGCATTGGAGGAGCAGATGGAGGGAGTGGAAGTTGCCGATGCTGCGGCAGCTCCACCCCCTTCATCTCCTAAGAACCAGAGGAGACCCGGGAGCCGGCCCCCCTCTGTTTCTCCAACTCCTTCCAAGGCAAAGGAAAAAGGGGGGAAAAACTCCGCACCCCCAGATAAGACATAATCATTGACTCTCTGCTTCAGTGGAATTGTCGTGGTTTTCAAGCTAACTTTGAGGAATTACGTCTTTTAGTCAAGTGCTATAACCCCTCAGTAATATCTCTTCAGGAGACTTACCTGAAGACTTCTGACCCAGTGTCCTTTAATGGTTTTAACGTTATACATAAAGGCTCTGATTCGGAGAGGCGCTCGGGTGGAGTGGCTCTTCTCATTAGTAGCCAAATTTTATGTAGCCCCGTTAGCATCGACACCTGTCTTCAGGCTGTCGCAGCTCGGGTTACCTTGAAGAAGACCATAACCATATGCAGTATTTACCTGCCACCATCCCTGCGGGTCTGTAGTAATGATTTTTTTAATTTAGTTGATCAACTGCCACCTCCCTTTATTCTCATGGGGGATTTTAACGGTCACGCTCACCTTTGGGGTAGTGACCACTATGATGGCAGAGGTCAGATGTTAGAAGATGTTTTTTCTCAACTTAACCTGTGTGTCTTTAACGATGGTTCACCTACATACTCTAACCCAGGTTCAGGATCTAGTTCTGTTCTAGACCTCACTGTGTGTGATCCTTCTCTCATGCTGGACTTTGACTGGAAGGTTCACGATGACCTGTGTGGTAGTGACCACTTCCCAGTAGTCCTGTCATCGGTCAGCTGTGGGGAGGATCCGCCGGTGGGGTGCTGGAATCTTAAGAAAGCTAACTGGCCACTGTTCGCCTCCCTCTGTCAGTCTCGTATTACAGAGGAGGTGATCATGTCATATGAAGAACTTATTTCTTCTTTTACTACTCCCCCACCCGGGTCTGCCCTGGGGGACTTGGGTGGGGTTAGGTATTTTTTAGTTCCCAGGGTCACCCTGGTCAGCCCCACAGGGTGGGTTTTTCTCTCTATTCTGGGGCATGTGTTTCTGTCTACCCTTTGTCCATTCACCTGTATTTGCCTTATTAAAACTCTCCCTACTGTCTGCACTGCCTGTAGCTCTTGATATTGGATGTGTGTTGCTAAATGGTCTTAGCTTTATTTAGCCCCTTGTGTTAGGTTTATTTAACGTATTTGACCGGCTGGCGACATACATTCAATGTTCTGTTTATTTTTTTTTTCACAAGCAGTGCAGGCACGTTCTGAGAAAGCCTTGTTGCTGTTGGGACGTTAAGCAATGTACAATCAATCAATCAATCTTTTACTACTATTTTGTTGGACGTAGCGGGTGAAACCATCCCTAAAACTAACGCATCGGTCCCTCGAAAGCCGAGAGTACCATGGTTCAACGGAAAGTGCCGCAAGGCCCAAATAGCGCGCAAATCTGCTCAGCGACGTGCTTTCCGTAATCCGTCGCAAGTGAATATTTTAACCTTTAAAAGACAGAGGGCGAAAGCTCGTTACATTTTTAAACGTGAACGCCGTGCTTCCTGGAGACACTTCGTCTCATCTTTAACTTCTCGGACTCCATCCCAGAAAGTATGGAAGGCTGTTCGGAGAATTAGGGGCAGGGGTGGCTCGGCTTCTGTTGGCCATCTTAGAGATGGTGCCAGCTTGGTTACAGATAAAAAAGCTGTGGCCAATTTGCTTGCCTCCACCATTGCCCAAAATTCTTCAACGGAGTATTATTCACCTTTCTTCCAGAGAGAGAAGGAGAAGCGAGAGTCTCGTATTTGTGATTTTAAGTCCGATAACTCAGAAGACTATAATGTCCCATTTACATTATCAGAATTGCAGCAAGCCTTGCAGAAATGTAATGACTGCTGCTGGCCTAGATACCGTCCACTATAAATTCCTAACGCATCTGCCTGAGAGGTCACTCCTTGTACTTCTCAAGGCCTTTAACCATATCTGGAGAACTGGTCATTTTCCGCCGTCTTGGCGCCAGGCTGTGGTTGTACCGATCCCCAAGCCGGGTAAGGATCCTTCCGACCCGGGCAACTACCGGCCTATCGCTTTGACATCATGTTTATGTAAAACTATGGAGCGCCTGGTCAACGCCCGCCTGGTGTGGCATCTTGAGTCACAGGGTCTCCTCACAGACCTCCATTGCGGTTTCCGGCGCTTCTGTAGTACAACTGACCATTTAGTCCACTTTGAATCATTTATTCGAGATGCTTTTGTCAACAAGCAGCATGTCTATGCAATTTTCTTCGATCTTGAGAAGGCGTATGACACTACCTGGAAGTATGGCATAATGTCTGACTTGGTGGACATGGGTTTTAAAGGGCATCTGCCCGTTTTTATTCACAATTTTTTGACTAACCGGTCGTTCCATGTCCGTGTGGGCTCCACCCTCTCCGACTCCTTTACCCCACCCGGGTCTGCCCTGGGGGACTTGGGTGGGGTTAGGTATTTTTTAGTTCCCAGGGTCACCTTGGTCAGCCCCACAGGGTGGGTTTTTCTCTCTATTCTGGGGCATGTGTTTCTGTCTACCCTTTGTCCATTCACCTGTATTTGCCTTTTTAAAACTCTCCCTACTGTCTGCACTGCCTGTAGCTCTTGATATTGGATGTGTGTTGCTAAATGGTCTTAGCTTTATTTAGGCCCCATGTGTTAGGTTTATTTAATGTATTTGACCGGCTGGCGACATACATTCAATGTTCTGTTTATTTTTTTTTTCACATGCAGTGCAGGCACGTCCTGAGAAAGCCTTGTTGCTGTCGGGACGTTAAGCAATGTACAATCAATCGATCCGACTCCTTTGAACAGGAGATGGGTGTCCCACAGGGCAGCATTCTATCTCCTGTTTTATTTAGTATTAAAATTAATAACATTGTAAAGCGAAAGGCCGTCAAGGATGATTCTGAATGCTCTTTGTTTGTTGACGACTTTGCTTTGTGCGCACGTGGTCGAGGACTTGCGTCCCTTGAGAGGCGCTTGCAGCTGTGCGTTGATCGCATCCAGCGGTGGGTGTCTCTCAATGGATTCAAGTTCTCGCCCTCCAAGACTGTCTGTGTGCATTTTACTAACCAGACGAAATTTTTTCCCGAACCTAGCCTGAGCATTGCTGGAGTGCAAATTAAGGTGGCCGCGGAGGCAAAGTTTCTGGGGTTCATTTTTGACAAAAGACTTACCTTCCGCAACCATATTAATTACCTTAGAACCTCTTGTCAGAAGGCTCTCGACATTCTTCGTGTCGTCGGTCGTACTGACTGGGGTGTGGACTGTACTGTCTTACTTCGTCTGTACCGGGCCCTTGTTCGGCCCAAACTGGATTACAGCTCTGTGGTGTATGGCTCAGCTTCCAAGTCTGTGCTACAGCGTCTGAACACAATTCACCATCAGAGTCTGCGGATATGTCTTGGGGCCTTCAGGACGTCTCCAGTTCCTAGTCTGTATGCCGAGGCAGGGGAGCCTTCTCTCAAGCTCCGCCGCATCCGCCTCATGCTCAGCTACGTTCTGAAACTGAAGGCCCATCCAGACAATCCTGCCTATGATTGTGTTTTTAAACCATCATTTGCAGAGATTTACGATACCCATCCGGGAGCTGTCCGTCCACTTTCTTTCCGTGTCCGACCTCATCTGCAGGCGGCCGGATTGGACCTGGACAGAGTTTCGGAATCCCTGCAACACATCTCTCCACCTTGGCTCTTACCAGTTCCTGACATCTTGCTGGACTTGACTGCCCACAAGAAAGACTCTACTCCACCAGCCATATACCAACAGAGCCTCAATGAACTGCTTTCAATTTTTCCTGGCTATTGTCGCATCTATACCGATGGGTCGAAGTCTGAGGATGGGAGAGTGGCTGCGGCCGCAGTGTCCTGTCGCCATCCTAGACGCCCATTTAAGCACCGCCTCCCAGACCACTCATCTGTATTTAGTGTGGAACTGCAGGCGGTTCTGCTGGCACTCAGGCATGCTTATCGATCTAGAGAAAGGAACTTCCTGATTCTGTCTGACTCTCTTTCTGCCCTGCAGGCCCTTCAGGGCATGGGAAATGACCACCCACTGCTGGTGCAGATCAGAGAGCTCCACGTGGACTTGCTGAAGGAATATTATGATATAATTTTTATTTGGGTGCCAGGGCATGTGGGCATCGAAGGCAACAGGATCGCAGATTCTGCTGCCAACGATGCACGCAATGACCCTGTCCTTGACACACAGACTGTTTATAGTGATTTTAGACATGTGGCTAGTGCGTACATAGCTCGTGAGTGGCAGTCCGAGTGGGACAAAGAGGAAGCTAACAATCTGCATGAAGCCCTTCCTAAGTTGTCCGACGGTCTACCTTATCGCTGCGGCAGCCGCCGTGAGGAGACTGTCCTGGCTCGGCTCTACATCGGCCACACATATGTTACGCACTCTTATTTACTTAAATCTCCACCCGGGTCTGCCCTGGGGGACTTGGGTGGGGTTAGGTATTTTTTAGTTCCCAGGGTCACCCTGGTCAGCCCCACAGGGTGGGTTTTTCTCTCTATTCTGGGGCATGTGTTTCTGTCTACCCTTTGTCCATTCACCTGTATTTGCCTTTTTAAAACTCTCCCTACTGTCTGCACTGCCTGTAGCTCTTGATATTGGATGTGTGTTGCTAAATGGTCTTGGCTTTATTTAGGCCCCATGTGTTAGGTTTATTTAATGTATTTGACCGGCTGGCAACGTACATTCAATGTTCTGTTTATTTTTTTTTTTCACAAGCAGTGCAGGCACGTCCTGAGAAAGCCTTGTTGCTGTCGGGACGTTAAGCAATGTACAATCAATCAATCAATCAATTATTTACTTAAACAGGAGGAGCGTCCATGGTGTTATGCCTGCAACGAGCAGTACTCTGTTCAACACTTTTTGTTGTCTTGTGCTGATCTAATCGACACAAGGTATAAACATTTCACGGCAGACTCCTTGAAGGTTTTGTTCCGGGATGTGCCCCCGGACAAGATCTTCAGTTTTCTGAGAGAGTGCCATATTTTTAATAAGATTTGAGCGTTTATAGATTATGATGTTTCTATTATTTTGACCTTTTGAGAGTCTTTCGACGTTTTCTTTAAAGACCTGTGCGACATTTTAGCCTGACATATTTTTAAGGTATATTTACATCAAGTCTTAAGACCTTTCTTTTAGTCAGGCTGACCAGATTTTTACCCTTCCTGCCGTGAGATGGCCTTAGTCGCCTGCTCGGCGTTAAACCCAAATAACTAACTAACTAACTAACCTGTCAGTAAACAGTAACTTCATACTGTGCTGAAGAGAACTGCACAAAAGACTTGTGGTTAGACCCACTTCCTACTACATTGCTGTACGAGTGTATTGATGTTGTGCTTCCAGTCATGACCAAAGTTGTCAGTACCTGTGGTCTGGTGTCTTTAGACACTAACAATCTACAGAATTATCGCCCTGTCTCAAACCTCCCTTTTTTCTCCAAGATCGTTGAGAAGGTTGTTTTGTCTCAACTTCTCAACCATTTAAACCTGAATCATCTTCTTAATCCCAATCAGTCTGCCCACCGTGCAGGTCTTTCCACTGAAAATGCCCTTGAAAATTTTTTGAATGACCTCCTGAAGGCTCTTGATGATGGAAAGTATCAGAGATAGATAATATGAGTGGATTTGGACAATTTCTATCGACCCCTTAATTTCACTATTTTTGCCCACATACTTACACACCTTAACGCCGCCCATTTTTTCCCAACCCCACCCGGGCCTGCCCTGGGGGACTTGGGTGGGGTTAGGTATTTTTTAGTTCCCAGGGTCACCCTGGTCAGCCCCACAGGGTGGGTTTTTCTCTCTATTCTGGGGCATGTGTTTCTGTCTACCCTTACCTTTGTCCATTCACCTGCCCCACCCGGGTCTGCCCTGGGGGACTTGGGTGGGGTTAGGTATTTTTTAGTTCCCAGGGTCACCCTGGTCAGCCCCACAGGGGGGGGTTTTCTCTCTATTCTGGGGCATGTGTTTCTGTCTACCCTTTGTCCATTCACCTGTACCCCACCCGGGTCTGCCCTGGGGGACTTGGGTGGGGTTAGGTATTTTTTAGTTCCCAGGGTCACCCTGGTCAGCCCCACAGGGTGGGTTTTTCTCTCTATTCTGGGGCATGTGTTTCTGTCTACCCGAGGTCCATTCACCTGTATTTGCCTTTGTAAAACTCTCCCTTACTGTCTGCACTGCCTGTAGCTCTTGATATTGGATGTGTGTTGCTAAATGGTCTTAGCTTTATTTAGGCCCCATGTGTTAGGTTTATTTAATGTATTTGACCGGCTGGCGACATACATTCAATGTTCTGTTTATTTATTTTTTTTCACAAGCAGTGCAGGCACGTCCTGAGAAAGCCTTGTTGCTGTCGGGACGTTAAGCAATGTACAATCAATCAATCAATCCATTCACCTGTATTTGCCTTTTTAAACTTCTCCCTACTGTCTACCCCACCCGGGTCTGCCCTGGGGGACTTGGGTGGGGTTAGGTATTTTTTAGTTCCCAGGGTCACCCTGGTCAGCCCCACAGGGTGGGTTTTTCTCTCTATTCTGGGGCATGTGTTTCTGTCTACCCGAGGTCCATTCATCTGTATTTGCCTTTTTAAAACTCTCCCTACTGTCTGCACTGCCTGTAGCTCTTGATATTGGATGTGTGTTGCTAAATGGTCTTAGCTTTATTTATGCCCCATGTTGTAGGTTTATTTAATGTATTTGACCGGCTGGCGACATACATTCAATTTTCTGTTTAGTTTTTTTTTCACAAGCAGTGCAGGCACGTCCTGAGAAAGCCTTGTTGCTGTCGGGACGTTAAGCAATGTACAATCAATCAATCTCCCTACTGTCTGCACTGCCTGTAGCTCTTGATATTGGATGTGTGTTGCTAAATGGTCTTAGCTTTATTTAGGCCCCATGTTGTAGGTTTATTTAACGTATTTGACCGGCTGGCGACATACATTCAATTTTCTGTTTAGTTTTTTTTTTCACAAGCAGTGCAGGCACATCCTGAGAAAGCCTTGTTGCTGTCGGGACGTTAAGCAATGTACAAACAAACAAACAAACCATTCACCTGTATTTGCACCCCATCCGGGTCTGCCCTGGGGGACTTGGGTGGGGTTAGGTATTTTTTAGTTCCCAGGGTCACCCTGGTCAGCCCCACAGGGTGGGGTTTTCTCTCTATTCTGGGGCATGTGTTTCTGTCTACCCGAGGTCCATTTACCTGTATTTGCCTTTTTTAAACTCTCCCTACTGTCTGCACTGCCTGTAGCTCTTGATATTGGATGTGTGTTGCTAAATGGTCTTAGCTTTATTTAGGCCCCATGTGTTAGGTTTATTTAATGTGTTTGACCGGCTGGCGACATACATTCAATGTTCTGTTTAGTTGGTTGTTTTTTTTCACAAGCAGTGCAGGCACGTCCTGAGAAAGCCTTGTTGCTGTCGGGACGTTAAGCAATGTACAATCAATCAATCATCTGTATTTGCCTTTCTAAAACTCTCCCTACTGTCTGCACTGCCTGTAGCTCTTGATATTGGATGTGTGTTGCTAAATGGTCTTAACTTTATTTAGGCCCCATGTGTTAGGTTTATTTAACGTATTTGACCGGCTGACGACATACATTCAATGTTCTGTTTATTTTTTATTTTTTCACAAGCAGTGCAGGCACGTCCTGAGAAAGCCTTGTTGCTGTCAGGACGTTAAGCAATGTACAATCAATCCCATTTTTTCCCAGAAATGTTCGTATTCAGGACCCCACCCGGGTCTGCCTTGGGGGACTTGGGTGGGGTTAGGTATTTTTTAGTTCCCAGGGTCACCCTGGTCAGCCCCACAGGGTGGGTTTTTCTCTCTATTCTGGGGCATGTGTTTCTGTCTACCCTTTGTCCATTCACCTGTATTTGCCTTTTTAAAACTCTCCCTACTGTCTGCACTGCCTGTAGCTCTTGATATTGGATGTGTGTTGCTAAATGGTCTTAGCTTTATTTAGGCCCCATGTTGTAGGTTTATTTAATGTATTTGACCGGCTGGCGACATACATTCAATTTTCTGTTTAGTTTTTTTTTCACAAGCAGTGCAGGCACGTCCTGAGAAAGCCTTGTTGCTGTCGGGACGTTAAGCAATGTACAATCAATCAATCGTATTCAGGGCTCAAAATTAGCGGGGGCCCGGGGCCAAAAACCCGCAAAGTTGATTTCGGGCTCGGAAAGTTGAAAAACGAAGGGCCCGCTTGGCCCGCAAAATAATTTGTCTGCTACAGCTAGCTCTACTCGGCAGTTTCGTATTTGGGCCAAGGGAAGCAACCCACACCGGTGCCCTCACTTACGACCCCACCCGGGTCTGCCCTGGGGGACTTGGGTGGGGTTAGGTATTTTTTAGTTCCCAGGGTCACCCTGGTCAGCCCCACAGGGTGGGTTTTTCTCTATTCTGGGGCATGTGTTTCTGTCTACCCTTTGTCCATTCACCTGTATTTGCCTTTTTAAAACTCTCCCTACTGTCTGCACTGCCTGTAGCTCTTGATATTGGATGTGTGTTGCTAAATGGTCTTAGCTTTATTTAGGCCTCATGTGTTAGGTTTATTTAATGTATTTGACCGGCTGGTGACATACATTCAATGTTCTGTTTAGTTTTTTTTTTCACAAGCAGTGCAGGCACGTCCTGAGAAAGCCTTGTTGCTGTCGGGACGTTAAGCAATGTACAATCAATCAATCAATAAAGCCCTCACTTACAGTAATAGTATTGTGTTCTTTTTTCTTTTTTTTTTTGTTATTGTATTTTTAGTTTACTTCTGTTAACTCAAGTGCACATAAGTGTAATATGAATAGATGATTGAAAAAAAAAAGAAAAGGCAAAATCTGTTTGTTTCACTTTAGTTTATCAGGAAAAGTACTGTTAAGTTTAGTTCCCTTTCATGGTTTTGTTTTGAACTTTTGTGCATTGAGGTCAGATTTTTTGTTAGGTTACTCATATTAAAATTTTAATGATGTGTATTGTGCAATACTCAGTCACAAAACTGAAAACTGAAAAGTATTATACAAGAGACTCACTTGATTTTTTTTTTTTTTTTTTTTTTTTTTTTTTTTTTCTATTTTGTTTAATGGCCATTTCAGGCTCCTAGTCACTGGAATAATTATGTGTGTCACTGAATGTGTGTGTGTGTGTTTTTTCCCCTTTTTTGTTGGTAATGTTTGAAAGTGAAAGAAAAGGCAAATAAAAATGACATCAATCAGCAAAATTGGAAATTCAATTGTTTTTATTTTAGATTATCAGACAAATTGTACTTTCTACTTATTATATTGTCAATAATTCTTTTTTTTTTTTTTTTTTTTTTTTTTTGTTTTTTTTTTTTTGTTTGCATTATTTTTCAAAGTTGGGCCCCGAAAGTTGCTTGTGGGCCCTCAAATTTTTCAATCAAGGGGCCCGGTGGCCCCCAAAGAAAAAAGTTAATTTCTAGCCCTGGTATTAAAACAGCGCCCCGACAGTCTTGCCTATCATACCGACCCCCTACTGCATTATTATTTTAACGCGGGCGAAAGCCCGTTACATTTTTAACCCCCACCCGGGTCTGCCCTGGGGGACTTGGGTGGGGTTAGGTACTTTTTAGTTCCCAGGGTCACCCTGGTCAGCCCCACAGGGTGAGTTTTTCTCTCTATTCTGAGGCATGTGTTTCTGTCTACCCGAGGTCCATTCATCTGTATTTGCCTTTTTAAAACTCTCCCTACTGTCTGCACTGCCTGTAGCTCTTGATATTGGATGTGTGTTGCTAAATGGTCTTAGCTTTATTTAGGCCCCGTGTGTTAGGTTTATTTAATGTATTTGACCGGCTGGCGACATACATTCAATGTTCTGTTTTTTTTTTTTTTTTTTCACAAGCAGTGCAGGCACGTCCTGAGAAAGCCTTGTTGCTGTCGGGACGCTAAGCAATGTACAATCAACCGTTACATTTTTAAATGCGAACGCCGTGCTTCCTGGAGACGCTTTGTCTCATCTTTATCTTCTAGGACTCCATCCCAAAAAGTCTAGAAGGCTGTTCGAAGAATTAGGGGCAGGGGTGGCTCGGCTTCTGTCGGCCATCTTAGAGATGGTGCCAGTTTGGTCACAGATAAAAAGGCTGTGGCCAATTTGCTTGCCTCCACCATTGCCCATCATTCTTCAACAGAGCATTATTCCCCTTTCTTCCAGAGAGAAGGAGAAGCGAGAATCTTGTACATGTGATTTTATATCAGATAACTCGAAAGACTATAATGCCCCTTTTACGTTTTCAGAATTGCAGCAAGCCATGCAGAAATGTACTGACTCTGCTGCTGGATTAGATACCATCCACTATCAGCTCCTAACACATCTGCCTGAGGATTTACCCCACCCGGGTCTGCCCTGGGGGACTTTGGTGGGGTTAGGTATTTTTTAGTTCCCAGGGTCACCCTGGTCAGCCCCACAGGGTGGGTTTTTCTCTCTTTTCTGGGGCATGTGTTTCTGTCTACCCTTTGTCCATTCACCTGTATTTGCCTTTTGAAAACTCTCCCTACTGTCTGCACTGCCTGTAGCTCTTGATATTGGATGTGTGTTGCTAAATGGTCTTAGCTTTATTTAGGCCCCATGTGTTAGGTTTATTTAATGTATTTGACCGGCTGGCGACATACATTCAATGTTCTGTTTATTTTTTTTTTTTCACAAGCAGTGCAGGCACGTCCTGAGAAAGCCTTGTTGCTGTCGGGACGTTAAGCAATGTACAATCAATCAATCTGCCTGAGGATTCACTCCTTGTACTTCTCAAGGCCTTTAACCATATCTGGATAACCGTTTTTTTTTCCGCCATCTTGGCGCCAGGCTGTAGTTGTGCCAATTCCCAAGCCGGGTAAGGATCCTTCCGACCCGGGCAACTACCGGCCAATAGCTTTGACATCATGTTTATGTAAAACTATGGAACGCTTGGTCAACGCCCGACTGGTGTGGCATCTTGAGTCACAGGGTCTCATCACAGACCTTCAGTGCGGTTTCCGGCGCTTCCGTAGTACAACTGACCATCTAGTCCGCTTTGAGTCTTTTATCCGAGATGCTTTTGTCAACAAGCAGCATGTCTATGCAATTTTCTTTGATCTTGAAAAGGCATATGAAACTACCTGGAAGCATGGTATAATGTCTGATTTGTCGGACATGGGTTTTAAAGGGCATCTGCCCGTTTTTATTCACAATTTTTTCTCAAACAGGTCGTTCCATGTCCGTGTGGGCTCCACCCTCTCCGACTCCTTTGAACAGGAGATGGGTGCCCGCAGGGCAGTATTCTATCTCCTGTTTTATTTAGCATTAAAATAAATAACATTGTAAAGGCCGTCAAGGATGATTCTGAATGCTCTTTGTTTGTGGACGACTTTGCTTTGTGTGCACGAGGTCGAGGACTTGCGTCCCTTGAGAGGCGCTTGCAGCTGTGCGTTGATCGCATCCAGCGGTGGGTGTCTCTCAATGGATTCAAGTTCTCGCCCTCCAAGACGGTCTGTGTGCATTTTACTAACCAGACGAAATTTTTTCCAGAACCTAGCCTGAGCATTGCTGGAGTGCCAATTAAGGTGGCCGAAGAGGCAAAGATTTTGGGGGTCATCTTTGACAAAAGATTGACCTTCTGCAACCATGTTAACTACCTTAGAACCTCTTGTCAGAAGACCCTCGACATTCTTCATGTCGTTGGTCGTACTGACTGGGGTGCAGACCGCATTGTCTTACTTCGACTGTACTGGGCCCTTGTTCGGTCCAAACTGGATTACGGCTCTGTGGTATATGGCTCGGCTTCAAAGTCTGTTCTACAGCGTCTGAACACAATTCACCATCAAGGTCTGCACATATGTCTGGGAGCCTTCAGGACATCTCCAGTTCCTAGTCTGTATGCAGAGGCAGGGGAGCCTTCTCTCAGGCTCCGCCGCATCCGCCTCATGCTCAGCTACGTTCTGAAGCTGAAGGCCCATCCAGACAATCCTGCCTATGATTGTGTTTTTAACCCGTCGTTTGCAGAGATTTACGATGCCCATCCGGGAGCTGTCCGTCCACTTTCCTTCCGTGTCCGACCTCATCTGCAGGCGGCCGGAGTGGACCTGGACAAAGTTTCGGAATCTCTGCAACACGTCACTCCACCCTGGCTACTACCAGTTCCTGACATCTTGCTGGACTTGAACGCCCACAAGAAGGATTGTACTCCACCAGCCATATACCAACAGAGCCTCAATGAACTCCTTTCAATTTTTCCTGGCTATTGTCGTCTTTATACGGATGGGTCCAAGTCTGAGGATGGGAGGGTGGCTGCGGCTGCAGTGTCCTCTCGCCATCCTAAACGCCCATTTAAGCTCCGTCTCCCTGACCATTCCTCTGTATTTAGTGCAGAACTGCAGGCAATTCTGCTGGCACTCAAGCATGCCTATCAGTCTCGGGAAAGGAACTTCCTGATTCTGTCTGACTCTCTTTCTGCCCTGCAGGCCCTTCAGGGCGCGGGAACAGACCATCCACTGCTGGTGCAGATTAGAGAGCTCTATGCAGACTTGATGAAGGAATATTATGACATCATTTTTATTTGGGTAAAGAGGCCATGTGGGCATCGAAGGCAACAGAATCGCAGATTCTGCTGCCAACAGTGCCCACAGTGACCCTGTCCCTGACACACAGACTGTCTATAGTGATTTTAAACCTGTGATTTGTGCGTACATAGCCCACGAGTGGCAGTCCGAGTGGGACAAAGAGGAAGGGAACAAGCTTCATGAAGCTCTTCCTAAGTTGTCTGACAGTCTACCTTTCCACTGCGGCAGCCGCCGTGAGGAGACTGTCCTTGCTCGGCTCCACATCGGGCACACATATGTTACGCACTCTTACTTACTTAAACAGGATGAGCGTCCATGGTGTTTTGCCTGTGATGAGCAGTTTTCTGTTCGACACTTTTTGCTGTATTGTGCTGACCTAATTGACACCAGATATAAACACTTCACAGCAGACTCCTTGAAGGTTTTGTTCCGGGATGTTCCCCCGGTTCAATTTTTTGAGAGAATGCAATATTTTTAACAAGATCTGAGCATTTATAGACTATGTGAATTTTTTTATTTGCTCTTTTTGAGAGTCTGTAGACGTTTCTTTTAAAGACATGTGCGACATTTTAGCCTGAGATTTTTATTCTATATTTACATCTTGTCTTAAGACCTTGCTTTTAGTCTGGCTGACCAGATTTTTACCCATCCCGCCGTGAGATGGCCTTAGTCGCCTGCTCGGCGTTAAACCCAAATAACTAAACTCAACATCCTGGACATCAGCCAAATCTTTCAACTCTGTTACCGGACATGCAACTGGTATGATTCTCGGCTTTGGACCAGCACTCATTTTTATAAACAAAAATAAAATTATTTAACTTCTAACACAACACTAAAATCATGCATCACAACTGGTTTATCATCTTGATTAGTTACAGATATACACAGTGACTCAAAGAAACTGGAACCTAATTTCTTAAACTGAGCAGGAAATCTAGCAACCACACTTTCACAATAGGGTGCGGTTCCAGTCGGTAAGCATCTCAGCAAAGTTGAAGGCTTTCCATTGTGAACATTCTCAGTTGTGTTCAGTTCTTTCAAATAAACATTTAGCACTGTATGTACTGCCAAATGAACAGGATATCTTCCAGTTACTTTATCTTTTCTTGGTAGAAATAGTTGACGCCCGTCAGATGGTCTTAACCAATCTTCATCTGGAAAATAAAATTTATTGCCATAAAACCCAAGTAATTTTACAAGACTTAATGATAATGAATACTCAATATCTTTCTGAAATTCCAATGTAACAAGTAAGTTAGCAGGATTTAAAGTTGCTTTAATTTTAAATTCATTTTGGAACCATTCAGCTAAAGTACAAAAGTCATAATACCCAGCTCGTAAAACATTTGCTCCCTCAGTACTAGCAAGCTTAAGTCCAGCTACATGTTCTACATAATAACTTTTATCATCTGTTACATTAAACCACTTTACAGTGTAGAACATTTCATGGATAGCTACAGCCTTGCTACCATCCCGATTATCAATCCCATTAGTTAACCACACTGGTTTGCTTGTGTCAAGATTTGTTAAGGTAATAAACATTTTTATTATCTCATAAAAAAAAAGAAGGATGGAATTTAAATCACCAACCATTACCACAACAAATGCATTTCAATTTAACGTGGATGTTGCACCTACTTATGAACAGAAAATAATTCAACTAAATCGGCTCGATGCGATGTAGCTGTGTCGGACGCAAGCGTGCAAGATCTATTTCAAGTAAAAGTACCAAATCCCTTTGATCATTATCTAAACCCTCCAATAACAGACAACTCTACTGCAAGAAAGTGGTCATCAAGTCCACTACAGATGTTTCAAAACCAGCTTAACTTTGCGATATTGTGTTCAACTACAGGCTGCGGTGTTTCTTTTACAGACCACTTGAATCACTCAAACAATCTTATTAGGTCTGTGTATCGTTTCCACACGTACTACCAGCTCAGACGTATTTTGTCAGAACTTCATACATCATTACCCACTGAATCCAGTTTCAACAGGTTTAACAACCCCATGGATATGAAAGCGTTTGAACGGATTTGTAATGAATTTAACATCAGTCCCCAGTATGACTTCACACAAAAACTTGACGATCACAACGCTATGGGTACATTGTATTATGCTATGAGTCACAGACAAGATTATTACAAGATTATTACCCCGGTGACACTTCATTCTCATCAAAATCACAAGTCTGGTTAGGTCCAATAGAACAGAAACAGTCTAATGCCTTGACCACATTTATTTTAGACAAAAGTGACGGGTTTACTCAAGCGGGAGTTGAGCGCGTAAATGAGTCTATCAGAACATAATTATGTGTGGTGTATACTAGGAGCACAATCATTAACAAAATCAAATATTTTGAATGGAAGTGGAAAGTTTGAATCTCAAAAACAGTTTCTCGCAAACCTGGAAGATTCAATTAATTCAGTGATTGATCTTCCATCAAGCATACAACGCTATCAAGACGTACTTAGATATGCGAGATCAAAAGTTGACTTTGTAGTAGGCATCGGGTTATACATGTTACCATCTGACCTACAATTACAAATGGGGACAATAACAAATTATAATAATGAAATAGTTGTTGCAGGTCATGATCAAAAACTCGGTCTCAATAAATCTGTAAAGTTAGGAGCAACAACCGTGCATGTACAGTTGTTAAAACCATTACACACGGTTACTTCCCCTGCACCGGCAGTAACGCAAGCCACGGTAACCCCGTCCTCGTCCCCTGACACACACGAGTCAGAGAGAACTGCATTGGTAATTGGTCTGACAGGATTAGGTATATTACTTCTTTACCTGTTTCATTAAATACCCTGTGATTAACCCTCCTACTGTCACCAAAAAGACCCAAACATTTTCTGCCATAAATCCAACTACCTTCACTGCAGTACTAATCATCCAACTGACAAGTGAGCCAATAATGCCAGGCAAAGTGTCCATTGCCTTTACAGCCAATTTTTTAAGCAAGTCTGATATGTGAGACAACTGTTTCTTTACCCACGACTGTAAATCTTTTGGGTCAGTTGGGGTCGGTGGGCCTGGTGGTGCTGGAGGTGGAGAACCACTACCCCCACCACCAACCCCGGAGACAGCTAACACAACAGTACTGATAACAAATCCAAGAGCAGTAATTAAACTAGCAATTGTGATACCCTGCTCTCTGAAAAGTGTTTTCAATCTCTCAGCCAGAGTAGTGTCTTCGTGAAGCATTTTCTGAATAGTTTCTCTAATCCTGTTGACCTGTGTTTTCAGTTTTTCTCTTCCAATACTAATGGTTTCTAACCTTCCTGATCTTTCTATATACAAATCATTTAATCTGTGTTGTATTCTGTCTTTCATTTCTGTGTCAAGATTCCCATTGTCTGCGGTAGCCAGTTTTTCTTTTTCACGTTCTATGTGTTTATCAAGCTCGCCTAGTTTGGCTACATTGTTTACCATCTCACCTCTTATTGACTGTAATGATTTATCCAAGCCCATTATCTCTCTCATTGACAAAGGTGGGTCATCTATTGTTTTCATAGCGTCATTTATTTGTCCTTCAGTAAATGAGGTTTCTTGTATCACTGTGTTTGCGATTTCTGGTAGGCTTGTTACTGCTGCCATTTCAATTTGTTGTGCCGTTGGTAACTTTGTTTGCGTGTCGTGAAGCGCACTAACAAGACGCGGCGCAAGCTGTGGTACAGGGGACCCTCCAATTCCAAGGTATCTTGCCAACCCAGAGTTACCACCGACTTCACCTTTAATTGTACTTAAAGCTCTAAACTTAGCAGTGTTGTTTTTATGGGTTAGATACACTTTACCTCCGTCAACAGTCTTTACAAATAAGTGACCTTTTTCATATTCAAACTGATTAGGATCTATTACATCTGGGCGCACACCAACACTGTCATAAAATGAGTTTACTTTGTCTTTTAACAGGTCGTGATACATAGGAGAAGTATTTCCCATTCCAGTTATATCTGTCATATCTGTGATACTGATATCTGATGCATCTGTGACATCCATTTCAAAATCTTCATGACCAAATCCTCCCGCTGCCATTGTTTTATTAATTTAATATTTTTTATTGTGCATAATAAAAATGACACAGTCTTACGGATCAAAGTTAGAAAACAATATAGAAAACTACGTGAGCCTCTTGGTGTTAAGGGCATTAGACAATCAATCGTCATCACAAACAATCCAAGTACCATAGACCAGAACCAAACACTCACAGTCAAGTTTCCAAACTTAGGTCCCAGTGACGTTATTGTTCCTGGCACTGCACGCCTAGCATTTAATATTGAACTATCGTCAGACGCAGACGTAAACAGAACACTAGTTAACAATCTTAGCAGAGCAATTATTAGGACTATTAAAGTAAAACTTGAAGGACAGGAAGTGTTTAGTCTTGATGATGCTGATGTGTTTTACTGTTACAAAGATCTTTGGCTCACAAGAGAAGAACGAGAGGATCGTATTTACCAAGGCATACAGTCTAATAATGTTGGTAAACTTTGAATCGAGGCAGTAGATAAAGTAACTACTGGTGTGGCCAAGGACATTATATTGGCTGAAACATATGGAACCAGGTTTTACATACCACTTGAGTTTGAAATCCTGACAGCACATTTGCCTTATTACCAAGGAGCACTGAATGACCGTCTGAGCTTTGAACTAACTTTCAATGACTACAAAATTATAAAAATCATCTGATCTCAATGCATCATATAAGATTTCTAACATTTCCTTGGAATATGAAATTGTTACACATACCGAACTAGCTAGACTCATACAAAATCAGTACCAGACAAAACTGCCAATTTATTATGACAGGGTGATTAGACATAGTTTAATGCATAAAGACAAGAGTGACCCAATGTGGAATATAAACTTGAACACACCTGCCAGATCACTGAAAGGCATTCTTATGTTGTTTGTTGAACCAGCGGCTCCATACAAAAGAGATTCAGAGAAATTCTACAATCCAAAGATTACACATTTGTCTAGCACAATCGAAGATCGCCCTAATCAAGTGTACCCATCTGGAATGTTACCTTATCAACACTACGACGAGATCACAAAGTATTTTGCGGGTGAAAGGATTAGAGATAAACCTGCAAACATTGCGTGTAAAGATTTACATCTGTATGACGTTAGGATTGGTCAATACCTTACAAATAAGTATGCTCTTTGGTTAGACCTTCGTAGTACATATGATGACTACCTTCATGGGTCAGGTCGAACTGTTGAAAACAGCAGTGATGGAATAACAATCCAGATACAAAAAAAGGTTGAAACCGCTGCAGCAATAAATATATATTTGTATCTGATTTATGACGCACAACTGAACATACAAGAGTGGAGACTAAGTGGTCACTTGTATTAAAATTATATTCTATATTAAAATTAACTTGATGACCCTTGACCCACACTGTGGTTTGTTTTGTGGTGAGACAGGGTGTGGAAAAACTGAATTTGTTCTTGACTTATTACAAACAAGATACATCCACCATTTTGAAAACATAGTAATATTTTGTCCTACAATTAAACACAACAAAGCTTATCACAAACGATTATTTATTTGGACTGACAGCAACATTTATTTAGTCGACCCTGAGAAAAAACTGAATGACTGTCTACAGTCTTTTTACAAACAATTTGAAGGACAGTCAACCCTGTTTATATATAGTTGATGACTGCTCAGCAGAGAAAGACATTGTCAAGAAGAGAAACACATTAGCAGAACTTGCTTTCAGTGGCAGACACGCAAACATAAGTGTATGGATTCTCACTCAAAAATATAACGCTGTACTGAAAGATTTTTGAGAACAGTTAAAGTTTATCTGTTTGTTTTACTGTAAGGATCGTGACAGCTTTGAAGACTGCCTCAGCGAGAACGATGTCATCCCAAATAAACATGAACGGGACGATGTGAAAAATAAACTGAAATCAACTAAACATCTAAAGCTCATTTTAAAGACAGATCAGCCCACAGGGTATGGGTTAGTAAATTAATTTATACATTTGTTTGTCCAATAAAAATGACAGACGGACAAACTCAAGTGTTTGATGTTACAGACTGCTTCAAAGATGTTAAGTGTTTTTATGACTTAAAAACACGTGTGTTTGAACCCAGCTTTAAACTCACAACACCGACAATAAAGATATACATGACATATAATGTTACTTTGGAATATTCAGATGGATCACCACGTTATGATTATGAGACTGTTGATCTTAAGACAAATGCTTTTAAAGTTTATAATGCTAACAGTGGCCACTTGCGTTGGTTTGAGGTACTCTGTAAAGACATATTTGATCAACTAAAAATAATGCGTAGTGTGTGTGTGTATATATATATACATATAATTACATATAGATTTTTTTTTTTTTTTCACAGAAGAATCTTCCACCGATGTCCAGCGCCACTCCACAGGGAACAGGGCAGCAGTTGGCAATGGTGTAGTTGGTGCGGGGGGAGGGGGGGGGGGGGGCGGCAGCATAGCTTGATCACTAAGACTGTGGACAATACAATTCCAATACCGCACAAATCCAAGAATAGGAAAGTAGGGGACATAATCACTACAAACACAAGGGTAGCAATAAGACACAACGTCTACAAACAAAAAAATCGAAATAATAAATTTGTGGTGAATGTGTAACTGCACAAAACATAGTGAAACGAAGGGAGAAAGGTACAATCAATGGAATCAAACTCGCAGTACTCAATATACAGTGGAGACAGAAATACCTATAATAAAACCATAGAAAACAAAACCTGCCCCAAGAATAAGTATCGGGGAACACTAGAGAAATAAGGGACGTAATCACTACATAAGACATTTATTCACCAAGCAAAACGTTACAAGGATTTTTGTGTGACATGGCGACAGTAAAATACATCCTCACTTACTACACATGCATTCATCATGACATACACTCAGTCGTCCTGTATGCAGCACTAAGATAGATAAACACAATATTACACACATCAGTCATATGTCACAATCATGGAATCATATTGTTCCATGGATGGTGATGAACTGGGTACAGCTTCTGGAAAGAAACTGCATCTGAATCGAGAGGTTCTGGCTTTCAAAGCACGAAACCGCCGGCCAGAGGGCAGAGGCTCGAAGAGATGATTGGCTGGGTGTGACAGATCGCGAACGATTTTTCCTGCCTTCCGTTCCATACGTGTTTTGAAGATGGAGGCGACAGATGGAAAGTCGCAGCCAGCTATTTTGGAGGCAGTCTTAACAATGTGCTCGAGCTGGTTCTTTTCTGTTGCGGTTGTGCTGCCATACCAGATAGTGATAGAGAAGCACAAGGTGCTCTCTATCACCACGCGGTAGAACTGTGCCATGATACCTCTTGACATACCGAGTTTCCGCAGCTGTCTCAGAAAGTGGAGACGCTGTTGGCACTTTTTTACAATGGCCGTAGTGTTATTGTCCCAACCCAGATCGCTCGAGATGATGGAGACGAGAAATTTAAACGAGTTGACTTGTTCTACGGTTTCCCCATTGATGACAAGGGGCAGTATCGGGACTTTGATTTGACGAAAGTCAATCACCACCTCTTTTGTCTTTGAGACATTCAGTTCCAGGTCATTTTCCGAGCACCAGTCGACCATTCTCCGAACCTCGTCTCGATACAAGTGCAAGAGTAACAATAAAGACGGTAACCTCCTTTGTCAGTAAATATATCTACCAACAACAACAAAGTAAGTGATGACAGAAATAAACAAGCAAATGAAGTCTGTTGTTTGCCCTGACCTTGATGGCGGGATTCTGCTTGTATTTTCCTTGTGGAGCGGTGCCTGACAGTTTTGGGAAATTTGATCTCAAGTATGCCTTTTTACATTTTTCTGCAGCAATGCTCATCTGCATACATTTTTCAACTCCAAAATGTCAAATTTGGTGCACAGTTGAAAGGGCAGAAGGAAAACTTAATATCTGTCTGTCGATTTTGAGTCTGGCTGTTATGCCATGCCTCATTAAAAATGTGCAAAATCAACTTCTTGGTCAATTGCACGCTGATTTGTCCATTTCAGAGGTGCGACAGAACACCTTAATACGCTGTTCTCTAGAATGTTCTTGCCATGGGGGGAATCTGGGGAGGGTTTTTTTTCAAACCTGCTGCCCCTCCCCCGCACACCTCCCTCCCCTACACATACGCACATTCACACACTGCCCTTCGGCAAAAAATTCCCCCCAACCCCCCATTGCTTTTCAAATGGTGACAAGGTGCAAAATGTTATTTACACACTAAGTTTTTTGGCTCACATGCGAAGCAAAAGTGAGTATGTTCTGGGCCAGTGGTCGTCTGTCCATTGTCAGTTATCTGTCGTCCGTTCGCCGCCGCCGCCGTGAGATGGCCTTTGTTGCCTACTCGGCGTTAAACCCAAATAACTAACCGTCCGCCATCGTCCTTGGTAAACTTTAACGTTAGCATTTTCTCGGAGGCTATTGAAGCCACAGTTTACAGGATACTTTGTGGCAAGACCTTTCTAAACATACCAATTTGAGTGACTTCTCACGAAGGTCAAGTACACAGGGGATCAGGGAATATGTCAAAAATAGCTATATTTTGACATAATTTATTTTTTCTCAAATACTAATATTGACAACTTCAAACCCAAACTTGGTTCTAAGATACCTGATGGGAAGACCTTTCTATACATACTAATTTGCTTTTGCCCCTCAGAAAGGTCAATGGGCACAAGAGTTCAGTAAATAGGTTAAAAAAATAGCCATATTTTGACAAAAGATGTTTTTTTCTCAAATACTATTCACAACTTCAAACCCAAACTTGTTGCAGAGATACCTAATGGAAGACCTATCTATGCATACTAATTTAAATGAGTCCTCGGAAAGGTCAAGGATCACAGGAGGTTGGCAAATGTGTGTAAAATGCCAATTTTGTTAAAATTGTAGTTATTATCAACAGTTTTGCAAACTTTTCAATCAAATTTGGCACAAAGGTAGCTGATGATAAGACCTTCCTATGTATACTAATTTAGTCACCTCATAGCAAGGGTCACAGGGGTTTGACAGATGCGTGAAAGCTGATTTAATTTTGAGAAAACATGGATTTTGCTGGTGCAGAAGCCATCCCTTATTGTCACAAAGGTCACACATGTAGATCGGTCATATACGTGAGCCATAAGGGCTTTGCCTTTCTTGTTTTTTAAATATCAGGAAATATCTTTCATTTGACAGCCCCACCACCATCACCCCCAAAAATAAATATATAATAAAAGATTTAGATTTGTTTCGGAATGCGAAATGTAAATATTTGGCTCGTGTGCGAACTTGAATGAGATAGGCTGCAGAGTGGCATGCAATGTATGTGGCCCACTACTTTTATCATGTTTGATCACCCCCATCCCTCTTCCGCCTCACCCCCCACCCACCCCACCCCACTCCACCACCAACCCCCACCACCACCAACTGGTTGAGTTACCATAGTGATTAAGCAGTTTGTAGCTAGCCGACCATGACGGGTAGCCCTCTTGTATCAAAAACACAGACAGATTTACATCGCCAACAGGCATAGATTGAAATGCGCCCCTGGCAGAGTGCTTTTGGGGGGTGGGATTGCTCATGAGAATCTGCATCTGTTTGCTGGTTTGAATTACCTGTCATTAAAGTGTATGCATCTTAACTCATTTGAGACGTGCTGCCTCCAGATACGCGGCTTATGCCTGCTCCATATGTACACCTGGCTTACGCCGCGTATCCGTAGGCGGCACATCTCGAATGTGTGAAGCTCGCTTACACGGTGGAAATGATCTGCATGAAAAAGAAATGCACAACAGCTGCAAGTGCAAGAGACATATATGCTCACAAGCCTCACCGCTGCAGGTTCGGAAGGATCTACATGTCCCATGCTAGCAAGTGTTACCCCTGTAGTGTTGCATTTATGAGACAAGAGATGCATCGAATGCTTGGTCACCAATGGACCTCACCGATGCGCGCATTTTCAGCCAATCAGAAAATACCAAAAAAATTGTCGCAGCGCGGCTCTGTTGCTGGGTCCCATAAGCTTTCCCGTAACTAAGCAAGGAAATGGCGAAGCGGGATACCAGTGTTTGTGCGTATACATTTCACTGAAATGGTCAGGCATTGCCATTGGGGTACCTGCAATCGAGACGAAAGCTACCCTGAAACCATCGTGGAAAAGCTTCTGGCTTTTTTTCCCTCCCGAAACCAACGCAATGGGCTGAATAAAATTTAACTTGCTCTAGACCGCACACTGATCATCTCAACATCGGGATACTACCCCCCTAGAGGACAAGAGCAAACGCAGAGCTGTTTGTATGCGGTAAGTGTCATTTTTCTAGATTGTTCTGAAAATGGTTACAATTCACTTGCTGAAGTGGTACATAATTCAGCGATCGAGTTACCACGGCCGGAGTGTACTGTAGGCCTACTATAATGTGCAAGCACTCGCTATCAGGCAGTACCGCTACACTGATCTGCACACTTGGGATGTGTGTGTGTGATTTTATGGAATTAACTCTCCAGAAACACTATAACCAAAGGTGTATGCCCTTACGTTTCGTCAGTTTGCACTCTCATTGTAACAAATCATGACAAGCACAAATAGACACATCACTCCTACAGTAACATTTCATCAGATCTATTTATGATGAGCATATATTCATTTTTTTCTAAGCATTTGTGGGATGGCAAACCCAGTGAGTTGCACCCCTACCCAATTCCAGCAGACGAGTCGGCTGCCTACAAATCCACAAAAGGGGGCATTACAGATACTGTAAAATCTTCGCAGGAAGATCAGGTCTTGCAACATACACCTGACACTGTAGCTGGCAAGTGTGGGGCAGTGGAACAATGATGCAAGTATATATATATCTATTATATGCTGACAATAAAAACAGAGGTGCATACCTAACATTTCGCTTACACTCTGTGATGACATCAGTTTCACTTTCAAAGTCAGGCTTTCGTTCTTCTTTGTAGAAAGCTGACAGTGTGAAACACTGATGCCATGAATGGATTGTCTGATGTGATTTGCGATACATTTACATCCCATTGGGTAAAAACAATAACCTGTGATATTTAGCTGGCCTTGCACCTGGGTGTGGTAGGAATATGATTTCTTCAGTACAACGCTGGTGTTGTCAGCTAATTTAACACAACATCCTGGTAACTGACATGCCTAGAGTATGGTGTAATTTCTGGATGCGGGTGGGCATTTAACTTTGATTATGCCTGTCTGGCCACTGTCGCGCACTTTGAGTTGCTCCTAGAAATAGAAACTGTGGATTAACCACAATGCTGCGCTTGTGCAGGTGTCTGTCAGGAAGTACTTCTAAATATTTACTCTTGGCAATGTCGTTTACATAAAATGTGGCTGCAGCTGAGAAAAAAGTGTGTGAAAAGATTGTCAAGACATTTGTCAGAAACGTTTTGCTTTTTTATTTAGATCTATGTGGAAGTTTCATGTTGCTAGTTTCTTGGGGGTTTTTTGTTTGTTTTTTTCCTCTACCCAGTAATTAGAACTGGTCAGTTCTCTGTTCTTTCCTCACGTTTCTCAGGATTTGGACACTAACTGGTCAAGCAAAGGCGATCCAGTTCTTGTAGGAGATCAACTGGGGACCTCGTTGTGACACACATGTCAGCGACCGTGTTGATTCCCTGGCATTGGCTCTCTTTTCAGTCTCCTGGTCTGTGGACAAATATTGAGTGCAGCTATTTATAGAAATACGTTTGACGTTTTAAGTTAATCATAAACATATGCTGTTTATAATTTTTTTTAATTTCTCTTTTAGGGATTTCACCATTAGACTATCTGGCCATGGCTGTCGAGTGCAAATTGTGAAATAGTAAGCTAGAAGATAAAGATAGACCTGCTGAAGGAGGAGATCAGATCAAGAATTTGACAAATCTAAATGACCCCATCTCAAGGCTGCAAAGAACTAAAGGTGTGCAGACGCAACCAGCAGAAGAAGAAGTATTTGGAGTGGACTTTGTGAGAAAAAAGGAGAGACAACTAAACAACCTGTTCCAGTTCTTCACTGCATTAACATGTTTGGGTTTTGTCTTTTTTGTCATTTTTGTTGCCAAATGGCTAATCTTTTAAGCACAAGTATATTGAAAAAGGGCAGACTTTCAGCACCTACACTGTAGGTGCTGAAAGTCTGCCCTTTTTCACTATACTTGTGCTTAAAAGATTGACGATTTGGCAACACAAATGACAAAACAGCCAAAACCCAAACATGTTAATGCAGTTGTACAGCCACACGATAGACTGTTTCTCACTCTTTGCTGACTGAGAAATTTTGAAGACTTCATAATAAAATGAAAATGAGTTTTGAATCTAGTATTCCTATGCTATCAAATTGTAAGTGTCACTGTGAATCAGCCATTTATGACCTGAACCATTATTTCTCTGGGTGTTGTGTTTTGGCGTGTGAACAACTCATATTTCAGAATAAAATATAATTTACCAGTTAATAATAGTTTTGAGTTTATTTTAGGTAATGTTTACTTCTTGCTTGTGTTGATGTGGCATATGGGCCTTTTCGTCCGCTTCTCCGATGGCCTGGCTAGCACACCATGGTTTTATTATTGGGACAGATGCGATCTTGGTGCCTTTTGATATTGCTGCTCATCAGGCTTGTGGCATGCCGCTGCAGCTCAGCCAATTAGGCGCATGGTTCAAACAGTTTAGCTGCCTTGAAATTACTTACTTACGCCTGTCACCCCTACCCGGGTATAGGCCGTCGACGAGAGACCTCCAGCAACTCCTGTCCTGTGCTTCTCCTTCGACCCCCACCCGGGTCTGCCCTGGGGGACTTGGGTGGGGTTAGGTATTGTTTAGTTCCCAGGGTCACCCTGGTCAGCCCCACAGGGTGGGTTTATCTCCCTATTCTGGGGCATGTGTTTCTGTCTACCCTTTGTCCATTTACCTGTATTTGCCTTTTTAAAACTCTCCCTACTGTCTGCACTGCCTGTAGCTCTTGATATTGGATGTGTGTTGCTAAATGGTCTTAGCTTTATTTAGGCCCATGTGTTAGGTTTATTTAATGTATCTGACCGGCTGGCGACATACATTCAATGTTTTGTTTAGTTTTTTTTCACAAGCAGTGCAGGCACGTCCTGAGAAAGCCTTGTTGCTGTCGGGACGTTAAGCAATGTACAATCAATCAATCAATTCTCCTTCGATTCTACTCCAGGTGGTTCCCAGTCTCTTGATGTCTACTTGGAGGTCTCGACGCCAGGAGTTTCTCGGCCTACCTCTTTTCCTCTTTCCCTGGGGGTTCCATGACAATGCCTGCCTAGTGATACTGGAAGCTGGCTTTCTCAGGCTGTGACTGATCCATCCCCATCTTCTTCGCCCAATTTCATTCTCTGCTGTTATCTGCTCTGTTCTCTCCCAGAGTCTGACGTTGCTGATCTTCTCTGGCCAGTGGATTTTCAAAATTCTTCTAAGGCAACTGTTCATGAAGGTCTGTACTCTGTTGACTGTGGTTTTTGTCAATCTCCAAGTCTCTGCTCCATATAGGAGAACTGCTTTTACATTGGAGTTGAAAATCCGGACTTTGGTGTGTTGTGGTGTGTTGTGACAGCTCTCTGGAACTCCACACTTTTTTCAACTGGAGAAAGGCTGCTCTGGGCCTGGCTTTACCGATTCGTGCTCTGACATCTGCATCAGTGCCGCCTTTCTTGTCTATGATGCTCCCGAGATAGGTAAAGGCCTCCACCTTCTCCAACGGGGTGCCAGCAAGCAAGACTGGTTCTTCCCTGGTTGCGTTCAGCCTCATTGTCTTTGTTTTCTGTTTGTGAATGGTGAGGCCCACTTGGGACGAGATGTCAGCAAACCTCGTGGTCTTGTCCTGCATTTGTTGATGAGTGTGGGACAGTAATGCCAAGTCGTCTGCAAAATCGAGGTCGTCAAGCTGTGTCCACAGTGTCCACTGTATTCCACTTCGTCTGTGCTCTGTGGTCATCTTCATGACCCAGTCTATGGCCAGTAGGAAGAGGAACGGAGACAGCAGACACCCCTGCCTGACACCAGTTCTGACCTGGAGCTCTCTGGTGAACTGCCCTTCGTGGATCACGCGACATGTCATGCCATCGTAGCTGCTCTTGATCAGGCGGACGAGCTTTGTGGGTACACCGTAGTGTCGTAGGAGTTTCCACAGAGTCTCTCGGTCCACGCTGTCAAATGCTTTCTCGTAATCCACAAAGTTGACGTACAGCGGGGAGCTCCACTCCAGAGACTGTTCCACGATGATGCGGAGAGTGGCGATCTGGTCTGTACACGATCGGTTCTTCCTGAATCCTGCTTGCTGGTCTCTCAGCTGGGGGTCAACGGAGCTCTTCATTCTCTCTAGGATGATCCTGTTGAAGACCTTTCCTGGCACTGACAGCAAGGTGATTCCTCTGTAGTTGGAACACTTGCTGAGGTCGCCTTTCTTGGGAAGCTTGATTAAGTACCCCTCCTTCCAGTCAGCCGGCATCACCTCCTCTTCCCAGATCTTTCCAAACAGTGGGTACAGCATCTCCACTGTTGTCTCTAGGTCTGCTTTCAGAGACTCCGCTGGGATGCCATCTGGCCCTGCTGCTTTGCCGTTCTTCAAAAATGCCACTGCTCTTCTGATCTCTTCCCGGCTGGGTCTGTCACAGCTGATGGGTAGGTCGGTCTCTGCCGGCTGGATGTCTGGGGGTTCGGGTGGGCTAGGTCTGTTCAGTAACTCTTCAAAATACTCGGCCCATCTGTCAAGTTGGTCTGCTCTGTCTGCAATAGGCTTGCCTTCTTTGTCTTTTACTGGTCTTTCTGTATGGCCATACTTGCCCGACAATCTTCTGGTAATGTCGTAGAGCTGTTTCATGTTGCCGCTGCCTGCTGCCTTTTCTGCCTCTGCTGCCAGGCTGTCTGTGTAGGCCCTCTTGTCTGCCCTGATACTCCTCTTCGCCTCGCGGTTGGCTTCCGAGTATTCCTCCTGTGCCCTTACTTTGGCTGCTCTTGTGCGACTGTTGTTGACAACTGCTTTCTTCTGCTTCCTCACTTCTATCTTCTTCAAGGTCTGTGCCGACAGCCAGTCCTTGTGATGGTGTTTCCTGAACCCTACAGTGTCTTTGCAGGTTGAGTTCAGCGCTTCTCTAACTGCCTTCCACTGCTGCTCTGTGGTGACCGCCTCTTCATTTACTAGCTCCTGTAGCACTTGAAACCGGTTGGACAGCACCAGTTTGAACTCTTCTCTAACTCCAATTTCTCTCAGGAGGCCTACATTATAGCGCTGTCTTCTTGTTGCCTCTGTGCGGCTTTTCTTTAGCTTGAGCTTCATTCTTAAGGTAAGCAGTTGGTGGTCTGAGGCGACATCTGCTCCCCTCCTCACACGAACATCCTGAAGGGATCTTCTAAATTTCTTGCTAATGCAGATATGGTCTATTTGGTTCTCTGTTGTATGGTCAGGTGAGACCCAAGTTGCTTTGTGTATTCTTCTGTGTGGGAAGATGCTGCCTCCAATGACAAGTCGGTTTAGAGCACAAAAGTCTACAAACCTCTCCCCGTTCTCACTCATCTCCGAGCCTAGTCCCTGTCTCCCCATCACCTCTTCGTATCCGGTGTTGTCCTCCCCTATTTTGGCATTAAAATCGCCCATGACGATGGTGATGTCTCGCTCCGCACATTTGTCCACGGCACTCTGGAGTCGGTCGTAGAACTCTTGTTTCTCTTCCTCGTCACTGTCATTAGTGGGCGCATAACACTGGATGACGTTCAGCTTGAGCTTTTTCTTGGTTCTAAAGGCTGCTGTGATAATTCTTGGTCCAAGAGGTTCCCAGCCCATCAGCGCTCTCTGTGCCACTGGTGACAGCATGAATGCTACTCCTTCTGTATGGGGGCCATTCTCCTCTTCATGACCTGAATACAGAATCATCTCCCCACTTAACAGCCTTTTCTGGCCAGGCTGCGTCCATCTGGCTTCACTGATACCTAGCAGGGAAAGGTTGTACTTTTGCATTTCCGCTGCTATCTGGGCGGCCTTGCCGCTCTGGTACATGGTCTTGACGTTCCATGTACCCATGGTTGTGTCCCTGGATAGAGAGAGGCGGCTCGGTCCTGTGGCTTCCGAAGACTTCCGGCTTTCACCACAGGACGTCATAAGTCTTCTGGTAGAAGAACCTTCCTCCTCCAGGAAAGGAATTACTGTTAGTCTTTTCGTCGGCGTTTTTGTAGCTATTTCCTATTTTGCAGGGTGGGGAAGCTACCCCCACGCCCAACCCCCTTACTAGGAGGACCAGGGGTTTTCTGTCGGGGTCACCTTCCCTTAGACCATGTTGGTTCACGGCACCTTATTTCATTCGATGCACCCCTCTCACGAGGGACCCCCTATCCACCACCCAGGGGACGCGCCTCAACGCCATATGGTCCCAGCGCGAGGTGCCTTGAAATACTGAAGAGTTTTCTGAAGCTCAATGACATGAGAACAGTGACCATTGAACCTGAAATACAAATCATACATGCATGGTTAATTATTAATAATCTCTCTCTCTCCCTCTCTCTTACACACACACACACACATCGATTCTATTTGTGAGTGAAAGTAATCAGCTCAGCCTGACACTGAACACAGCCAGCAATAGAGAGCGCTGAGCAGCACTGCCATCCTGCTACGATGATACAAGATGGACTAAAATGGCTCGGATAATTGTGCTAATTTTTTTTAAAGCAACACCCATAACAAAAACACCTGCACGGCTCTGCAGGCACTGATAGCTTCTGCGACCTGTGTTTGCTGGTGCTCATTTTCCACGTACATTTTGTGTGGATCGGCGTGTTCTTGTATATCTGCGACTGGTCAACACGGATGCAGCTTGAACGAAATCACTGCCAGTTGTGTGATAAATACAAATAGCATCAATGAAATTTGACGCAAACTTGCTTTGCCTCGATCTAGAGCCGTTTTTTACATATATTTAGAAAAGACGGGTACAACACAATTTATTAATATTTCGGGTAAATACCCTTTGTCAAAATAGACAAACAAACAAACATAGAGATTAGCCGCTACTTATCTTCAATGGCAGAAGGAATGTGGCAACTGAAGGAGGTGACGTAAAATAAAAGAAAAGGAAGAACAAAAGTACGGAAAAAGTAAAAATGACGTCAACGAAAAATCGCGTAAGAGAGAGACTCGGAAAGAACCTGAACTCTCTCTCTCTCTCTCTCTCTCTCTCTGGCCTCATCTACACGCCTTTTCTTTCGCTCGCTCCTGCACGTGCTTGCACACACTCTTGTCTCTCGTGTTCAGGTTCTTTCCAAGTCTCTCTCTTACGCGATTTTTCGTTGACGTCATTTTTACTTTTTCCGTACTTTTGTTCTTCCTTTTCTTTTATTTTACGTCACCTCCTTCAGTTGCCACATTCCTTCTGCCATTGAAGATAAGTAGCGGCTAATCTCTATGTTTGTTTGTTTGTCTATTTTGACAAAGGGTATTTACCCGAAATATTAATAAATTGTGTTGTACCCGTCTTTTCTAAGCGTGTTTCTTTCTCCGTTGGGTACTTCTTTGCATATTACACGCTTGGCAGTCACCTTTTTGGTCTGGATTGATTACATATATTTGTATCCTGGCATAAATGTAGGCTTGTAGAATTTGCAACGCATTCAGTCGAATCACACGCACTACCGTCCGCCATATTGCCCTAGGGACAGGAAAGCTTGTGGCACCCAGCAACAATTGCTAGGGGGCTTGGCTTTTGTGGCGCGTGCTCGGTGAGGTCCATTGTGTTACCTGTCGGTCACTTGCCCCAGAAGCTGAGTGAAAGGTGTGTTGGCAGGACAAACCCCACCATATTTATTGCAGCCAAAGTTAGCTGCGCTTAATGTAATTTGCATACAGCAAACTATGTAACATCTGTAAGGGATGTAAACTAAGTTTGCAGGGAAAGTTTGTTGTTGGGTCTCAAAGTATTTTATATTTTGTATCATTCAAAAAAAAGCTCCAGACGATCTGTTGCCTTCCAAAAAGTAGGATTGGATTTTAACTGTTTCAGGTGCGTGATCACTTGGCTCAGTGGTGCTGAATCTCGACGCTGTCCAGTTGGTGAATCTGACTGTCATAACATCACTGTTAAAGAAGTATGTTTTTAACTGCTTGCTTGTGCTTTTCATTTTTTGTCTCACATGCGATAGCAAAATTAAGTATGAAATGGGCCATCCGGCATCTGTTCGCGGTAAACTTTTAATGTTGGCATTTTTCTCAGAGACTGGTGTGTCATACTTTTTTTCCTCATGTGGTTTCCTTATATATATATATTTAAAGGTATTGGGTTTTTGTTTTGTTTGTTGCTTATTGTTGTTTTGGATTACATGCTAAAGCATAAGTGAGTCTATATTCTGGGCCAGTTGTCCGTCCATTGTCTGTCCCTCCGCCTGCCATTGTCTGTGATAAACTTTAACGTTGGCATTTTCTCCAAAATTATTTAAGCTACAGTCGTGAAACTTGGCCCAAGGATACTTTGTGGCAAGACCTTCCTAAACATACCAATTTGAGTGTCAAGGTCACAGGAGATCAGGAAATAGGTCAAAATAGCCATATTTTGACAAAATACTATTCACAACTTCAGACCCAAACTTGGTACAAAGATACCTGATGGTAAGACCTTTCACTGCTTACGAATTTGGTTGCCCCCTTAAAAAGCTCAAGGGTCACAAGAGATCAATAAGTAGGCCAAAAATAGACTAAAACCATTTAGTTGACCCACCACAAAGGTCAAAAGTCATGGGATGATCCAAAAATAGGTAAATAATAGCCATATTTTGACAACTTCAAACCCACACTTGGTACAGAGATGCCTGATGGTAAGATCTATCTATGAATACTAATTTGGATGACCCTTTGAATGGTCGAGGGTCACAGGAGGTTGGTAAATGTGTGAAAAATGACAATTTTTGTTACAATTGTAGTTTTTGGCTTGCGTGCGAAGCTAATGCGAGTCTGTTTTGGGCCAATGGTTGTCCGTCTGCCGTCGTCCATGGTAAACTTTAATGTTGGCATTTTCTTGGAGACTACTCAAGCCACAGTCTTCAAACTTGGCCCAAGGATACTTTGTGGCAAGAACTTTCTAAACCAATTTGAGTGACATCTCTCAAAGGTCAAGATCACAGGGGATCGGGAAATAGGTCAAAATAGCAATATTTTGACAAAATTTATGTTTTCTCAAATACTACTGACAACTTCAAACCCAAACTTGGTACAAAGATACCTGGTGGTAACACCTTTGTATACATACTAATTTGGTTGACCCCTCGGAAAGGTCAAGGGTTACAAGAGATCGGGGAAACAGGTAAAAAATAGCCATATTGTGACAAAAGATGTTTTTGGCTCACGTGCGAAGCAAACGTGAGTATGTTCTGGGCCAGTGGTTGTCCGTGGTTACTTTAACATTGGCATTTTCTCGGAGACTATTGAAGCCATAGTCTTCAAACTTTGCCTAGGATACTTTGTGGCAATACCTTTCTAAACATACCAATTTGAGTGACCTCTCACAAAGGTCAAGATCACGGGATCAGAAAATAGGTAAAAAATAGCTGTATTGTATTTTTTCCTCAAATACTATTCAAAACTTCAAACCCACACTTGGTTTAAAGGTACCTTATGGTCAGACTTTCTATGCATACTAGTTTGTTTGTTCTCTCGAAAAGGTCAAGGTCACAAGAGCTCAGGAAATAGGTAAAAAATACTCCTATTTTGACAAAAGATGTTTTTTTTTTTCCTTGAATGCTATTCACAACTTCAAACCCAAACTCGGTACAAGAGTCTTTCCACACTAATGATGACTAAAAGGGGGAATCATTGCTAAAAAAACAAACTCAACTTTAAATGTTAGCACCATTGTTAATCATTGTGTTAATATGTGTAGTTTATAACCTGTAAAAAGAAAAGCAGACCAACATACCAAACTGCCAATAGACGGGTAAATATGAAATATGTGGCTGCGGTGTAACTGTGTTACATTGTGACAGAAATTCAGCTGTGAGCAATGTACAAATCATGCAAAATGTCTTATCAATCATGGCTTACTTGAACACAAGGAGAAAGGTAAAAAACAATTCTTGAGTTATTAGATGCAGTTTGTTTTGGAAAGAGATATATTTTTTGTTCGCGACACCGTAACACAGTTACACCGCTATTATAAAATATGCTTGTTTCAAACTTTAGGGTCAACAAATATGTAACATATTTACTTGCAGTGGTCAATGATGATGCTAAAGGTAAAAGAGACAAAAACTTGTACTTGCTTTGATGTTATACAATATCAACACTGATCTGTAACTGTGTAACATGCGACACAAACTACAAAGGAACTGCGTTACACCGTGACAGAAATTCAGCTGTGAGCAATGTACAAATTATGCAAAATGTCTTATCAATCCTAGCTTACTTGAACACAACAAGGAGAAGGTTCAATCCTGGCTTACTTGAACACAACAAGGAGAAGGTAAAAAACAATTCTTGAGTTATCAGATGCTATTTTTTTTTTTAAAGAGGTATAGTTTTTGTTCGCGACACCGTAACACATTTACACACCCATTATAAAATGTTTTTTATTTCAAACTTTAGGGTCAACAAATATGAAACAAATCTGTAACATAAAATTTACTTTCAGTGGTCAACGACGATGCTAAAGGTAAAAGAGACAAAAACTTGTACTTGCTTTGATGTTATACAACATCAACACTGATCTGTAACTGTGTAACATGCGACACAAACTACAAAGGAGCATACATCTATTCTCGGAGGCAAAATTTAAGAACTCAACAAATGCAAAATACTTGGGACAGTGGAAATCATTTATTTCTGACATTCATGTATTTATTCCATACACCCCTCCCCCCCCCCCCCCCCCCCCCCCACCCACCACCACCAAAATCCTGAAGCATCCTGACAACCCTAACAAAATTTATGAAAAGAGGTGTTGTCCACGGACGTTGATGGTGGGCGGATCCAAAAGCGTGACATCCTCCACAGAGACCCATGATAATGTCTTCAACATAAGTCTCATAAATCTTTAAGAACTTCGCCAGTGCTTCATCACCATTAGACTCCAAAATCTGGGAAGAAAGGGCTTTTTAAGTTTTTATGTGATAAACGCCAGGAAAAGATTATTAAAAACGCTAGAATGTTTACATTTAACTCATTCCACCCCAGACGCACCACAGCAAGGTAAGGATTGACCATGATAGTTCAAGGGTGATGCCAGAATAGCTTGGCGCCTATGGGCGCCAAGCTATTCTGGCATCACCCTTGAACTATCGTGGTCGATCTATGTCCTGCACTGCAATGCAGTCTTCAGATGACAACGGCAAAATTTGGGGATTTCGGTCTTGGGGTACAATGAGTTAATCCAAAGGCATGCTATGGATAAACGTAAGGTCAATGCAAAGTAAAAGGTTCTTTTTTGTGTTACAGAGTAACAGCATAACATGCTACACCATCTTCGGGTAACTGCATTACATGCGACTCGTGAAAAGTGTAATGCAGTTACGCATGTTCGATTTTTATGAAGTAACATGCTTTTACCCAGATTTTGCAACTTGAAAACAGCTTAAACGATAAGGTTTCTCTGATAAACGCCCCAAAAAGGTATCTAAAGTATTATTCTTCATGAAAACAAGCAGTTCTGTGCACTGTGTAACATGCGACACCAGTATAGTCGATGCATCGTGTCATTTAAACTAGGTATTTCTCTACAATCACGAAATAAAACATGCAGATAACCATGTAAAATAGTAGATAGGAGAATAATATGATCAGTTCAGCTTACCTTTTCTTCCGATGATGTCATATATCCTAGAATTTGGGACCATTTCACGTTCACCACTTCGTGCGTAACTGTGTAACCGCGTGTTGCATGTGTGACACGTCACACTTTATTGTTGTGTACACGCTTCCATATATGGAAACCTTGGGCGAAACGTCATCAAATCATGTGCTAATATGTACCCTTGTGTGTGAAGGCTTCCCGCTCAGCAGACGACGGTTTCGTAATTGTTTCGTTTTGAAAAATACAGCGTAACTGTGTAACATCTGCGACACCATAACTTAGAAGCCGGTCATTTCTTGATTTTGTGCATATACATTCAATGTGTGTAGTTGACCAACTTTAGTTTTTTAATATGTTAGTGATTTTCATGGCTTTGTTTGTTCTGTGACCAGCAAGAATGACTTGTATGTTATTTTGTATGTCCGGAGACGTGTGACGCCGCTTGTTACGCAGTTACGCTCTTTGAAAACGAAAAATTTTACAAAATCCCTTTACTGAAATAAAAGATTTCAGAAATATCAAAGAAAAACAATAACAATTTCATAACACTGTGCCGTTGAAAGGTTAATTTACGTAACAGAAACCTCTCAAGTAGCCACCAAAGTTGCTTCCTTTCGGCGTTCCTGTTTTGCGCAGCCATTTTGAGTTGAATTTCGCTCTTTTTTCGTTTATAGTTAATAGTAGACTTAACTTTTAACAGTTTCTTTGCTTGACCTGCTAAATCAACATCCGTATAATCCCAGCAATGGTTCAGAGTGCAGTTGGTCGTTTCTTTTGGATGAGAAATGCTGTTATGTGAGAGCCCCCTAAGAGATCATCATCAGCATGGAATGACTCGCAAAGATACCTGGTGGGAAGACTTTTCTATGCATACTAATTTGGTTGATCGCTCGGAAAGGTCAAGGGTCACAAGAGCTCAGGAAATAGGTAAAATAAAATAGCCATTATTTTACAAAAGATGTTTTTTTCTCAAATACTATTCACAACTTCAAACCCAAACTTGCTACAGAGATACCTGATGGTAAGACCTATCTATGCATACTAATTTGGATGACCCCTCGAACAGGTCAAGGGTCACAAGAGTTCAGGAAATAGGTCAGAAATAGGCATATTTTGACAAAAGATGTTTTTTCTCAAATGCTATTGACAACTTCAAACCTAAACTTGCTACAGAGATACCTGATGCAGACCTGCCTACCACCCCCATTTCAGACCCGATTCACGCATACCCCCATTTCAAGCCCGATTTACGCATTGTGAGGAGTCAAAATTCCACAAAATCACCGAGATGTGTTTTTGCATGTTGTTTGTGCTTTATTATTATTCAGTTGTCGTGGTCTTCCCTCAGTGTTCTCAGTCTTCAAGTGAGACAACGTGAGACTTCCGTCCGCCAAATTTACTCGTACATGTTTACCCTCAGCCTCATGTTGCATGCTCTGCCAGCATCATGTCTAAAGGCTCCGCCACACATGCCAATTGTGCCCCGATTTTGTAGCTGATTCCGATCCGATTGCGATCGGATGACGTCATATATCCGATCCGATCCCAATCGGCTGGGAATCGTGTGTTTAGAACCTGCTCTGTTTTTCTGACATGAATCGGCCCCGATTGTAAGCTTCAACCAATCAGAGCGCGTCTCGCAAAGCACGTAGTTTCAGTTTGAAAATGGCGGAAGATCCGTACTACCTTCGTTGCTGATGTTTCACCCGCGCCTTTTCCCGAGTATGATGGAAAACTGCTGATAATGCAAGCACATCATTATCACTGTCAAAACTAGCAGCCATTTTGCAGAACAGGTACGACCTTCATCTTCGGTTCAAACCGGTTGGCTAAAAAAAGTCGGGGAATGTGTTTTAGTGCACACGTTTTTGTAGTCCGGCCCGATCACACTCCGATTCGAAACTGCTCGATAATCGGCTTCAAAATCGGCATGTGTGGCGGGACCTTAAGCGTAAAGACTCCAGAACAACTGACGATGGAAAGAAGAAAAAGCCGAAGCTCATGACTTGCTTTAGATCATCGTACACGGGGCGATGGTCGTTCATTATTGCTTCGTCAAGAGGTGACGATTTTGCTTATTGCAGAACATGTGACCACCATTTCCACTGCGGACATAGTGGCGCCTACGATGTGCAAACCGTGTTTTGTGGGGATTTTTCTTAGTGCGATCGGTGAATTCCCCCATTTTGATGTCAAATCCCACATTTTGGCCTTTGTGGTTCCCCAAATTTGCAAAAAGGGGGTAGGCAGGTCTGCTGATGGTAAGACCTATCTGTGCATACTAATTTGGATGAGCCCTCAGAAAGGTCAAGGGTCACAAGAGGTCGGCAAATGTGTGTAAAATGACAATTTTTGACAGAATTTTACTTGTAGTTAATTTCAACAGTGTTTCAATCTTTTCAATCAAATTTGGTACAAAGGTAGCTGATGATGATAAGACCTTCCTGTCTATACTAATTTAGTCATCTCATCGCAAAGGTCAAGGGGTTTGACAGATGTGTGAAAACTGATTATATTTTGAGAAAATATGGATTTTGCTGGTGCAGAAGCCATCCCTTTACATATTGTCCCAAAGGTCACATGTAGATTGGACATACACATGAGCCATAAGGGCTTTGTCTTTCTTGTTTCTCAAATACTATTTACTACTTTAAACCCAAACCTGGTACTGAGATACCTGATGGTAAGACCTTCCAAAGCATACTAATTTGGATGACCTCTCGGGTAGGTCAAGGATCACAAGAGATCAGGAAATGGGTCACAAATATCCTTTTTGGACAAAAATTGTTTTTTCTCAAATAATATTTACCACTTCCAACCCAAACCTGATACAAAGATACCCAGTGGTAAGATTAATACCTTCCTATGCATGCTAATTCGGACGACCCTTTGGAAAGGTCAAAGGTCACGAGATCAGTAAAAATGTCTATTTGGTAGAATTTGTGTTTTTTTTTCAGGAATTTTGCAGACGTTTCAACCGAATGTAGCAGAAAGATAGCTGATGATAAGACCTTTCTTTGCATACTAATTTGGTTCAAGGTCAAGGGTCATGGGAGGTTGACAAAAGTAAAAAATGTATAAATTTTGAGAAAACGTGTGACCTGTCGGACATAAAGGTTAGATTAAGTATGTTGATCGGTCCTGCACATGAGTCTTAAGGGCTTTGCCATTCTTGTTATGAAAGTTTTTACAAACTTTTCAATCAAATTTGGTGTGAAAGTTGCTGATGGCATGACATTTCTTTGCATACTAATTCAGTCGACTCATCGCAAGGGTCAGGGGGTTTGACTGATGTGTGAAAAATGCTTAAATTTTGAGAAAACATCGATTTCGCTGGTGCTGAAGCCAGCCTTTGCTTATTGTCACAAAGATCACATGTGCATCGGTCATACACATGAGCCTTAAGGGCTTTGCCTTTCTTGTTATTTAAAAGTTTAAAAGACCCTATGCTTTCTAAAATGTATAGGACTGCTTTAGTATCCCACACAGGTCAGCCAATTGAATTTTTTTTAACCTACATAAGTTCTGCTCTTTCGGAAAAGGAAATGTCTCATTATGCTGCGTCATGAATGAGTTAAATGCTAGCAGTATTATTACAGGAGAGTAATCCACACTACTCCAAAACCTACATAAGTTCTGCTCTTTTGGGAAAGGAAATGTCTCATTATGCTGCGTCATGAATGAGTTAAATACCAGCAGTATTATTACAGGAGAGTAATCCACACTACTCCAAAATTCACCTCCCTTTACGCTTTTGATCCTTAATAGATTCCACTAATCACAGCTAGATTAATTTCTTGATTTATTTATGTGATTATTGTTTGATGGTGTATCTGTATTTTTTGTCTATCGTATTGAAAATACAGTAGACTTTGAAATGGGCTGGTCGGAGTGCGTTTCAGAGAATGCACACGATGTGCTGGGCATGCGGGCCCCGAATTCAGGCAAAGAAGTAACAAGATAAAAACAAGATGGGATGAACCATAAGCCACAAAGTCTCTTTTATATATGAAAGCCATAACCCACAAAGTCTTTTTTTTTATATGCGAGCTGTCCTCGCTGTCAAGGGTCTCTACCTGTTGTCTTTGACATGATTCTGATGTTGAAATATATCCTATTGAAAAAGCCTAGCAGATTTGACAATGCGCTAGTCAGCTAAATCTATAAGGGGCACAGTGTATACGCGTCGTTGGTTTGGAAAACGTTATTTGTCATGACATAATTTTAGTTTTTACGTAATTTTATATTTTACGTGATACGAGTTTAATTTGAGAAGAAACTACCAAGTAAGTAGGAAAAAGCACTGTCAAGGGAGAGAATAGTGCATTATCGACCCAATGATCATAGATCTACTTTGGTCAAAGCACAAAAAAAAAAAAGAAGGAAAGAGGTGTGCGCTAAGTAAAAAGACTGGAAGCAATGCATATGGAAGCCCCCCAGCCCCTCCTGAAAGGGTGCGCATCACATATCCGCTGGATAACCAACCTCTTGGTGCATAGGAATTTAGATCTAGGTCCCCCAATTGGGGTCCAGATGTTTAGCTGGTGTGGACAGCTGTTCTTCAGCACACCATCGGTGTAACTGGAGGAAGAGAAGGAACTTCTGCCTACCTGCAAAGAAAACCACATTTTACTGCGGTTTCTGCAGGGGCATACATTCCATGCCTCCACCTAGAGCTAAATCTCCAAGCATCCTAAGAGAGAACCTACTAAAAGGGGGAAGGAGTTGCAATTGAAATAAATAATAATAAACTAGACCAAAGGGGTTGACTGCCAGTGTTTGTAATTTAGAAGAAACTACCCAGTAAGTAGAGAAAAGCACTGTAAGGGGAGAGAATTGTGCATTATGGACCAATGATCATATATCTACTTCGGTCAAAGCACAGAAAAAAGGATAGGAAAGAGATGTGTGCTAAGTGAGTGAGTGGAAGCAATGCATATGGAAGCCTTCAACTTTGCCTTCCAGACGACTTAAGAAAAAATGGTGACCAAACTAGAATTTCACGGTGCAATTTCCAGTCTCAATAATGTGTGAAGGGAGGTTGGTTTTACCTTGATACATGATATTCTACTGTACACGCGCATGCTCTTCTAAGAGCGCGTCGATGTGTATGCGTGTGCGCTTTGTAAATACGTCATCTAGAGTATATTGCGTCTATGTCTGTGTGATGACGAAATTCTGCTTTTACATCACCATCACTGACTTTCTCCAGAAGTCGAGGTTTCTTGCTTTTTAAAACATTTTCTTCATAGAATTAATTTTTATTCAAAAAAGATCAAAAGATACACAGCTGGCTAACGAACTCATCCAATGTCTTTCTCCAATCTGGCAATATCCAAAACTGCAATGAAAATGGCGGACTCTAATGTGGGTCAACCAACTTCCTATAAACGGAAATTTAAATCTTCAATGAGAAATTCAATTTCAAAATGTTCGGAGAGGCTTCTAGGCTCCTACTGAATAAAGCACCTCCCATAATTTCAAGCTTGTATGTATGCAAACTTCGGAGATTGTGTTGTTGCACACACACACATACAGACTTTCGCGGCAAAAGTACGTTCTACTGCGAGGTTTGCATAACTAGACATGACATAATTTTTATCTTCTTACTTCACTGTCAGAGTTTGAGTCTAGCCCGCCTATGATGTCGTGTTTGTTCTTTTAAAATCGCCCCACCACGTCCTAATAGAAGAGACTTAATGATGTCACGTCTAGTTATACAAAGCTTGCTGGAGAATGGTTACAAAGTAAAGTAGATAATAGCACTGTCAGGGGAGAGCACTGGCAGTCTCCCCTTTTCTTTTCATTTACTTGCTGGAGAATGTCTTTTTGGCACCAAGTGCTGTGTGTGTGTGTGCGTGCGTGCGCACACGCGCGTGTGTGTGTGAGACGGCGACTAGAGCCCGCGTTTGAAGATGGATAAGCTTGAAATTGTGTGATATTGTCCCTAAAAGAGTAATCTCTAGGTAGCTTTTATATTTTTTTTTTATTAAGAGAAATGGCCGTTTCACAAGAACCGGTTGATCCACACTGGAGTCCATAATTTTTCTTATTTTTATTAGATATTTTGCATATAGCTAGATAAAAGGAAGATATTGAATGAGTTCGTTAACCAGCATTGTACCTCTAGAACGTTTTGAGTGATAATTAAATATTAAAGTTTGTTGAAAGAAATATTTTCACGTTTTTGGATTAATTTCATGAATTATTTGGTTTAATCTTAAAAAAATTGAATCTTTTTTACAAAAAAGCAATCCTCATTAATCTCATAATTTTTCATATTCAATATTTACATAAGCCTACAGTTTGTCTTGGCGGTCGGGTACGATTAGGTCAATTGTGACCTGTATGCCCTAGGTGTGAAAATCAAATAATTTTATGTCCCACTTTTTCGGAGTTATTGTAAAACAGCCAATATAACTTTAATTTTTCTTTTACGAAAAATACTATCTTTAGTACCCGCATGATTTTTCATAACAGTATTTGCATAAGCCTGCTGTTTGTCCCGGCTCTGGGGTAGGATTAGGTCATATTGTGACCTGTAAGCCGTAGGTGTTAAAATCAGCAAGAAAATTGCAAGTTCGATCCTCTAATACGTAAGATGTTAGTACTGCGATGAGTCATCCATATGAAAATGGTGTCGTGGGACTAATGATGCCAAGACGTGAAGCTTGAAGTGACATCATTTCACTGCTCGTGCTATTCTTCTTTTTCATAATAGCTATTACTATGCCAGACCACACAGCTTACGAATAGCTGGAATCGCCGTGTGTCTGTCTTTATTTCTGTGTGCCAATGTGTGTGGCTCACAGGGTGGGTAAGAGTAGGAGATGGATCAGAAGGATAAGCATGAAAATAGGAACAACTTTGGGCTGGGGTCCCATCTTGTTTAATCAAGTTACGCGTTGACAAGAAAATGGCAGTTTCACAAAAAGCGGTTGATCCACATTTGTGTCCGTATATTTTGTTATTCTTACTACATACTTTGCATACAGCTAGATTAAAAGAAGATATTGAATGAGTTTGTAATCCAGCATTGTACCTCTTCAACTTTTTGAATAAGAATTAATTCATTTTTCAAGTTTTGGATCCACTATATACTTCCATCAGTTGGCCAGCTCTGGACGAGGCTGTGTGAAACCAATCATTCAGCCCTGGAAGAGGCTGCGTGTCTTTCGGATGAGTGACGTGAAACATCAAATTCGTCACACGGCGTCATGGGACTAGCGATGCCATGATGTGAAGAGAAAAACCCAACAGAGAAAGAAATACGCTTAGAAAAGACAGTTACAACACATGACGTGAAGCTTATTGTGACATCATTTGGCTGCTCGTGGTATTCTTCTTTTTCAGGATTCCTGTCGCTACACGAGCCCACAGAGCGTACTAATGGCAGGGAGCACCGTGTGTCTGTCTTTATTTGTGTGCGCCAGAGTGTGTGTTGATCAGAGGTTGGCCAAGAGAGGAGGGAAATGGATCAGCATAATAAACCTAAAAATACGAACAACTCTGAATGTTCCTAAAAGAAAAATGCATGTGAGCTTCAAACAATATGGTAGACTGTGGGATGAAATCCTTTTCTTGTCTTTTTTTCAGGTGTGGCCAGATAACAGTATTGCCCGTGATATGAAAGTTGTGCATGTTTACTGCACAAACAAAGTAAATGGCTGTCCAGAGCAGAGAAAGTTGCGTGATTTGAAAGTAAGTTGATACTGCAGAACATGAATGTATGTGCACTTGGTTTAACCCTTTACATCCTGATACAACTATTGCTTGAAATAAATTTGACTACGATAGTTCAAGGGTGGTGTCAGAATAGCTTGGCACAAAGCTATTCTGGCACCACCCTTGAACTAAAATAGTTGACCTATCTCCTATTCTGTAACATAGCCTTTATAATACAATAAGCAATTTTTAAATAATAAGCCTCGGGATGAAATGGGTTAAAAAGTTGTGCATATTTACTGTACAAATACAGTAAATGTCTGTCAAAAGCAGAGAAAGTTTGGTGATTTGAAAGTAGTTGTACTACAAAACATAAATACATTTGTGTACTTGTTTTAAAAATTGTAAGAGTTAATTCTGTGTTTGCAGTAGAGTTGTATCCTATTTTTAAGTCCCTTCTATTTATAGAAGGCACTTTTTAAGACGGGTCACGGTGGGGCGAATTTAATAGCATGTCCACGATGTCAAAGGCGGGCAGGCTAAACCTCTAACAATTGAAGTAACAAGTTAAAAATTACATCATGTCTAGTTACGCTAACCTCGCTGCTAAATGTACATTTGGCGCGAAGCGCCCTATGCGCGTATGTATGTATGTGTGTATGTATGTAAACAAGAGAATCTCCGATATTTCTGTACACACAAGCTTCAAACTTGGCAAAATACTTTCTTAAGTGGGTGGCTAAGAGAGCCTCCGAGCGTATTGTAATTGAATGTCTCATTGAAGACATAAACAACCGTTTATAGGAAGTCAGTTGATCCAGATTAGAGTCCGTCATTTTGGTCATATTCACTTGAACTTTTGCATATAGCTAGTTTGGAGAAAGCCATTGGATGAGTTCGTTAGCCAGCTTTTTATCCTCTCAACTTTAGTAAAAATTAATTCTTTTCAGAAAAGAACTAAAACAATAAAAAAAAAATTAAAAAAAAACTTTCCGTCTAGAGAAAGTCAGACAGTGGCAGTGACGTAAAAGAGGCAACTCCGTCACCACGCAGACACTGACGTGACATAATACTCTAAATATGACATCATTCTCTCTCGCGCGCGCTGCTCTCTCTCTCTCTCTCTCTCTCTCTCTCTCTCTCTCTCTCTCTCTCTCTCGATCACACAAACATGCTCGCATCACACATCCATGCTCGCATCTCCAGGAGAAATAGATCCTCATGTGTCCACCAGGCGCATGAGGATCTATGCTTCTTGGAGATGTTTGGAGCATGCGTGCACGCCCTAATACATACGCACACATTGACGCACTTTCAGAAGAGCAAAGCATGCAGGTGACCTGTGTACTTAGTATTTCATTTAGCTAGGTAAAGTCAACCTGCTTTCACACAAATTATAGCAAGACTTAAATTGTACCGTGAAGTTATAGTTTTATCACCATTTTCTCAAGCCTATAAAGCGAAAGTGAAACTCATATCACTTAAAATATAAAATTACATAAAAACTAAAACTTGCGTCATGACAAATGACGTTTGACAAATCAGTGACGCATGTGTCCTGCGCCCCTTGTAGAACTCACTGACGCATTGGCACATCTGCGAGACTTTTTGAATAGGAGATTATTCAACATCAGAAACAGGTCAAAGACAAAAGGTAGAGCTGTTGACAGCGAGGACAGCTCTCATATATAGAAGGGACTTTGTGGGTTATGATTCATCCCATCTTGTTTGTTTATGACACAAGCTATTATTTACCGTGCCATCTGATCACATACCTGTTTGTGTGTGTGTATATGAGCTGTTCTCTGGGAAATGGAACTTTTTAGGGGTGTCCAGTTATTACAGATCAGCGTTCTTTAAGTAATGAGCAGATATTAGCTGCAGCTGATGGAAAATGAAAAGTACAAAAGTAGAAAATTGCTGTTATCACTGACTAGATTAAATAATATAAGACATTGGTAGCAGGGTTTGCTACACAGACTCTTGTAGGCCTGAGGGAGGTCAAAGGAACTTTAAGAGGACGACAGCAATTTACAGAAGCAAGTTTGAGCCAGCTGCCCCACCTCTGTGCATTTTTAACTCATGCGATTTGTTTTGAGCCAACATCAATATCATGGTGCGGAAGTAACTACTCTAGCACATGATGCTGATGTTGGCTCTCTGCCAATTTTCTTTCTCCCTCCGGCCTTCCTCTGTTTTCAGAGAGTGGCGTGTACAAAAATTTTGCAAACACTTGAACAGATAAGACCAAGACTTAAACAGGTAATACCAAAGTGCAGTAAAAGCAAAGGAATATATATATATATATATATGCTATTGTGATTTAGGAGTCTGATATCACGATTTATGAAAACATCTTGATGGCTGATAAAAGACTCGACTCTACATCTCTCATCTTTCATCGGGCCATCTTTTTATAAATAGTGATATTGGACTTCAAAATCACAATAACTTTTATATGAGCCAGTCTCAAAAGGTGAAAGCACCGAACAGTGACCAGGTTTTGTCACTCAAGCGTTAATATGATATTGCACTGACACGCTCCATTTTACACCAATGTGTTGTATATTGAATGAAGAAATACATATAACAAACATGTCTTGATTACTCTTCTGAAAGTGTACTTATTTGATAAAATCATATTTTTTGGCAGCTTGAAATAGTGACACGAGAACCCCTACTGAGAAAACAAGTAAAAATAAACCTTTCACTGTAATTTTTTCCGGAAACCAGCCATTTCCATGGATAGATTAGGTATGGCACTTTATTCATAAAGTTTTAGTTAGTTACAGTAAAATGTTTTTATTGGTGTTAAAACACCTGTGAATGTACGCGACTGGATGTTACATGTCCAGTCATGAAGTACAAGATCGTATGGGAGGGGGGGGGGGGGGAGGGGAATTCCCATTGGTAAACAAGTGAACCTAGCGGAGTTTCAAGCCAACGTCTGATATTTTAAAAAGACATCAGTGCAGGTGAACGTTTTACGTCTTGAGGGCGCCAATTTAGTTTTATAGGCTTTTATCCAGTAACAGGCTTGAATCAACACCACAAAATGCAACTGACCGGGAAGTTTTGATTCTAATTTTGTACATACTGATGACCCAGATGCGGATAACCTTCATCTTTCACTACCCCACCCGGGTCTGCCCTGGGGGACTTGGGTGGGGTTAGGTATTTTTTAGTTCCCAGGGTCACCCTGGTCAGCCCCACAGGGTGGGTTTTTCTCTCTATTCTGGGGCATGTGTTTCTGTCTACCCTTTGTCCATTCACCTGTATTTGCCTTTTTAAAACTCTCCCTACTGTCTGCACTGCCTGTAGCTCTTGATATTGGATGTGTGTTGCTAAATGGTCACAGCTTTATTTAGGCCCCATGTGTTAGGTTTATTTAATGTATTTGACCGGCTGGCGACATACATTCAATGTTCTGTTTTTTTTTATTTTTATTCACAAGCAGTGCAGGCACGTCCTGAGAAAGCCTTGTTGCTGTCAGGACGTTAAGCAATGTACAATCAATGTACAATCAATTCATCTTTCACTGCAGCTGATGAAGACAAGGCATGGCAAGCGATTTTTCTATTTCAGTCATCACCATTTTCCATCACTTCCAGACATTTTTCATAACTTCCGCGTGCATTCTCGCCAATATATTTTTTTTAATTCCTGCTGACTTTAATAAAGATATTAATGTAGAATATTTTTGAGGCATTGCACAATGTGACGGTCATGTTTGCTAAGCAAGGAACCAGTCCTGAGCGCAGTGTTGTGTGGAATCGAAAGAGATAAGTTGCGAATGGCAGAAAACGTTCCTTATGACGGAACAACATTCAGAAATCAGAAGCTGAATGTTTGGACGTTACTGACGACGTGACATTTCTTTCAAAATACATCTTAGTAAACGTGTGTACAATGTTGTGGTATTATTTTAATCATAGTATTAGTTCTGTCTGTGCTGGAGTTAAAAGATGCACACATGCTTATTTTTGTTGTACTACTAGATAATATTTCCTGCCATCAGTAACGTCCATTCTCCTCAGATTTTGGACATGTGAAGTGCTCTAACAGCAATATAGAATCTCAGATTATCTTTTCAAACACTGTTTTGAAAACTAGAATGACAAAACATGCCGCAGACATGAAATAGTCTGTTTTCAAAACAATTTAATAATTTGAGTTTTTGTCACACTTTGGTGTCTACCTTTAGAGAATAGCTCATATAATATATATAATCTTTTATCTGTGTTCTGTTATGAGCAGTAGTATCGTGGTTTTTCAGACAAGTATGCAGTTTACCTGTTACAGTTTGCAGCTGAGCAAACAATATAAGTTATTGAGGGAGGACAAATGAACCATTGTACCCTGAAGGCCTACAAGGGTCCATGCAGCAAGCCCCTGCTACCAATAACGTATTTGTTTTAATTCCTCCACTATTTTCATAAAAGAAAGCAATAAGAAATCTTTCGACCTGGATCACACCAGACATGACTGACATAAAAGGAATATACATTTATACATAACAGGCTTATGACGTAATTTAAAATCTTGCATGATGTTGCTGTCTCCAGTAGTGTGCCTGTTGTTTTGAACAACACTAAGTAACTTTGTACTTTATAACGTTTTGGTGATCTTTTATAGAACAAAACTGGCATCCAAGACGCGTCAGAAATAGGGCTACAAAAAGTCCGTCATTTGTTACTACAAGGTTTTTGTAGCTCTGTCATGTGGTATAGTTTGCTCTAAAGAGATTGGTCATGTGACTTAGGGATGAAAACAATGTCAATTTGTTCCACTTTACAGTGTGATCGTTTTGTCATGACAGAACCATATCACTAAGGAGTGCAAATACGAAACTGTCCCATGCCCTTTCAACTCCCGAGGATGCCAGGAGAAATTGCTGCGGGGAAAACTGGAAGAACACCGAACCAAATGCCCATTCCGACCAGAACAATGCAGGCTGTGTCATCTGGAAGTCAGCCACAGTCAGCTTGTGGTGAGGACAGGGAAGCTTAATTAGCATCTCCATACTTATTCTACCGTGGTAATAGTTTGCCTATTTGTGTCAGTTTTCTGCTTGGTGCATGCCCATGTTTCCTCACTGAAAGTTATGGAGATCTGTGAATGCCTGTCAGCAGTGCTATACATAACTTCCCCTCTGCCAGTCAAATGTTAATTTCAAGTTGTGTATCTTTTGCAGACCCCTAGCTAGAATTTTGGAGGGGCAGGGCACTGGGCTGGTCTAGAAGGCCATCTCCTGAGGCAAGGTGCAGTTCACATGTTGAAAAGGGCAAAAGCAAAAAAAAAAACAAGATAAGGATTTTATACCAAAGTCTACCGTATTGTTTTGAGCTCACATGTGTTTTTTCTTTTAGAAACATTCAGAGTTGTTCCTGTTTTTAAACTTCAATCTAATTCATCTCTCTCCACCTTAAACACCCCTCAAACCCACCCTCCGATCCGCACGGCAATGGCACACACAAACACCGACAGACATACCTGTAGCGCTTTGTACCAGTTACACGTTCTGCGGGCTAGCATAGCGCAGCCATTCTCAAAAAGAATAAGATGAGGATTTCATCCCAAAGTCTACCGTACTGTTTAAAGCTCACATGTTTTTCTTTTAGGAGCAGTCAGAGTTGTTCATATTTTTAAGCTTATCCTTCTGATCCATTTTCCTCCTCTCTAAGCCAACCTCTGATCAACACACATGCCGGCACACACAAATAAACTAAAGACTGACACATGGCGCTTCCCACTATTTAGTACGCTCTGTGGGCTCGTGTAGCGAAAAGAATTCTGAAGAAGAATAGCACGAACAGCAAAATAACGTCACAATAAGTTTGATGTCATGGCATCGCTTGTCTCACGACTCCGTGTACACGGTGACGAAACTGATGTTTCACGTTGCTCATCCAAAAGGCATGCAGCCTCTTCCAGGGCTGACTGTTTTGTTCCACACAGCCTCTTCCAGGACTGACTGTTTGATGTGGAGAATATAGTGGATCCAAAACTTATAAAAAATGAACTAATTTTTATTAAACAGTTAAATGTGACAGTTGTTCTATATGACAAGCGTCGAGAATTAAAGAAATCACAGGTAGAAGGAGCTAAACAATACAGGGAAATTAACCAGGATATCAAGAAAAGCATGAAAAAAGGCAAAGAATAAGTGGATTGAAGATCTGTGTAAACACGTAGAAGAAAATCTGAACAAAAATAATAGCAAAAAAGCATACCAGCTGGTGAAAGACCTGACCAGTGTAAAACAAGGACGCTCCTCGATCATTCAAGATAGTGAAGGGAACTGTCTTACGGAAGACCAAGACGTACTGAAGAGATGGACAGAGTACTGCTCAGATTTGTACAACCACCGAGCTACAAGGTACCCAGGCATACTTGTCAACCCACCTGTGACCAATAATGGCAACTATCCCATCCTCCGAAAAGAAGTAGAGGCTGCAGTGAAGTCACTGAAAAAAGGGAAGGCAGCAGCAGCAGACAACATCCCTGCAGAACTAGTCCATAAGCGCCTTACTAACAATCTGCAATAAGATCTGTCAGTCAGGGGATTGGCCCACACCATGGACCCAATCACTTATAATAACTCTCCCCAAAAAAAGGCAACTTGCATCAATGCCAGAATTATCGCACGATCAGTCTCACCCAAGCAAAGTCATGTTAAAGATCCTACTGAACAGGCTGAAACCACAGGCAGAGGAAATCATAGCTGAGGAACAGGCAGGCTTCAGACCAGAGCACAGCACAACTGAGCAGATCTTCAACCTCAGAGTTCTATGTGAGAGGTACCTCCCACACCAGCAAGACCTATATCATGTCTTTGTGGATTTTAAGAAAGCGTTTGACAGGGTGTGGCATGTAGCCCTTTGGTCCACCATGAAGCTATACAACATAAATGCCAACCTAATCAAAGTCATAGCAAACCTTTAGAACAAGGCCACTAGCGCAGTCTGCTTCAACTGCAAAATAGGAAACTGGTTTAGGACTACAGTCGGAGTCGGACAAGGCTGCTTGCTCTCACCTACTCTTTTCAATATCTTCCTGGAAAGAATCATGACAGACACTCTGAAAGATCCTGAAGGAACTGTCAGTATTGGAGGCAGAACAATCACGAACTTGCGCTTTGCGGACGACAGTGATGGCCTTGCAGGAATAGAGAAGGAGCTAGCTCAGCTGGTGGAAAAGCTGGACAGTACAGCCATTGCGTATGGATAGAAATCAGTGCAGAGAAGACCAAACTGATGACAAATAACACCAGTGGCATTGGCACTGATGTCATGATTGGAAGCCAAAAACTAGAAACGGTTACTTAGGAGCCATTGTGACAGATGAGGGATCAAAACCAGAAATACTGTCCAGGATTGCGCAGACAACAACAGCACTGACAAGATTGAAGACCATATGGAAGGACAGAAACATCACGCTCTGCTCCAAGATCGGACTGATGCGCTCCTTAGTCATCTCAGTGTTCTTGTATGCCTACGAGTCATGGACCCTCACAGCAGATACAAGCCACTGAAATGAGATGTTTTCGAAGGCTGCTTGGCATTTCGTACAGAGATCACATCACGAACGAGGAAGTGGGAAGCAGAATCAGGCAAGCCATCGGGCCCTATGAAGACCTATTAGCCATTGTAAAAACATGCAAACTGAAGTGGTATGGGCATGTCACGCGTTCAGCAGGGCTTGCCAAAACAATCCTGCAAGGCACTGTGCAAGGAGGACGAAGGAGAGGAAGACAGAGGAAAAGATGGGAGGACAATATCTCTATAGTAGACAGGACTGAGGCTGGGCGATACGCTAAGAATGGCAGAGAACAGAGAGGAATGGAGGGAGCTGGTTGCCAAGTCATCAGTGGTGCCCCAACGGTCGGCAAGACTATGGGATATAGATAGATAGATAGAAACAGTTAAAGAGGTACAATGCTGGATTACGAACACATTCAATATCTCCCTTTAATCTAGCTGTATGCAGTGTACCTAGTAAGAATAACACAAATTTCGGACTCGAATGTGGATCAACCGTTTTTTGTGAAACGGCCATTATTTCTTCAAAAACATTACTGATGGCATTACTATTAGGCAGGTACACTTGGCTTACCGATTTCAGCCTCCAACCCCTGTGTGTTGCTACGCAAACAGGGACGTAACTGTAGCAAGCCGTTACCAAGAAACCCTGAGCAGCCTACCCCCTTCCTCACGTAAGCTCACGTAGTCACACCATTTCTATGCTTAGCTGCCTTGTGGAAGGATTACCAGTTTCAGTCTCCGCAAGTTCGTTGACTGGATTACCTTTCTACCCCTTGTTAAGCTTCGCTAGGATATGGCAAGGTAAGGCCTCGGATAATGCCATTGAGCTGGCAGATTGAGGCTGGCCCTGGCATTTTCTGTGGATTTACGGTTTTGCCAGCTGTTCGACTTTGAATGTCCGGTGGACCAGTCTTGAGCTCAGTTCATGTGGCCTCAGGCGCCACACACGGTTCCTTCACGTATATGTTCTATGTTACAGTGCTCAGCTAAAGACCTGCACGAATTGCGGGGATCTGCAGTGGCCAAGCGACTCTCACGATTGCTGCCTTCTCTGTTCGGACTGTGCCTCGGATAAGACGTGTGAGACCTGCGCACCCTGGGAGGAGGACCGTTGATCACAACTGTGGGGGTTTTACCGGCGCAAGCGCCCCATGAGGTCGACCGGACCTCCCGCCACCTTACAGCGCCTTCAGCGCGACTCCTCAGACAGAGCTGGCTCGTCCACACGGCCCTCCCGGTCTACAGAACCCGGTCGGCAAGAGACCCCGCACTCCCGCTCCACGGAGACGGGACACTTGTGGCGGTATGCCCACAATGCCGAGGAGAAAGACGCGGTACCTACTAACACAGGAGGTGACGAGCCATCCAAGACCCTGCACCCCCGCTCCCCAGAGCGCAGTTCGCAGGAGGCCCCGTGCGCCCGCTCCACGGAGCCGGGCCTTTCGCGGCGGTACCCCTTTACGCACCACGTCTGTTCAGTTCTTCTGCAAACCCACCCATTTAGTTAAAGTTATTCTCCCCAGGTTTCAGCATCTCAACACAGTCAGAAAACTGTCTGCAACTAATAATGCTGACAGTATTATGTATGGGTCCTTTGTGTACTAACTTAGAGCTTTATGATGTTAATACAATGCCAAATGTCAAAATTCATCACTTGGTGGGTGTGTTGTTTTTGTACCTGAGAGCGCAAATTATCGTCTGCATCGGCCTCGTTTTGAATTTGTGCATATTTACTAGCCTACGTCACAAGGCAGAACTCGGTCAATACTGCAGACGACGGAGGTCATCGTTGTGGGTACACACGTATCGGTGTAGACATGTACTGATGTTCTCCGGCATCCCTTTGACATAATTTTCCACGAGAATGTAAAATAAATCTTCCATATTCGCTATGCTGTCAAAATCAATGCGCCTAGTCAAAATAGCCATTTGATCACCATTAAGAGTGTTTTTCACTGTGGCCGGTGTCCCATCCGATTTGTTAGTAAAGTGGATTGCTCTTCCGATTTTATAAGATTTAGTGGAATGCTTCAGACAACTTCACCTATACAAAGTGTGCAACTGACACTGCCGCTAACACTGCATATGAACTGTAAATTATTTGGAACATTTTCATTTTCACTGCCTCCGAAATCAACTACGTGTGGAGATTACGCTGACCCAAGAACTTTTCGTCTGTCTAACACTGGATTACCAATGACGCATCATCCCATTTCAGGACCCACTGAGATCACAAGGTAAATCTATCTGACATTTTGAGTAGTGCTTATCGTAGTGGCTGTATATGAGGATCGCTGGCTTGAACCATACTTCTTCGCAAAAGTACTTTGCATAAGTTAGAACAGTTGAAAGACGTGTCATTTGCAACAGATTTGCGTTGTCTTCATGGTAAACTGCGCGCCGGTTGCCTGTCTTCTAGTCCGTTTGCATGCATTGCTCATCTTCATTAAGTTTATGTCATAAATACAACATACGTTCAGTACAGCTTAAACAACATGCCGTAAATGATCGGCGCCATTAAAATGTATCCCATGCAGTACACAGTCAGCGCTGAGCGTGTACACACATAGCGTGCTCGCGTAAAACAGTGACAAGAATAGCGGGACTATAGTTGCACAGCCATAACAGATTGCACTCAGCTCTGTGCTGCCAGCCGGCGGATTGACAGAGGCCATACGCTGCGCGGCTCCTTATCTTAAGGCGCCGCTCGCGCACGCGCCTCAAAACTAAACGGGAGGCCTTGGACAGCCGTGTCACAGGGGAAGAGACACAGTCCTACGAGAGAGACTTACACTGTTCCCGACCAGCTAGACGGGATGTTGCCCTCACGTGCCCAGAGGCCTGGCCGACGCCACCGGTCATCACCCCACGACACAATGAGCAATTTCTCGGTGCCCCATGTGTCTTCTCAGACTCCGCACGCCCGCCCCACGGCGACGGTTCCGTCTGGGCTGAGGCCCCACTGCGCGGCTAGGAGCAGGACCCCGCGCTCCTGCCACACGGAGAAGAGTCCCTCTAGGCGGAGATCTTGCTGCTCAGGTAGGAGCAGGAGCGGCTCAGCGGGGACCTCATCCCCTTCAGTAGCGCAGTTTCGAGGCCGGTCGGTGAGACGGGGTGAGAGTAGCAGGCATGGTGCACACACGTCCTCGGTCGCTCGCCACTCGTTGAACTCGTCTTCGGGACCACGGGTGGATCGGAGATGCCACGGGCGGTCCTCCCCGCCACTTAGCCACCAGGCCCAGCGCGTGACTCGGCAGGAACGGACCCGGTGCCACAAGAGGAGTCGGTCTCCCCGCCGGACCCATGGGTCTTCCCACTGACCTACGAGGGAGGTCTTTTCCCCGGCACCATACCGCACTCAGAGTCAGCACAAGGTGAGTCCGCTTTATTCTTCTTTCGATGGGAGTCGGGACCATCGGTGGTCCTGAGGCCAGGACAGCGCCCCCGTGCAGCGGCGGAGTTCCCCTTGCCCCACTCTAGTCCTAGACCCTATGGCCCTCTCCCGTGTCACGGGCAGGCGGGCGCCGCATGACAGTTTTTCCCACTCAGAAGTTAGGCGTACCCCTCCCCAGCGCTCAACGGCGTTTGTTGAAGATGAGGCCCTCAGCCTGAGGATTCCGCATCGGCCCTGTGTCAAGGGGATCGTCGTTTCTAATGCCAGGTGGCCAGAGGGGATCGACATCAGGTTTCACCAGAGCTGGTATGCGGTACACTCCCAGGCGTTTTCGTGCCCCCTACTGTCACTCAATGTCGCAGCAGAAGTACAGGCTGGAGGTCGCAGGGGCGCACTGTCCTGGGTGCCTCTCGGTTTTGAGAAAATGGCTAGCCTGATTCGCAACACTGTCCTGCTCGGGTTTCCTGGACCTCGCAACGCAGGCTATCGTCAGGGTTCTGGAAGACAACTGGGACCAGGAGTCTTCAGCTCCGCTACGCGAGATACATTCCCTGGCGGCGGTGGCGAACTGAGCAGCCTATCACGCCTCTGCCAACGCCATGGCCGCCGCAGCCAACTGCAACTTGATCAGGTGGGATGCAGTCCTGGATGCTTGTTCTTGACGGTTACATCACAGCTCCACCAGGCCCGCATCGGTGGATCCCTGCTGTTTGGCCCCTCCTGGCAGGTGGTCAAGGAGGCGAACAATGACATCTGACCCAGCGCCGCTAGACCGACCTTTGCTCGCTTTCGGACCGCCCGCAAGGCCGGCGGTCGCGCCCTGCGGTCCGTCAGACCCCTTTCGCGCCCGGTCACCGGAGGCACCCTTCGACTTGCTTGTCCCCCCCCCCCCCCACCCCGGCCGCTCCCGCGCCTTCCTGGCCCCGGCTCCATCCCCCCAGCTTGCCCCCGCCGATTCCTGCAGAGTCTCCAGTCGGCGGGAGGCTGTCCCTGCACAGCGACGCTTGGTGGTCACTGCTGCCGGACGACCCTTGGGTCCTCGCTACCATCTCAGAGGGTCTTCAACTCACCTTTCGGTTTCCGCCACCACTGCAGCGCTCCCCGCTATGGACACAGGTCCCAGGCGATCTGGTTAAGGCACAGGCGCTGCAAGGAGAGGTGGACGCTTTGCTGCGGAAGGCAGCCACGGAGGTGGTCGTGCAGCACGACACTCCGGCCTTCTACAGCCGCCTCTTTGTCGTACCAAAGCCGGGTGGAAGGTGGCGTACCATTATCGACCTCTCGGCTCTGAACAAGTTCATTGCTGCTCCGTCTTTCAGGATGGAAACGGCCAGAGCCCTAAGAGCGGCCGTACAACCCATGGATTTCATCGTTAGCCTCGACCTGTCTGACGCTTGCCTGCATGTGCCCATGCACCCCTCAGCTCGCCGTTACCTATGCTTTGCCTTCCGCGAGGTGGTGTACCACAGGGTCCATACGGTCTGTGAACATTTGTGAAAGTTGTTAAATGACAAGGCTTTTTCAGGACCCTGGAAAGTCTGTCAATTTCAGTCCTTTTCCTTAAAGTCTGTGAAAGTTTGTAAAAAATTACAAAGTGCTGGCAAACTTTTGTCTACTTCTTTTTTTTTCTCCCCCAATTTGTGACTATTCCATTGTGAACGATCATGCTGACGCTTGTTGCAATTGATCGATATTTAGCTCTGATCATAAAGTGACTGCATGGCCTTTCTGCCGAACATTCTGATTGGTTGTTTACGCTTCTACCGAGCTCCGCCATTCGCTAAGCGTTCTTTTATTTTGGTATCTCTTCATGCATTAGGCATGAAAGCTTCAAATGAGCTGCTGATACAGAGTGATCTAATTAAAGTGTGTTAACCTTCAGGCTTCAGTTTGGGTTTGTGAAACGTTTATGAAAAGTTTGTGAACTTCATCCCTGCTTTTCTGTACGGACCCTGTACCAGTTCCGAGCCCTGCCCTTTGGTCTCAACCTCAGTCCCTGGGTCTTCACCAGGATTATGGATGCGGTGGTGGCAAGGGCCCGGCGGTCGTCTATGAGTCCAACCTCCAGCTACCTCGATGATCTGATCCTCAGGAACCAGGACGAGGCCTGCCTGTCGGCCACCAGGGATACGTTGCTCTCCCTGCTTCAGCAGCTTGGTTTCCTGGTCAACATGGGGAAGTCAGATCTCACGCCCTCCTGCAGGTTCACCCACCTTGGCATGGAGTTCCTGACCGACCTCAACACGATGAGACTGCCCCAGGCCTGGGTCGAGAAGTTGGCGGCACTAGCCCTGCAGGTGTCCCGCGCCGCAGACGTGCCGGCGCGCGGGGGTGGTTACAACTGTTAAGACTCCTGAGCACAGCTGCGGACCTGACCGATTCAACTACATCTCCTGCTTCACTAGCGGCCGTCGACGGGAGATTTGGAAGCCCACGTCCCGGTGTCGCCACTAGTCCGGCCGCACCTACTCAGATGGACGGACCCAACCTGGTTAATGTCGGGAGTTCCCCTCTACTCCCCACTGCCCTACCGGTCGCTCTGCACGGACGCAAGCCTCTATGGTTGGGGAGCGCACCTGCTCCTGGACTTCAGCACGACCGCGGGCCTTTGGCCTCCAAACCTGGTGGGCAAGCACATCAACTGGCTGGAGTTGAAGGCGGTTTGGCTCGCTCTCATCGCCTGGGAGACATGCGTCAGACAGCAGGAGGTCTTGGTTCTCTCTGACAACATGACGGTCGTGGCTTTTATCCTGAAGCAGGGCGGGACGCATTCTCCCTCTCTCTGCATCCTACAGGTACAAGCTACTGGTGTGGTGCAGGGATCGCGGCATCTCTTCATGGGCGCGGCACATACCAGGACAGTTGAATGTGCTAGCGGACTCCCTGTCACGGCGGGGCCAGCTACTCTACACTGAGTGGGCTGATTTGTGCGCACTGGGAGACGCCCATGATCGACGAGGTGGAACACACAGCTGCCCCTCTTCATCTCGCACGTTACCGGACCAACTCGCCTGGGTGGTGGATGCCCTCTCCATTTCCTAGAATGGCCTACTGGCGTACGCGTACCCTCCCACCGTGCTGTTGCCCAAGATTCTCCTAAAGCTCAGGGGCTGCAACGCAGTGCTGTACCTGGTCGCCCCATTCAGTTGGGCCAAGATTTGGACCACTGATCTCCTAAGCCTCGCCATGGAACCTCCACTGAGACTTCCCACGCCGCGCACGATGCTGAAGCAGCTACGGCAGGATCTCTTTCACCCTTGCCCAGAGAGACTCCTATTACATGCCTGGAGATTGTGCGGCGTGCCCTCGCCGCTAGAGGCTTCTCGGATGCTGCAGCACGCAGACCTTCGACCTGAAAAGTCTATGAGGGGAAATCTAGGGTCTTTCAGTCCTGGTGTGGCGTCAGGCGCCCATTCCCCACAGACCTGACAATGCCCCAGCTCGCTGAGTTCTTCCTCTGGCTCTTCAAGGTGCAGAACTTGGCGCCTATCACCAACAGGGGCTACCTGTCGATGGTGGCTGACACTTACCAGCACTTGGGCCGGATGGACCCGGGGGCTTGCAAGGACCTCGCCAACCTGATGGCACATTTTGACCTCCAGCGGACAGTGACCTGCTCGCTGATACCACAATGGGACCTACCGTGGGTGTTAACTTGGCTGAACTCAGACCGTTTTGAACCTCTGCCCTTGGCGCGGTTTGCCGACCTGACCAGGAAGACGTGCTTCCTGCTGGCCCTTGCCACAGCGTCAAGAGTGAGTGAGCTACACGCACACTCAGTGCACCCGTCCTGTCTGCAGCTCATTGCCGATGGCTTGGTTCAGCTCCTCAACAGCCCGACATTTTTGGCCAAGAATAGACCCCCCTCAGCCGCGCTTCAGACGATAACGCTTCGGCCACTGCGGGGCCGTGATCTCTCCCGGGACTCGAGACAGCAGGACCCAGTCAGGGCATTGAAGATCTACCTCCGCTGGTCAAAGTCCCTCAGGAGGGGACGTTCCCGCTCTTCCTGCCCTTGGCGCCGGGCAGGAACGACATATCAGCCCAGACTATCTCCGCTTGGCTCTGCGGAGTCATACGATACGCATACGTAGACCTCTCGCCCGAGGAATCAAAGAGGCTGCGGCTCAGGGCACACGAGGTCAGAGCCGTTGCCACGAGCATCACATTCAACCGCAACTGCGCCGTTAGGGACATTGTGGCGGTTGTGGGCTGGCGGACAGACTCAACCTTCGCCCGCTTCTACCTCCGAGAGCTCTCAGGCCAGTGACAAAACCTGGCCCTAGTGGGGGACATCGCTGCGGTGCAACACTCCCTCCCGGCGCTGGCAGCGCCATAGGTAACGCTTAGCTGAAATCGTCAAGAGTGTGCACCTAAAGGGGGCCTTGCTAAGCGTTAACGCAGGGGTAGGACGTAGTGTGCGGCACCCTCCTCTTCGCAATTCTTCCTAATAGTAATGCCATCGGTAATGTTTTTGAAGACATGTAACGTAATTAAAAAATATTAAAAAACTACTTCGGGAGAACCAGTTATTGTAAAGACATAACTAGTTCATAACAAAACTTGATTTAATGCTTGACATAAGATCTAAAATTGTATCTCACATCATCTCGCATCTCATTAAAGCAACACTGGTTGTATGAATAATGTTCACTTACTTTCTTTTCTTGTGAGTTTGGCAATTTAACCCATTCAAGACATGCCCACTGGGCACCAGCCTCCACGTGGCGTGGGTGGGTAGTCTCCTCAGTCCCTGACTGAGTGGGCTAGCAGAGGGGTGCCATCTTTGTCCAGGATTAGGACTTGATGTCAGCAGATATGTTGTTCAGTCTTTTTCACTGGTCCGGTTTTTAAGGAGCTGTGCTTACCCAGGTCCTACCATGTTGGATTGGTCCTTAAAAATACGCGCGAGCTTTTGGTCCTTTGGATCCCAAGTGTTTGCCGTGCTTGGAGACCCGTGTCGGGGGAGAAGAGGATCCTGGTGGCTGAAACACTCCACTTTGGCCTTGAAATCTGCCTAAACGGGAGGCTAGTCGTACCGGCCTAGTCAATCGGCTCTTGTCACGTCGAGCCCTATCCCCCTGTTGACATGCGGGTTGTTATACGGAGCACCATGCTATAGCCTCTGATGCTGATTAGGTGCTTTACGCCAGTATTCCCCTGCATTCAACAGTGTGATGGAAGGTTCAATCGGGCTTACCCCCTTGAGTATATCTTTCGGGCAGTCTCCATTGTGCGTCGGCTGGAGACCTGCCGACAATTGCACTTTCCCTTGTTGGGCTCGGTGGCGGGCGGGGACCCCCGGGGGATGAATATCTATCATACTATAATATGGAAAATATCAAAAAACCAAAACTGGCACCAAAGCGGCACATAGCCGCCGACATTGTCATTGAGAACGATAGTGACTCTGACTGTGAGGAAGCGACACCTCAGGCGTCAGCTGCCTGGCCTCGCTTTCTCATTATCCACAGCAAAGTTAAAGAGAAGCCTGTTTCCAAGCTGCACCCTTTCCTGGTAGGGGAGACCCTCAGGAGCCGTGTTGGCAGGCCTGAAGCCCAGCGCCTCAGATCTGGTGACTTGCTGGTAGAGTGCCGTACCCGGGCACACTCCAATGGGCTACTGAAGCTCTCCTCCATCGGAGACGCTCCAGTGGAGGTCACTCCCCACAAAACAATGAATTCCTCTAGAGGAGTGATTAAAGATCAAGCATTGGCCGAACTATCTGAAGATGAACTTGTACGGAACCTTAAGTCACATTCACGTCTACGTCAGGCGCTTCATTTCCAAACGAGGTGGTAGGGAGATCCGTCTCCCTACCATCATCCTGAAGTTTGGCACCCCCACAGCTCCTACCATCTGGGGAGGTTACTACTCCCTAAAAGTGAAAAAGTACGTCCCTCTCCCCCTCCGGTGCTTTAAGTGCCAAAAGTATGGCCATGGGCAGAAGACATGCCGCCAGGCAGAGGCTCTATGCGCCCGTTGCACTAAGCCCGGACACACTGCTGAGTCCTGCACAGCCATCCCCCTGTGTGTGAATTGCCAGGGGGCACATATGGCTTCGGACAAGAAGTGCCCTCGTTGGATCTCCGAGTGCAGGATTCAGCAGGTGCGTGTGGAGAAGGGGCTGTCCTTTGCGGACGCCAAAAATCTGGTTGATGGCCCTGGTGCAGCAGAGGCTGCGCCAAACTCAAATAACAACTTTGCGTATACTTTCAGTGCTGCAGTGGCAGGCAAGCGCCCCACCAAAGACTTCTCTTGTCAAACCCCAACTTCTTGGTTGGGGGCGGAGCCTCGGATCCTCTCGCCCCTGGAGAGTAACCCTCCTCCGGTGGTGACGATGAGCCAGGGAGCGCAGAGGGCGGACGCTACCGGTCCGGTGGCACCGCCTTCTGCTGCTCCTAAGCCTCAGCCCCCACCTAAACCTGCTAGTTGTTCAACGCCGAAGGTTTCTGGCTCCTGTCAGCCTTCTAAGGCCGCTAACTCTAGCGGCAGGACCGCTGCCCAGGACCAAAAGTCTAAGAAATCTATGGGACCGCCGTGCGCACGGGCCCAGAAGGGGAAGACTGATGTCCCCCTTCAAAACAAATATGCTGCATTGGAGGAGCAGATGGAGGGAGTGGAAGTTGTCGTTGCCGATGCTGCGGCAGCTCCACCCCCTTCATCTCCTAAGAACCAGAGGAGGCCCGGGAGCCGGCCCCCCTCTGTTTCTCCAACTCCTTCCAAGGCAAAGGAAAAGGGGGGGAAAAACTCCGCACCCCCAGATAAGACATAATCATGGACTCTCTGCTTCAGTGGAATTGTCGTGGTTTTCAAGCTAACTTTGAGGAATTAAGTCTTTTAGTCAAGTGCTATAACCCCTCAGTAATATCTCTTCAGGAGACTTACCTGAAGACTTCTGACCCTGTGTCCTTCAATGGTTTTAACGTTATACATAAAGGCTCTGATTCGGAGAGGCGCTCGGGTGGAGTGGCTCTTCTCATTAGTAGCCAAATTTTATGTAGCCCCGTTAGCATCGACACCTGTCTTCAGGCTGTCGCAGCTCGGGTTACCTTGAAGAAGACCATAACCATATGCAGTATTTACCTGCCACCATCCTTGCGGGTCTGTAGTAATGATTTTTTTAATTTAGTAGATCAACTGCCCCCTCCCTTTATTCTCATGGGGGATTTTAACGGTCACGCTCACCTTTGGGGTAGTGACCATGTTACGTGGTGGAGTTGTAGTCGAAGTATGATAAACACACCAGACACACACACACACGTAGAGTTCTTTAAAGTAAACCTCGTTCAGCTGCAATCCGTCACACGTGGCTTAAGGATGTAGACAATACTGGAGTAACAGTTCCAACAATATTTAATTCAGCGATGCGATATCCACACAGTAATGCACTTTCAAATGCACAAACTACTGATACAAAGTCTCTTCTGCTATATCCACACTAACACACTACGACTCTTAAGTTTCTCATACACAGCGTCTCTCGCAATAAACTGCGTTTCTCTACAACTGACAAAGCAAGACAATGTACGACCGGGCTTTCCCAGCGCCCTCCTTATATATATTATCAAAAATCTAGAAACTTCCACGGAAATCATACAACTCAACCAATCAGAACGAAACACGCAGCCGAAACTCATTAACATGAACTTTCGAGCAAAACTATAACAGGCTACAAAAACACGGCTGCTTACTTCAGCTCTAAATTCTAGCGTATAATTAAGTCACATAAAAGTATGGTATCCCTATCACCTGGTAGCTCTATAAAGTACGAGCCTACCCGGCACCGGCCTCCACGTGGCGTAGGTGGGTAGTCCGCTCAGTCCCTGACTGAGTGGGCTACCGGACGGGTGCCATCTTTGTCCAGGATTAGGACTTGATGTCAGCAGATATGTTGTTCAGCCTTTTCACTGGTCCGGTTTTTAAGGAGCTGTGCTAACCTAGGTCGTACCATGTTGGATTGGTCCTTAAAAATACTCATGACTTTTTGGTCCTTTGGATCCCAAGTGTTTGCCGTGCTTGGAGACCCGTGTCGGGGGAGAAGAGGATCCTGGTGGCTGAGGTTCCCTTTGGGCTGCGGCTCACTGGTGCCAACACTCCACTTCGGCCTTGACTTCTACCTAAACGGGAGGCTAGTCGTACCGGCCTAGTCAATCGGCTCTTGTCACGTTGAGCCCTATCCCACTGTTGACATGCGGGTTGCTATACGGAGCACCATGCTATAGCTTCTGCTGCTGATTAGGTGCTTTACGCCAGTATTCCCCTGCATTCAACGGTGTGATAGAAGGCGGTGGCTCAAACGGTTCAATCGGGCTTACCCCCTTGAGTATATCTTTCGGGCAGTCTCCATTGTGCGTCGGCTGGAGACCCGCCGACAGTTGCACTTTCCCTTGTTGGGCTCGGTGGCGGGCGGGGACCCCCGGGGGATGAATATCTCTACTAATATAATATGGATAAAACCAAAAAACCAAAACTAGCACAGAAACGACACATAGACACCGACATTGCAAATGACAGTGATTCAGACTGTGAGGAAGCGACGCCTCAGGCGTCGGCCGTATGGCCTCGCTTCCTCATTGTCCATAGCAAGGTGAAGGAGAAACCAGTTACCAAGCTGCATCCTTTTCTGGTGGGGGAGACCCTCAGGAGCCGTGTTGGCAGGCCTGACGCCCAGCGCCTCAGGTCTGGTGACTTGCTGGTGGAGTGCCGTACTCGGGCACACTCCAGCGGGCTACTGGGGCTCTCTTCCATCGGAGACACTCCTGTGGAAGTCACACCCCACAAAACTATGAATTCGTCAAGAGGCGTAATCAAAGATCAAGCTTTGGCAGAACTGTCGGAAGATGAACTTGTAAGGAACCTTAAGTCTCAGGGGGTGACTTACGTCAGGCGCTTCGCTTCCAAGCGAGGTGGTGGGGAGATTCGTCTCCCTACCATCATCCTGACGTTTGGCACCCCCACCCCTCCTACTACCATCTGGGGAGGTTACTACTCCCTGAGAGTGAAAAAGTACGTCCCTCTTCCCCTCCGGTGCTTTAAGTGCCAAAAGTATGGCCATGGGCAGAAGACATGCCGTCAGGCAGAGGCTTCATGCGCCCGTTGCACTAGGCCCGGACACTCTGCTGAGTCCTGCACAGCCACCCCCCTGTGTGTGAATTGCCAGGGGGCGCATATGGCTTCGGATAAGAAATGCCCTCGTTGGATATCCGAGTGCAAGATTCAGCAGGTGCGTGTGGAGAAGGGGCTGTCCTTTCTGGATGCCAAAAAACTGGTTGAAGGCCCTGGTGCAACTGCGGCTGCCCCAACCTCTAACACCTCAGTGTATACTTTTAGTGCAGCGGTGGCAGGCAAGCGCCCCACCAAAGACTTTTCATGTCAGACCCCAACTTCTTGGTTGGGGGCGGAGCCTCGGCTCATCTCGCCCCTGGAGAGTAACCCTCCTCCGGTGGTGACAAGGAGCCAGGGAACGCAGAAGGCGGACACTGCCGGTCCGGTTGTGCCGCCTTCTGTTGCCCCTAAGCCTCAGCCCCCACCCAAACCTGTTAGTCAGTCAACTCCAAAGGCTTCTGGCTCTGGTCAGCCTTCTAAGGCCGCTAACTCTAGCGGCAGGAACGCTGCCCAGGACCAGAAGTCTAAGAAATCTATGGGACCGCTGTGCGCACGGGCCCAGAAGGGGAACACAGATGTCCCCCTTCAAAACAAATATGCTGCACTGGAGGAGCGGATGGAGGGAGTGGAGGTTGTTGTTGCTGATGCTGCGGCAGCTCCACCCCCTTCCTCTCCGAAGAACCAGAGGAGGCCCGGGAGCCCGCCCCCCTCTGTTTCTTCAACTCCTTCCAAGGTAAAGGAAAAAGGGGGGAAAAACTCCTTACCCCCAGATAAGACTTAATCATGGACTCTTTGCTTCAGTGGAATTGTCGTGGTTTTCGAGCTAACTTTGAGGAATTACGTCTTTTAGTCAAGTTCTATAACCCCTCAGTAATATCTCTTCAGGAGACTTACCTGAAGACTTCTGACCCTGTGTCTTTTAATGGTTTTAATGTTATACATAAAGGCTCTGATTCGGAGAGGCGCTCGGGTGGAGCGGCTCTTCTCATTAGTAGCCAAATTTTATGTAGCCCCGTTAGCATCGACACCTGTCTTCAGGCTGTCGCTGCTCGGGTTACCTTAAAAAAGACCATAACCATATGCAGTATTTACCTGCCACCATCACTGCGGGTCTGTAGCAATGATATTTTTAACTTAGTAGATCAACTGCCCCCTCCCTTTATTCTCATGGGGGATTTTAACGGTCATGCTCACCTTTGGGGTAGTGACCACTATGATGGCAGAGGTCAGATGTTAGAAGATGTTTTTTCTCAACTTAACCTATGTGTCTTTAACGATGGCTCACCTACATACTCTAACTCAGGTTCCGGATCTAGTTCTGTTCTAGACCTCACTGTGTGTGATCCTTCTCTCATGCTGGACTTTGACTGGAAGGTTCACGACGACCTGTGTGGTAGCGACCACTTCCCAGTAGTCCTGTCATCGGTCAGCTGTGAGGAGGATTCGCCGGTGGGGCGCTGGAATCTCAAGAAAGCTAACTGGTCTCTGTTTGCCTCTCTCTGTCAGTCTCGTCTTACAGAGGAGGTGGTCATGTCAGCTGAAGAACCTGTTTCTTGTTTTACTTCTATTTTGTTGGAGGTTGCAGGTGAAACCATCCCTAGAACTTCCACATCACTCCCTCGGAAGCCGAGAGTACCATGGTTCAATGAAGAGTGCCGCAAGGCCCAAACAATGCGCAAATCTGCTCAGCGACGTGCTTTTCGTAATCCGTCGCAAGCAAATATTTTAACCTTTAAAAGACAGCGGGCGAAAGCCCGTTACATTTTTAAACGTGAACGCCGTGCTTCCTGGAGACGCTTCGTCTCATCTTTATCTTCTAGGACTCCGTCCCAAAAAGTCTGGAAGGCTGTTCGAAGAATTAGGGGCAGGGGTGGCTCGGCTTCTGTCGGCCATCTTAGAGATGGTGCCAGTTTGGTCACAGATAAAAAGGCTGTGGCCAATTTGCTTGCCTCCACCATTGCCCATAATTCTTCAACAGAGCATTATTCACCTTTCTTCCAGAGAGAGAAGGAGAAGCGAGAATCTTGTGCTTGTGATTTTATATCGGATAACTTGGAAGACTATAATGCCCCTTTTACGTTTTCAGAATTGCAGCAAGCCATGCAGAAATGTACTGACTCTGCTGCTGGATTAGATACCATCCATTATCAGCTCATAACACATCTGCCTGAGGATTCACTCCTTGTACTTCTCAAGGCCTTTAACCATATCTGGATAACCGGTCATTTTCCGCCATCTTGGCGCCAGGCTGTGGTTGTGCCAATTCCCAAGCCGGGTAAGGATCCTTCCGACCCGGGCAACTACCGGCCAATAGCTTTGACATCATGTTTATGTAAAACTATGGAACGCTTGGTCAACGCCCGACTGGTGTGGCATCTTGAGTCACAGGGTCTCATCACAGACCTCCAGTGCGGTTTCCGGCGCTTCCGTAGTACAACTGACCATCTAGTCCGCTTTGAGTCTTTTATCCGAGATGCTTTTGTCAACAAGCAGCATGTCTATGCAATTTTCTTTGATCTTGAAAAGGCATATGACACTACCTGGAAGCATGGTATAATGTCTGATTTGTCGGACATGGGTTTTAAAGGGCATCTGCCCGTTTTTATTCACAATTTTTTGTCCAACAGGTCGTTCCATGTCCGTGTGGGCTCCACCCTCTCCGACTCCTTTGAACAGGAGATGGGTGTCCCGCAGGGCAGTATTCTATCTCCTGTTTTATTTAGCATTAAAATAAATAACATTGTAAAGGCCGTCAAGGATGATTCTGAATGCTCTTTGTTTGTGGACGACTTTGCTTTGTGTGCACGAGGTCGAGGACTTGCGTCCCTTGAGAGGCGCTTGCAGCTGTGCGTTGATCGCATCCAGGGGTGGGTGTCTCTCAATGGATTCAGATTCTCGCCCTCCAAGACAGTCTGTGTGCATTTTACTAACCAGACAAAATTTTTTCCAGAACCTAGCCTGAGCATTGCTGGAGTGCCAATTAAGGTGGCCGAAGAGGCAAAGTTTTTGGGGGTCATCTTTGACAAAAGATTGACTTTCTGCAACCATGTTAAATACCTTAGAACCTCTTGTCGGAAGGCCCTCGACATTCTTCGTGTCGTTGGTCGTACTGACTGGGGTGCAGACCGCATCGTCTTACTTCGACTGTACCGGGCCCTTGTTCGGTCCAAACTGGATTACGGCTCTGTGGTATATGGCTCGGCTTCCAAGTCTGTTCTGCAGCGTCTGAACACAATTCACCATCAAGGTCTGCGCATATGTCTGGGAGCCTTCAGGACATCTCCAGTTCCTAGTCTGTATGCAGAGGCAGGGGAGCCTTCTCTCAGGCTCCGCCGCATCCGCCTCATGCTCAGCTACGTTCTGAAGCTGAAGGCCCATCCAGAAAATCCTGCCTATGATTGTGTTTTTAACCCGTCGTTTGCAGAGATTTACGATGCCCATCCGGGAGCTGTCCGTCCACTTTCCTTCCGTGTCCGACCTCATCTGCAGGCGGCCGGAGTGGACCTGGACAAAGTTTTTGAATCTCTGCAACACGTCACTCCACCCTGGCTACTACCAGTTCCTGACATCTTGCTGGACTTGACTGCCCACAAGAAGGATTGTACTCCACCAGCCATATACCAACAGAGCCTCAATGAACTCCTTTCAATTTTTCCTGGCTATTGTCGTCTTTATACGGATGGGTCCAAGTCTGAGGATGGAAGAGTGGCTGCAGCTGCAGTGTCCTCTCGCCATCCTAGACGCCCATTTAAGCTCCGTCTCCCTGACCATTTCTCTGTATTTAGTGCAGAACTGCAGGCCATTCTGCTAGCACTCAAGCATGCCTATCAGTCTCGGGAAAGGAACTTCCTGATTCTGTCTGACTCTCTTTCTGCCCTGCAGGCCCTTCAGGGCGCGGGAACAGACCATCCACTGCTGGTGCAGATTAGAGAGCTTTACGCAGACTTGATGAAGGAATATTATGACATCATTTTTATTTGGGTCCCAGGCCATGTGGGCATCGAAGGCAACAGAATCGCAGATTCTGCTGCCAACAGTGCCCGCAGTGACCCTGTCCCTGACACACAGACTGTCTATAGTGATTTTAAACCTGTGATTAGTGCGTACGTGGCCCGCGAGTGGCAGTCCGAGTGGGACAAAGAGGAAGGGAACAAGCTTCATGAAGCTCTTCCTAAGTTGTCTGACAGTCTACCTTTCCGCTGCGGCAGCCGCCGTGAGGAGACTGTCCTTGCTCGGCTCCACATCGGGCACACGTATGTTACGCACTCTTACTTACTTAAACAGGATGAGCGTCCATGGTGTTTTGCCTGTGATGAGCAGTTTTCTGTTCGACACTTTTTGCTGTATTGTGCTGACCTAATTGACACCAGATATAAACACTTTACAGCAGACTCCTTGAAGGTTTTGTTCCGGGATGTTCCCCCGGACAAAATCTTCAATTTCTTGCGAGCATGCAATATTTTTAACAAGATTTGAGCATTCATAGACTATGTGAATCTTTTTTATTTGCCCTTTTTGAGAGTCTGTAGACGTTTCTTTTCCAGACATGTGCGACATTTTAGCCTGAGATTTTTAATCTATATTTACATCTTGTCTTAAGACCTTGCTTTTAGTCTGGCTGACCAGATTTTTACCCATCCCGCCGTGAGATGGCCTTAGTCGCCTGCTCGGCGTTAAACCCAAATAACTAACTAACTATAAAGTACGAGAACATTCCCAAAACAAAACAAAGGCTGCTCAATCCACGCGCACAAAAAGTAGCGAAAAATGTTGCGATGTCAACTAACCAACGTGACACTTACGAGGCCACTAGACAGTGCGACCCTTCTAGCACGCTCTGGACTAAACTTAACAAAACGAAAACGGCTCTACTCACAAACAAAAAGAAATCTAACTAAAAAGGCACGTGAATCGTAACCGTGAAAGCTCAAATAAACATCGGATCGTTACCTACGAATAACACATGTAATCTCTCACAGGATAACACAACCACAATCGTATTAGACCACTATGATGGCAGAGGTCAGATGTTAGAAGATGTTTTTTCTCAACTTAACCTATGTGTCTTTAACAATGGCTCACCTGCCTCCTCCGCCTTGCCCTCCCGACCCCACCTTTTCCGGCACTCCCCTCTCGTCCTTCCGCCCCGTCTCTCAGGATGAAGTCCTCAAGACCATAAAGTCCATGCCCTTCAAAACCTGCGAACTTGACCCCCTCCCAGCTTCTCTCTACCATGACGGCCTTCCAAAACTTCTACCCTTCATTACCGACATCATCAACGCATCTCTAGAAAACGGCTCCGTCCCCGATATGTCGCAGCTCGGGTTACCTTGAAGAAGACCATAACTATATGCAGTATTTACCTGCCACCATCCCTGCGGGTCTGTAGTAATGATTTTTTTAATTTAGTTGATCAACTGCCCCCTCCCTTTATTCTCATGGGGGATTTTAACGGTCACGCTCACCTTTGGGGTAGTGACCACTATGATGGCAGAGGTCAGATGTTAGAAGATGTTTTTTCTCAACTTAATCTATGTGTCTTTAACGATGGTTCACCTACATACTCTAACCCAGGTTCAGGATCTAGTTCTGTTCTAGACCTCACTGTGTGTGATCCTTCTCTCATGCTGGACTTTGACTGGAAGGTTCACGATGACCTGTGTGGTAGTGACCACTTCCCAGTAGTCCTGTCATCGGTCAGCTGTGGGGAGGATCCGCCGGTGGGGCGCTGGAATCTTAAGAAAGCTAACTGGCCTCTGTTCACCTCCCTCTGTCAGTCTCGTATTACAGAGGAGGTGGTCATGTCATCTGAAGAACCTATTTCTTCTTTTACTACTATTTTGTTGGACGTAGCGGGTGAAACCATCCCTGAAACTTCCGCATCAGTCCCTCGAAAGCCGAGAGTACCATGGTTCAACGAAGAGTGCCGCAAGGCCCAAATAGCGCGCAAATCTGCTCAGCGACGTGCTTTCCGTAATCCGTCGCAAGTAAATATTTTAACCTTTAAAAGACAGAGGGCGAAAGCCCGTTACATTTTTAAACGTGAACGCCGTGCTTCCTGGAGACGCTTCGTCTCATCTTTAACTTCTCGGACTCCGTCCCAGAAAGTATGGAAGGTTGTTCGGAGAATTAGGGGCAGAGGTGGCTCGGCTTCTGTTGGCCATCTTAGAGATGGTGTCAGTTTGGTTACAGATAAAAAAGCTGTGGCCAATTTGCTTGCCTCCACCATTGCCCGTAATTCTTCAACGGAGCATTATTCACCTTTCTTCCAGAGAGAGAAGGAGAAACGAGAGTCTCGTATTTGTGATTTTGAGTCCGATAACTCAGAAGACTATAATGTCCCGTTTACATTATCAGAATTGCAGCAAGCTTTGCAGAAATGTAATGACTCTGCTGCTGGCCTAGATACCGTCCACTATCAATTCCTAACGCATCTGCCTGAGAGGTCACTCCTTGTACTTCTCAAGGCCTTTAACCATATCTGGAGAACTGGTCATTTTCCGCCGTCTTGGCGCCAGGCTGTGGTTGTACCGATCCCCAAGCCGGGTAAGGATCCTTCCGACCCGGGCAACTACCGGCCTATCGCTTTGACATCATGTTTATGTAAAACTATGGAGCGCCTGGTCAACGCCCGCCTGGTTGTGGCATCTTGAGTCACAGGGTCTCCTCACAGACCTCCAGTGCGGTTTCCGGCGCTTCCGTAGTACAACTGACCATTTAGTCCGCTTTGAATCATTTATTCGAGATTCTTTTGTCAACAAGCAGCATGTCTATGCAATTTTTTTCGATCTTGAGAAGGCGTATGACACTACCTGGAAGTATGGCATAATGTCTGACTTGTTGGACATGGGTTTTAAAGGGCACCTGCCCGTTTTTATTCACAATTTTTTGACTAACCGGTCATTCCATGTCCGTGTGGGCTCCACCCTCTCCGACTCCTTTGAACAGGAGATGGGTGTCCCACAGGGCAGCATTCTATCTCCTGTTTTATTTAGTATTAAAATTAATAACATTGTAAAGGCCGTCAAGGATGATTCTGAATGCTCTTTGTTTGTTGACGACTTTGCTTTGTGCGCACGTGGTCGAGGACTTGCGTCCCTTGAGAGGCGCTTGCAGCTGTGCGTTGATCGCATCCAGCGGTGGTTGTCTCTCAATGGATTCAAGTTCTCGCCCTCCAAAACTGTTTGTGTGCATTTTACTAACCAGACGAAATTTTTTCAAGAACCTAGCCTAAGCATTGCTGGAGTGCCAATTAAGGTGGCCGAGGAGGCAAAGTTTCTGGGGGTCATTTTTGACAAAAGACTTACCTTCCCCAACCATATTAATTACCTTAGAACCTCTTGTCAGAAGGCTCTCGACATTCTTCGTGTCGTCGGTCATACTGACTGGGGTGCGGACCGTACTGTCTTACTTCGTCTGTACCGGGCCCTTGTTCGGTCCAAACTGGATTACGGCTCTGTGGTGTATGGCTCAGCTTCCAAGTCTGTGCTACAGCGTCTGAACACAATTCACCATCAGGGTCTGCGGATATGTCTTGGGGCCTTCAGGATGTCTCCAGTTCCTAGTCTGTATGCCGAGGCAGGGGAGCCTTCTCTCAAGCTCCGCCGCATCCGCCTCATGCTCAGCTACGTTCTGAAACTGAAGGCCCATCCAGACAATCCTGCCTATGATTGTGTTTTTAAACCATCGTTTGCAGAGATTTACGATACCCATCCGGGAGCTGTCCGTCCACTTTCTTTCCGTGTCCGACCTCATCTGCAGGCGGCCGGATTGGACCTGGACAGAGTTTCGGAATCCCTGTAACACATCACTCCACCTTGGCTCTTACCAGTTCCTGACATCTTGCTGGACTTGACTGCCCACAAGAAAGACTCTACTCCACCAGCCATATACCAACAGAGCCTCAATGAACTGCTTTCAATTTTTCCTGGCTATTGTCGCATCTATACCGATGGGTCAAAGTCTGAGGATGGGAGAGTGGCTGCGGCCGCAGTGTCCTCTCGCCATCCTAGACGCCCATTTAAGCACCGCCTCCCAGACCACTCATCTGTATTTAGTGCGGAACTGCAGGCGGTTCTGCTGGCACTCAAGCATGCTTATCGATCTAGAGAAAGGAACTTCCTGATTCTGTCTGACTCTCTTTCTGCCCTGCAGGCCCTTCAGGGCACGGGAAATGACCACCCACTGCTGGTGCAGATCAGAGAGCTCCACGCGGACTTGATGAAGGAATATTATGATATCATTTTTATTTGGGTGCCAGGGCATGTGGGCATCGAAGGCAACAGGATCGCAGATTCTGCTGCCAACGATGCCCGCAATGACCCTGTCCCTGACACACAGACTGTTTATAGTGATTTTAGACATGTGGCTAGTGCGTACATAGCCCGTGAGTGGCAGTCCGAGTGGGACAAAGAGGAAGCTAACAAGCTGCATGAAGCCCTTCCTAAGTTGTCCGACGGTCTACCTTATCGCTGCGGCAGCCGCCGTGAGGAGATTGTCCTGGCTCGGCTCCACATCGGCCACACGTATGTTACGCACTCTTATTTACTTAAACAGGAGGAGCGTCCATGGTGTTATGCCTGCGACGAGCAGTACTCTGTTCAACACTTTTTGTTGTCTTGTGCTGATCTAATCGACACAAGGTATAAACATTTCACTGCAGACTCCTTGAAGGTTTTGTTCCGGGATGTGCCCCCGGACAAGATCTTCAGTTTTCTGAGAGAGTGCCATATTTTTAATAAGATTTGAGCGTTTATAGATTATGATGTTTCTATTATTTTGACCTTTTTGAGAGTCTTCCGACGTTTTCTTTAAAGACCTGTGCGACATTTTAGCCTGACATATTTTTAAGGTATATTTACATCATGTCTTAAGACCTTTCTTTTAGTCTGGCTGACCAGATTTTTACCCTTCCCGCCATGAGATGGCCTTAGTTGTCTGCTCGGCGTTAAACCCAAATAACTAACTAACTAACTAACCCGATATCTTCAAGTCCGCCATCGTCCGTCCTCTCCTCAAAAAACACAACCTCGACCCAAACGAACTCAAGAACTATCGCCCAGTCTCCAATCTCTCTTTCCTGTCCAAGCTTCTTGAGAAGGTTGTTCTCAACCAGCTCAACCTCCATCTCACCGACAACAACCTCCTCAGTCCATTCCAGTCTGCCTATCGCAAACATCACAGCACTGAAACAGCCCTTCTACATATCTTAAACGAGCTGCTTCTCTCCACCGACTCTGGCAACATCTCCCTTCTTACACTACTCGATCTCTCTGCCGCCTTTGACACTATAGACCACTCTATCCTCCTCCACCGACTCCACCACTCCTTCGGCATCACCGACTCTGCTCACTCCTGGTTTCTCTCCTACCTCTCCGACAGACAGCAGTACGTCACCATCAACGGCGTCTCTTCCAACCCGGTAACGCTCTCCTGCGGAGTTCCACAGGGATCCGTCCTGGGCCCGGTCCTTTTCACACTCTACACCTCTCCTCTGTCCAACATCATCCAGTCTCACCGCATACACCACCACCTCTACGCTGACGACTCACAACTGCAAGACAATGACAAACTCGACAACACTCAGTCACTACTGACTCGCACGGCTGACTGCTACGAAGACGTGAAAAACTGGATGACAGCAAACAAACTGAAACTGAACGACGACAAAACGGAAGCCATGCTAGTAGGCACGTGACTCGCCAGAAACTCTCCCAGCTCCCTCCCTCTCTCCACCTTCAACTCGATAGCACCCCCATCTCCCTCTCTGACTCGGCCAAGAACCTCGGCGTCATCCTCGATTCCTCTCTGTCCATGACCAGCTTCGTCTCCGCCACGACCCAGGCATGCTATTTCCACCTCCGCCGCATCAGTCAGATCAGAAAATACCTCACTACCGAAGCTGCCACCAAACTTGCTGTCTCTCTCATCTTATCTCGCATCGACTATTGCAACTCTCTCCTTTCCGGTCTCCCTCACTCCACCATCTTCACTCTCCAGCGCGTCCAGAACAATGCTGCCCGCCTCGTCCTCAGAAAGAAAAAATCCGACCACATCACACCCCTGCTCAAACTCCTCCACTGGCTCCCAATCCCCCAACGCATCCAATACAAAGTTCTGTCTCTCTGCTACAAATCCCTGAACAACTGCGCTCCTGCCTATCTCTCTAACTTACTTCACCCCTACACACCTTCCCGCTCTCTCCGCTCTGCCTCCGACCCTCTCCGCCTCCACATCCCTCGCACCAAACTTAACACTTTCGGCCCCCGCTCCTTCTCCGTCTACGGTCCATCCACCTGGAACACTCTCCCACTCTCTCTCCGTCAGAAACGCTCTCTCTCCTCCTTCCAGTTCGCCCTCAAAACTCACCTCTTTCAACAGTTTTAGCACTATATCACCACACTCCCCACCCCAAGCTGACCGTCGTAATGTATTTCACTGTTTGTGGTACGTGAGTCATTGTCTAAAGCGTGCGCATGCGTGCGCGAGTTGTGAGTGTGCGCTTAGAGTTATAATTATTATAAGATAAGCGCATTATAAATACCGTAATTATTATTATTATTATTACCTGGAAGTATGGCATAATGTCTGACTTGTTGGACATGGGTTTTAAAGGGCACCTGCCCATTTTTATTCACAATTTTTTTACTAACCGGTCGTTCCATGTCTGTGTGGGCTCCACCCTCTCCGACTCCTTTGAACAGGAGATGGGTGTCCCACAGGGCAGCATTCTATCTCCTGTTTTATTTAGTATTAAAATTAATAACATTGTAAAGGCCGTCAAGGATGATTCTGAATGCTCTTTGTTTGTTGACGACTTTGCTTTGTGCGCACGTGGTCGAGGACTTGCGTCCCTTGAGAGGCGCTTGCAGCTGTGCGTTGATCGCATCCAGCGGTGGGTGTCTCTCAATGGATTCAAGTTCTCGCCCTCCAAGACTGTCTGTGTGCATTTTACTAACCAGACGAAATTTTTTCCAGAACCTAGCCTGAGCATTGCTGGAGTGCCAATTAAGGTGTCCGAGGAGGCAAAGTTTCTGGAGGTCATTTTTGACAAAAGACTTACCTTCCGCAACCATATTAATTACCTTAGAACCTCTTGTCAGAGGGCTCTCGACATTCTTCGTGTCGTCGGTCGTACTGACTGGGGTGCGGACCGTACTGTCTTACTTCGTCTGTACCGGGCCCTTGTTCGGTCCAAACTGGATTACGGCTCTGTGGTATATGGCTCAGCTTCCAAGTCTGTGCTACAGCGTCTGAACACAATTCACCATCAGGGTCTGCGGATATGTCTTGGGGCCTTCAGGATGTCTCCAGTTCCTAGTCTGTATGCCGAGGCAGGGGAGCCTTCTCTCAAGCTCCGCCGCATCCGCCTCATGCTCAGCTATGTTCTGAAACTGAAGGCCCATCCAGACAATCCTGCCTATGATTGTGTTTTTAAACCATCGTTTGCAGAGATTTACGATACCCATCCGGGAGCTGTCCGTCCACTTTCTTTCCGTGTCCGACATCACCTGCAGGTTTGGACCTGGACAGAGTTTCGGAATCCCTGCAACACATCACTCCACCTTGGCTCTTACCAGTTCCCGAGATCTTGCTGGACTTGACTGCCCACAAGAAAGACTCTACTCCACCAGCCATATACCAACAGAGCCTCAATGAACTGCTTTCAATTTTTCCTGGCTATTGTCGTATCTATACCGATGGGTCAAAGTCTGAGGATGGGAGAGTGGCTGCGGCCGCAGTGTCCTCTCGCCATCCTAGACGCCCATTTAAGCACCGCCTCCCAGACCACTCATCTGTATTTAGTGCGGAACTGCAGGCGGTTCTGCTGGCACTCAGGCATGCTTATCGATCTAGAGAAAGGAACTTCCTGATTCTGTCTGACTCTCTTTCTGCCCTGCAGGCCCTTCAGGGCACGGGAAATGACCACCCACTGCTAGTGCAGATCAGAGAGCTCCACGCGGACTTGATGAAGGAATATTATGACATCATTTTTATTTGGGTGCCAGGGCATGTGGGCATCGAAGGCAACAGGATCGCAGATTCTGCTGCCAACAATGCCCGCAATGACCCTGTCCCTGACACACAGACTGTTTATAGTGATTTTAGACATGTGGCTAGTGCGTACATAGCTCGTGAGTGGCAGTCCGAGTGGGACAAAGAGGAAGCTAACAAGCTGCATGAAGCCCTTCCTAAGTTGTCCGACAGTCTACCTTATCGCTGTGGCAGCCGCCGTGAGGAGACTGTCCTGGCTCGGCTCCACATCGGCCACACGTATGTTACGCACTCTTATTTACTTAAACAGGAGGAGCGTCCATGGCGTTATGCCTGCGACGAGCAGTACTCTGTTCAACACTTTTTGTTGTCTTGTGCTGATCTAATCGACACAAGGTATAAACATTTCATGGCAGACTCCTTGAAGGTTTTGTTCCGGGATGTGCCACCGGACAAGATCTTCAGTTTTCTGAGGGAGTGCCATATTTTTAATAAGTTTTGAGCGTTTATAGATTATGATGTTTCTATTATTTTGACCTTTTTGAGAGTCTTTCGACGTTTTCTTTAAAGACTTGTGCGACATTTTAGCCTGACATATTTTTAAGGTATATTTACATCATGTCTTAAGACCTTTCTTTTAGTCTGGCTGACCAGATTTTTACCCTTCCCGCCGTGAGATGGCCTTAGTTGCCTGCTCGGCGTTAAACCCAAATAACTAACTAACTAACTAACCATTCAAGACATGCTGCAAATTGCCACATATCCATATGCTGCGCATCTGGAATGAGTGAAAACAAATCATTTTTGGCTGACGTGTCATAGTCGAAGTTAAGAAGTACCCAACGGAGAAAGAAACACGCTTAGAAAAGATGGGTACAACACAATTTATTAATATTTCGGGTAAATACCCTTTGTCAAAATGTTTGTTTGTTTGTCTATTTTGACAAAGGGTATTTACCCGAAATATTAATAAATTGTGTTGTACCCGTCTTTTCTAAGCGTGTTTCTTTCTCCGTTGGGTACTTCTTTGCATATTACACGCTTGGCAGTCACCTTTTTGGTCTGGATAGTCGAAGTTAGTCTTAGTTATTGGGTCGTCCATCCTATGCCTGTGGTCTGTTGCCCAAGGTTAGCTGACATTGGCATTTTCTCAGAGACTGTTCAAGACACAGATTTCAAACAGCCCACGGATACTTTGTGGCAAAACCTTTCTAAACATATCAGTTTGAGTGACCTTGTTCAAAGGTCAAGGTCACAATGGGTCAGTAAAAAAAAAAAAATTGCCTATTTCTAACCAAAAATACTACTGCAACACCAAAGCCAAGATACCTGATAATAAGACCTTCCTGTGCATACTAAATTGGGCAACCCCATTTAACAGATAAGGGTCACAAGAGGATATGAAATGCGTAAAAGATGCTTATTTTTGCCTCACTTCTGACTTGTCAGTTGTGAAGCAAAAGTGAGTACTTTAACGTTGGCATTTTCTGAGATTATTCAAGCCACAGTCTTCAAACTTGGCCCAGTGATACTTTGTGGCTAGATCTTTCTAAACATACCAATTTCAGTGACCTCTCACAAATGTCAGGGTCACAGGGCATCAGGAAATAGGTTTAAAAAAATAGCCATATTTTTACAAAATTTATATTGTCTCAAATACCGTTGCAACATCAAACCAAAACTTGGTGCAGAGAGTCCTGATGATAAGATCTTTCTATACATACTAATATGTTTGACCCCTGGAAAAGGACAAGGGTCACAAGAGATCAGCAACTAGGTCCAAAATAGCAATATTTGGACCAAATATTTTTTCGCAAATGCTATTCACAACTTCAAATTTAAACTTGGTACAGAGATACCTGATGTTAAGACCTATCTATGCATACTAATTTGGATGACCCCTGACAAAGGTCAAAGGTCACAAGAGGTCAGCAAATGTTTGTAAAATGCCATTTTCTGATAGAATTTTCGTTATTATCATCATTTTTGTCTACTGTAACACGATATTTAACACGTCATGTCTAGCAACGCTAACCGCGCTGGTGGACGTACATATGGCGGGAAGCGCTTTGTGTGTGTGTTTGTATTTAGACACGAGTATCTTCGGTGTTTGTGTACGTACAGGTTTGAAACTTTAGGAAATGCTTTGATGGAGATGTATTTCTGAAAGCCTCCGTGCATATTTTAAATGGTAGACTCGTTAAAGAGAAAAATTGCTGTTTATATAAAGTCTGACCCGCATTTGAGTCCATAATTTTCATTCTATTCACTTGGAATTTTGGATATAGCTAGCTTGGAAATAGACATTGGATGAGTTTGTTAGCCAGCTTTGTAACTTTTCAACTTATTCGTAAAAAGTAATTCATTGCACACAAGAAAGTAAGAATTCTCAACTTCTAAAGAAGGATCAGACGGCAACGTAAAGGCGCCAAACACGTCGGTGTTACACAATGTTCCTAAATTGTCGCAAAGCACCAGATGTTGGTGTTATTCAATGTTTCTGAATTGGCATCAAATTCGTCACTGTGTACACGGCATCGTGGGACTAACTAGTGACGTCATTTTGCTGCTCGTGCTATTCTTCTTCTTTAGAATTCCTGTCACGACTCTAGCCCACAGAGCGTACTTATGGTGTGAAGCGCCATGTGTCCGTCTTGATTTGTGTGCGCCAGTTTGTTTTGATCAGAGGTTGTTTTAGAGAGGAGGGAAATGGATCAGAAGGATAAGCTTAAAAATTTGAACATGAACTCTCAATGCTCCTAAAAGAAAAACGCATGTGAGCTCCAAACAATACGGTAGACTTCGGGATGAAATCCTCATCTTGTTGAAGACTTTTCAATCAAATTTGGCACAAAGGTACCTGATGATGAGACCTTCCTATGCATATTATTTTAGTAGACTCATCTCAAAAGGCAAGGGTCACGTGGATTGACAGATTTTGAGAAAAATGGATTTTGCTGTTGCAGAAGCCATCCTTATTGTCACAAAGGACACACATGTAAATCGGTCATACATGTGAGCCATAAGGGCTTTGCCTTTCTTGTTTTAAAGAAAAATAAGACTTTCTTAGGCATGCTACTTTGGCTGACCACTCATAAAGGGCAAGGATCAAGGGATGTCAACACGTGTGAAATGGCAGATATGTCTGACAAGACATAGGATTTTGCAGGTACTAATGTCATTTAACATTTAAAGACCTGCTCATATGACCTGTCAGAAAGGTTCATGGGACCGGCAAGTCTGACCAACAATTGAGCTAAATCAGCCTGTCTTATCAAGAAGAAAAGTAAATCAAGGCAAACTTCTCCATCCACACTTTCATGTAAATATAAAATTATAAGGCATTGAGAAATTTGTGTGCTTTTGTGACGTCGCCCAAATACCCAAATGCAAGCAGCAAATTCAAGGGTACACACTGACGTTGCATCGCGTTTGCTTGTATCATCGCTATTTATCACTCACCTCACCCCCACCCGGGTCTGCCCTGGGGGAATTGGGTGTGATTAACTACTTTTTAGTTCCCAGAGTCACCCTGGTCAGCCCCACAGGGTGGGTTTTCCCCTCTATTCTGGGGCATGTGTTTCTGTCTACCCTTGGTCCATTCACCTGTATTTTTCTTTTTAAAACTCTCCCTACTGTCTGCGCTGCCTGTAGCTCTTGATATTGGATGCGTGTTGCTAAATGGTGTTAGGTTTATTTAGCGTATTAGACCGGCTGGCGACATACATTCAATATTCTGTTTAGTTGTTTTTTCACAAGCATTGCAGGCATGTCCTGAGAAAGTCTTGTTGCTGTCGGGATGTTAAGCTATGTACAACCAACCAACCAACCACTCACCTCTGATCTGTCACTAAAAATTGTCATGGCACAGACATAAAAAGTGCTTTCCTGGGCCACCACTACCAGTGCTTCCTTTGCCACTTGTCATGCCTTGATAACGTGCAGAGTTGTTCTCGCGCTCAGTCTTAACTTGCTGATCAGCATAACCAGTTTTCTTGTCAACATATACATTTGTGGTAGCTTTCTGTTCCTCAAGTTCATCAGCCATGCTTTTGTAATGCTTCCGATCTTTGTCAGACTTCTTCAGGTTCAGAAAATGATAGAAGCTCTTCTTCTTACCACCTTCACATAGCAAGTTGAAACAGCCAAAAGACTTTTTCTCTGAGGCATTTTTGCAAATGGCCATCGCAATGGGTATAGCAATGTCACTTTCTGCCAGAAATTTGTCTGCTAAAGATGCGTACGCATCAACATCTCTCCACCCAGTCAGTGCAAAAGTCGATGAAACAAACTTCTTTTTTTTTTTTAACCAGGAAGGTTTAGAGAGAAAATAGTGGCCAAGCCAGTGTTTTGAATAAGGGATGGAGGCTTCTACTGTTCCAGGCCCATTTGCTGTCATACTTGCTATTCCTTTTAAGGTCACAGAATGTCAAGGCCACAGGTCAGATAAATGATGTGGATGGTACATGCATGTGAGTGATGAGTGCTTTGCCATTGTTGTAAGAATTCTGCATTAACCCTTTTCATCTCAATACACCCCTTGCTTGAAATAAAATTAACTGATAGTTCAAGGGTGGTGCCAGAATAGCTTGGTGCCTTAGGGCCAAGCTATTCTGGCACCACCCTTTAACTAAAATGGTTGTTTTATCTCCTAATCTGTAATGTAGCCTTCATAGGACAATAAGGCAAGTTTTACAAAATCAGTCTCAGGATGTAATGGATTAAACAAAATTGTGTTATTATCTTCTTCTTCTTCTTCTCGAATGCCGTCACACTTGGAGTTTTGCTCTCAAAATGAAATCCGTGGTCTTCTGTAGTCCCTCTACAGGCCTGTACAGTTATCATTACCATTATTTCTATGGCATTTCATATACATTCTTGTCATTTTACTTGGATTGTTTCGCATTGCATTAGTTTATTTTGGCTTTAAACATTGTAAAACACATTGATCATGATTTCTTGAAGATGCTGTATCACCCTTATGCTTAAACTCTACCTTTCCCATTACTTTGTTTTTACAGACCCATGAAAATGAGCAGTGCCCAGAAAAAGTCACTGGGTGCCCCTATGGTTGTGGAGATCAGCAGCTGAAACGCAAAGAGGTAAAGGACTTTGTACTTTGTTAAGAAAGAGCCGGCCTGGAAAGAAATGCATTTTAACCCATAACGCCCTGAAAGACTACGACAAGATGTGGATTGACCATGATATTTTAAGGTTGATGTCAGAATAGCTTGGCGCCTAGAGGCGCCAAGCTATTCTGACACCAACCTTGAAATATCATGGTCGATTTCTCTCCAGAGCTGTGATATAGACCTCATTCCATGCCTCCACCTAGTAGGTTCTCTCTTAGGGAACATGTAAATTTAGCTCTAGGTGGAGGCATGGAATGTATGCCCCTGCAAACACCACAGTAAAATGTGGTTGTCTTTGCAAGTAGGCAGAAGTTCCTGCCTTCGACCAGTGTGCTGAATGGTGTGCTGACGAGGTCGCCAAGACCGAAACAGCTGTCCACACCGGCTAAACAATCTGGACCCCCTTTGGGGGACCTAGATCTAAATTTCCATGCATCAAGGGGCTGGAAATCCAGTGAATATGTGATACGACCCCCTTTGGGGGGCTTCCATATTCATTGCTTTTAGTCACATACTTAGCGCACCATTCCTTCCTATCCTTTTTTTTTTTTTTTTTTGGTGCTTCGACCAAACTCCATCTATAATCATTGGTCGTTACTGCACAATTTTCTCCCCCAACAGTGCTTTTACCTACTTTCCTTTGTAATCTTCCTGTAGCTGATGATGATAAGACATTCCTAATCTATGTATACTAATTTTGATACTAATTTTGTTGACAGTGCTTTTACCTAATTTCCTTTGTAATCTTCCTGTAGCTGATGATGATAAGACATTCCTAATCCTATGTATACTAATTTTGATACTAATTTTGTTGATCTATGTATACTAATTTTGATACTAATTTTGTTAAGGTCAAGGGTCACGGGTGTTTGACAGATGTGTGAAAACTGATTAAATTTGAGAAATGTGGATTTTGCTGGTGCAGAAGCCATCCCTTTACTTATTGTCACAAAGGTCACACATGTAGATCGGTCATACAGGTGAGCCGTAAGGGCTTTGCCTTTCTTGTTTGTCAAATTCTATTCACATCTTCAAATCCACACTTGCTACAGAGAGACCTGATGGTAAGACCTATCTATGCATACTAATTTTGGTGAGCCCTTGAAAAGGTCAAGGGTCATAAGAGGTTGGCTAATGTGTATAAAATGCCAATTTTTGATAGAATTGTAGTTATTATCAACATTTGTGCAAACTTTTCAGTCAAATTTGGCACAAAGGTAGCTGATGATAAGACTTTCCTATGTATACTAATTTAGTTGATTGCAAAGGGCAAGGGTCACGGGGGTTTTACAGATGTGTGAAAACTGATTAAATTTTGCGAAAATGTGGATTTTGTTGGTGCAGAAGCCACCCCTTTACTTATTGGCACACGTGTGGATCGGTCAGACACGTGATCCCATAAGGGCTTTGCCTTTGTTGTTGACAAAAAATGTTTTATCTCAAATACAGTTCCAACTGAGCACAAGGTAGTTAATGAAAACTATTACTTATGCATGACCTATTTAGCTGTGAAGGTTGAGAAATTTGATTATGAGGAGGAAAACCCCATATTTACATAAGACGTTGCAGATATTTTGCCACAGGACAGCATTTTTGTGAAAAGCAAGATTTTTTACTTACCATTGGTTGTTTAAATCCGTGACAAAATTATGGCTTTTGGTCACAAGCCGCGAATGTGTTCTTGATGTGACCAAAAGCCATAATTTTGTCGTGTATCTAAACAATTAATTTGTCTCAATTCACTACCACATAAGAGTCATTTCGAAAAAAAAAGTGACAAGTTCTTGCGACTATCAGACATGTCTTGGTGCCAAGACTGCTTCACGCACACACGTATGTCATGCACATCCGCGAGGGCAAGAATTTGGAATATAGAACCACGCCTCCAAACAACCCACGCACTTTAAAATCCATTAAAATCTTTGGTTACGTTTGTGTGTTTTTCTCTCTCTTCTGATAAACTTTTTTCGTACAATGGATTTGAGGACATACTGATGACAGTGCAGTACTACTTGCACAATTTGGCGTGGAGCTGTGACATGGTACAGAACACACCTTGCTTCAGCTATGACGTCATGCTTCCTGCGTTCATACGAACAGAACAGAACATCACTGTTTGATAATTATGTTGAAATGTTCCATTCACAGTGACAGTTTGGTTGGGTTATACCATAAAAATTTGGACTGCATTGAATGAAATAACTTTAACCCTTTTAGCCCTAGGACCCTGCAGTAGGAGATGGATTGGTCATGATAATTCAAGGGTAGTGCCAGATGAGCTTGGCGCCTGAAGGCGCCAAGCTCATCTGGCACTGCCCTTGAATTATCATGATCAATCCATCTCCTACAACTGGTACATAGTCATTAGGCAGCACCTCAAACATTTGAGAAATAGGACCATGGAGCTAAAAGGGTTAAGTTGATTTGGGCAGAGATCTTTTTCTTACCAGGGTTGATCAATCTGGAATGATCTTCCTAAATCCTTGAGACACAGTGAGTCCAGTGCCAGTTTTAAACGCAGTCTTAAAACCCATCTTTTCCAATCTTGATTATCAGTGTTCCATGTATTTAGCCATTGCATATGGGATGGAAATCAATGCAGAGAAGACCAAACTGATGACTAATAATGCCAGTGGCATTGGCACTGAAATCATGGTTGGAGACCAAAAACTGGAAACAGTTAAGAAATTCAAATACTTAGGAGCCATTGTGACAGATGAGGGATCAAAACCAGAAATACTGTCCAGGATTGCGCAGACAACAGCACTGACAAGATTGAAGACCATATGGAAGGACAGAAACATCACACTCTGCTCCAAGATCAGACTGATGCGCTCCTTAGTCATCTCGGTGTTCTTGTATGCCTGCGAGTCATGGACCCTCACAGCAGACCTTGAAAGGAGGATACAAGCCACTGAAATGAGATGTTTTCAAAGGCTGCTTGGCATTTCATACAGAGATCACATCACAAACGAGAAAGTGGGAAGCAGAATCAGGCAAGCAATCGGGCCCTATGAAGACTTATTAGCCATTGTGAGAAAACGCAAACTGAAGTGGTATGGGCATGTCACGCGTTCAGCAGGGCTTGCCAAAACAATCCTGCAAGGCACTGTGCAAGGAGGACGAAGGAGAGGAAGACAGAGGAAAAGATGGGAGGACAATATCTCAGAATGGACAGGACTGAAGCTGGGCGATACGCTGAGAATGGCAGAGAACAGAGAGGAATGGAGGGAGCTGGGTTGTCAAGTCATCAGTGGTGCCCCAACAGTCGGCAAGACTATGGGATATAGATAGATAGATAGTATTTAGCCATGTTCTGTTCTTGTGTGTAATTGTACACGTGGTTTTTGTTTTGTCACTTTTTGTGTAATATTTTTCTTGTTCATATGTACGACACCTAGAGAGCATCTTACCATGTCTTATAAATCATTTATATTATTGTTATTATTATTATTATCATTATTATTATTATTATAACTTACATGCGTGCATATTCCTAAATTAAGATTAAAATAACCTAGTGACTGCCTGCGTCACTCTGTTACGTCTGGAGTGTTGATACACTTTTTTTCGTTTATTTTTAATTATGAAAAAGAAGCAAATCGCTTCATGATGAACTAGTTGTAGCAGGCGACACAAGACGTCGCAAGATCTATTAATAGAAAAGTAGGCCCTGTATCGGTGCGCTTTTGAAAGGTGAAGGCTGTTATGTCACATTGTAAATCATTTGACCTAGTGATTTGTCATCACTCTGTCCTCCATTGCTCCCGTGTGACATCACAAGTGAATTGAGACAATGTCTTTTGTCATGTGTGACGGTCTTCAGTCCTGAAGACCAAGTCGGCTTTTTTCAAAATCCCAGTAAGCTGAATTTCAGCTTTTGGGTTCAGACATAACAGTCCTTCAGACAGCAGGTTCCATCTGCAAGAGACATAAATTCTCATGAGCCCCTGTGTCATCAGAAGTTCATGAGAATTCGTCTCTTTCTGGCCATGAATCATGGGACATAGTTAGTCTAGGGACCATTTTCAGTCATTTAAGTTGTTTGCACTGTCACCCATGATAATTTCTTACCTGTTAACCCCTTTGAGCGTGTAGTTACTGGTACTGTTTATGGTACCAGTGCCTGCATGTACACGGGGGTCAAGCTCTCACGACTCAAAAATAAATAAGCATAATCATCTCATTTATTTTTACTGCCTAGCACTTATAGGTGTAATAGTCTCTGTTGGCTGTTACTCTTTGTTTTGCCTGGTCATAGTAGTGTTGTTTTTAGAAGATTACACAATACAATAGAGGATTACACGTTAATTTTGTTTTTTAAACAAATCGGATCTAAAGAAAGTGATAGTTTTTTTTTTGTATTTAAGGACTGCAGAGATGCTTGTCCCTTTCATTTCTCATTCATTGTCTAAATTCCACTTTTGGCTCATGTGTGAAGCAGAAGTATGTTTTGGACCAGTAGTCATCCATCTGTCGTTTGTCGACCGTGATGAACTTTAACGTTGGCTTTTTCTCGTAGACTATTCAAGCCATATTCTTCAAACTTGGCCCAAGTATACTTTGTGGTAAGACCTTTTAAACATACCAATTTTAATGACCTCTTGCAAAGGTCAAGGTCACAGGGGATCGGGAAATAGGTAAAAAATAGCTAACTTCAAACCCAAACTTGGTACAAAGATAACTGATGGTAAGACTATACGTACTAATTTGGTTAATCCCTCAGAAAGGTCAAGGGTCACAAGACCTCAGGAAATAGGTGAAAAATAGCCATATTTTGACAAAAGATTTTTTTCTCAAGTACTATTCACAACTTCAAACCCAAACTTGGCACAGAGATACCTGATAGTAAGACCTATCTATGCATAGTAATTTGGATGACCCCTCAAAAAGGTTAAGGGTCACAAGGGCTCAGAAAATAGGTCCGAAATAGCCATATGTTGACAAAAGATGTTTTTTCTCAAATACTTTTCACAACTTTAAACCCAAACTTGCTACAGACATACCTGATGGGAAGACCTTTCTATGCCCACTAATTTGGTTGATCCCTCGGAAAGGTCAAGGGTCATGAGAGCTCAGGAAATAGGTGTAAAATAGCCATATTTTGACAAAAGATGTTTTTTTCTCAAATACTATTCACTTAAAACTTATGATCAATCCATCTCCTACAACTGGTACATAGTCGTTAGGCAGCACCTTCAAAATTTGAGAAATGGGATCTTGGGGCTAAAAGGGTTAACCTTTTGACGACGGAACACGCATATGTGTGCCCCAAGCAAAGCTCCGTTGCCGACGGGACACACACATATGTGCGCTGGCCTAGTTTCCCCATTGCCAATACCGGCAGTATGGTCTAAGGGAAGCAATCTACTATAATATGTCAAGCACTCATTTCTTTACTTGTAGAGTGACTTTTCTTGTTTGTATGGGCTGAAACCAACGAATCAGAAGCTCTAATACAAAACGTCCCCATGTGCAAAAAAAAAAATAGCGGATTTTAGTGTAAAAACTTTTATGTGTGAAGAAACTTTTCTGTTGTGCCTTTCTTTCTGGATTATTTACTGGTGACACACTAGAATATGTCTCTGGAATGCTAGGTGAGTGTAATTTTCACACTCTGGCTAACTAATACACTAACAACATGTTCAGTTTCAGTGGAACCCAGTGTGAAACTGTTTTTGATTTTTGGCTTCTTACCCCATCTTCTTTATACACCTGTAAAATCTTAACATTACAAAATATTTTCTTCAGCATAGTGTCTACGAGTTCACCTTGAATTGCTTTTTCCACTGATACCAAATATGTTGGGGTATGATAAGATTTTTACAACAGACAAGGCCAATGAAATTTGTCAAAATTACTACGGTAGCAGGGAAAAATCAAGTTGGCAGACTACGGTGGCAAAAGGTTAAAGGATTTGGGCAGAGATCTTTTTCTTACCAGGGTCCATCATGCTGGAATGATGTTCATAAATCCTTGAGACACAGTGAGTCCAGTGCCAGTTTTAAACGCAGTCTTAAAACCCATCTTTTCCAATCTTGATTATCAGTGTTCCATGTATTTAGCCATGTTCTGTTCTTGTGTGTAATTGTACACGTGGTTTTTGTTTTGTCACTTTTTGTGTAATATTTTTCTTGTTCATATGTACGACACCTAGAGAGCATCTTACCATGTCTTATAAATCATTTATATTATTATTATTATTATCATTATTATTATTATTATAACTTACATGCGTGCATATTCCTAAATTAAGATTAAAATAACCCAGTGACTGCCTGCGTCACTCTGTTACGTCTGGAGTGTTGATACACTTTTTTTCGTTTATTTTTAATTATGAAAAAGAAGCAAATCGCTTCATGATGAACTAGTTGTAGCAGACGACACAAGACGTCGCAAGATCTATTAATAGCAAAGTAGGCCCTGTATCAGTGCGCTTTTGAAAGGTGAAGGCTGTTATGTCACATTGTAAATCATTTGACCTAGTGATTTGTCATCACTCTGTCCTCCATTGCTCCCGTGTGACATCACAAGTGAATTGAGACAATGTCTTTTGTCATGTGTGACGGTCTTCAGTCCTGAAGACCAAGTCGGCTTTTTTCAAAATCCCAGTAAGCTGAATTTCAGCTTTTGGGTTCAGACATAAGTCCTTCAAAGGTTGCATTTCAAAGTGGAGACAGAGTAGAAAGGAAAGCAGTACAGAATAAATTGAGAAGCAGATTTTAGACACTAAGAACAAGTATAAAGACAAAGTAGAGTCAGGGGTTGAATCAGGTAGCTTAGCAGATGCATGGAAATGACTTAAAATTCTATCAGGCCATGTTAAACCAAAACTCAGTAGCAGTAGCATGCCAATGAAAGAACAAACTAAATTTTCTGAAAAACTTAATGAGTTTTATTGTAGATTTGAGAAAGATGATTGGAAGGATGACTTAGATAGCATGATTTCCCAGCTTAAAGTAAATGTGGCAGGCAATGTTGAGGAAAACTTTGAGATCCATGGCAAGGCGGTTGAGAAGCTTTTTAGCAAACTGAATGTTAAGAAAGCAGTGGGCCCTGATAATATTGCGGCAGAGTTTTGAGATCATGTGCCAGTCAGTTGTCTGTTGTTTATAGCCGTTTGTTTAGCTGGTCTCTGAAGGATTGCACTGTACCTAGGCTCTGGAAAACTAACTGCCCTGTCCCCAAGAACAAGCCCAAGACACTCAATGACTATCGTCCTGTAGCTCTCACCTTTATAGTAATGAAGTGCTTTGAGCATGTTGTCCTTTCTAGACTGCTCTATCATGTCAAGCCCTATCAAGATCCTTTCCAGTTTGCATACAAGCAGAACAGATGTACAGACGACGCCACACTCACACTCCTGCACCATGCATACACACATTTAGAAAAACCTGGCTCTTGTGTACGCATTCTTTTTATAGAATTTTCTTCAGCCTTCAACACTATACAACCATATCTCATGGCTCAACAACTTCTCTGTTACAATGTAACTACAAGGCTTATCCTATGGATTGTCAACTTCCTTGTAAACAGGACCCAGTCAGTCCGCTTTCAAACGGCTCTCTCATCCCTTAGGTCCACTTCCATAGGCGCCCCTCAAGGTACAGTTCTCTCCCCTGTGCTGTTCACACTCTACACTAACGAGTGTAGTGGTACTGACTCTACCCTTCTTATTAAATACATGGATGACACTGCCTTAGAAGATTTCTCCAATAGTGATGCAACTTACTTTGCAGAAGTAGAACAGTTTAGTGTCTGTAAAGATAATTTCCTAGATCTAACTGTGAGTAAGACCAAGGAACTACTTATACTTATAGATTTTCGAAGAAACCCCACCCCTGTCCCAGTTCTGACGATTGATGGTGTGTCTGTTGGGTGTGTGACTGAGTATAAGTACCTTGGAACAGTTACAGATAATAATAATAATTACAGTATTTATAATGCACTTATCTTATAATAATTATAACTCTAAGCGCTCACAACTCGCGCATGCATGCGCACGCTTTTGACAATGACTCACGTACCACAAATACATTATGACAGTCAGCTTAGGGTGGGGAGCGTGATGGTATTATTGTGCTAGAACTGTTGAAAGAGGTGAGTTTTGAGGGTGGACTGGAAGGGGGAGAGAGAGTGTTTCTGACGGAGAGAGAGTGGGAGAGTGTTCCAGGTGGATGGACCGTAGACGGAGAAGGAGCGGGGTCCGAAAGTGCCGAGTTTGGTGTGGAGGAGGCGGAGCGGAGGGAGCGGGAAGGAGTGTAGGGGTGAAGTAAGTTGGAGAGATAGGCAGGAGCGTAGTTGTTAAGGGAATTGTAGCAGAGAGACAGAATCTTGTATTGGATGCGTTGGGGGGATGGGGAGCCAGTGAAGGACTTTGAGCAGGGGAGTGATGTGGTCGGATTCCTTCTTTCTGAGGACGAGGCGGGCAGCATTGTTCTGGACGCACTGGAGAGTGAAAGTGGTGGAGTGAGGAAGACCGGAAAGAAGAGAGTTGCAATAGTCGATGCAAGATAAGATGAGAGAGACAGCAAGTTTGGTTGCAGCTTTGGTGATGAGGTATTTTATGATCTGACTGATGTGACGGAGGTGGAAATAACATGCCCTGGCCGTGGCAGAGACTAAGCTGGTCATGGAAAGAGAGGAATTGAGGATAACGCAGAGGTTCTTGGCCGAGTCAGAGAGGGGGATAGGGGTGCTGTCGAGCTGAAGATGGAGAGAGGGATAGATGATAAGTTGTCCTTTAATGCAAACACCACCCTCATACACAAGAAATGTCAGTCACACATCTACTGCCTTCAGCAACTCAGGAAGCTGAATGTAAACCCCTCTATCCTCCAAAGTTTCTACTGCTCTTTCATCGAGTCTGTCATCACAGTCGGTTCTGTGTGCTGGTATGGAGGTATGTGTGTGAAGACAAGAACGTCCTGGCATGAATGGTAAATGTCTGCAGCAAGCTGATTGACAGTAAGCAAGCAAGTGTGGAGGCCCTGTATGGACAGCGTGTGGTGAGAAAGGGTAGGCGGATAGCTTCAGACAGATCCCATGTCCTTGCCCACCTCTATGAACTCCTTCCCTCTGGCCGCAGACTCCGCACGCACAGAGCTAGAACACTCAGACTACAGAACAGTTTCATCCCCAAATCCATCACTCTAAGCAATCTTTAGGTACATCCACGCATACCTAACTCCTCCCCCTATCCCCCTTTACCTGTGCAATCGGTATTATGTATAATTGTGTCTAGGTGGGTGTGAATGTGTAAGGTGCTGCTCAATGCATAAAAGATGTTTGTGTGAGATGTCATGTGTAAGAGCTATGTGTAAAGATTTTGTAGTGTATACTTTGTTCATTTAGAATTTGTCTTTGTCTTATTTGTACTACTTGTTATGAATGTACCACAAATGAATTTCTCTCTTTGAGATAATAAAGTACTCTTATTCTTCTTCTATTCTTATTTTTCTGCAGACAGCATTCTCCATCTGCAAGAGACAAATTCTCATGAGTCCCTGCGCGCGTCATCAGAAGTTCATGAGAATTCGTCTCTTGCTGGCCATAAATCATGGGGCATATTTAGACTAGGGACCATTTTCAGTCATATAAGTTGTTTGCACTGTCACCCATGATAATTTCATACCTTTTAACCCTTTTGAGCGTGTAGTTACTGGTACTGTTTATGGTACCAGTGCCCACATGCACACAGGATCTAGGATTCAAGCTCTCACAACTCTAAAATAAATAAGCATAATCATCTCAGTTAATTTTACTGCCTAGCACTTGTAGGTGTAATAGTTTATGTTGGCTGTTACTCTTTGTTTTGCCTGGTCATGGCAGCGTTGTTTTTAGAAGATTCCACAATACAATAGAGGATTACTCGTAATTTTTTTTTTTTTTTTTTTTTTTTTTTTTTTAACAATCGGATCTAAAGAATGTGATAGCTCTTTTTGTATTTAAAGACTGCAGAGATGCTTGTCCCTTCCTTTCTCATTCATTGTCTGAATTCCATTCGGGTCTGCCCTGGGGGACTTGGGTGGGGTTAGGTATTTTTTAGTTCCCAGGGTCACCCTGGTCAGCCCCACAGGGTGAGTTTTTCTCTCTATTCTGGGGCATGTGTTTCTGTCTACCCTTTGTCCATTCACCTGTATTTGCCTTTTTAAAACTCTCCCTACTGTCTGCACTGCCTGTAGCTCTTGATATTGGATGTGTGTTGCTAAATGGTCTTAGCTTTACTTAGGCCCCATGTTGTAGGTTTATTTAACGTATTTGACCGGCTGGCGACATACATTCAATTTTCTGTTTAGTTTTTTTTCACAAGCAGTGCAGGCACGTCCTGAGAAAGCCTTGTTGCTGTCGGGACGTTAAGCAATGTACAATCAATCAATCAATCTTTTTTTTTTTTTTTTCTCTCTATTCTGGGGCATGTGTTTCTGTCTACCCGAGGTCCATTCTCCTGTATTTGCCTTTTTAAAACTCTCCCTACTGTCTGCACTGCCTGTAGCTCTTGATATTGGATGTGTGTTGCTAAATGGTCTTAGCTTTATTTAGGCCCCATGTGTTAGGTTTATTTAATGTATTTGACCGGCTGGCGACATACATTCAATGTTCTGTTTAGTTTTTTTTTTCACAAGCAGTGCAGGCACGTCCTGAGAAAGCCTTGTTGCTGTCGGGACGTTAAGCAATGTACAATCAATCAATCAATCTTTTTTGGACCCCAAACCACAGAAGCCATTCTGAAAACGCCTGCAGAGTCCTGTAAAAAAATTAAAAAAAAAAAAAAAAAGAAAGATATTTCTAGAGTGTTCTAAGTTTTAGTGTACCTGTATGGCCTGAACGTTCCTACCATTTCAGTTTTTCTTTTTCCCATGTCAAATACAATCATGTATCTGATTTTAGGTGCACGACCACAGAAATGTTTGTCCAGTGCAGCCTGTCGAATGTACTTTCAGCGCCATTGGTTGCAAGTTCGTGGTGAGTATGTCTTATATTGCCTGTGTTTGCTGGTTAAGTTTATTTTCATGTTTCTTTTTGTCTACCGTATTTTCAGTACGGTAGACTTTGAAATGGGGCTGGTTGGAGCGCATTCCGGAGAACGCACATGATGTGCTGGACGTGCGGGCCTTGAATTCTGGCAAAGAAGTAACAAGGTAAAAATGACATCGCGTCTAGCTATGCAAACCTTGCTAGAGAGCGTCTTTTTGGCGCCAAAGCGTGTGTGTATGTGTGACAGCGACTAGAGCCCACATTTGAGGACGGACAAGCTTGAAATTGTATGATATTATCCCTAAAAAAATAATCTTGAGGTGTTTTTCTTTTTTGATTTTTATTAAGATGCTCATTGGTGAGGAAATGGCCGTTTCACAAAAACCGGTTGATCCACAATGTAGTTCGTAATTTTTCTTATTTTTTTACTAGATATTTTGCATATGGCTAAATAAAAGGGAGAATGAGTTTGTTAACCAGCATTGTAACTCTAGAACATTTTGAGTGATAATAAAAAATTTTGGAAAAAAATATTTTCACGTTTTTGGTATTAATTTCACGAATTATTTGGGATTAATCTTAAAACAATTGAATCTTTTTATACGAAGATTTTTTACTCATTAATAATTGCATGATTTTTCATAAACAGTGTTTGCATAAGCCTGCTGTTTGTCATGGCTCTTGGGTAGGATTAGGTCAAATTGTGACCTGTAAGCCCTATGTGTGAAAATCAGCAAGAAAATTGTAAATTTTGATCCTCTAATGCGTAAAATGTTAGTACTGCGATGAGTGACTTGTAACATCTAGTCGTATATATGAACACGGAGTCATGGGACTAATGATGCCATGACGTGAAGCTTGAAGTGACGTCATTTCTTTGCTCAAGCTATCATTCTTCTTCAGAATAGCTATGCTACGCCAGACCACAGAGCTTACGAATGGCGGGAATCGCCGTGTGTCCGTCTTTATTTCTGTGTGCCAGTGTGTTTGGATCAGAGGGTGGGTTAGAGTAGGAGATTGATTCCTGTCGCTACATGAGCCCACAGAGCGTACTAATGGCTAGCTGGAAGCGCCATGTGTCCGTCTTTATTTGTGTGCGCCGACATGTATATTGATCAGAGGGTGTGTGTTGATCATAGGTTGGCTTAGAGAGGAGGGAAATGGATCAGCATAATAAGCCTAAAAATATGAACAACTCTGAATGTTCCTAAAACAGTAAAAGATAAACGCATGTGAGTGCCAAACAATACAGTAGACTTTGGGATGAAATCCTCATCTTGTTTATTTCCTAGAAATACATTATTGTCATATGTGCAACACAGATTACTTAACATGTGAAAATTGAGGAACAGCTCACGCTAGCAGGAGTGTCGATTCTCATGAGCGTGTGTGACAAAATATTAGTTCTCTCATTTAGTATTTCAAACATAACAGCCATATGTGGATAAAAGATACCCTAAGCAGGGTTCATTTTTTGAATGTGCCCTGTGCCATTGGTGCATAATTTTGCAAAATGACCCAAAACAATTTGAACTAATGGAGTCGATGACCCATAGGTTTCTCTAGGCAGCGGACCCTTTCACGTGTTTGTAAAGGCTTACCTGATCTTTCTTTCTCTCTTTCCTTGATGTTTCGGCGGTTGGTGAGAAGATGTTCACATGCATTTGGCCATCACTTTGCCCATCCAGTTTTTAAAATGACCCATTGGATTTGTACTCTGTGGAATCATTGACCCATGGATGTAAATTTTAAGAATGAACGCTGCCTATGTAAGACCTTATTGAGCATACTAATTTAGTTGAACATCTGAAAGCTCAAGGGTCACAAGAGGTCAGCAAATGTGCAGAAAGTGCATAATGTTGACAAAATGTTGCATGAACTTTGGCCAACTGTTCATTCAAACTTTGGACAAAAGTAGTTCAATGATAAGACGTTCCATTTTTGTTAACGTTTCAGCAAGGTCAGGAAATGTGTTGTAAGTTGCCATCTATCTGTCTATCTATATCCCGTAGTCTTGCCGACCGTTGGGGCACCACTGATGACTTGGCAACCAGCTCCCTCCATTCCTCTCTGTTCTCTGCCATTCTTAGCGTATCACCCAGCCTCAGTCCTGTCCACTCTGAGATATTGTCCTCCCATCTTTTCCTCTGTCTTCCTCTCCTTCGTCCTCCTTGCACAGTGCCTTGCAGGACTGTTTTGGCAAGCCCTGCTGAACGCGTGACATGCCCATACCACAGTTTGCGTTTTTTCACAATGGCTAATAGGTTTTCATAGGGCCCGATGGCTTGCCTGATTCTGCTTCCCACTTCCTCGTTCGTGATGTGATCTCTGTATGAAATGCCAAGCAGCCTTCGAAAACATCTCATTTCAGTGGCTTGTATCCTCCTTTCAAGGTCTGCTGTGAGGGTCCATGACTCGCAGGCATACAAGAACACTGAGATGACTAAGGAGCGCATCAGTCTGATCTTGGAGCAGAGCGTGATGTTTCTGTCCTTCTATATGGTCTTCAATCTTGTCAGTGCTGTTGTTGTCTGCGCAATCCTGGACAGTATTTCTGGTTTTGATCCCTCATCTGTCACAATGGCTCCTAAGTATTTGAATTTATTAACTGTTTCTAGTTTTTGGCTTCCAATCATGACGTCCGTGCCAATGCCACTGGTGTTATTTGTCATCAGTTTGGTCTTCTCTGCACTGATTTCCATCTTGGTTATGGTGCTCACCGTTCGGGCTGTGCCATGTCCACCAAGTTGCCATATTTATGCTTAAAACTTAAGATACTGAAGACTGCACAGTGATCTGTATATCAAGAGTTTTGTGCCATTTTAGGCAAGGACATTATCAGCTGTCATATATCTTGAGATGCACAGGTGCAGTGAATTCTGCATACAGTATGTGTCTGTGATGACACGCTACTTTGCAGGATCATTGTTGACCTTTTGGGTGTTGGTAGTGGTTTTTGGCTCTCGTGCGAAGCAAAAGTGAGTATGTTCTGGGCCAGTGGTTGTCTGTCCGTCAGCTGTTGTCCATGGTAAACTTTAACGTTGGCATTTTCTCAGAGAATATTTAAGTTGCAGTCTTCAAACTTGGCCCAAGGATATTTTGTGGCAAGACCTTTCTAAACACACCAATTTCACAAAGGTCAAGGAAACAGGAGATCAGGAAATATATAAAAAAAAGCTATATTTTGACATAATTTATTTGTTCTCAAATACTATTCACAACTTCAAACCCAAAATTGCTACAGATATACCTGATGGTAAGACCTACCTATGCATACTAATGTGGATGACCCCTCGCAAAAGGTCAAGGGTCACAAGAGGTTGGCAAATGTGTATAAATGCCAATTGTTGATAGAATTGTAGTTATTATCAACATTTGTGCAAACTTTTCAATCACATTTGGCACAAAGGTAGCTGATGATAAGACCTTCCTATGTATACTAATTTAGTTGATTGCAAAGGTCAAGGGTCAAGGGGGTTTTACAGATGCACTTCTAAAGACTCTCCTCTCCCCAACACACACACCAAAGAAGAACTTCCGTACGGCTTTTCCACCTATTTTTCTGACAAAATCCAAACTCTGTGAAACACACTCGATACTCTACCTTCTCCGCCTTGCCCTCCCGACACCCCCTTTGCTGGCACTCCCCTCTCTTCCTTCCGCCCTGTCTCTCAGGATGAAGTTCTCAAGACCATAAAGTCTATGCCTTTCAAAACCTGTGAACTAGACCCTCTCCCGGCTTCTCTCTACCGGGACGGCCTTCCAAAACTTTTGCCCTTTATTACCAACATCATCAACACATCTCTAGAAAATGGCTCTGTCCCCGATATCTTCAAGTCCGCCATCATCTGTCTTCTCCTCAAAAAACACAACCGAGACCCAAACGAACTCAAGAACTATTGCCCAGTCGCCAATCTCTCTTTTCTGTCCAAGCTTCTTGAAAAGGTTATTCTCAACCAGCTCAACCTCCACCTCTTACTTACTTACTTACTTACGCCTGTCACCCCTACCCGGGTATAGGCCGTCGACGAGAGACCTCCAGCAACTCCTGTCCTGTGCTTCTCCTTCGATTCTACTCCAGGTGGTTCCCAGTCTCTTGATGTCTGCTTGGAGGTCTCGACGCCAGGAGTTTCTCGGCCTACCTCTTTTCCTCTTTCCCTGGGGGTTCCATGACAATGCCTGCCTAGTGATACTGGAAGCTGGCTTTCTCAGACTGTGACCGATCCATCCCCATCTTCTTCGCCCAATTTCATTCTCTGCTGTTATCTGCTCTGTTCTCTCCCAGAGTCTGACGTTGCTGATCTTCTCTGGCCAGTGGATTTTCAAAATTCTTCTAAGGCAACTGTTCATGAAGGTCTGTACTCTGTTGACTGTGGTTTTTGTCAATCTCCATGTCTCTGCTCCATATAGGAGAACTGCTTTTACATTGGAGTTGAAAATCCGGACTTTGGTGTGTTGTGACAGCTCTCTGGAACTCCACACTTTTTTCAACTGGAGAAAGGCTGCTCTGGCTTTACCGATTCGTGCTCTGACATCTGCATCAGTGCCGCCTTTTTTGTCTATGATGCTCCCGAGATAGGTGAAGGACTCCACCTCCTCCAACGGGGTGCCAGCAAGCAAGACTGGTTCTTCCCTGGTTGCGTTCAGCCTCATTGTCTTTGTTTTCTGTTTGTGAATGGTGAGGCCCACTTGGGACGAGATGTCAGCAAGCCTCGTGGTCTTCTCCTGCATTTGTTGATGAGTGTGGGACAGTAAAGCCAAGTCGTCTGCAAAATCGAGGTCGTCAAGCTGTGTCCACAGTGTCCACTGTATTCCACTTCGTCTGTGCTCTGTGGTCATCTTCATGACCCAGTCTATGGCCAGTAGGAAGAGGAACGGAGACAGCAGACACCCCTGCCTGACACCAGTTCTGACCTGGAGCTCTCTGGTGAACTGCCCTTCGTGGATCACGCGACATGTCATGCCATCATAGCTGCTCTTGATCAGGCGGACGAGCTTTGTGGGTACACCGTAGTGTCGTAGGAGTTTCCACAGAGTCTCTCGGTCCACGCTGTCAAATGCTTTCTCATAATCCACAAAGTTGACGTACAGCGGGGAGCTCCACTCCAGAGACTGTTCCACGATGATGCGGAGAGTGGCGATCTGGTCTGTACATGATCGGTTCTTCCTGAATCCTGCTTGCTGGTCTCTCAGCTGGGGGTCAATGGAGCTCTTCATTCTCTCTAGGATGATCCTGTTGAAGACCTTTCCTGGTACTGACAGCAAGGTGATTCCTCTGTAGTTGGAACACTTGCTGAGGTCGCCTTTCTTGGGAAGCTTGATTAGGTACCCCTCCTTCCAGTCAGCTGGCATCACCTCCTCTTCCCAGATCTTTCCTAACAGTGGGTACAGCATCTCAACTGTTGTCTCTAGGTCTGCTTTCAGAGACTCCGCTGGGATGCCATCTGGCCCTGCTGCTTTGCCATTCTTCAAAAATGCCACTGCTTTTCTGATCTCTTCCCGGCTGGGTCTGTCACAGCTGATGGGTAGGTCGGTCTCTGCCGGCTGGATGTCTGGGGGGTCGGGTGGGCTAGGTCTGTTCAGTAACTCTTCAAAATACTCGGCCCATCTGTCGAGTTGGTCTGCTCTGTCTGCAATAGGCTTGCCTTCTTTGTCTTTTACTGGTCTTTCTGTATGGCCATACTTACCCGACAATCTTCTGGTAATGTCGTAGAGCTGTTTCATGTTGCCGCTGCCTGCTGCCTTTTCTGCCTCTGCTGCCAGGCTGTCTGTGTAGGCCCTCTTGTCTGCCCTGATGCTCCTCTTCACCTCGCGGTTGGCTTCCGAGTATTCCCCCTGTGCCCTTACTTTGGCTGCTCTCGTGCGACTGTTGTTGACCGCTGCTTTCTTCTGCTTCCTCGCTTCTATCTTCTTCAAGGTCTGTGCCGACAGCCAGTCCTTGTGGTGGTGTTTCCTGAACCCTACAGTGTCTTTGCAGGTTGAGTTCAGCGCCTCTCTAACTGCCTTCCACTGCTGCTCTGTGGTGACCGCCTCCTCTTCATTTACTAGCTCCTGTAGCGCTTGAAACCGGTTGGACAGCACCAGTTTGAACTCTAACCTCCACCTCGCTGACAACAATCTTCTCAGTCCCTTCCAGTCTGCCTATCGCAAACATCACAGCACTGAAATAGCCCTTCTACATATACTGAACGATCTGCTCCTCTCTATTGACTCGGGCAACATCTCCCTTCTTACGCTACTCGATCTCTCTGCGGCCTTCGACACTATAGATCACTCTATCCTCCTCCACCGCCTTCCCCACTCCTTTGGCATCACTGACTCTGCTCACTCCTGGTTTCTCTCCTACCTCTCCGACAGACAGCAGTCCGTCACCATCGACGGCGTCTCTTCTCACCTAGTCAAGCTCCCGTGGAGTTCCACAGGGGTCCGCCCTGGATCCGGTCCTTTTCACACTCTACAACAACTACTAGACAAAGACAAACCCGACAACACTCAATTATTCCTGACTCGCACGGCTGACTGCTACGAAGACGTGAAAAATGGATGACAGCATACAAACTTAAACTGAATTATGACAAAACTGAAGCCATGCTGGTAGGTACTTGCCAGAAACTCTCCCAGCTCCCTCCCTCTCTCCACCTTCAACTCGACAGCACCCCCATACCCCTCTCTGACTCGGCCAAGAATCTCGGCGTTATCCTCGATTCCTCTTTCCATGACCACTTTGTCTCTGCCACGGCCCAGGCATGCTATTTCCACATCCGTCGCATCAGTCAGATCAGAAAATACCTCACTACCGAAGCTGCCACAAAACTTGCTGTCTCTCTCATCTTATCTCGCATCGACTATTGCAACTCTCTCCTTTCCGGCCTTCCTCACTCCACCACTTTCACTCTCCAGCGCGTCCAGAACAATGCTGCCCGCCTCGTCCTCAGAAAGAAGAAATCTGACCACATCACTCCCCTGCTCAAACTCCTTCACTGGCTCCCCATCCCCCAATGCATTCAATACAAGACTGTCTCTCTGCTACAAATCCCTTGACAACCATGCTCCTGCCTATCTCTCCAACTTACTACACCCCTACACTCCTTCCCGCTCCCTGAACTCTGCCTCCGACCCTCTCTGCCTCCACATCCCCCGCACCAAACTCGGCACTTTCGGCCCCCGCTCCTTCTGTCTGTGGTCCATCCACCTGGAACACTCTCCCACTCTTTCTCCATCAGAAACACTCTCTCTCTCTCTTCCTTCCAGCCTGCCCTCAAAACTCACCTCTTTTAAAAGATCTAGCACTCTAACGCCACCACACTCCCCATCCCCAGCTGACTGTTGTAATATATTTGTGGTACCTGAGTCATTGTCAAAAGCGTGCACATATGTGCGTGATTTGTGAGTGCGCGCTTAAGAGTTATAATTATTATAAGATAAGCGCATCATAATTACCGTAATTATTATTATTATTATTATTATTATTATTATTATGTGTGAAAACTGATTAAATTTTGCAGAAATGTGGATTTTGTTGGTGCAGATGCCACCTCTTTACTTATTGGCACACGTGTGGATCAGGCATATACTTGAGCCGTAAGGGCTTTGCCTTTCTTGTTGTGCGATGATTCCTGCAGGAATCATCACGACAAAACCACAACTGACAGCCAAAGGGTTAATTATTAACAGCGTCTGTGTGTGACATTTGTTTGCAGGCAAAAAGAGAGGAGGTTAAGAAGCATATGAAGGAAGAACTGTCGCATCATCTGGAGCTGGTGACACAAAAAGCAGTAGAAATGGAACTGAAAAACTTGGAAATTCAGAGACAAGTGCAGGTCAGTGGTTGGTTTCAGCAGCATGCAGAGAACTGTGGCCATGTGTGACAGACACAGAAATACATGTGCTGGTCTGTGATTTTGGATCTTCCAGCTCCTAGCAATCCAAGGCAAAAAGACAGCATTCTCAAGGGGCAACTTACAAACTGATGCAAACTGATGCAGAAAGGACATTGGGAACAAGGTCGATGGCAGGTTCACCATCCGTACCAAACAGTCATCTCTGAAGGGTTCAGGAGACACTGTTAACTCATTTGAGACGAGCCGCGTATCCTTAGGCGGCATGTCTTGAATGAGTTAATGGTGAATGGTCAAGAATGAAACCCAAATCATAATGCTGCTAGGAGAGAACAGCAAGCCCCAAGATCTGATCATATACGACAACCAGTTAGGTTGGAGCTTCACAGCCAAACAAAAACCCAGCATTGTACGTAAAGTCAGTTTAGTCCACACAGCCAAGACATCAAATCTCTTAATGGAGGATGGCAGCCAAGTCAGGTCATCATTGTCACAGACTTGAACTTCCTGCTGCAGAAAATCAGTCAGGCATGGAAAGTCTAGGCTGGCACCCACTCTGGCAGTGGCCAACGTACAACTGTGAAGACTTCTGATAATATACTGCCCAGGAGATGCTGGAATCCAGGATAACGATACAGCAACTCGCTCACTTTTAAGGCAGAAATCGCACAAGACCTAGTCGTAATCAGATCAGACATGAGAAATCTGAGAAAACCTTTCCAAGGGCAGAGGCAAAGGCACCACACAGTCAGATCACCTTTAGACCAGAGGTGTTAAAAAGGTACTGGACACTGGTCAAACTTAAAAGGAAACTTCCATAGTAAATCTATTGTAAGTCAGACCTGCCATGGTATATAGCTTTTGGGTCAAACAGATGAACTTTTCTGAAGAATATGTTGTGCACATGACAATCTTTCAGAGCCCAGAGATTTTATCTTGGATAAACTGAACTGAGCAGAGCTAAGACATCAAATCTCTCAATGCAGAATGGCAGCCAAGTCAGGTCGTCATTGTCACAGACTCGGAATGCCTGCTGCAAACATTTGATACAGGAATGGGAAGCCCAGATTGGCACTGGGCAATGGCCCAATTGTAACTTTGAAGACGTTTGTGGGTCTGCTGCCCAGGACATGCTGGAGTCCAGGGCACTGATCGAGCGGACACCCTCACTAGCAAGGCAGAGGTCACACAGGGCTAAGGATGGGCAGATCAGACGTGAAAAACCTGAGAGAGCATTTCCAGGAACAGAGCCAAGGGCACCACATAGTCAATTGTCCCCAGAGCGGAGGTGTAGAGAAAGGCGTGGGGCAGACTTGAAAGGACATGAGAGATCCATAGCAAACCAGACCAATATTGGTACGATATCAAAAGGAATTCTGCAGGGGTCAAAATCTTCCGCTTTTCCGAGGATATCAGCATTAATTTTTAAAAATCCGCTGTTTAAAAAAAGGCAATTCCGCGTGGAAAAAAAATAAAACGTAAAAAATCTGAAACGGTCGTGGTTCTTAAACGGCGCAGGTCTACAAGTTGTCAGATTCGTTTATCGTTAACTTTAGGCAAGCTTCGTTTTTCCAAGATGGCGTCTAGCGATGCAGGACACATTGTTGCTCGCGGCTAAACTTTTAATGAAACGGGAGTGAGAAAGAAATGGAGATGGGAGTGGTGTGAAAGTGAAGTCGAACCCTGACATGCTTGAACAGATATAAAAGCACATTCTGAAGCTGGAATTGGTGGAAGTGAGCAAGATTGTGTACCGTGATTCTTCGCGCCCAACCCCCCCACCCCCCCCAACTCCCCCCCCCCCCCCCCCCCCCCTCTGCTGTTTGAGTTTTCGGCCCCCGGAATCAATGTCTCGCTTGCCCCCCCCCCCCCCCCTCTCCCCCGTTGTTTCCGCCTTTTTCCCCAGCACGTGTTTTGACCCCTGATTCTGGGAAGACTTCTGATGGGTGGGGTGGAGCGCATATGGTCTTTTCCGAGCACAGAGATCAAATCTTGACTGAACTTATCAGAGCCGAGCGATACGATCCAAAATCACATGCTAGCACATACTTTGTTGTATCCAGTTTGTTTCAGCTGTCTTTTGCTTGTAATATCCGCCACCTATGAAAAGTACTAAATAAGTGTGCCCCAGTCCATTTTTCCTTCCAGTATTTTTATGATTTTTTTGGGCTCATGTGTGATAGTAATAGTGAGTAATAGTGAGTCTATATTGGGCCACACGTCAGCCAGCTGTCCATGGGGAAACTTTGACATGGTATTTTTTGGAAGACAATTAAAACCACAGCCTTCAAACTTGGCCCAAAAATACTTTGTTGCTAGACACAAGGGGTCCAGAAATAGCTCCAAAAATAGCAATATTTTGAAGGGGGGAAAAAAAGAAGTTTTTTGGTTCACGTGCGAAGCAAAAGTGAGTATGTTTTGGGCCAGTGGGCGTCCGTCTGTTGTCTGTGGTCCGTCCGCCGTCATCTGTGGTAAACTTTAACGTTGGCATTTTCTCAGAGACTATTCAAGCCACATTCTTCAAACTTGGCCCATGGATACTTTTTGGTAAGACCTTTCTAAACATACCAATTTGAGTGACCTCTCACAAAGGTCAAGGTCACAGGGGATTAGGAAATGGGTAAAAAATAGCTATATTTTGACATAATTATTTTTTTCAAATACTATTCACAACTTCAAACCCGAACTTGGTACAAAGATACCTGATGATAAGACCTTTCTATATGTACTAATGTGGTTGATTCCTCAAAAAGGTCAAGGGTCACAAGAGCTCAGGAAATAGGCGAAAAATAGGCATATTTTGACAAAAGATGTTTTTTCTCAAATACAAGTCACAACTTCAAACCCAAACTTGGTACAGAGATACCTGATGGTATGACCTATCTATGCATACTAATTTGGATTACCCCTTGGAAAGGTCAAGTCACAAGAGGCTGGCAAATGTGTGTAAAATGCTTATTTTGATAAAATTGTAGGTATTCCCAAATTTTGGCAAATTATTCAACCAAATTTGGTACAAGGATAGCCGATAAGACCTTCCTATGCATACTAATTTAGTCGACTCATCACAAAGGTCAAGGGTCACCGGGGTTGAAAGATTGGTGAAAAATGCGTACATTTTCAGAAAACGTGGATTTTGCTGCTGCAGAAACCAGCCCTTGTCACAAAGGTCACACATGTAAATCGGTCATACACGTGAGCCATAAGGGCTTTGCCTTTCTTGTTTCTCAAATACTATTTTCAACTTCTCACCGAGACTTGGTACAGAGATACCTGATGGTAAGTCCTTAATATGCATATTAATTTGGATGACCTGACAGAAAGGTCAAGGATCACAGGTCAGTAATTGTGTGAAAACCGCCATTAAGAATTTTAGTTTACACACATTTGCCAGCCTCCACTTTGATATCAGTTTCAGCCCACTTAATCAAATTTCAAATACAAACGGGCCCCACCCGGGTCTGCCCTGGGGGACTTGGGTGGGGTTAGGTATTTTTTAGTTCCCAGGGTCACCCTGGTCAGCCCCACAGGGTGGGTTTTTCTCTCTATTCTGGGGCATGTGTTTCTGTCTACCCTTTGTCCATTCACCTGTATTTGCCTTTTTAAAACTCTCCCTACTGTCTGCACTGCCTGTAGCTCTTGATATTGGATGTGTGTTGCTAAATGGTCTTAGCTTTATTTATGCCCCATGTTGTAGGTTTATTTAACGTATTTGACCGGCTGGCGACATACATTCAATTTTCTGTTGAGTTTTTTTTCACAAGCAGTGCAGGCACGTCCTGAGAAAGCCTCATTGTTGCTGTCGGGACGTTAAGCAATGTACAATCAATCAAATACAAACGACTTTGAATTTCCAAAAACTACAGTAGCTCGCTTGAGCTTGCCCTTAGCACCACGTGAATGTTCTGTGTTTATGTACAGTGTGTGAGTGAATGCGCGTGTTTCACGTGAGCGTGCTTGTTGGGTTCAGTTCGCGGCGGCGCTTTGAGCCGATTTTCAATTGGGATAAAGCGCCTATTTAATGCGCTTATTATTATTATTATTATTATAGTTTTTGGCAAGCCTGCAAAATAAAAAAGTGAGTGTTTTGGGCAGTGGTCATCAGTCCATTGGCTGTCAGCCGTGGTAAATTTTAACATTAGCATTTTCTTGGAGACTATTCAAGCAACAGTTTTTAAGCTTTTCCCAAAGACCGCTGTGAGATGGCCTTAGTTGCCTGCTCGGCGTTAAACCCCCATAACTTTCCCAAGGATACTTTGTGGCAAGACCTTTCTAATCATACCAATTTTAGTGACTTCTCACAAAGGTCAAGGTCACAGGGCTTCAGAAAATAGGTTTTTAAAAAAGCCAGATTTTGACCAAATTTATTTTTTCTCAAATACAATTCACAACACCAAACACAAATTTGGTACAAAGATACATGTTGGTGAGACCTTTCTATGCATGCTTATTGGGTTGACCCCTGGGAAAGGTCAAGGGTCACAAGAGATCAGGAAATAGGTCAAAACTAACCATATTTTGACAAAAGATGTTTTTTTTTTTCTCAAATACTGTTCACAACTTCAAGCCCAAACTGTACAGAGATACCTGATGCTAAGACCTATCAATACATACTTATTTGGATGACCCCCTCGGAAAGGTCAAGGGTCACGAGGTGGGAAAAGTGTGTAAAATGTCAATTTCTTTTATAGAATTATAGTTATTATCAACATTATGCACACTTTTTAATTGAATTTGGCACAAAGGTAGCTGATGATAAGATCTTTGTATGCATACTGTTTTAGTCGACTCATCACAAAGGTCAAGGGTCACGGGGGCTGACAAATTTTGAGAAAACATGGATTTTGCTGGTGCAGAAGCCAGCCCTTATTGTTACAAAGGTCACACATATAAATCAGTCATACACGTGAATGATACGTCTTTGCTTTTTTTGTTATCAAAGTTTTTGCAAACTTTTCAAACAAATTTGTTACAAAGGTAGCTGGTGCTGAGGCCTTTCTATGCATGCTTTTGTTGATCCCTGGCAAAGCTCAGGGGTATTATGGGGAACTGACAAAATGTGAAATATGCATACATTTGGAGAAAACTTGGATTTCACTGGTACAAAAGCCAACCCTTACAGCAATAAGACACTTAAACACTTGCTCCTTTCAATGACCTGTGTGAAAAGTCAAGGTCACAAAGGTCACAACTTATTACATGGATCGCTCATACACGTGAGGCATAAGGGCTTTTCCACTCTTCTTCTATTATAGAAGAGACTTTTGAGGATGGGAGGTAACGGAGCACTTTCAGTAGCAGGTACATGACATCGCATGCATGCAGGCCTCAAACTCCAACAGTAAACTAACAAGATAAATATTAAGTCATGTCTAGTTACGTAAACTTTAAGATTGCGACCCTTGCATACCGCCACTTTGATGGCAGCCTTCCGTCATACCTTTCCTCCAGTCTGATCACTTACCAGCCCTCTCACTCACTACGTTCATCGGGAGAGAAACTTCTCAAAGTTCCAAAGTACCATCTCAAATCTGCCGGTGAACGCTCTTTCAGATGTACTGCTCCTTTAATTTGGAATTCCTTACCGAGCTGAGCTGAGAAATGCCTCCCCCATTACGCTGTTCAAAGCAAAGTTAAAAACTCACCTTTTCTCGCAGACTTTCATGTGATCTCTACGGTTTTCTGTACACCCCCCCCCCCCCCCCCCCCCCCCCCTTTGCAGACTTTGTGTGTGTGCGTCGTTTTCGCCTGCGCATTGAAATACCATGTATTATTATTATTATTAAACTTTGCAGCAGAATGTACATTTGGCAGGAAACGCCGTGTGTGTGCGTATTTATGTAAACTCAAAAATGTCTGATGATTGTGTGCTTACAAGCTTGAAAATTGAGGGGTTGTCTAAGATAACCTCCAAGCATATTGAAAATGGATATTTCATTGAAGAGTTTAATGACCGTTTATTAAAGGTGTTGATTCACATTAGAGTCCATAATTTTTGTTACATTCACTTGAAGTTTCGGATATAGCTAGCTTGGAGAAAGACATTGCTGAAAAATAATGTCATAAATAAAAATCCTCGACTTCTGAAGAAGAAACGGACAGTGACACTGACACAAAGCACCAGGCACATCAGTGTTATACAGTGTTTGTGAATTGACGCTAAGCACCAGCACATTAGTGTTTAGCAGACCTGTTTACCATACACATTTGGTGTATTAGAGTACAAAATTTTGCTTTGGGGTACACATGTACACGTGTATGCACGAAAATACACATTTTGGTTCATTCCGGATACACATTTTTACAATCTGACTTTTACATAGACCGCGCATGCACTTTGGTTTAAATCTGGCTTTTTACAGTGACTGCGCATGCTTCGCTGCCATGTTTGTAGCGCGTGATCTTGATCGACTCCACACGATGTTGAAGAGAAAAGCACTCAAAACCAGAGAAGACGAAAATCATAGAAGAAGAACAGAGTTCAGGTGTTCCTGAACAGCTACACGGATAAATTTCCGACGCTTGTTCGCTCCCAAAAAGGATCCAGTTATGCTCGTTGCACCCTATGTGACTCAGACTTTTCAGTCGGGCATGTTGACAGCTACGACTGCAAATGACACGTCGAAAATAAGGGACACAAAGAATTTCAGCGGTCTAACAGTTATAGTGGGAGTGCAAAGAAGCAATGATTCAATGAAGCTTTATTTATCAACGGTTGGCATTGACATCGTCATAGATATAGTCATTTTTCAAACCTGCCGTTGCTACAAAACTACGAGACAATATACACAAAACTAAGTATATAGTTAAAGGCAAGGAACTCTGAGCAGATTTTTCAAGCAGCCAGCGGAGACTCCTGCTGAACAGCGGACTTTGGAAAAGGACATTACTCGTGCGGAGGCCATGTTGTGTCACATCATCGCTGATTCAAACCTCCTCTTGTGGTGAAATCCATCACTTCTGATCCTGTTGAAGCTGTCAGCAGGCTAAAGAGTGACAAACTTCTGGCTCTGAAGGGAGCTTATGCCAGGAGCTTGAAGAACTGAACATAATGTCTGAAGATGTGTGTGAGAGAGAGGGAGGAGAGGGACAGAGAGAGAAACTGACAACTCGCTGGCGTGTGAAGAAATACACATGCGAGATCCAAAGTACACATTTGGTCAGTTGAAAGTACACTGACTGCACCCAGGGAGTAAACAGGTCTGGTTATGAATGAATTGATGCAGTGCTTTCCCTCTCGCTCTCCCTCTCACTGTAAATTTGATTTCAAAAGACAGTGTCTATCTTTGTTATGATGTATGTGTGTGTATTGCAGAAAAAGTGGGAAAATGCTTATGTTGTGTTGGATTTGAATCAGTTATTGCATACACAATCAAAATCTGCAGAGGTACTCACAGACTGAACACATCAGGGTGCCACTGTGTTCCTCCACACGAAGTGTCATCTTTTGTGAAGCACAGGAGACAGATTTTCCCTTCAGGATTGTTTTTGATATGATGCAACATTAGATTGGTAGTGACTGTGATGTTTTCAATCACTTTTTGCCTCAGGTGCAAAGCAAAAGGGAGTCTATATTCTGGTGGTCAGCCAGCCACAGTTGTCCATGGTAAACTTTAACATTGGCATTTCCCGGAGACCATTAAAGCCACAGTCTTCAAATTTGGCCTAAGGATGATTTGTGGCAAGACCTTTCTAAACACAAGGGTGATCATGAAATAGCTCTGAAATTGCCACATTTTGACAAAATGTACGTTTCCTCAAAAACTATTCAAAACCCAAACTTGGTACAGAGATACCTGATGGTAAGACCTTCCTATGCATACTAATTTGGATGACCCCTCAGAAAGTTCAAGGGTCACAAGAGATCAGGAAATAGGTCACAAATAGCCATTTTCTGACAAAAATTGTTTTTTCTCAAATACTATTTACAACTTTCATCCCAAACCTGGTACAAAGATACCTGATGGTAAGATCTTCCTATGCATACTAACTTGGATGACCTCTTGAAAAGGTCATGGGTCACAAGAGATATGTGAAAACTATTATTGTTTGTAGAATTTTAGTTTTTATCAGGATTTTTGCAAAACTTATAAACCAAATTTGGCACAAAGGAAGTTGATGATGCGACCTTTCTATGCATACTAACTTGGTTCACTACCCAAATAAGGTCAAGGGTCGTGGGAGGTTGACCAAAGTGAAAAATGCATAAATTTTGAGAAAACGTTTATTTTGCAGATACAAATGCCAACTTTTTCCTTATGTTAGAACACTTGAACACTTGGTTATTTCAGTGACCTGTTGGAAGGTCAAGGTCACAAAGGTATTAATGATGTGGATCAGTCATGCACGTGAACCTTGGATGCTTCGCCATTTTTGTTTATTATTGCATCACCGCACAACGTTATGTATTTTTGCAAAGAAAGTTTTTACTTCCTTTCCATTATTTTGGCATCCCTGATGGCTTAAGATGCCTAAATTGCCTTGATATTACATTCATTATGAAAAAGCTAGCGCGGGCGCGTATCCACATACACGTACTGATTTTATAATAATTTCATGAAATGAGCGATGTAAATTAACAAATTATAGTGGAATAAATCATCTCAGCACAGTTTCAAGATACATATAGTGAATATTATGAGCATGTCCACAGAACTAGGAATGCCTACTACAGTCATTTAGAACAGGCTGGCTGGAAACGAAGAGCTTGGCTGTTTAATTATGGGTGCAAAAAGCATTACATTAGAATGATGACAATACTAAAGAAAATGTCCTTTGGGCCCCTGCATGGGCTTATTGTTCTCAGTGCTATTGACTGTAGCAGATTTTGAAGAAGAAATGTTATGACACGAGGCTACATTTTGCGTGACGGTGTATAATCAAAACCCGTGAGCACAGGGCAGTCTCAGTTTGACTGTTCGGTGCAAAAATGGCTGGCCTTTCCAAATCTGTCGCTGTTTGTAACCCTTCAAACGTGCATTTGGTTTTAAAGATGCAGAGGCTATCTTGTCAAAACACAACAATATGAATGCATACTTGCGTACTTTAGATGATAATAATGAATGTTAGGAGAGCTTGGGCAAGGTAGGCATTGTGTCTAGTGAAGAGCTGGGACGCTAGGGAACGTAAAGTCATTCCTAAAGCATTTTCATGGATTTGAAATCACAGTGTATATTGGTGCTTTGACCTTTAAGAAAGACAGTGATTGCGTTTGATAGCCAGCATTGTACCTCTTCAACTTTTTGAGTATTTATTTTATTATAGAGAAAAATTACTTTTAGTTTTAGGAAAAAATTAAAAATGTCCTCAGACAGTACTGTAAATAAATCAAATTTGCCGTTATTTTATTTTAACTCTACGAGAGGTCATCAAGCCTCCGAGGGTACTGAAATTGGAGTACTCATTTACATCAAGCATGCCTCCGAGGGTACTGAAATCGGAGTACTCATTTACATCAAGCATGCCTCCGAGGGTACTGAAATTGGAGTACTCATTTACGAGAAAATGTCCATTTCATGAAAAACAATTGCCCTGCAAATGAACCCGTAATTTGTGTTTTACTTACTGGCTATTTTGCCTATAGCTAGATTGAAGAAAGGCCTTGAATTAATTCATCAACCAGCTTTCATACCTCAACGACTTATTCAGTGAAAAGTATAGTGCGTTTGAAATTTTCTTAAATGCAATTTTCACGATTTTAGGCTCACGTGCAAAACAAAAGTGAGTATGTTCTGGGTCAGTGGTCGTCCGGCCAACGTCTAGCGTCCATGGTAAAAAATTTAACATTGGCATTTTCTCGGAGACCATTTAAGCCACAGTCTTCAAACTTGGGCCAAGAATACTTTGCATCAAGATCTTCTAAACATACCAATTTCATTGACCTCTCTCAAAAGTCAAGGACACATTGAAGTAACGAGATATAAATTACGTCATGTCTGTTTGTCCCGGTTCTCGGGTACAACTGGGTCAAATTCTGACCTGAAAGTTCTAGGTATGAAAATCAGCAAGAAAATTACCAAGTTTTAACCTCGTCTATGATGCGTGAGGTAAAACATCGATTTAGTCACTGTGCACATGGCGTTATAGGACTAGCGATACCACACGTGAAGCTTATAGTGAAATTGTTTCGCTGCTTGTGCTATTGTTTTTCAAATTGGCTGTGGCTATGCCAGCTCACAGAACTTACAACTGGCACGAAGCACCGCGTGTGTTTGTGTGTGGATCAGAGGGTAGGGTGGAGAGAGAAATAGATCAGAAGGATAAGCTTAAACTCTGAATGTGCCTAATCGAAAAACGCACATAATCTGAAACCAGTAGGGTTGACTTTGGGATGAAAGCCTCATCTTGTTCTTGATTTCTGGTCATGCAGGAGATGTCGGTGGAACGGGAGGAGCTTCAGCGCAACTTGCAGTCTACAAGAGGTCAAGATCAAGGCGCACATGCAACACTCCAGCAATTTGAGTCGCAGATCAGGGACTTCAGGGTAAGGCATTTTCATGGTGTCTTCCTCTGTTTGACTCCTTTGTACATGCAGCCACCAGTAATATTAACAACACCAGTAGCTGCACACACAAGGGGGTTGAAGAGTCATGATAATAGATATCTAGAGTATGTGTACATGGGATGGGGGGTTTGTTGTTGGCTTTGTTGCCTTACACCTAATTTGTGGGTTTTTAAGTCTCTTTGAATTTATAGTAGAGACTTCTTAGGATGGGATGTGGTGGAGCACTTTCAAATTCTGACAGTGAAGTTACGAGATAAAAATTGTTATGTCTAGCTATGCTAACTGTACTGCAGAATGTATATTTGGCGGTAAGTGCTGTGAATATGTATTTGTGTGCATGTATGTGAACATGAGTATCTCCAGTGTTTGTGTACGTGCGGGCCCAAAACTTTGGGAAATGCTTCCTTCAAGATGTATTTCAGAGAGCCTCCGAACATATTTAAATCAGATGACTCGTTATACAGAAAATTGCCGCTTATAGAGAGTTGGTTGACCCACATTTCAGTCCATAATGTTTGTTATATTCACTTGTAATTTAAAATATAGCTAGCTTGCAGAAAGACATTGGATGAGTTCGTACCTCTTCAACTTTATATTTGAAAAAAATTCAGTCTATAGATAAATGTCAAAAGTAAGAATCCTGAACTCCTGGAGAAGACTTAGAAGACCCAGTAGCGGTGATGTAAAAGCATGAGACACATCGGTGTTATACAGTGTTCCTGAATTAACACAAAGCACCAGCATGTCAGTGTTACACTTGAAATGATGCAATACTATCTCTCTGACAGTTTGATTTAGGAAGATGGCATCTGTTTTTCTTATATCTGCAAGTGTATTGTGCAGAAAGTTGTGAAATGCTTGTAAGCTCTTATATGAGGAATGATCAGAAAGTAATGACAGTATTTGTAATCTACTCAAGTCACATTAATACAATTAGTATCAAAACAAATGTCAGCCTTTGCCCTTTATTAGAGCACAATATGGAGCTGGTATCTTTAGCCATGCCACTGTGTGACGTCATTGAACAAGTGATGTAAACAGCTGTGCTTGAAAACAGTGGACTCTGTACACACAAACATTTTTGGGGACATTTTTAACTCTTTCAAGACGTGTTGCATCTGGATTCGCGGCCTCAGGCCGCGAATCCGGATGCAACACTTCTCGAAAGAGTTTAAAGAGTTAAACTTTAAGGCGGCCCTGTCAAAATCCAAACAAATTTGAGAGGTTACAAAGTAAAGGAGGATATAGCACTGTCAGGGGAGAGAAATGTGCATGATCGACCAGTGATCATAGATCTACTGTGGCCAAAGCACACAAAAAAAAAAGAGATAGGAAAGAGGGGCGCTAAGAGAGTGACCGAAAGCAATGCATATGGAAGCCCCCCCCCCCCCCCCCCAAAGGGGGGCGTATCACATATCCACTGTTCCAGCCACTCAGTGCATGGAAATTTAAATCTAGGTCATGCACATTTCTCTCTAGATCATGCACATTTCTCTCTAGATCATGCACATTTCTCTCCCCTGACAGTGCTATATCCTCCTTTACTTTGTAACCTTCCTAAAATATTAGCACTGGCAATCTCCCCTTTTCTTTTCATTTATCACTACAATATCGACTGCAACCCCTTCCCCCTTTTTGTAGGTTCTCTTTTAGGGTGCATGGAAATTTAACTCTAGGTGGTGGCATGAAATGTATGCCCCTGCAGACACCACAGTAAAATGTGGTTGTCATTGCAGGTAGGCAGAATTTCCTGCCTCCTCCAGTATTGCCGATGGTGTGCTGAAGAGGTCGCCAAGACCGAAACAGCTGTCCACACCGGCTAAATATCTGGACCCCCCCTTGGGGGACCTAGATTTAAATTTCCATGCACTGAGTGGCTGGAACAGTGGATATGTGATACGCCCCCCTTTGGGGGGGGGCTTCCATATGCATTGCTTTCGGTCACTCTCTTAGCGCCCCCCCCTCTTTCCTCTTTTTTTTGTGTGTGTGTGTGCTTTGGCCACAGTAGATCTATGATCACTGGTCGATTATGCACATTTCTCTCCCCTGACAGTGCTATATCCTCCTTTACTTTGTAACCTTCCTAAAATAATTAGCACTGTCAGTCTCCCCTTTTCTTTTCTTTTAAATTTGAGAGGTGTTTGATATGGTACTTGTCTGGCACTGACTGCAAGTGATGGTGCAATGTGACTGTGAAAGAGATGATGATGATGAAACGTTTTAGGCATAGCAATGCCTATCTTCCAAACTGTCCTGCTACTCTACACATATAAAAATACATCAGACGATACAGCAAAAGATAAAACACATATAAGTAAAAAGACCCATCCCCCCCCCCCACCCACCCTCAGAAAAAGAAAAAAAAATTAAACCAATATACAATACAATACAATACAATAATACTTCAATAATACTTTATTAATCCCTCATGGGGAAATTCACATTTTTGCCACCACCGGTGCTGCTTACGGCATTCACTCACTCGCTCATTCCACAAATTACAATAACAGAGCTACACAATGGACAATGACTCGGGACGGGTGAAGCCCGTCGCCAAGGCATCTAATGGCCAGCGCCAGTGGCCTCATCCCGACCCCAACCTCCCTGACAAAAACAGAATGCTAAGACAGCCCTATGTCTCCTGATGTTCTTTATTAAGTTCCTACTTGGCTAAAACTAGTACATAAAACAACAACAGAAACAAAATACCCGCGTCGATACGGAGATGATCTCCGATCTAGGCCGAACATAAAACTGAACAACGGTCAAACAGCACCTGGGGGCCCGTCGCCGCCATAGTACAGCGCCGGTGTTTAGACAGTATATATATACACTCGTATGAACCTGACATGTTAATGCAGACAGTCAAATTATTACATAACCTGCAGCAATCTGCTGTGCTGGAGCAACATGCTAAGCAGAAAGATAGAACATTCACAACGACAGCAAATATTTATGGACGCGAGCTCTGAAGATAGATAATTTTGAAATAGACTTTAAATGAGAGGGCAAATTATTCCATGACTTAGCACCGGAAAAGAGAGGACTTTGAAGACAGGTACTGGTGTGACTGTCAAATTTCAGCTGGGAACGAGCAAGCTTTCTTTATTTACATTATTGAGACAATGCACATATCTTAAAGTTCTGATTTTTCTTTTGAAACGGTTAAAAAAAAAGTAGTGAGCAGTGGCCTTGACCTCCATAAACTATCTGCAATGAGGATACCCATTTTTTGGGCAGAGGCTCAGATGCAACAGAAAGTTGATCGCATAGATTAACGACTCCAGACGTTTACCACAAATGGCCTCAAACAACTGCATGATGTTGATACTGAATACGATACTTGCTTGTCCTGTAATGGTATCCCCCACAAACAGTCCAATCAGGAGGGGTTGGCCTCTGATGAGAAGAGACTAGGGGCATTTTTGTCAAAATTTTAGAATTGACAGCAACATTTTCTCTATATTTAAGTCCCTTCTCTTTATTGAAGGGACTTTTTAGGACAGGTCCCTGTGGGGCGAATTTAATAGCATGTCCATGATGTCAAAGGAGGGCAAGCCTAAACCTCTCACAATTGAAGTAACAAGATAAAAGTTACGTCATGTCTAGTTACGCTAACCGGCCTCGCTGCTGAATGTACATTTGGCGCAAAGCGCCGTATGTATGTATGTGTGTGTGTGCGTATATATGTAAACAAGAGAATCTCTGATATTTCTGTACACACAAGCTTGAAACTTGGCAAAGTACTTTCTCAGAGCCTCCGAGCATATTGTAATTGAATGTCTCATTTAAGACATAAACAACCGGCATTTAGCTAGCATAATTTTAGCCCAAAAATTGGTTGTGTCCGTATACGGTATCGTTGGCAGGAGTGGGGCGCCATAGACCAGGTCACAACCCGAATAGCCTCCCCTTACTCCCATCCGGTACAAGATTACCCGGCATACCCCAGTTTAGTTTCTTAGCGAACTGTTGGCAAGCGGGGCAGGTGGGAGGGACCTTCGAGTAATACCATCGGTAACTATTTTTTTTTTTAATGCATTTTAATGAAAAATTCATTTGTTTTCTCAAAACACATTACTGATGGTATTACATATAGGAAGAATCCCGATGAGGAGGTGGGTGCCGCTATAGCGCCCCTACTGCCAACGACACAGCCCTCAGATCCGCCTTCCCGCAGCCAAACTCCTGATAATTTTAGCTAAGATACTTATGGCGCCTAGGGCGCCGGGAGGGAGTGTTGGGCCGCTTCGATGTCTCCCACCAGCGTGAGGTTCTGCCGCTGGCTGGAGAGGTCCCTCAGGTAGAATCGGGCAAAAGTGGACTCAGCTCGCCATCCCACTGCCGCCACAATGTCCTTGACTGCACAGTTGCAGTCGAAAGCGAGACTTGTGGCCATGGCTCTGACCTCGTGCGCCCTGATGTGCATACGTTGGGCTGCGTCTGGGGCGAGGTCTTGATAGGCCGAGCGGATCACCCAACGGATCCATGAGGAGATGGTCTGGGCTGATGTCATGTCTACCTGGGGACAAAGGGAGAAATAGGCGGGTATGTCCTCTGCGCAGAGGCTTGGTCCGGCGCAGGTACACACGTAAGGCTCTCACCGGGTCCTGTTGTCTGGTCTCCCGGGTGGAGTCTGTCATGCCTACCCGGCACCGGCCTCCACGTGGCGTAGGTGGGTAGTCCGCTCAGTCCCTGACTGAGTGGGCTAGCGGACGGGTGCCATCTTTGTCCAGGATTAGGACTTGATGTCAGCAGATATGTTGTTCAGCCTTTTCACTGGTCCGGTTTTTAAGGAGCTGTGCTAACCTAGGTCGTACCATGTTGGATTGGTCCTTAAAAATACTCGTGACTTTTTGGTCCTTTGGATCCCAAGTGTTTGCCGTGCTTGGAGACCCGTGTCGGGGGAGAAGAGGATCCTGGTGGCTGAGGTTCCCTTTGGGCTGCGGCTCACTGGTGCCAACACTCCACTTCGGCCTTGACTTCTACCTAAACGGGAGGCTAGTCGTACCGGCCTAGTCAATCGGCTCTTGTCACGTTGAGCCCTATCCCACTGTTGACGTGCGGGTTGCTATACGGAGCACCATGCTATAGCTTCTGCTGCTGATTAGGTGCTTTACGCCAGTATTCCCCTGCATTCAACGGTGTGATAGAAGGCGGTGGCTCAAACGGTTCAATCGGGCTTACCCCCTTGAGTATATCTTTCGGGCAGTCTCCATTGTGCGTCGGCTGGAGACCCGCCGACAGTTGCACTTTCCCTTGTTGGGCTCGGTGGCGGGCGGGGACCCCCGGGGGATGAATATCTCTACTAATATAATATAGATACAACCAAAAAACCAAAACTAGCACAGAAACGGCGCATAGACACCGACATTGCACATGACAGTGATTCAGACTGTGAGGAAGCGACGCCTCAGGCGTCGGCCGTATGGCCTCGCTTCCTCATTGTCCATAGCAAGGTGAAGGAGAAACCAGTTACCAAGCTGCATCCTTTTCTGGTGGGGGAGACCCTCAGGAGCCGTGTTGGCAGGCCTGACGCCCAGCGCCTCAGGTCTGGTGACTTGCTGGTGGAGTGCCGTACTCGGGCACACTCCAGTGGGCTACTGGGGCTCTCTTCCATCGGAGACACTCCTGTGGAAGTCACACCCCACAAAACTATGAATTCGTCAAGAGGCGTAATCAAAGATCAAGCTTTGGCAGAACTGTCAGAAGATGAACTTGTAAGGAACCTTAAGTCTCAGGGGGTGACTTGCGTCAGGCGCTTCGCTTCCAAGCGAGGTGGTGGGGAGATCCATCTCCCTACCATCATCCTGACGTTTGGCACCCCCACCCCTCCTACTACCATCTGGGGAGGTTACTACTCCCTGAGAGTGAAAAAGTACGTCCCTCTTCCCCTCCGGTGCTTTAAGTGCCAAAAGTATGTCCATGGGCAGAAGACATGCCGTCAGGCAGAGGCTTCATGCGCCCGTTGCACTAGGCCCGGACACTCTGCTGAGTCCTGCACAGCCACCCCCCTGTGTGTGAATTGCCAGGGGGTGCATATGGCTTCGGATAAGAAATGCCCTCGTTGGATATCCGAGTGCAAGATTCAGCAGGTGCGTGTGGAGAAGGGGCTGTCCTTTCTGGATGCCAAAAAACTGGTTGAAGGCCCTGGTGCAGCTGCGGCTGCCCCAACCTCTAACACCTCAGTGTATACTTTTAGTGCAGCGGTGGCAGGCAAGCGCCCCACCAAAGACTTTTCATGTCAGACCCCAACTTCTTGGTTGGGGGCGGAGCCTCGGCTCATCTCGCCCCTGGAGAGTAACCCTCCTCCGGTGGTGACAAGGAGCCAGGGAACGCAGAAGGCGGACACTGCCGGTCCGGTTGTGCCGCCTTCTGTTGCCCCTAAGCCTCAGCCCCCACCCAAACCTGTTAGTCAGTCAACTCCAAAGGCTTCTGGCTTTGGTCAGCCTTCTAAGGCCGCTAACTCTAGCGGCAGGAACGCTGCCCAGGACCAGAAGTCTAAGAAATCTATGGGACCGCTGTGCGCACGGGCCCAGAAGGGGAACACAGATGTGCCCCTTCAAAACAAATATGCTGCACTGGAGGAGCGGATGGAGGGAGTGGAAGTTGTTGTTGCTGATGCTGCGGCAGCTCCACCCCCTTCCTCTCCGAAGAACCAGAGGAGGCCCGGGAGCCGGCCCCCCTCTGTTTCTTCAACTCCTTCCAAGGTAAAGGAAAAAGGGGGGAAAAACTCCTTACCCCCAGATCAGACTTAATCATGGACTCTTTGCTTCAGTGGAATTGTCGTGGTTTTCGAGCTAACTTTGAGGAATTACGTCTTTTAGTCAAGTTCTATAACCCCTCAGTCATATCTCTTCAGGAGACTTACCTGAAGACTTCTGACCCTGTGTCTTTTAATGGTTTTAATGTTATACATAAAGGCTCTGATTCGGAGAGGCGCTCGGGTGGAGCGGCTCTTCTCATTAGTAGCCAAATTTTATGTAGCCCCATTAGCATCGACACCTGTCTTCAGGCTGTCGCTGCTCTGGTTACCTTAAAAAAGACCATAACCATATGCAGTATTTACCTGCCACCATCACTGCGGGTCTGTAGCAATGATATTTTTCACTTAGTGGATCAACTGCCCCCTCCCTTTATTCTCATGGGGGATTTTAACGGTCATGCTCACCTTTGGGGTAGTGACCACTATGATGGCAGAGGTCAGATGTTAGAAGATGTTTTTTCTCAACTTAACCTATGTGTCTTTAACGATGGCTCACCTACATACTCTAACTCAGGTTCCGGATCTAGTTCTGTTCTAGACCTCACTGTGTGTGATCCTTCTCTCATGCTGGACTTTGACTGGAAGGTTCACGACGACCTGTGTGGTAGTGACCACTTCCCAGTAGTCCTGTCATTGGTCAGCTGTGAGGAGGATTCGCCGGTGGGGCGCTGGAATCTCAAGAAAGCTAACTGGTCTCTGTTTGCCTCTCTCTGTCAGTCTCGTCTTACAGAGGAGGTGGTCATGTCAGCTGAAGAACCTGTTTCTTGTTTTACTTCTATTTTGTTGGAGGTTGCAGGTGAAACCATCCCTAGAACTTCCACATCACTCCCTCGGAAGCCGAGAGTACCATGGTTCAATGAAGAGTGCCGCAAGGCCCAAACAATGCGCAAATCTGCTCAGCGACGTGCATTTCGTAATCCGTCGCAAGCAAATATTTTAACCTTTAAAAGACAGCGGGCGAAAGCCCGTTATATTTTTAAACGTGAACGCCGTGCTTCCTGGAGACACTTCGTCTCATCTTTATCTTCTAGGACTCCGTCCCAAAAAGTCTGGAAGGCTGTTCGAAGAATTAGGGGCAGGGGTGGCTCGGCTTCTGTCGGCCATCTTAGAGATGGTGCCAGTTTGGTCACAGATAAAAAGGCTGTGGCCAATTTGCTTGCCTCCACCATTGCCCATAATTCTTCAACAGAGCATTATTCACCTTTCTTCCAGAGAGAGAAGGAGAAGCGAGAATCTTGTGCTTGTGATTTTATATCGGATAACTTGGAAGACTATAATGCCCCTTTTACGTTTTCAGAATTGCAGCAAGCCATGCAGAAATGTACTGACTCTGCTGCTGGATTAGATACCATCCATTATCAGCTCATAACACATCTGCCTGAGGATTCACTCCTTGTACTTCTCAAGGCCTTTAACCATATCTGGATAACCGGTCATTTTCCGCCATCTTGGCGCCAGGCTGTGGTTGTGCCAATTCCCAAGCCGGGTAAGGATCCTTCTGACCCGGGCAACTACCGGCCAATAGCTTTGACATCATGTTTATGTAAAACTATGGAACGCTTGGTCAACGCCCGACTGGTGTGGCATCTTGAGTCACAGGGTCTCATCACAGACCTCCAGTGCGGTTTCCGGCGCTTCCGTAGTAGTACAACTGACCATCTAGTCCGCTTTGAGTCTTTTATCCGAGATGCTTTTGTCAACAAGCAGCATGTCTATGCAATTTTCTTTGATCTTGAAAAGGCATATGACACTACCTGGAAGCATGGTATAATGTCTGATTTGTCGGACATGGGTTTTAAAGGGCATCTGCCCGTTTTTATTCACAATTTTTTGTCCAACAGGTCGTTCCATGTCCGTGTGGGCTCCACCCTCTCCGACTCCTTTGAACAGGAGATGGGTGTCCCGCAGGGCAGTATTCTATCTCCTGTTTTATTTAGCATTAAAATAAATAACATTGTAAAGGCCGTCAAGGATGATTCTGAATGCTCTTTGTTTGTGGACGACTTTGCTTTGTGTGCACGAGGTCGAGGACTTGCGTCCCTTGAGAGGCGCTTGCAGCTGTGCGTTGATCGCATCCAGGGGTGGGTGTCTCTCAATGGATTCAGATTCTCGCCCTCCAAGACAGTCTGTGTGCATTTTACTAACCAGACGAAATTTTTTCCAGAACCTAGCCTGAGCATTGCTGGAGTGCCAATTAAGGTGGCTGAAGAGGCTAAGTTTTTGGGGGTCATCTTTGACAAAAGATTTACCTTCTGCAACCATGTTAACTACCTTAGAACCTCTTGTCGGAAGGCCCTCGACATTCTTCGTGTCGTTGGTCGTACTGACTGGGGTGCAGACCGCATCGTCTTACTTCGACTGTACCGGGCCCTTGTTCGGTCCAAACTGGATTACGGCTCTGTGGTATATGGCTCGGCTTCCAAGTCTGTTCTGCAGCGTCTGAACACAATTCACCATCAAGGTCTGCGCATATGTCTGGGAGCCTTCAGGACATCTCCAGTTCCTAGTCTGTATGCAGAGGCAGGGGAGCCTTCTCTCAGGCTCCGCCGCAACCGCCTCATGCTCAGCTACGTTCTGAAGCTGAAGGCCCATCCAGAAAATCCTGCCTATGATTGTGTTTTTAACCCGTCGTTTGCAGAGATTTACGATGCCCATCCGGGAGCTGTCCGTCCACTTTCCTTCCGTGTCCGACCTCATCTGCAGGCGGCCGGAGTGGACCTGGACAAAGTTTCGGAATCTCTGCAACACGTCACTCCACCCTGGCTACTACCAGTTCCTGACATCTTGCTGGACTTGACTGCCCACAAGAAGGATTGTACTCCACCAGCCATATACCAACAGAGCCTCAATGAACTCCTTTCAATTTTTCCTGGCTATTGTCGTCTTTATACGGATGGGTCCAAGTCTGAGGATGGAAGAGTGGCTGCAGCTGCAGTGTCCTCTCGCCATCCTAGACGCCCATTTAAGCTCCGTCTCCCTGACCATTCCTCTGTATTTAGTGCAGAACTGCAGGCCATTCTGCTAGCACTCAAGCATGCCTATCAGTCTCGGGAAAGGAACTTCCTGATTCTGTCTGACTCTCTTTCTGCCCTGCAGGCCCTTCAGGGCGCGGGAACAGACCATCCACTGCTGGTGCAGATTAGAGAGCTCTACGCGGACTTGATGAAGGAATATTATGACATCATTTTTATTTGGGTCCCAGGCCATGTGGGCATCGAAGGCAACAGAATCGCAGATTCTGCTGCCAACAGTGCCCGCAGTGACCCTGTCCCTGACACACAGACTGTCTATAGTGATTTTAAACCTGTTATTAGTGCGTACATAGCCCGCAAGTGGCAGTCCGAGTGGGACAAAGAGGAAGGGAACAAGCTTCATGAAGCTCTTCCTAAGTTGTCTGACAGTCTACCTTTCCGCTGCGGCAGCCGCCGTGAGGAGACTGTCCTTGCTCGGCTCCACATCGGGCACACATATGTTACGCACTCTTACTTACTTAAACAGGATGAGCGTCCATGGTGTTTTGCCTGTGATGAGCAGTTTTCTGTTCGACACTTTTTGCTGTATTGTGCTGACCTAATTGACACCAGATATAAACACTTCACAGCAGACTCCTTGAAGGTTTTGTTCCGGGATGTTCCCCCGGACAAAATCTTCAATTTTTTGAGAGAATGCAATATTTTTAACAAGATCTGAGCATTCATAGACTATGTGAATTTTTTTATTTGCCCTTTTTGAGAGTCTGTAGACGTTTCTTTTCCAGACATGTGCGACATTTTAGCCTGAGATTTTTAATCTATATTTACATCTTGTCTTAAGACCTTGCTTTTAGTCTGGCTGACCAGATTTTTACCCATCCCGCCGTGAGATGGCCTTAGTCGCCTGCTCGGCGTTAAACCCAAATAACTAACTAACTGGAGTCTGTCACACGTAACGGGCGAATGGTCATCTGCAGAGCCGTCAAGGGCGACCGCGTCTTAGCCAGGAAGGAAGATTCAGGTAGCAGTTGTACGGAGCCATCTGTCAGGAACTGCAGGCAATCTGAGCGAGTGGACAGCGCGTGAAGCTCACTGACCCTGGAAGCCGTAGCTAGGGCCAACAGGAAGCACGTCTTTCGAGTTACATCCGGTAAGCGCGCCAACTGCAGGGGTTCAAAACGGACAGAGTTGAGCCACGTCAGCACCCAAGGTAGGTCCCATCTAGGCAACTGCGAACGCAGCGCCGTGCTTTGTAGACCGAAGTGCGCCATCAGATCGGCGAGGTCCTTGCAGGCCCCAGGATCGGTTCGGCCCAGATGACGGTAGGTGTCTGCGATCATGGCAAGGTATCCCCGAATGGTAATAGGCGCCAATCCTTGGAAGTTGAAAAGCCAGAGGAAGAACTCCGCCAACTGGGGTATCGTCAAATCAGTGGGGGGTAGGTTGTTGTCACCACACCAGTCGCATAGCACTCTCCACTTTCCCTCATAAACTCATCTGGTTGAGGGTCTGCGCGCAGTAGCGATAGCTTCCACTGCCGCACTAGAGAAGCCTCTTCTGGTGAGGGCTTGCCGCACAACCTCCACGTGTGGACGAGGAGACGCTCTGGGCATGGATGGAACAGCGAATGTCGGGGTTGCTTGAGCATCGTGCGAGGCGTGGGGAGCTGTAGGGGCGGGCACATGGCTAGGTGCAAAAAAGACAAAAGGTAGAGACCCTTGACAGCGAGGACAGCTCTTCTTCTTCTTCTTCTCGAACGCCGTCACACTTGGAGTTTGGCTCTCAAAATGAAATTTGTGGTCTTCTGTAGCGCCTCCGCAGGCCCGTACAGTTTCTCTTGTAGAGTGGCGGGCTTCGGCCATATCTCCTCCCTCAGCGGCTGGTGGTTCCCACAGTCCTGGAGGATGTGCTCTGCGGTCTGCTCTGCTTCTCCACAAGGGCACAGGGGAGATGGCACGAGGTGGAAGCATCTGTGCAGGTGGAAATTGAGTCGGTTGTGCCCGGTCCTCAGACGAAAGATGGTCACCTGCTCTTGTCTGGACAGCTGATGGTAACTGTCTAGGGGCCGTTGTGGTGGTCTGTACACAGACTTAATGATGGTCTTCATCTCTGTGAAGCTGACTCCATTTTCATCTTGTTCTTTCTCTGCACCCACTTTTGCCATTCTGTCAGCTTCTTCATTGCCGTAGATGCCACAGTGTGAAGGGATCCACTGCAGCACCAGTCTGGTGCACTTGATGTTTTGCAGTGCCTCTTGTAGACGTGGCAGTTTGCTTGCTGTTGCTGCCTCAAGGACAGACATGGCATCAGTAAGGAAGACAATCTGGGCATCAGGGTCTGCAGTGCCACTAAGGGTGTTAGCTGCGCGGACTAGAGCTTCCACCTCAGCTCTGTAATTTGTGCAGTGAAGGCCTGTTGGTACTGCCTCTGCCTGCCATTTTCCGTTTGGGTACTGAATGTACAGTACACCCCAGCCCCTCCATCCTGAACTGCATCTGTGGCTGATCCATCGGTGTATGCCCGTATCCATGCTTCCTGGGGATACTTTTCTTCAAGCATGGCCAGTGTCAGGGCTTTCTTGCTCACAGTGCTGTGCTCATCTCTGGAGGACAGCTCTCATACAGAAGGGACTTTGTGGGTTATGGTTCATCCCATCTTGTTTAAAACTTTAGAGGTTCATGTCATTGTTCATATTACCAGTGGAGCGCACAGACAAAACAAAATATGTAAGAATTTTTTTTCCAAAAGTGTTGAAGTCTGTTGATGAGCCAACTCTCAGTATGTCTTGTTTTTTCTTGAAAATGCCAGTGACACAAAGCCAAGGTCAGTGTGTCCTACACAGAGAAGCAAAACAGTGGAGGATAGTGCTATTACGAAATGCGAAAATATCAAGTAAATTGGGCCAAAGGTTTCGGTTTTACGGCACAACTATGATTACTCTTTGAGACTGATCATACCTCATAGAAGAGACTTTGTGGGCATGGGTCATCCCATCTTCTTGTTTTTAAGTTTGAATTTCATCAACTGATAGAAACATTAAGCGTGTCACATCATTTTGTATGGTGTGATAGTTTTCTTCAGCATTGATTCATTTTATTGGCTCACAATCACATGTGAAGCAAAAGTGCGTATGTTCTGGGCCATTGGTCATTTGTCGTCCGTCCTCTAAGGTCCGTGGTAAACTTTAACATTGGCGTTTGATCGGAGATTATTCGAGCCACAGTCTTCAAATTTGGCCCAAGGATACTTTGTGGCAAGACTTTTATAAACATACCAGTTATATTTGAGTGACCTCTCACCAAGGTCACAGGACATCAGGAAATAGGTTTAAAAAAATAGCCAGATTTTGACACCCACCCCCACCAGAGACCCACCCCCAACCCCCCAAAAAAAAACAAAAAAAATCAAACACTATTTACAACTTAAAACCCAAAATTGCTACAAAGATAGCTGATGGTAAGACCTTTCTGTGCATACTAATTGGGTTGACCCGTCAGAAAGGTCAAGGGTCACAAGATGAGGAGATGGGTCCAAAATAGACATTTTGACAAAAGATGTTTTTTTTCTCACAACTTCAAACCCAAAATTGGTATAGAGACACCTGATGGTAAGACCTATCTATGCATACTAATTTGGATGACCCCTCAGAAAGGTCATGGTGACAAGAGGTCAGCAAATGTGTGTAATATGCCAATTTTTCATAGAATTGTAGATATATTATCAAGATTTTTGTAAACTGTTAATCAAATTTGGCACAAAAGTAGCTGATGATAAGGCTTTCCTATGCATACTGATTTACTCAACTCATCATGAAGGTCAAGGGTCACGGCGGTCGACAGATGTATTAAAAATGCTATAATTTTGAGAAAATGTTGATTTTGCTATTGCAGAAGCCTTTACTTATTGTCACAAGGGTCACACTTATGTGGATCGGTCATAGACATGAGCCATAAGGGCTTTGCCTTTCTTGTTCTTTTCTGAAATTGAGGAATCAGAGTTTGATTTTGTATAATAAACTGTTTATGTTTGCATTTCATTAGTTTGCTTTCATTTGATTGCATTTGTTCATATATGTTATTTTTGTGTATTCAGCTGAAACTGGTGTCCCTGATGGAACGCCTCATTACACTAGAGCGAAAAATGCCCGAGCTGGCAGACAAACGGGCCATAGAGGAAATCACTCGTAATGTGAGCAGCATCCTGCAACGTGTGGCTCAGCTAGAGCAGCGTCGAGAGCAGGGACAGGAACCGCGACAACAGGCAGCTCCTGCAGTAGGAGGGGGCACTCCGGATGAAGTCCAGCGCAACATTGCCAACATCGTACAGCGAATCGCTGAGCTGGAACAGCGTCGAGAACAGGCACATGAGCAGCGCCAGCTGTCAACTCTCCCAGGAGGCACTGGGCCGATTGCTCGATACGGCACTGTGGAAAACATGTCGGGTATGACAGATCAATCTCTTTACTTGGTGAAATAAACTTCTATACTGCTATAGTTGCTTTAGAGGAAAATAAAATGTTAGTAAACCCAGCAATTTGAAGACGCAGGAACAATTTTTTTATCCTTTCTGTATCATCTTGCTAGAAAACTCGGCGGGCTGTGGAAGTCTGTGTTCAAAACATTAAGTGAAAGAGACAGCAAGGAGCAAGTCACTAAACGACCCTTAGCCAGCTAACAAGTCGGATACGGTATCACTAAACCATCCTCGGCCAGCCAACAAGTAAGATATAACTAAACCATCCTTAACCAGCCAACAAGTCGGATAAATATCTAACTAAACAATCCTTGGCCAGCCTTGTCGGGTAAATAACAGACTCACAACCAAACGACCTTCAGTCAGGTAACCAAATGACCTACAGCCAGCCAAAAGTTCAGGTGACTAAACGACCCTCAGCCAGCCTGCATGTCAGGTAATTTACAGACTCACGGGTGCAAAAAAGGGTCGACTGTTAGCCCGTGGCGATAAAAAAAAAAATCGCTCGGGATAGCTAAGTTGGTCAGTCATCTGCCCGGCTGGCAGTCGAATGTTTCAACTGTTCTAGTACTAGTACAGCTGTCATTGCTCAAGCATGTCATAACCCTGAATTCCTGCCGATTAGACTCAATTGTTGGTAACTAATTCGTTGTTTGAAGTCACTGGAACTTGTTTGATCATTGTTTACCGCGTGTCACGTCCGAGATTAAGCGTGGTTACTTGCAGCGTGAGATTCAGAGAACAGCGTTCTTGACTATGCCAGTCAACTATGTGTGCGCTTTTCTTGTCCAGCTCTGGCACACAGGTTACCGGCAGTACTGACAGTGACACATCAAATCAAGATATGCAAAGCAAGAAAAAATGTATCAGGGGCTTTGAACAATCAGCTATAGGTTCCGTTTTAGAACTGGTAATATTTTATTTGTTTTGCAAGTGTGTCATTAAGAGCAGAAAAGAATTACTTGTACGATAGTTCCCGTAAACCTGCGGTGAGTCCTGCAACCAACATTACAACCAGCGGCGGTGGGATGTGCCATGGTGTAACCGGTCGTGTAGTGTCATGCCATGTGTTCTATAAGACTTATGATCATCGGGACTGAACATTTTGTAGCTTGATTAAGTCTTTCAAATTTTCATTGGGGGGGGGGGGGGGGGGGGGGGGTGGGGGGGGGGGGGGTGACGACAAACTCTGGCATGACAGCTGTGAATTGGTACATATAATTGTGTATAAAAGAACAGGTAGAAAAGCCGATTGGCACTAACTGGCTGGGATTGAGAGCAGCGATTTGGATTTTTCCAACCATTTGATCTTCACCACTTAATATGGACAGATTACTTTGGACTGGCTATGGTACAGCAGAGAATGAAATTGGGCGAAGAAGATGGGGATGGATTGGTCACAGTCTGAGAAAGCCAGTTTCCAGTATCACTAGGCAGGCATTGTCATAGAACCCCAAGGGAAAGAGGAAAGGCCCCGCTACACGAGCCCAGTTTTGAGGCCGATTCCCGATCATTTTCGAATCGAGGGGTGATCGGGCCGGACTAAAAAAACATGTGCACTGCCACACATTTCCCGACTTGTTTAGCCGACCGGTTTGAATCGAAGATCAAAGTCGTACTGTTCTGCAAAATGGCTGCTAGTTTTGACAGTGATGATGATGTGCTTGCATTATCAGCAGTTTTGCATCATATTCGGGAAGAGGCGTGCGAAACATTAGCAACGGCGGTGGCCGGTACTGATCACAACAGGCGTGTTCCGCCATTTGCAAACTACGACATGCTTTGCGAGACGCACTCTGATTGGTTGAAGCTTACAACCGGGGGCCGATTAGGATTGGCATAGCTGCCAACCCTCCCGATTTTATCGGGAATTTCCCGATTTTTTTTTCAAGTCCCGATTTTCCGTTTTTTTGTACATTTTTCCCGATTTTCAGATTTTCAAGTTTTGTTTGAAAATTCGAGGCATTTTGGCGTACCGCTCCCAGTCAAGCGCCTGTAGTTGAGAGCCTGCCGCTATACTGTACCGCTAAGCTTTCGGGGACCCACAGCCAGTCTTGATTACGCATGCGCAGCAAATTTGCATCCATTCTGTGTTTGTTCCTGTTCCTTCGAAATTTCCCTGGTGTGGAGCACATGCTTAGCGATTTTCACAAGTGTTATTTTCGATTTTCAACAAAATGATGCCTCCGAAGAAGCAGAAGTGGTTGGTGAAGTTCCATCCAGACTACAAGCGTTCCTTGCATCATCGACGAATCGAGAAAGGGCGAACACTTTGCCGTTTGTAAAATGTGCCGGGCGGACATAAACATCGCTGCACAGTAAACCTAGGCGGGCTGACGCGCACTGTGTTTGATTACTCGGCTGGAACAAGGTGCGTACCCCCCCCCCCCCCCCCCCTGTTGTTTGATTTTTCGGCACCTGGAAGCAAGGGCTAGCGTCGTGGAGGCCGCAGCTCAGGATTTTCGTTGCCTCAAGGCTGGCAGCTATGGATCGGGAAAATAGAGCAGGTTCTAGACACCCGATTCCCAGCTGATTGGGACCGGATCGGATAATTGACGTCATCCGGTCGCAATCAGATCGGAATCGGCTTCAAAATCGGGGCACAACCGGCTCATGTGGCGGGGCCTGAAAAGAGGCAGGCCGAGAAACACCTGGCGTCGAGACCTCCAAGCAGACATCAAGAGACTGGGAACCACCTGGAGTAAAATCTAAGGAGAAGCACAGGACAGGAGTCGCTGGAGGTCTCTCGTCGACGGCCTATACCCTGGGAGGGGTGACAGGCATAAGTAAGTAAGTATGGTTCATACATTTTGTCATTTTCTGCTGAAAACGCATGCTTGCGATCAAGTTCTTTGGTCAATCGTCAGAAGATCTAAGAAGGAAAGATCGAGTCGGTGTGTGTCCGGTAATGATGTAGCATGTACACAATTTTCTCCAAACATTGCTCCTGAAAGCATACAATCTGCAAACATCACTGAAGTTTATTTTGTAGAAAAACACAACTGAACACTAACCCCTCCCCACCATTCCCCCCCCCCCCCCACCCCTCCCCCCCCCCTACCCCAACAGCCCCCCGCCCCCCCCCCCCCACCACCCCTCGGGCAACTAAGTGGTCCTTGGCCACAGCCTGGGTGAGGGTATTTACCTGACTTGCATTTATCATGGAACAATTTGAATGATTTGTTTTGGGGGGTTTTCTCACTGTATGCTTGACTGACAATGTTCCAACAGAGGCTGTTCACGTCCAGCTGACAGCACACGACAGACAGCTTGGTGTTCACGATGTGCGCATGGCAGAGATGGACCTTCGCTTTCAGCTGTTGGAAACAGCATCCTATGATGGCACCCTTGTGTGGAAGATCAGAGACTACGACCGCCGCAAGAGAGACGCAGTCAATGGGAGAACGCTGTCACTGTACAGCCAGCCGTTTTATTCCCATCGCTTTGGCTACAAGATGTGCGCTCGGGTCTATTTAAACGGGGATGGGATGGGGAAGACAACACACATGTCGCTTTTCTTCGTCATCATGCGAGGTACAGTCTGAATTGGTTTATTTATATGTTTACTTGTTTTTGTACTTGTGAAGGATAAGGTGGAGCATTATGGGCCCTTTCCCAGCACAGAGATCCCATCTTGAATGAACTGAACTGTCTTTGACTCATGTAAGATATCAAAGCGAGTCTATGTACTGGGCAATCCCTCACGTATCTATCATCTCTTAACTGTGGTAAACTGTAATGTTGGTGTTTTCTTAAATACTATTCAAGCAACAGACTCAAACTTGACCCATAGATACTTTGTGGCAAGGCCTTTCTAATCATACCAACTTAAGGGACCTTGCTCAAAGGTCAGTCACAGGAGGCTAACACATTTCTGACTGCAGCCCACAAATGAGAAAACTCCGTTTGTCACATGTACTTTTATTTTCACTACTTTATAAGCAGAGTTGGCTATCCTAGTGGATGTTTATGGATGGAGATGACTCTAGTCTCCCATCTTTTGTGTTCAGCATGCGTTTGAGCAAGTCAGGATGATATAATCGGAGATTTTTCACAGCAAAAGAAAGGGCTGGTAACATCATGATGGACACAGATAGTGAAGAAGTAGAGGAAGAGAGCGATGAAATGGACAGTAATTCTACATATTTGTTTCATCCAACTTGTGATAGTGATAGCGAGATTGATTTCATCGCTGATTAATAGAACTGGTCATTGTCCGCCACAGGCAGACAATGACTAATTTTCTTTACAAGTATTGGGACTCGTGGCAGAAGTCTCAGAGGAGCAGGTGCGAGGGGGTGTGGCAGTATTTACATTTTTAGCAAAATAATTATTTCTGCATGTTTTCTTACAACTACTGATGGGAAATAATAAAGCATTCATATATGCAGAATACTCTTTGAAATCCATACACAGATAACACGACAGGCCATTTTTCTGACTTGACCCTTTTTCTGTCATGCAGACGTAGAAATAGCTTGGCCCAGGGATAGTCACTCTGCCAGAATTGCTTGGTCAGAAATGTGTTTAACCCTTTGTGTGTCGGTAGCGCTTTTTGTCTCGCTGATTTTCGTCACGACAAAAACTGCTACCGACATGCAAAGGGTTAATAAATAGGTCCAAAATGCCCAATTTTGATAAAACTGGTGTTCCTTTTTTTCCTAAATACAGGTCACCTCAGTATATCGCAAAATACCTGGTAGTCACAAAGCGTCTGCATTAGCATTATGCAGAATAGGCTTGTGAAGAAAAAACGCCCTGTAAACAAATGTTTGTGGGCCAACGGCAGTCTTCATTGGCCCACAAATGGCTTTTTCTCACCAGGTATCTCCTTGGGAGCCAGAGACTTGCCTGTGTTGTATCCAGTTTTGTGATACAATGGTGTGTTTAACACATTAGTACTGAAACTACAGCAAGAGATGTATCGACCATGCTAGTTCAAGGGTGGTGCCAGAATAGCTATTCTGGCACCACCCTTGAACTAGCATGTCAATCTGGCTTCGAAATTACTTTGTAATCTTTTAAAGGACAACTCTCAACTTTGGGAATTTCGGACCTTAGTGCAGAATGTGTTAATACTGAGGCTTACCTGTACTACTTTGATACAGTTGGTACAGAGGTACCCGATTGTAAGACCCTCCTATGCAAACTAATTTGGGTGACCTCTTTGAAACATCAAGGGTCATGAGAGGTCAGCAATTTTGTAAAAATGTCTAGTTATGGTAGGTTACTTTTAGTTTTAATTTTGCAAACTTTTAGGTCAAACTTTGCATGAAAACTCTGTAATTATGCCAAGAAAGAACATTTGCGCAGTTCAGTTGGAAAGGTCAAGTTCAGCAAAATTGTATGGATTGGTCATGCACATAAGCCATGAGAGCTTTGCCATTCTTCTTGTTTTGTGGATGTTTGCTACACTGTCATACTTTTTTTAAATGAAGAAGAGATCATATGAGTTCAATTATTTCAAATTATTTCAAGGCTTCAGGAATCTCATCACATACTCTTATTTTGTTTCTCTGAACATTTCAGTGCCAGTATCAATTTTGTTTTTACTCACTTGTGATAGCAAATGTGAGTCTGTGTACTGCGTCATCTGTCCATCATAGATGGCAAAATTTAACATTGACATTTTCTTGGAGACTATTCAAACCACAGTTTTCAAACTTGGGGCTAGGATACTTTGTGACAAGACCTATTTCTGAAAGGTCATAAGGTCAGAAGTAAGTGGAAATAGCCATGTTTTCACCAGATTTGTTTTTCTGTCGAATACTGTTTTAAACTCCAACTTTGTACAGATGTATCTGATGGTAAGACTTTTCTATGTGTACAAATTTGGATGACTCCTTGGAAAGGTCAAGAGTCACAAGAGGTTGGGAAATCTGTTAAAAATGTCCATTTTTGATAGAATTTCACTTTTTATCAAGGTTTTTGCAAACTTTTCAAACAATTTTTACACAAAGATAGCTGATATTAAGACCTTTCTATGCATACTGATTTAGTTTACCCTAACAAAGGTCAGTTGGGATTAACTAATGTGTGAAAAAAATGCATACATTTTGAGAAAACATTGATTTCACTGGTACAAAATCCAACTCTTTACTTAAGCACTTCCTTCTATCAGTGACCTGTCAGAGGGTCAAGGTGACAGAGGTAAGACTTATTTTGTGTATTGGTCTTACATGTGAACTACAAGGGCTTTGCCATTCTTGTTTCAACACACAGAAGTAACTAACTCGGTAGGAATCCCTTTGCAATTTCTCATGAGCTGGTGACAAAAATCTGTTCCCATACATTTTGTTTCTTATTTTTTTAGACTTGATATTTGTAGACAAAGGTCATGGTGATTTGTCCTGATCTAGTGACAGTGTGTGTTGAAAAATATGTTGGACACATACCAAGGGGAATTACTCAGCGCTGGACAGACAAATAGATCTGTTTGTCTGTCCAGCGCTGAGTAATTCCCCTTGGTATGTGACCAATTCTGCCAGCGCTAGCCTCACCTACCTGGTTTGTGAGAAAAATATGTTGCCTTGCTTTTTTAAGTCCCCCGTCTATTTATAGAAGGGACTTTTTAGGATGGGTCGTGGTGGGGTGCATTTAATAGCATGTCCATGATGTGATGATGATGATGATAGAACTTTATTGCCATATGTAACAATACATTAGGAAATCGTTGCGGTGTCGCGCAACATAAAAAGAAAAACATTAAACACATCAAAATCTAATTAAGCTACTCACGTGCACACACACACACACACACACACACACACACACACACACACACACACCGTATGCCTTAGTAACTAATGTGGTCTAAGCATAAAGGCAATAAACACGATTCCACAGTAACACAAATTACATAGGACATATCGTAATATAAAACTGAACACATCACGCATCGTAGACACAGCAGTGCAGTTAGCCCTATTTCCAGGCCTACACATTAGTTTGGCCAGCCACCTGCTGCTGTGGTATGCAGTCACTTCCCGCTGTCAGCAGGCTATTTAGGTCACGGTCTCGCATCAACTATTCCTTCTATAATCTATGTTGCGGGACTCCTGTGTGTAATGTTCTCTAACTCTGCTTCCTCAGTTGTCTGCATATCCTGAGGGATGTTTGACAGCAGATACACTTAGTAGTAGGATGTTGGAAGAGCATTCTCTTCTAGTATCATAAACAGTCCTTCCAGTCAGTATGACTAGACGCGCGCTAATGATTAATTGCCGCTGATGGCTTATCTTGTAGTCGAGTCAGTTTCACCCAACCGCTCCGTAACTAAAAGTGTGTTCTGCACAGCTGTGTAGATGAAGTATTGTGCTGATAGCTGGGCAATACTATATATATATACATTACATTAAACAGTGGGACGGATGGGTGAGCTTTGGCGTTTGTTTGCATCGTTAAGAGCCTGGACAGCAGTTGGGTAAAAACTGTTTTTAAAATGACTCGTGCGTGTTCTGATCACTCTGTAACGGCACCCTGATGGCAACATCTCAAACAACTCATGGGCTGGGTGGGAAACATCTCGGAGGATGGATCTAGCCTTTTTTAGCATTCTTTCGTGGAAGAGGGACTCTAACGAGGGCAAATCGATACTTATGATTTTTGATGCAGTGTTTACTACTCTGTTTAGTTTGGATCGCTCTTTCTGTGTGGTGCTGCCAAACCAAACGGTCAGGCAGAAGGTCAAAAGACTTTCAATAACTGCCCGGTAGAAGTTGGTCAAAATTTGTCTGCTGACGCCAAACGTTTTAAGACGTCTGAGAAAATACAGTCTTTGCTGTGATTTTTTCACTAAAGAATCAACGTTTTTCTCCCATTTAAGATCGTTTGAGATGTGGGTGCCGAGAAACCTGAAACAACAATTTCAACATGACTACCATGAATAGTGAGGGGAACAATGTCACTTTTGATTTTCCTGAAATCCATGACCATCTCTTTCGTTTTGGGCACATACAGGTCAAGGTTATTGTCAGAACACCAGCCAACAAGTTCATCTACTCTCTCTCTGTATGCTGTTTCATTGTTGTTTAAAATAAAACCTTCAACAGTGGTGTCGTCAGCAAATTTAACTGTAAGGGAGTTATCATCCGTTAATGTACAATCATGGGTAAAAAGAGAGTATAACATAGGGGACAAAACACAACCGTGGGGTGCACCCGTGCTCAGTGTGACGGGCTTAGAAACGCGACTACATGAACCAGACGAGTCCCTGGGTCTGAATGCTGACTGCACGGACCAACTCTTACTACCTGAGGTCTACCTGACAAAAAATCGTTGATCCACTGGCATAGTGAACTGTCAAAACCTAGCTGGATCAGTTTCTCATAGAGCTTGGGTGGCACAATAGTTTTGAATGCGGAGCTGTAGTCCACAAATAACACCCTAACATACGTGAGGGCCTTCTCAAGATGTTCCAGTGCATGATGCAGACCCAAGGATACGGCATCTTCCACTGACCGATTCGCCCGATAGGCAAACTGGTAGGATCTAAGGTGGGTGGGATAACAGTTTTAATGTGTTGCAGAACCAGACGCTCAAACGTTTTCATAATGACAGACGTGAGGGCAACAGGCCTGTAATCGTTAAGGGAGGAAACTGTGGACTTTTTCAGGACCGGAATGATAACAGATTTTTTTAAGCATAGTGGAACTTTACAGATTCTGAGGGACCAGTTAAAGATGTCTGTGAAAACGTTTGAGAGCTGGCTAGCACAGTGACGGAGCAGGCTGGGCGAAATTTCATCCGGGCCTGCAGCTTTGCGGACACTCAACCTCTCAAGCATTTGCTTGAGATCGTGTTCATAGACAACAAAAGGCTGAGTGTCCTCGTCACTGAGTGTATGCAGCACAGGGGGGAGGTCATTTTGCTTGTCAAATCTTCTGTAAAACACATTCAGTTTGTATGGTAGTGTGGGGTCTTATGTGTCTGCTGGTTTAGATGATTGCATGTAGTTGGCAATTTTCTGTAAGCCTTGCCATAAGTCACGTGAGCTGTTTGTGGACAGATTATTTTCAAGCTTACTACGGTAGCTCAGCTTAGCAGCTTTAATGCTTCGCTGTAAATCATATTTTGCCTTTTTGTATTGTTGTTTGTCACCTGATAAAAATTATCGTCTTTAGCTTTCACTTTTTGTTTGATGGCACCATGAAACCAGGGCTTGTCATTCGGGTGTTGCACGATAGTTTTGGTTAGAATACACTGGTTCTCACAAAATTTGATGTAATCTGTTACGGTCTCTGTGTATAAGTCAATGTCCGAAGCTGCATCTCTGAACACGCCCCAGTCCGTAGCCTCAAAACAGCCGCGAAGTGTCTCCGCCGCAGCATCCATCCATTTGCGCACCGTGCGCCTGACGGGCTTTTCACGCTTGATTTGTTGCTTGTAGGACGGGATTAGGTAGATCATGTTATGATCAGAGTTGCCAAGAGGTGCACGTGCGACTGAATGGAAAGCGTTCTTGATAGTTGAATAACAGTGATCGAGAATATTGTCACCTCTCGTAGCGGATGTCACTTGTTGAACGTATTTTGGCAGTTCTTTCCGTAGGTTGGCTTTGTTGAAATCACCAGCGAGGTCAAAGGCGGGCAGGCCTAATCCTCTGACAACTAAAGTAACAAGATAAAAATTGCGTCATGTCTAGTTACGCTAACCTCGCTGCTAAAAGTACTTTTGGCGCAAAGCGCCGTATGTCTGTTTATGCATGCATATGTATGTAGACACGAGAATCTCCAATATTTCTGCACACACAAGCTTGAAACTTGGCGAAATACATTATTCAAGGGGTGGCTAAGAGAGCCTCCGAACATATTGTAATTGGATGTCTCATTGAAGACATAAAAGACCATTTATAGAAAGTCAGATGACCCAGATTAGAGTCCGTAATTTTTGTCATATTTACTTAAAATTTTGGATATAGCTAATTTGGAGAAAGACAATTGATAAGTTCATTAGCCAGCTTTGTACCCTTTCAACTTATTTAGTAAAAATTCTTCTTTTCAGAAAAAAAATTAAAACAGTAAAAAAAAAACTTGACTTCTGGAGAAAATCAGACAATGGCGGTGATGTAAAAGAAGCAACTCCGTCACCCAGACTTTTACACAATACTCTATATATGACGTTATTCTCGCACGCACGTGGACTCGGTCTCATACACATGCATGCATCACCAAGAGGCATAGATCCTCATGTGTCCTCCAGGCGCATGAGGATCTATGCCTCTTGGAGATGCTTAGAGTGCATGCACACACTAACACGTACACACACATTGACGCACTTTCAGAAAAGCATGCAGGTGTACTTAGTATATCATATAGCTAGGTAAAGTCAACCTCATACAAATTATAGCAAGACAGAAACTGTACCATGAAATTCTAGTTTTGTCACCATTTTCTTAACTCTTTGCCATCGTAGTCTGACAGCTAGGTTTTCCCCCCTGAACGTATGCCTTTGACTAGCTTCCCTGCTACCGTAGTAATGTTTACACATTGCATTGGCATTGTTTGTAGTAAAAATCTTATCAAACCCCAACATACTTGGTATAAATGGAAAAAGCAATTCAAGGTGAGCACATAGACACTATGCTGAAGAAAATATTTTGTATTGTTAAGATTTTAGAGGTGTGTAAACAAGATTGGGTAAGAAGCCAAAAAGCAAAAACGATCAGATCTGCACTGGCTTATGAAAACACACGCTGTTTGTGTATTAGTTATCCACAGTGTGAAAATTACCACTTGCCTGCCATTCCAGACACACTAAAGGCACAACAGAAAGTTTCTTCACACGTAAACAACAGTTTTTACGCCACAATCCAAACAGGTTCACTGACTTTAGCATGAGAATACATCGCCACTTGAGCTTGCCTTTTTTGCATGCTTGTCAGGTTGCTTTGGCTCTATTTCGCTCGTTTCAGCCCATACTAACAAGAAAAGTCACTACCAGTACAGAAATGAGTGCTTGAAATATTACAGTAGGTTGCTTTCCTTAGACCGTACTGCTGGTATTGCTCGTTAAACTGAAATTCCAGCACACATAATTATGTGTGCACCTCATCGGCAACAGAGCTTTGCCTGGCACACACATGTGCGTTCCGTTGTCAAAACGTTGAGCCTTGAAACGAAAGTGAAACTCGTATCACGTAAAATATAAAATAATCAAAAATCCCAAGATACATCATGACCAATTCCATTTGACAAACCAGTGACGCGTTTGCACTGTGCCCCTTACAAAGCTCACTGATGCTTTGGCAGATCTGCGAGGCTTTTTCAATAGGAGATAATTCAACATCAGAATCAGGTCAAAGACAAAAGGTAGAGACTTTTGATAGTGAGGACAGCTGTCATAAGGGACTTTGTGGGTTATGGTTCATCCCATCTTGTTTCCCATAGCCAGATTGCATTTCTCGTTTTTCATTTAACTTATTTGACGAATGTCCTTACAGGGGAATACGACCCACTGTTAAACTGGCCTTTCCGTCAGAAGGTGACATTGACTTTGCTGGACCAGTCCCCCGAGAAGCGTCATCTCACAGACCATTTCCAGCCAGACCCAAATTCCTCTAGCTTCAAGAAGCCCGAGTCGGAGATGAACGTGGCCAGCGGATGCCCTTTATTTGTCTCGCATGCGGTTCTGGAAAACCCAGCAAACGGATACTTGAAAGAGGACACGATTTTCATTCGCATTGTTGTGGATCAAAATCCAAATCCAGCGCTTTTTTAGATGTGGCAAAGTTGGGGGCGCTTGGCACTCTGTGTCGAGATGTGATGGTGCAGTTTGACAGAAACAGTTGGTTGGTGGGGACTGATATTTTTTACACGGTATGTGGAAACACGCCAGAAAAAACATCTGTCTGCAATACCACAGTTTGTCAAACTACACAATCACCATGCGGGACATATGGAAATATGCTTATTACTGCTATCCCATCACAGGTACATGAAAGACAGCTTACAGTTAGCCAGTCGCCACACAAACCTATATTTTGTATTATTTCCCCTCCATGTGTGCAGGCCTCAACGTGGCGAAAGGGTGGCAACGCTAGTAGAGATTTGATGTGTTCACAGGCAGCGTCAGTAGAAGCACTAGCGGCAAACTTGCACACCAGCAGATCAGAGCACTGTACGGGCAGTGCATTTAGCTGCAAAGTCTTCAAAAGAAAGAAACGTTTGGCACTTTTAGTGGCATCGGTTAGATGACGATGGCTTTGATTTAGATTGGTAGTTTACTCAACTAGTTGGGCATTATACTTTTAAATGTTATTTGATAATCAACCTCCAAACTCTATTGCACTTTCTTTGATTATGTTGTACTTGTAGCCCACAGTTTGGATGCTGTGTTTGTCTGCGGTTGACCCTAAAGCTCTAATGCAGTTAGCAACGCTATTTTGATGTATTAACCTATTTAACCCCACAGCCACATTTTCCAAATTTTGGACGTCTTACCTAAGGACTATGCAGGAGATGGATTGACCATGATAATTCAAGGGTAGTGCCAGATGAGCTTGGCACCTGAAGGCGCCAAGCTCATCTGGCACTACCCTTGAATTATCATGATCAATCCGTCTCCTGCTGTAGGGCATTGGGGCTAATTGGGTTAAATTTTAGACAACAGATAGTGTTGTTGAGTGTGTGGTGTGCAGGAAGAAAAGTAAACGAGAGAACATAAAACTGCTGTATCGCATAAAATGCCCTTCATTTTACACACAGCACAGCAAGAAACAATATCACCTGGCAGAAATGTCAGCATTAAAAGAACTTGCAGTGATGTTGTGCATGTAATATTTACACCTCTGGAGGGAGAGAGAGAGAGAGAGAGTACCTACAGACTGCTTGCGTGCAAAGCCATTGGCAGCCCCTGAACTGCCAGAACAAAGTGAACACACAAGTCCTCATGAGCCCTCACATGGAAGTTCATGAGGATATTTATCTCTTGCCACCTTAAAATGTTGAGACCACACACCTGTTTTGGAAGAAGTAAGAAATATGAAGTGAATGGCACTGGAATGAGAGTGAATGTGAGCATGAGTTCATTATTCCCATTCCAAAAACATGTTTCAACAAATCTATTGAGAAAAAAAAGAAAAAAAAAAAAAGAAGAAAAAGAAAAAAAAAATCTGCAGTACTGTTCATCTTTCATCACTGATCATGCTGTTTGAGATGTGTAAGCTGTTTTCATGCATGTGTCAGGATTTGTCCCCTCCTTTCGCCACATCAGAAGCTAATTTTCTTTTTTTATAGTCTCGATGTTTTGTGAACTTTGGTGCAGTTACTGTCTAGAAGTGCACAATGAATGGGGAAGAAAGAAATTTGTTTTCCTTCCCCGTTCGTTATGCACATTGATAATGAGTTCCATTGTCTTTGTGGATTGTTTAGCAATCCATTGTGTACCTGTCTGAAGAGAACTCTTCATGTGTTTTGTTCTTTGTGTTTTTTTTTTTTGTTTGGGTGTTTTTGCTCATTTTAGAACCATTATGTACATGCTATGAGGAAAAATGTCATATGATCAATGCACATAAAAATGTGATTATTTTTGTAATTTGATTTCCTTTATCATAGGTCTTGTGATTGTCGCTGATTGAAGATGCATTTTACTTGTATTTTATGTCAGGGTTTCAGAGGAATTTGAAGAACATGGTTGCCTCAGAACTATGGTTGAAAAACACAACCAAAAATGTCTCTGCTCCTTTGTGAGCAGAAGCCTAGTAAAAATCTTCCCTTGTCATAATACAGAACTGAAATAGCCTGCAATAGAAATGCAAATTTGCCACTGTAGCATTTTGACACCTCTGTATATGCTCTGTTCTGGGTTGTTCTGGTTTCATGTGTTGTGGGTCTGCTACTGCCCAGGACGTGCCGGAGTCCAGGGCAATGATCGAGCGGACACCCCGGCGGGCAAGGCAGAGGTCACACAGGGGCTACAGTTTGGCACATCGGACATGGTGAGAAACCTGAGAAAGCATATCCAGGAGCAGACCCAAGGGCACCACACAGCCGGTCGCCACCGGAGCAGAGGTTTGGAAGTCAGCAGGCATTGGGCAGACTTGAAAGGACATAGACAGATCCACAGTCAATCAAACCCAGTATTGGTACAATCGGTAAAGGAACTACGATCTGGGAAGACTTCTGATTGGTGGGGTGGAGTGCATATGGGCCTTTCTTAGCACAGAGATCAAATCTGAACTGAACTGAACCTTCCTCTTATTCTATCATGTCAGACTTTTACCCTTCCTGTCATTAGATGGCCTTAGTCGCCTGCGCGACATTAACCCTTTTCATCCTGATACACTACTGCATAAAACAAATTTGACTATGGTAGTTCAAGGGTGGTGCCAGAATAGCTTGGCGCATAAGGCGCCAAGCTATTCTGGCACCACCCTTGAACTAAAATGGTTGATCTATCTCCTAATCTGTAATGTGCCTTTCACAGGACAATCAGAAATTTGTTTGGAATCAGCGTTAGGATGTAATGGGTTAAGCCCAAATAACCAGTTTGAAGAGTTATCACCATTGGTCATCAGGGTGGACTCGGGTTTAATAGATGGTGAAAATTAGTTCAACTGAGCACTTTGTGACAAGCCAGTTTCTTGTGAGAGATGTTAACAGACATCATTTGTGGGCTGCTAGTGGTGCTTTAAACTGACTTGAAAGAAATTTGAATCAATAAATTCACTAGAAAACCTGAACTTCCGGTAAATATTAATTTTGTAATAAATGTAGTTTTCTCCAATGTGCATTATTTTCAGGCCATTTTATCATGCTCCCATCATTGAAATAGAGATGAACCCTCCCATTTGCAATTGATCTAGCAAATGTTGCTGCTACTCTAAAATTACAACCTTTTGTTCTTCGTGTTGGTAAGTCATGTTGATTGGTTGGGTGGCTTTGACAAACCAAAAGTTGGTCAGGATGTACTAGGGCTGATTCTCATTCATACTGACCCCAATGACACTGCACACTGATTGGATTTCAGCTGTGTCTTCTGCAGATGCTCCACATTGTACTGTACACGGCCCTCGATTGTAAGAGAAGAACCCAGCAGAGAAATAAACACACTTAGAAAAGACAGTTAAGCACAATTCATTAATATTTTTAATATTAATATTTTCTTCTTCAAAATAGACAAACAAACAAATAGAGAGATCAGTCGCTACATATCGCAGGAGAGACATCGGTCATTACTTCTCTTATCGCAGGAGGAAAGAGATCGGTCCCTACTTCTCTTATCGCAGAAGGAGGGACATCGGTCGCTACTTCTCATCACAGAAGGAGAGAGATCAGTCGCTACTTATCGCCGAAGGAGAGAGATCAGTTGTTACTTCTCTTATCGCAGAAGGAGAGAGATCAGTCGCTACTTATCGCAGAAGGAGAGAGATCAGTTGTTACTTCTCTTATAACAGAAGGAGAGAGATCAGTCACTACTTCTCTTATTGCAGAAGATTTATTTGTTTGTTTGTCTATTTTGTTTGTTTGTCTATTTAGAAGAAGAGTATTTAACTGAAATATTTATCAATTGTGTTGAAACTGTCTTTTCAAAGCGCGCTTCTTTCTCCGTGGGTTCTTTTCTGCATTTTACACGCTTGGCATTCACCATTTTGATATGGATTGCGTATTTCATCAATTGTAAGGTCCTTGATGATGTCATAAGCCATCAATATGAGATTTTCAGGGCTTAACACACTCTTCATAACATTCTCTTGCATGTGATACCAAAATAACCTGGAACAAGGCATACTTAAGAAGCGCAACAGCATCAAAACACTATAGTGAACTAATTAGCATTTCTGGTTGACATACATTGTGACAGGCGCAATTTTCTGACAAAGTGTGTAACAGTTTCTGAATGGAAAGAGTGTTGTATGGAAGTTCATTCTGGCTTCTGAAAGGTTGCCAGTGACTACCATACCGTCTTTTCTTCACTTTGTAATCGGATGCCTGTATGTCAACATTCCTCCTTATATCCCATTACATCCTGAGCCTGAGATGAACCCTCCCATTTGCAACTGATCTAGCAAATGTTGCTGCTACTCTAAAATTACAACTTTTTGTTCTTCGTGTTGGTAAGTCATGTTGATTAGTTGGGTGGCTTTGACAAACGAAAAGTCGGTCAGGATGTACTAGGGCTGATTCTCATTCATACTGACCCCAATGACACTGCACACTGATTGGATTTCACTTGTGTCTTCTGCAGATGCTCCACATTGTACTGTACATGGCCCTCGATTGTATGAGAAGAACCCAGCAGAGAAATGAACACACTTAGAAAAGACAGTTACAACACAATTCATTAATATTTTTAATATTAATATTTTCTTCTTCAAAATAGACAAACAAACAAATAGAGAGATCAGTCGCTACATATCGCAGGAGAGACATCGGTCATTTCTTCTCTTATTCCAGGAGGAGAGAGATCAGTCCCTACTTCTCTTATCGCAGAAGGAGGGACATCGGTCGCTACTTCTCATCACAGAAGGAGAGAGATCAGTCGCTACTTATTGCCAAAGGAGAGAGATCAGTTGTTACTTCTCTTATCGCAGAAGGAGAGAGATCAGTCGCTACTTATCGCAGAAGTAGAGAGATCAGTCGTTACTTCTCTTATCGCAGAAGGAGAGAGATCAGTAGTCGCTACTTATCGCAGAAGGAGAGAGATTGGTTGTTTCTTCTCGCATCGCAGAAGGAGAGAGATCAGTCACTACTTCTCCTATCGCAGAAGGAGAGAGATCAGTCGCTACTTTTCTTATCACAGAAGGAGAGAGATCAGTCGTTGCTTCTCTTATCGCAGAAGGAGAGAGATCAGTCATTTCTTCTCTTTTCACAGAAGGAGAGAGATCAGTCTCTACTTCTCTTATCGAAGAAGGAAAGAGATCAGTCGCTACTTCTCTTATTGCAGAAGGAGAGAGATCAGTCGCTACTTCTCTTATTGCAGAAGGAGAGAGATCAGTCGCTACTTTTCTCATCACAGAAGAAGAGAGATCAGTCACTACTTATCGCAGAAGGAGAGAGATATTGCAGAAGGAGAGAGATCAGTCACTACTTCTCTTATCGCAGAAGGAGAGAGATCAGTCGCTGCTTATCGCAGAAGGAGAGAGATCGGTCACTCTACTTCTCTTATCGCAGAAGGAGAGAGATCAGTCACTACTTCTCTTATTGCAGAAGATGAGTATTTACCCGAAATATTAATAAATTGTGTTGAAACTGTCTTTTCAAAGCGTGCTTCTTTCTCCGTGGGTTCTTTTCTACATTTTACAGGCTTGGCAGTCACCTTTTTGTTCTGGATTGTGTATTTCCTCAATTGTAAGGTCCTTGATGATGTCATAAGCCATCAATATGAGATTTTCAGGGCTTAACACACTCTTCATAACATTCTCTTGCATGTGATAAAATAACCTGGAACAAGGCATACTTAAGAAGCGCAACAGTATCAAAACACTATAGGGAACTAATTAGCATTTCTGGTTGACATACATTGTGACAGGCACAATTTTCTGCCAAAGTGTGTAACAGTTTCTGAATAGAAAGAGTGTTGTATGGAAGTTCATTCTGACTTCTGAAAGGTTGCCAGTGACTACCATACCGTCTTTTCTTCACTTTGTAATCGGATGCCTGTATGTCAACATTCCTCCTTATATCCCATTACATCCTGAGCCTGAGATGAACCCTCCCATTTGCAAATGATCTAGCAAATGTTGCTGCTACTCTAAAATTACAACCTTTTGTTCTTCGTGTTGGTAAGTCATGTTGATTGGTTGGGTGGCTTTGACAAACGAAAAGTCGGTCAGGATGTACTAGGGCTGATTCTCATTCATACTGACCCCAATGACACTGCACATTGGTTGGATTTCACTTGTGTCTACTGCAGATGCTCCACATTGTACTGTACACGGCCCTCGATTGTAAGAGAAGAACCCAGCAGAGAAATAAACACACTTAGAAAAGACAGTTACAGCACAATTCATTAATATTTTTAATATTAATATTTTCTTCTTCAAAATAGACAAACAAACAAATAGAGAGATCAGTCGCTACATATCGCAGGAGAGACATCGGTCATTCTTTCTCTTATCGCAGGAGGAGAGAGATCGGTCCCTACTTCTCTTATGGCAGAAGGAGAGACATCGGTCGCTACTTCTCATCGCAGAAGGAGAGAGATTAGTCGCTACTTATTGCCGAAGGAGAGAGATCAGTTGTTACTTCTCTTATCGCAGATGGAGAGAGATCAGTCGCAGAAGGAGATAGATCAGTCGTTACTTCTCTTATCGCAGAAGGAGAGATATCAGTAGTCGCTACTTATCGCAGAAGGAGAGAGATCAGTCCCTACTTCTCTTATTGTAGAAGGAGAGAGATCAGTCGCTACTTCCCTTATCGTAGAAGGAGAGAGATCAGTCGCTACTTTTCTCATCACAGAAGAAGAGAGGTCAGTCGCTACTTTTCTCATCACAGAAGGAGAGAGATCAGTCGCTACTTTTCTCATCATAGGAGAGAGATCAGTCACTACTTATCGCAGAAGGAGAGAGATCAGTCGCTACTTCTCTTATTGCAGAAGGAGAGAGATCAGTCGCTACTTCTCTTATCGCAGAAGGAGAGAGATTAGTCGTTACTTCTCTTATCGCAGAAGGAGAGAGATCAGTCATTTCTTCTCTTATTGCAGAAAGAGAGAGATCAGTCGCTACTTCTCTTATCGCAGAAGGAGAGAGATCAGTCGCTACTTCTCTTATCGTAGAAGGAGAGAGATCAGTCGCTACTTTTCTCATCACAGAAGAAGAGAGGTCAGTCGCTACTTTTCTCATCACAGAAGAGAGAGATCAGTCGCTACTTTTCTCATCACAGGAGAGAGATCAGTCACTACTTATCGCAGAAGGAGAGAGATCAGTCGCTACTTCTCTTATTGCAGAAGCAGAGAGATCAGTCACTACTTATCGCAGAAGGAGAGAGATCAGTCACTGCTTATCGCAGAAGGAGAGAGATCGGTCACTCTACTTCTCTTATCGTAGAAGGAGAGAGATTAGTCGCTACTTCTCTTATTGCAGAAGATTTATTTGTTTGTCTATTTTGTTTGAAGAATATTTACCCGAAATATTAATGAATTGTGTTGAAACTGTCTTTTCGAAGCACGCTTCTTTCTCCGTGGGTCCTGTTCTGCATTTTACACGCTTTGCAGTCGCCATTTTGGTATGGATTGCGTATTTCATCAATTGTCAGGTCCTTGATGATGTCATAAGCCATCAATATGAGATTTTCAGGGCTTAACACACTCTTCATAACATTCTCTTGCATGTGATACCAAAATAACCTGGAACAAGGTATACTTAAGAAGCGCAACAGCATCAAAACACTATAGTGAACTAATTAGCATTTTTGGTTGACATACATTGTGACAGGCGCAATTTTCTGACAAAGTGTGTAACAGTTTCTGAATGGAAAGAGTGTTGTATGGAAGTTCATTCTGGCTTCTGAAAGGTTGCAACTGACTACCATACTGTCTATTCTTCACTTTGTAATCGGATGCCTGTATGTCAACATTCCTCCTTATATCCCATTACATCCTGAACCTGAGATGAACCCTCCCATTTGCAACTGATCTAGCAAATGTTGCTGCTACTCTAAAATTACAACCTTTTGTTCTTCATGTTGGTAAGTCATGTTGATTGGTTGGGTGGCTTTGACAAACGAAAAGTCGGTCAGGATGTACTAGGGCTGATTCTCATTCATACTGACCCCAATGACACTGCACACTGATTGGATTTCAGCTGTGTCTTCTGCAGATGCTCCACATTGTACTGTACACGGCCCTCGATTGTAAGAGAACAACCCAGCAGAGAAATAAACACACTTAGAAAAGACAGTTACAGCACAATTCATTAATATTTTTAATATTAATATTTTCTTCTTCAAAATAGACAAACAAACAAATAGATCAGTCGCTACATATCGCAGGAGAGACATCGGTCATTACTTCTCTTATCGCAGGAGGAAAGAGATCGGTCCCTACTTCTCTTATCGCAGAAGGAGGGACATCGGTCGCTACTTCTCATCACAGAAGGAGAGCGATCAGTCGCTACTTATCGCCGAAGGAGAGAGATCAGTTGTTACTTCTCTTATCGCAGAAAGAGAGAGATCAGTCGCTACTTTTCTTATCACAGAAGGAGAGAGATCGGTCGTTACTTCTCTTATCGCAGAAGGAGAGAGATCAGTAGTCGCTACTTATCGCAGAAGGAGAGAGATTGGTCGTTTCTTATCGTATTGCAGAAGGAGATAGATCAGTCGCTACTTCTCTTATCGCAGAAGGAGAGATATCAGTCGCTACTTCTCTTATCGCAGAAGGAGAGAGATCAGTCACTTGTCGCAGAAGGAGAGAGATCAGTCGCTACTTCTGTTATTGCAGAAGGAGGGAGATCAGTCGCTACTTCTCTTACCGCAGAAGGAGAGAGATCAGTCGCTACTTTTCTCATCACAGAAGGAGAGAGATCAGTCACTACTTGTCGCAGAAGGAGAGAGATCAGTCGCTAGTTCTCTTATTGCAGAACGAGAGAGATCAGTCACTACTTCTCTTATCGCAGAAGGAGAGAGATCAGTCACTGCTTATCACAGAAGGAGAGAGATCGGTCACTCTACTTCTCTTATCGCAGAAGGAGAGAGATCAGTCACTACTTCTCTTATTGCAGAAGATTTATTTGTTTGTTTGTCTGTTTTGTTTGTTTGTCTATTTAGAAGAAGAGTATTTACTTGAAATATTAATAAATTGTGTTGAAACTGTCTTTTCAAAGCGCGCTTCTTTCTCCGTGGGTTCTTTTCTGCATTTTACACGCTTGGCAGTCACCTTTTTGGTCTGGATTGCGTATTTCCTCAATTGTAAGGTCCTTGATGATGTCGTAAGCCATCAATATGAGATTTTCAGGGCTTAACACACTCTTCATAACATTTTCTTGCATGTGATACCAAAATAACCTGGAACAAAGCATACTTAAGAAGCGCAACAGCATCAAAACACTATAGTGAACTAATTAGCATTTCTGGTTGACATGCATTGTGACAGGCGCAATTTTCTGCCAAAGTGTGTAACAGTTTCTGAATGGAAAGAGTTGTATGGAAGTTCATTCTGGCTTCTGAAAGGTTGCCGGTGACTACCATACTGTCTTTTCTTCACTTTGTAATCTGATGCCTGTATGTCAACATACCTCCTTATATCCCATTACATCCTGAGCCTGATTTTGTAAAATTTGGTTATTGTCCTATGTATGCTACATTACAGATTAGGAGATAGTTCAACTGTTTTAGTTCAAGGGTGGTGCCAGAATAGCTTGGCGCCAGAGGCGCCAAGCTATTCTGGCACAACCCTTGAACTAGCAGTCAAATTCATTTCAAGCAATGGGTGTATCAGGATGAAAAGCGTTAAGGGGTACTCTTAGAGGACAATGGTTCAGGAGATAGATTACTGGCACCAGAAAAGCTTGGTGCCTTGTTTTGATGTTCTCAGCAGTGTGTGTGGTGTTCGAATATTGCGAGTTGTTGGACATTCATCAGATAGACCCCCACGCATTTTGGTTGTCACTGGAGATGGATTGACTGTGATAGGTCAAGGGTATTGACCTATTTGCTTGGCAGCTTCAGGCACTTTCCTTGAGGTATTACAGTTTTTCCATTTCCTGCTGTAGTGTTCATGCACTGGCTGAATGAACATGATCGTTTATATGCAGACTGGTTCCATCTTGGGGAAGGGAAGCCTGACATAAATTTGTGCCCGCTTGTTTCATGTTGGGAAACTTTTTTTTTTTTTCGTATTGTTTATAATTGACATGATTTTTTTTCATTTTGTTTATGATTGACATGATGTTTTTCATATTGTTTATGATTGACATGATGTTTTTCATATTGTTTAAAATTGACATGTTTTTCATATTATTTATGATTGACATGTTTTTCATATTGTTTATGATTGACATGTTTTTCATATTGTTTATAATTGACATGTTTTTCATATTGTTTAAAATTGACATGTTTTTCATATTGTTTATAACTGACATGGTGATGTCAAATGTTCATTTTGATGTGACTTGCTGCTTTGATACCAGTGCATGTACTTCTTTTTGCTATAGAGGCATGTTATCACTTGTGTGTTTGTATAGAGACGTACTCATTTCTTCCACGAAGTGGCTTTCTACTAAAACATGTCGTCATTGAACCATATACGCGAAGTGGCTTTCTACTAAAACACGTGGTCATTGAACCATATACGCGAAGTGGCTTTCTACTAAAACACGTGGTCATTGAACCATATACGCGAAGTGGCTTTCTACTAAAACACATGGTCATTGAACCATATACGCGAAGTGGCTTTCTACTAAAACACATGGTCATTGAACCATATACGCGAAGTGGCTTTCTACTAAAACATGTAGTCATTGAACCATATACGCGAAGTGGCTTTCTACTAAAACACATGGTCATTGAACAATATACGCGAAGTGGCTTTCTACTAAAACACGTGGTCATTGAACCATATACGCGAAGTGGCTTTCTACTAAAACACATGGTCATTGAACCATATACGTGAAGTGGCTTTCTACTAAAACATGTGGTCATTGAACCATATATGTGAAGTGGCTTTCTACTAAAACACATGGTCATTGAACCATGTACATCTTAACCCATTCAGCCTTGACACTTCAGCAGGAGGTGTCAGGGGTAGGTGCCAAACTGATCTAGCACTAACCTTGAATTGTAATGGTTGATCCATCACGGGCAACTGACACAATTCAATGATTTATCATGTATGATGTGCCACTGTTGAGAGACCTGACACAGTGTACCTCCATCGAGTCTGATGCCAAGTGAACGGCTGCAGAGATAGCCTGCCTAGTAACATGCATGCAGATGTTAGTTTGGACAATGATACAGCAGGACTGATAATAAGCGAGTCTATGTTCTGGGCCAGTGGTCCGTTGTAAACTTTAACGTTGGCATTTTCTCGGAGGCTATTCAAGCTACAGTCTTCAAACTTGGCCCAAGGATACTTTGTGGCAAGACCTTTCTAAACATACCAATTTCAGTGACCTCTCACAAAGGTCACAGGGGATCAGGAAATATATAAAAAAAATAGCTATTTTTGGACATAATTTATTTTTTCTCAAATACTATTTACAACTTCATACCCAAACTTGGTACAAAAATACCTGATGGTACGACCTTTATATGCACACTAATTTGGTTGGTCCCTTGGAAAGGTCAAGGGTCACAAGAGCTCAAGAAATAGGTCCAAAATAGCCATATTTTGACAAAAGATGTCTTTTCTCAATTACTATTCACAACTTCAAACCCAAACTTTCTACAGAGATACCTGATGGTAAGACCTATCTATGCATACTAATTTGGATGATCCCTCGGAAAGGTCAAGGGTCGCAAGAGGTTGACAAAGGTGTATTAAATGCCAATAATTGTATCATTATCAACATTTTTGCAAACTTTTCAGTCAAATTTGGCACAAAGGTAGCTGATGATAAGACCTTCCTATGTATCCTAATTTAGTCGACTCATTGCAAAGGTCAAGGGGGTTTCACAGATGTGTGAAAACTGATTAAATTTTGAGAAAACATGGATTTTGTTAGTGCAGAAGCCCTCCCTTTACTTATTGTCAGACGTTTGGATCGGTAATACGCGTGAACCATAAGCCTGTCTTGTTAGTGTTTTATTTCATAAGACCCTGGCTCGAGAATCCATCAACAACTTTGCCTGGGCCGCAAGGCTTTTCAGGAAGGAAAGTATATCGAGCAAGCTCATGAATATTAATTTGCTTGTTATTTAATACATCAGTACATGTGTCAAAGAAGGGGAACAGAAGTGGTAGCACCTACGAGACATTGACACAAATCATAAACAGAAAAATACAAAATACAGTGTGACATTTTGCACGTACTGTTTGACCCTAACCCCAGCCCTGCCTTATCGGTGTCATTATGAATAATTGTGCTTTTGTAGTAGCAGAAGTTATATCTTGTAGTGTAATGTTAAACAGGTTTGATGATATATAGAATTTGACTCTCCTTTTATGGAGTGGCTTCACGTGTAATATGTTTTACTCATATTTTGAGAATTTCATCAGTTCATTAATACAGTTTGCTTGTTTGTTTAGTTTGTTTGATGGTGGTGTTTTGTTGTCACATCCCTTTATTTAGTTTGTAATATATATTTTTGCCATGGTGGTCAGAAATAAATTAACAAAATTTCTTTTCCGAGTGAGAGTTGCTGTTTTGGGCTTATGTGTGATAGCAAAAGTGAATATGTATTGGGCCATCTGTCATCTGAGGTAAACATTTTAACATTGGTGTTTTTTGGAGACTATTCAATCCGCAGTCTTCAGACTTGGCCCAAGTATTCTTTGTAAATAATAATAATAATACCGTTATTATATAGGCGCTTTTTCTCAATTTTGGGGAAATCGACTCAAAGCGCCGCGCCTGAAACCCAACACACACACTCACGAAACAGACACGGATTTACGCCATTTAAGACAAACACAGTACAAGACAAACGAAGGGCCAGTCAGCTACTACTTTGTGATGAGACCTTTCTAAACATACCAATTTTTGGTGACCTTTCTCAAAGTTTTGGTCAGGGGATTCAGAAATAGGTCAAAAATAGGCATTTTGTGACAAAAAGTATTTTTTATCAAATACTATTTTCACCTTCAAACCCAAACTTGGTACCTGATGGTAAGACCTTTATATGCATACTATTGGATGACCTGCAGAAAGGTCAAGGGTCACAAGAGGTCCAGATAAAGGTAACAAAATTGGCATATTTTGACCACAAAAAAATTCCTCAAAATATGTTCAACTTTAAACCCAAACTTGGCACAGAGATACCTGTGGTAAGACCTTCCTATGCATATAAATTTGGATGACCCCTCAGAAAGGTTAGGGTCACAAGAGGTTGACAAATGTGTGAAAAATGACATTTTTATAGAATTTCATTTTATTTTTTTTTTATTTTTCAAGTTTGGATCAGTCGTACACATGAGCCCTTATTGTTTTTTTAAATGTTCATCATGCGACCCCAGGTAGATGCTGATACGCCATTCAGTATCAAGCTGTACAAGTCCATTACCAAAAAGCTGTTGCATGCTGACAAAATCTTACTGTCCTAACAGTTTTCATGTGATAAGCCATGCAGCAAAACATTGTTGAGCCTTGCAGGCAAAATTTCACTGTTTGGGAGCCGTCTTTAGAAGACTGCTGGTACGAATCAGGAGGCAGGTTGACCATATATGTACTACTTCAAGGGTGGTGCCAGAATAGCTTGGCGCCTAGAGGCGCAAGCTATTCTGGCGCCACCCTTGAACTATCACGGTCAGCACATAATCCATGCAGCACTGTCATGCGAGAAGCGTACGTTGTGTCGTCATTGGCCGGCAGTTTGGTGCCACGAGGAAGGCAATCTGTGTAAGCTTGTCCAGATTTTCACAGCAATTCCCATAAACCATTTGGCTGTCGGTAGGGCTTTATGTTGAGGCTGTTCCTACAGGAATCACCTTGACAAAAGCACTACAAACGGCCAATGGGTTAGGATGTATGCTGACGAGCAAAGGAAATGCGACATGTAATCATCAAAAACACAACTGTTTCCAACGTTTAATTTCTTTTGCTCATCAGTATATTAAACTGACCGGCATTTAAAAAGAAACTACACGTGTTACTTTTAGCTTCCAAAGTTTTATTTCACAAATATACATGTTATAACAAAACAAACTCAACACTGGTAGATAATTCAGTCCTCGATCAGAAAACGAAAGTTTTGAGGGAAAAAAATTGTTTATCTTTCAGCTCATGGAAAAAAGTGAACGTCAGTGTCTGGGAAAAGTCACCGTTACATATACTAATAGTCAAAACTTAAGGGCCACCCCACTTTTTTGTGTCATTGTTTATTATCGCAAGTACGCTAATAAAATACAATGTTCTTTCAATCCAAATGGGTTAAAAGTTGACCTTAGACAGTCCACTGTACGCCCGGGAACAATAGACAACAATTTATCAATTTCCACTAACGTGTCAAACACACGTGAAACTTCGTCAGTTTTTGTGAAAAGATGTGCGATATTGGCAAGCGTACCAAAGGCAGGCAGGTGGAAAAACTCGGTAAAGTCGTGATGCACGTGCTAAAGGGATCAGTTGTCAACAGTGAGCACTTCTGTTTCGCTACAAATACCGGTACAGTAGGGGCATAATTGTCACTTTCCTAACCATGCCACCACGACGAAGCCTAATGCCAGTCGATCAAGGCTGGGCGCTAGCCGCATGGCTGCAGGATGGAGTTTCCGGACGAGAAGTTGGGAGACGTCTTGGGGTGTCCCATTCAGTGATCCAGAGGCTGCTGGCACGATTCCAAGCAATTGGAAGGGCAGAACGACGACCCAGCTCAGGTCGCACGCGCTGCACCTGCAGAAGGGAGGACGGATACCTCTGTGTGGCGGCTCTGCATGACCAAACTGTCACATCAACCACTCTGCGACGTCAACTGGTGCAAGCTGCAAACGTTAACGTCAGCAGAAGCACAGTCTGCCGACATCTGCGCGAAATTGACCTGGCTTCATGCAGAGCAGCAGTGAGAATACCCCTCGCTCCAGCTCATCGCAGAGCCCGGGTTGCCTGGTGTCGTCAACATGTGAGGTGGAACAGACTCCAGTGGACTAGTTCTGTTTACTGATGAGTCACGGTTCTCTGTGGCCTTCAACGACGGCAGGGTGAGGGTCTGGAGACGCCAGGGCGAGCGATTCGCAGATGGATGCATCCAAGAGGTGGATCGCTACGGAGGAGGCTCAGTCATGGTCTTGGCAGGCTTCAGCACGTCATCCGAGGCACCCTGACTGGACTGCGCTATCATCCAGCCAGTTCTCCAAGCCATATGCGACAATGCTGTTCTGCAGGACGATAGCGCTCGACCTCATCGCTCCCGTGTGGTGGATGAGTACCTTGAGCAACGGGGCATCATGAGGATGGTGTGGCCAGCTCGTTCACCTGATCTGGCTCCCATCGAGCACCTCTGGGACGTGCTGGGGCAACGTGTAGTCGGCAACCACCCCCCCCCCCCCACCCCCCACCTCATGGCGTCCCCAGCTGACTCAGTTCCTGCATCAAGAGTAGGAAGCGATCCCACAACATGTTTTCCGAACCCTGGTGAACTCCATGCGTCAACGCTGTATTGAATGCTTGACTGCAAACGGTGGGTACACTCGCTACTGACTGGACCAGTCTTGTGTGACTTTTCAAATGAAGGGTGGGTGAACATTCTAACTACTCACAAACCAGATAGGTGAGGCTTGCGCTGGCAGAATTGTTCAACAAACCAAGGGGAATCACTCAGCGCTGGACAGACGAACAGTTAGATCCCCTGCCCCCGCCTATCAGGCACCCATTCGCCAGCCCACAGAGAAATACGCAGGTATAGAACAAGACGATCATCTACATCCCTAAAAAAGGATGCATCAGGTCTCTTATATAACCCATGTCTTTCTCTGGAACTTAGGAAGTAGGCAGGAGAAACATACATACACAAACACGAAGGTGCATTACTATATGTGGTCGGGTAAATACCCTGAATGCCCACAGTAGATGCACAGAACATTACACAACAATGTAACGATACAAATTTGCCTCGAGTTATACTGAGATACTCACAAACCAGATAGGTGAGGCTTGCGCTGGCAGAATTGTTCAACAAACCAAGGGGAATCACTCAGCGCTGGACAGACGAACAGTTAGATCCCCTGCCCCCGCCTATCAGGCACCCATTCGCCAGCCCACAGAGAAATACGCAGGTATAGAACAAGACGATCATCTACATCCCTAAAAAAGGATGCATCAGGTCTCTTATATAACCCATGTCTTTCTCTGGAACTTAGGAAGTAGGCAGGAGAAACATACATACACAAACACGAAGGTGCATTACTATATGTGGTCGGGTAAATACCCTGAATGCCCACAGTAGATGCACAGAACATTACACAACAATGTAACGATACAAATTTGCCTCGAGTTATACTGAGATACTCACAAACCAGATAGGTGAGGCTTGCGCTGGCAGAATTGTTCAACAAACCAAGGGGAATCACTCAGCGCTGGACAGACGAACAGTTAGATCCCCTGCCCCCGCCTATCAGGCACCCATTCGCCAGCCGCTGTTCGTCTGTCCAGCGCTGAGTGATTCCCCTTGGTTTGTTGAACAATTCTGCCAGCGCAAGCCTCACCTATCTGGTTTGTGAGTATCTCAGTATAACTCGAGGCAAATTTGTATCGTTACATTGTTGTGTAATGTTCTGTGCATCTACTGTGGGCATTCAGGGTATTTACCCGACCACATATAGTAATGCACCTTCGTGTTTGTGTATGTATGTTTCTCCTGCCTACTTCCTAAGTTCCAGAGAAAGACATGGGTTATATAAGAGACCTGATGCATCCTTTTTTAGGGATGTAGATGATCGTCTTGTTCTATACCTGCGTATTTCTCTGTGGGCTGGCGAATGGGTGCCTGATAGGCGGGGGCAGGGGATCTAACTGTTCGTCTGTCCAGCGCTGAGTGATTCCCCTTGGTTTGTTGAACAATTCTGCCAGCGCAAGCCTCACCTATCTGGTTTGTGAGTATCTCAGTATAACTCGAGGCAAATTTGTATCGTTACATTGTTGTGTAATGTTCTGTGCATCTACTGTGGGCATTCAGGGTATTTACCCGACCACATATAGTAATGCACCTTCGTGTTTGTGTATGTATGTTTCTCCTGCCTACTTCCTAAGTTCCAGAGAAAGACATGGGTTATATAAGAGACCTGATGCATCCTTTTTTAGGGATGTAGATGATCGTCTTGTTCTATACCTGCGTATTTCTCTGTGGGCTGGCGAATGGGTGCCTGATAGGCGGGGGCAGGGGATCTAACTGTTCGTCTGTCCAGCGCTGAGTGATTCCCCTTGGTTTGTTGAACAATTCTGCCAGCGCAAGCCTCACCTATCTGGTTTGTGAGTATCTCAGTATAACTCGAGGCAAATTTGTATCGTTACATTGTTGTGTAATGTTCTGTGCATCTACTGTGGGCATTCAGGGTATTTACCCGACCACATATAGTAATGCACCTTCGTGTTTGTGTATGTATGTTTCTCCTGCCTACTTCCTAAGTTCCAGAGAAAGACATGGGTTATATAAGAGACCTGATGCATCCTTTTTTAGGGATGTAGATGATCGTCTTGTTCTATACCTGCGTATTTCTCTGTGGGCTGGCGAATGGGTGCCTGATAGGCGGGGGCAGGGGATCTAACTGTTCGTCTGTCCAGCGCTGAGTGATTCCCCTTGGTTTGTTGAACATTCTAACGTACTGCTGTTGTTACAATTGCTTGATTTACTCAAAACTTAAGTGAATTGTTACTGAATAAAATAGCAAAGTACTGACTCCAAGTATTGTTACATTATTTGTGTGGTGTTGTCGTGCATCTGCGATAAAAAGTGGCCCTTAAGTTTTGACCATTAGTATAGGTGTGTGCACCTCTTGCTGCAACGAGGGTGTTGCACAGATTTCGCACTGATATTGCGATGATCTGCTGGGGATGCTGTTATAGTTATTTTCAGACACATTTTGAACACAACCATCCAGTGCTCAAAATGCTCTATTGGATTGAAATTGATGTTGGCATACTGCAAGCTGGGGTGGATCAGTTACCTCCCCAGGGGGGGGGGGGGTGGAGTCAAACTTTGTTTTGGACCTTCAACCTGACACAAAAGGCCTCCTGGCTTCCAGTTTGAAAACTAAAAAAGCTGAGAGGTGTGTGTGGGGGGTGGGGGGGGGGGGTGTAGGCACGCCTTGCATGCCGGAGAATATCTTGCACCTTCTCACCACCTTTCCAAATATAAAAAAGCAGGGAAGGGTGAGGGAAAGTTTTGGCGAAGGGGTGGGTGTGGGGGGTTCTGAAATCCTCCTCCCCAGATCTCCCCCCGGCAAGAACATGCTAGACAGAGGCATATTGTGGTGTTCTGTTCCATTTTAAAGAGGTTTGCCACCTCTGAAATGGACAAACCAGCCTGCAGTTAACCGGCAGCTTGGTTTTGCACATATTCAGTGAGGCGTGTCATAACAGCCAGGACTCGAAATCGACAGATCGACACGTTTTCTTTCTCCCCTTTCAATTGTGCACCAAATTTGCCATTTTGGAGTTGAAAATCTTTTGCAACTGAGCATCGTTTCAGTGCAGAAAAATGTATACTGATCAACAAAAGAAACGCAAATTTTTCACCATAGCGCTTTTCTTCATAAACATGCATTAATCCGGGTTATTTTGACGTCATTTATTAGAAAATGTTATGAAGAGTGTGTTATGTTGTGTGCCGCAAATAGAATGTTTAGTCTTAAAAATCGCACATCGATGACTTATGACGTCATCAGTGACACTACCATCACAGGATATTGAAAGTGAAATGGGGTGCATCTGCAGAGGACACAGCTGAAAGACAAACACTTTTACATATTTATTTATTATTTATCTTTTTAATTATGGAAGGAAAGAATTCCTTGATGAACATAATCACTAGTTGATAGGAAAGGAAGAAATTTTTCAATATGCATACATCTGTGCATGTTCATAATCTATCCTTTACTTAGCATGCATATTCATATGTCCCAGGTATCTCCGACTTATTTTATTTATTTATTATTTAAAGTTATTCATTTATTTATTTATTTATTTTGGGGACGTAGGTTTGCACACACACATCAGCATACAAGATGAAAACATACATGTACGCATATATGGTAATAGGTGCCATACCACCTGCTCCCCACCACACACACACACACACAAACCACAGAACACCCCCCAAAAGACATGTACATTGGTGCATGCTTATAATCTATCCTTTACTTGGCACTCACATGTCCCAGATATCTTTGACTTATTTTTTTATTTACAATTATTGTTATTATTATTTTTTAAATGTAGGTTTTGTACATATCGGGATCGACAAGAAAATATACACATACATAGATGGTAATAGGTGCCATATCGCCCGCTCCCAACCCCACCCCAGATACACAAAACCGCAGAACACCCACCAAAAGACATGCACATCTGTGCATGTTCATAATCTATCCGTTACTTGGCATTCATATATCCCAGGTACCTTTGACTTACTTTATCTTATTCATTTAAATTACCTCCGACACGTAAATTTCGCCTTCCCAATTTCAGATGTAAAACACGTGGCGGTCGTGCCTTCTCCCATCTTGGCCCAACCACTTGGAACAGCCTCCCCGCCCCTGTACTGTCCGTAACTGTCAAACGCTCTCCTCATTTAAATCATTTCTCAAAACCCACCTCTACAACGCTGCCTTTCACTAGTTCATTTCCCCAGCCATGCACAATTCAACATCACGGTCATCACGTGTGTGTGTGTGTGTGTGTGTGTTAGTTGTTAGCCTTTTCATTGTATCAGCGCTTTGAGCTACTTTTAGAATAAGCGCTTAACAAATCTCGTATTTGTTTGTAATGTAGGTTTTGTACATACACGTCAGCTTACAACATAAGAACATGGTAATAGGTGCCATACCGCCCGCTCCCAACCCCACCCCACACACAAAACCGCAGAACATCCACCAAAAGACATGTACTCCTGTGCATGTTCATAATCTATCCATTACTTGGCAATCCAGGTATCTTTTACTTACTTTATCTTATTTATTTAACCGCCGTGAGGTGGCCTTAGTCGCCTGCTCGGCGTTAAACCCAAATAACTATTTATTTCAATTATTTTTGTATTTATGTTTGTTTGGTTGTCATGTTACGCTGGCAGAATTTCTCTGTGGGCTGGCGATTGGGTGCCTGATAGGCGGGGGCAGGGGATCTAACTGTTGTCTGTCCGGCGCTGAGTGATTCCTCTTGGTTTGTATACAATTCTGCCAGCGCTAGCCTCACCTATCTGGTTTGTGAGTATTTATAACTCGAGGCAAATTTGTATCGCTATATCGTTACATTGTTCTGTAATGTTCTGTGCATCTACTGTGGGAAATTAGGGTATTTACCTGACCACATATAGTAGTGCACCTTCGTGTTTGTGTATGTATCATTCATGTTTCCCCTGCCTACTTCAGTCCTAAGTTCCGGAGAAAGACATGGGTTATATAAGAGACCTAATGCATCTTTTTGAAGATGCAAATGATCGTCTTATTCTATACCTGCGTGTTTGCCTTTTGGCTAAGATCAAAGTGTAGTATCTGTTCTTATCCCTTGTCTGGGCCTATGGCTGAGGTCAGGGTGTATCAGACCAGATTAAGCTTTGTATCTTAGAGGGGCCGAGGGCCGATCCTTCCCTCCGGGGGGAAATGGAAAGAAAAAAAAAATCTCTGTGGGCTGGCGATTGGGTGCCTGATAAGCGGGGGCAGGGGATCTAACTGTTGTCTGTCCGGCGCTGAGTGATTCCTCTTGGTTTGTATACAATTCTGCCAGCGCTAGCCTCACCTATCTGGTTTGTGAGCATGACAAGGGAGGTTAATGCAACTGGTCGGAAGTCGTTCAGTTGTTTTGGGTTATCTTTCTTGGGAAGTGGCCGGAATGACCGTTGAGGTTTTCCATGCGGAGGGAATAGAGCAGGTATCTAGGGAGAGCTGGAAAAGGTGTTGAAAAACACCACTAAGCTGTTCAGCACAGAACTTCAACGTCCTGCCACAGATCCCATCAGGACCGGCACTCTTGTTCACATTAATCATTTTCAAACACCTCTCACCACTCTCTTGTTCAGGATGACAATAGAGCCATCGTGTGTCAGTGACTTCCTCAGATCAGCTACATCAGACGAAAAATCGCGTTTCGAAACGGGTAAAAAAGGAGTTAAGAGCATCAAGCAACGTGTCGTCACTGAAGCCCGCAAGACCGATCTTCGATTTATGTGTATCGTTGGAATTGTTGACAGCAGACATAATCTTTATGCCTTGCCAAGCGGCACGTAAATTACCACTAACGAGTTTCATTTCCACCTTGTGTGTGTATGCCAGCGGCCTTGCCTGTCTGATCGCAGCTTTCACTTCCTTATTCACCCGTTTCTTTTCCTCTGCCGTACCCTGATATAAAAAATTTTTAAAACTTTTCTCAGTTTTTGTTGATAACGTTTTTCAATTCTTTTCTTATCCACGGTTTGTTGTTTCACACTGCAAACACAGTTCTCTGTTTCGTGGGGATAACTGAATCCACACAGAAGGAAATGTAAGATGATGCAACATCAACGAGCTCAGACAGACTGTCACAGAAGGAAATGTAAGATGATACAACAACGAGCTCAGACAGACTGTCACAACTGTTATAAAACACGTCCCATTCTGTACAATCAAAGCATCCTTGTAAGTCAGCAATACTATCAGTGGCCCAGTTTTTCACTGTCTTAACTACACGTTGCGCACGCTGAAACACAGGCTTGTACACGGGGGCAAGTAACACCGTACTGTGATCAGATGTGGAAGGGCAGAACGACGACCCTGCTCAGGACGCCCGCGCTGCACCAGCAGAAGGGAGGACAGATACCTCTGTGTGGCGGCTCTGCGCGACCGAACGGCTGTCACGTCAACCACTCTGCGACGTCAACTTGTGCAAGCTGCAAACGTTAAAGAAGCCCACTCTGGACCCAAATGATCTGAACAATTACAGACCTGTATCTAACCTCACATTTCTTTAAAAATTATTAGAGAAAATACTGAGTTTTGTCGCAGTTATTCGACCATGTCAAAAGTAATGACCTCTAGCACATTTTTCAATCCGCCTACCGCCCAAGTCACAGCACGGAGACGGCGTTGCTTCGTGTTGTGAACCATATTGGACCTGCTCACCGCCAGTGATAAAGATAATGTTTCTGTTCTGGCCCTTCAGTCTTGATTTGAGCGCTGCTTTTGACACGATAGATCACCAGATTCAGTCTCATTCAACTTTTAGACTCTGTTTTTGGCATCACTGAAGAGTACCGCTTTACACTTTTTGAGTCTTACCTCTTTGGAAGAAAGCAAGTAGTGTCTGTGTTCGGAGTAGACTGTGTCCGATCCCACTGAGCTTGTGTACCGCGGTGTTCCCCAAACTTCTGTTTTGGGGGCCGATCCTTTTCACATTGTATACCCAGCCTTTTCATCTAGTCGGTTATCAAACGTCACTCTGTTTCTCACTATTTTTATGCTGTTGACACAGAGCAGGCAGTGCCATTGCTTAACGCAAACATGTTAGTCAGATGTTCCAGTCTTTAGAGTCCTGTCACAGACGTTCAGAATTGGACCACATAGAACAAATTGCAAATGAATAGTGACAAAACTGAGGCCTTAGGATTTTCTTGTTTAACCTCCACTGATCTCCCAGACTCGATCAGGCCGGGCCCCGTTTCCGAGTCGGCCCGTAATCTTGGTGTTATCTTTGCCAATAGCGGCTGACCATGAGAGAGCATCAGTGTCAACAAGGTTTGCCAATGTTCCTTCTTTGAACTGAGGAAGATCAGTTCTTTGAATGAGGACTAAGATCAGCCTCAGGATGTCACTAATGCAAGATCAACGCCTGCGACGGCAATCAAGTTTCGGCCTTACTGACCAGGACACGCTCTCTGAACAGCGGGCCCGGCCTTTTGCCTGAACGTCAGTAGCGGATTTGTGGCGGTCACGACTGAGTGAATACCTCAGGTTACTCCGGCGGCGATCCGCGTTAAGTCTGGCCTCGACTCTGGCCGGCGGCATCCGGAAATGAAATCAAATGACACCGTTCAGTGTTCTCAAGGATACTGAGTAGGTCAGTACAGAAACCTTTATTTCAATCGGCATGTCCTTGCACACACACACACACACACACACACACACACACACACACACACACCGCAACGGCACACACACACACACAGACATACACACACACGCGCGCGCGCGCCGGCACACACACTGACACTGGCACACACACTGTGACCGGGCCGGCTGACACACGGCCGGCACTGACACCGTCGCCGGCCGGCACACTGACGTACAAACCTACACACACAGCATGCGGCCTAGTGTCAGTAATACATTGATGAAATAAACTTGAACTGAACGTTAAAACGTAGGCTTGAACACTGAGTAACGGCAACCGCAACAAAATCGGCAAAATGACTCGGCGGCAGTGATGACTGTGACAACCATGGGTCCGTAGTAGTTTTGACTAATGCAAATCCACTGCGCCACCGCGGCGTGCGCGCAAACGCCTATTCTAAGCTCAAGACAAAATACGAGGAAGGAAACGAACACGCCCGCGAAATTTTAGACTGTGTGTGTGTGTGTGTGTGTGTGTTGTGTGTGTGTGCATGTTTGTGTGACCGGAAGTATCCCAGCATGCACGGACCTCTTTCTCAACAAAGAGAGTTGAACGTTAAACCCTTTAGTAGAGAGCCGTGAAAGAGGCCTCTATGCACTGCAGTGCATCCCTGCCATTGTTTTCTGCCCTAAAGTCGAAGAGAATTACTCGAAAAGGTAATTATTGACAACTGAGCAGTGTTTAAACCATCATCATCATCATCATCAGTCCCTTGCCCGAACTGGGCGTTGGGGGGACTGAAAGGCAGCAGCAACAGACAGTGCTCTCCACTGAGTTCTATTTTGGGCGGTGGCAAGCAAGTCTGGCATCTCGAGTTCGGTCCATTCTTTTATGTTTGCGACCCAACTCTTTCTCTGACGACCTCGCCGACGACTTCCTTCGAGAGTGCCTTGGAGGATAGTCTTGGCGGACAAGGTGTTGTGTCGGGTCACGTGGCCAAACCAAGCAAGCTTGCGCCGTTTCACGGTTGCCAGAAGGGGTTCATGTGGGCCCACCAGGGAAGTGACGATGCTCCGTACATATTCGTTGGTCTTGTGCTCGCGGTACGAGATGCGGAGCAACTTCCTCAGGCACTTGTTCTCAAAGGCCTGGATTTTCTTTTCTGAGTCTGCAAGCAGTGTCCAAGTCTCACAGCCGTAGAGTAGAATAGACACTACGAGGGACTTGTAAAGCCTGTACTTGATGGTGAAGCTGATGGAGTTACTTCGCCATATCCTGTCCAGCCTGGCCATTGCGGATGTTGCTGTACCTATCCTGATACGGATCTCTGCTATGCAACTACCGTCTTTGGACAGGGTGGCTCCCAAGTACTTGAAGCTATTGACCTCTTCTAGCTTCTGGCCGTTCATGTGAATGTTGTTGCTGCTGTCGCTTGTGGTGTTGATCATCACTTTGCTTTTATCCGTACTGATCTCCATGCCATAAGACCCTGCGCTACTTGAAAGTTTGTCTGTCAGGTTTTGGAGCTCACTATTGCTGCCTGCCATGAGGTCAATGTCGTCTGCGAATCGAAGATTGCACAGGGATCTGCCACCAATAGAGATTGAAGTATGGTGGTCGTGGAGGGTTTCCTGCATGATCTTCTCCAGGAATATGTTGAAAAGGACAGGAGAGAGCAGGCATCCTTGACGGACACCGATCGTCGTCCTGAAGAACTCGCCTGACTGATTGTTAAGTAGAACCGCGCTGCAGGCGTTCTTGTAAAGCGCTTCTATCATTTGGATCAGTCCCTCCTCTATGTTGAACGATCTCATGACTTGCCAGAGTCCGTCGTGCCAGACGCGATCAAATGCTTTCCTGAAATCAATGAAGTTGTGGTAGAGTTCGCGCTGATGCTGCAGATGTTTCTCGATCAGGACGCGGCAGTTGAAAATCTGCTCTACAGTGCTTCTTCCAACTCTGAAGCCAGCCTGTTCTTCTGCCAGCAGTTCCTCGGCGAAAGTTTTGAGGCGGTTGAGAATGATTCTAAGCATTACTTTGCTAGGGTGACTTATCAGACTGATAGTTCTGTAGTTCTGGCACTGTTTCAGGTTTCCTTTCTTGGGGAGCGGGATCACTAGAGACTGTGTCCATTCTACTGGCCATTTCTTTTGCTCCCAGATCTTTTGACAGAGTGTAGTGAGGACCTTCGTTGTTACTTCTCCTCCATGTTTCAACAGTTCAGCAGGTACGTTGTCTACACCTGGAGACTTTCCTCCCTTCAGGCCGCGTACGGCTGCTTCCACCTCTTCAGCTAACACTGGCAGGTCTTCAGCCTTCCTGGCCCCAGCCTGGTTGTTTTGGAGGATGCTGGTGTCTGGCTCAGCCTTGTAGTTATACAAGTCTCGGCAGTACTCAGTCCATCTGTTTAGTACAGCAGTGTTTTCCGTAAGGAGTTGGCCGCTGCTGTCTTCGATGACTGTGGCTGTTCGCTGTTGAGTCTTGGTGAGGGTCCTTAGCGTTTCATAAGCCTTCTTGCTGTTGCCGTTTGCCATGCCCTCTTCCACGCTACAACACTGGTCTTCAATCCAATCTTCTTTGGCTTCTGTCATCCTCTTCCTGATCTTCTTGTTGACAAGTCTGTACTTGTTTGCTGATGTGAGGTCTTGGCCTCTCTTTTTCTTCCAGGCTCTCCTCTCATCACAGAGATCGAGGATGTTTAAACCAGACTCCATTAAATTAGACTTTTGGGGGCTGGGGGAAATACGTACCTATAGTCTTGGCGGCTACCGTGCACACACCCCCCCCCCCCCCCTCCCCACAACGATACTCGATAAAAGGGTTTCAAATCCGCTGAGATGTTTAAGCCATGTTTCCCCTAAAATCCTTAGGAACACACCAGAGATATAGCCGATGTCGCAAAGGTACCCCCATTCACGCTCTTCGCGGATCCTAAAGTGACTGAGCTTGAGAAGCATTTCCTCTAAATAAATCAGAATTTATTATAGGAGCCCAAATCAGGCAATATTATGTTAAGGCATACCTTCTGCATCCTCAGCAAAAAAAAAAGACTTGATGAAAAATATTGAATCTGTGGCTCACAGTGATGGTATTTGTGCACCCAGTAAATCAGTGGCCATCTCCGCGAAATCGGAAAAAAAAAAAAAAAAAAAAAAATGTTTCCGATTCCCTCAGAAATTTTTGTATACAACTGATAGGTCTTTTTTAAAAGGTTTTATTGGTTAGGATTGTTACGCGTTGAGTCGCGGTCGTAGTAGTATATCACACCAGACGCACGCACGTAAGGAGTTCTGTTTAAATAAACTTCATTCAGCTGCAACCCATCACACGTGGCTTAAGGTTGTAGACAATACTGGAGTAACAGTTCCAACAATACTTTATTTCATTGATGCGATCTCCACACAAATGCACCAACACTGATACAATGTCTCTTCTGCAAATGTCAACACTGGCGACACAAAGTTTCTCATACAACATACACCACCGTTACGCTGCGTCTCTCACAATGTACACCCTATACGGGCCACGTACCTACGATAAACTGTGTGTCCCTACAACTGACAATGCATGACAATGTACACTTCACACGTGCTTCCTAGCACCAACTTTTATAGTAAAACTACTTTCCAGAATAATCTAAGGAATTCACACAACGCAACCAATCAGAACAGAACACGTAACTGAAACTCATAAATATTAATAAATAAATAAAAAAGAACTTTCTAGAATAACTACAATAGTCTACAAAAATTCGACTGCTAATTTCAGCCCCCAAATCCTAGTGTGTAATGACGTCACAAAAAAGTATGGCAGACCGTTCATGACCTTTAATAATACACTGACTGGCTGCTAAATCACGTGCACACCAAAAAAAAAAAAATGACTAAGAATAGAGCGTCTCTACTAAAATGTTGCTTACATTTTGACGTCACATGTACGAGGTCACCAGACAGTGTGACCTTGCTCGAATGTTCTGGTTTATTCTCAGCTAATCTACGCAAAACAAAAATTGACCGCTCTTCTCCATGCGACTTTGCTAGAAACTTCCGGACTAAACTTAGCATATCATAACAAAGCCAATTTCGCTGTCTGCGCGAACAATAAAGAATCTTACTGAAAAGGTACGTGATTCGCAACCATGATAGCTCAAATAAATATCGGATCGTTTCCTACGATTAACACATGCATGCTCTCACAGAACAACACAACCACAATCGTAACAAGGATAGAGTACCAGAGTTACTCCCAACCTGATTTTATGATGCTGTAATGCATTTAGGTCCACAGTGGCTGAATCTGCTGCCCTACCCCCATTTTACCAGTATGCAGAGGAACGCAAATGATCAAAATAATTGCTTACGTCATACTCCTCTGTTTAAATATTTTTGTTTCCAGTTTTCTTAACAAAGTGTGCATATTAAGTATAAAAATATGTGATCATTTCATTAATTTCAATGTGACCCATCAATTTAATTGTAATAATTTTGGATTAAGAACATAAAGGGTGGGTGTGGGGTGGGGGGAGTCTATAAACAGAGGCTGCTGCTAAAGCTTGTGCCATCTGGATTTGGAGGCATGATGTACTGATGGCTGCAAAAGACTTCCTCTTCAGTATAATTGCATGATTGAAGTCGATGGCACACTCAGCAGTCGTCAAATTCAGGGAAGATGTATCTCAGGGAGGTGTCATGTCTCAGATCACTTTAATGTCCGTAAAATATGTGGAACATTGGACTGTATTCTGATCAAAATGTGACCAATCAATTTGTTTGCTGTTTGTTTATTGGAGAAAAAAGGCAAATATGATAGACTGAATGAGTGAAACTAGCTGGTCTTTTAGGAGATATTTTACCTAGCATAAGGTGAGACTAGTATGGTCTTTTCTTCTCATTTATTTTCATCTAGAAAGATGTAAATATAAATATGCGTAATAAAGATTAATGGTTCCTAACAGCAAAAACAATGTTAAGAAATACTCCAGATAGCTCTAAGAATGTCACTGCATCATGAGAATGACCTATGTTCTGCATCTTGTCAAGCCTGGCATTTTTGGTTTTGCAGGGAGTGTTTTAGATTTCGAAGTATCTTGGTACCCCACTACTGGTCTAACCGAACTGGTGTTTGCTTGCGCCAGGTTGTTGCTGTAATTTGCGCCAATGTGGTCCCCACCAGTTTCTTCATCAGATACTTTTTTCCCCGCGACTCTAGCTTCCATGGCTTCGTTGTGAGGCCTCCACCTGAATTCAGTAATTTGTTTGTTGCCGGTAAAGTTGGCCTGTCTGTCTTTGGTACTGGAAGGTCTCCAGTTTTCAAGGTGACCTCTTCCATCTGATTGAAAGAGATGGTCTAGCTCAGTTTGAGTGGTCATCTTTCAATCCAGTTGCTGACTCTATTGGCAGCATCCTGGATTCTGCAGGATGCTCTTTCAGTATGTTCTGCTGCGCTCCACACTGCAAAGTCATCCACATGGAGGATGTTCAAGATGAACCTTGTACTGCTGTACTGTACTGATGTCATTAATGTAGACCAAGAACAGCATCAGACACATCACCTCCCTGAGGTACAGCTTCCCTGAGTTTGACAAGACTGCTGAATATGCCGTTTACTACAGTCTTGCTGTTCTATTAAAGATAAAGTTCTTCAATAGCAGCCCCTGTTTACAGACGTTTCCCCCTTTTTATGCTTTAACAAAAAAAGGATTACAATTAAATTGATGGGTCACATTGAAATTAATGAAATGATCACAAATTTTATGCTCAATGTGCATACTTTGTTACAAAAACTGGCAACAAAAATATTTAAACAGAGTATGACATAATCAATTTTTATGATAATTTTTGAGTACTGGTAAAATGGGGGAAGGGCAGCATATTCAGCCACTGTGGCCCCCATATGAATCACAGCATCATAAAATCAGGTTTGGAGTAACTGCGGTACTCTATCCTATCCATTAAAACCTTAAAAAAAAGACCTATCAGTTGTATACAAAATTTCTGAGGGCATCGGATACAACGTACGTTTCCCATCCCAATTTTGCAATTTCAAATTGGAAAAAGCTATCATTCACCCAAACGTATCATAAACGATGCCGACTTTCCTCATTTTCTTGCACTTTATGCTCAAATTATTGAAACTTAATAGGTAAAGAGAGGTAAAAATGAAATGGAATAACTTTAGTATTTTTTCTAATTAATTTTGTGTATTTTTACAACTTGGGGGGTAGGGATACAAAATCAATCAATGTGGCGCTAATAGTGATCACAACACCACCTAGTCAAGTTTATAATAATTGTGACATCCTGTTTTAATGATGTAAGCCTGAAAATGGACTGCCAGTGCTATAGAAAATGTCTGAAGGCATCTGACACATTTTTTTTTTTTTTTTTTTTTGGGGGGGGGGGGATTTTTTTGTTGCGATTTTGATAAAATGGCCATTTACTGGGTGCACAGATACCTTTTCTGTGAGCCACAGATTCAAATATATTTTTTATTGTTTTTTGCAGAGGATGCAGAAGGTGTGCCTTAACATAATATTGCCTGATTTGGGCTTCTGGAATGAATTCAGATTTATTTAGGGGAAAATGTTTTTCAAGCTCATTTTAGCATCTTCCAAGAGCGTGAATGGGGGTATCCTTGCATCATTGGCTATATCTCTGGTGTGTTCCTAAGGATTTTAGAGGAACATTGCTTAAAAATCTCAGGACATACTAAGGTACACTTTGAAACCCATCTTATTTAGTACTGGGGGTGGGTGGGGGCGGTGGTTAGGGGGGTGGGGGGAGGGGGCGGGGGTGGGGTGCATGGTAGATCGGGCTAGCTCTTGGACTACTAAAGCGACTGCTGCGTGCAGCCCGGGTCACAAGTTCATGTCGACAGTAAGACGCACTCTTGTTTTAATTTGATTGGATATGCTAATTTACACAAACCAATGAAAAATGAGCTTACTGCGTATTTCAAGCCTCATCTAAAACCCTGACTCGATGTCTGCAATGGATCATGCTTGACTTTGCAAAAAGCCTTGATACTAAACTATCAGTTTTGATCGGAGGACAAGATTTGTGGCAAAATATCTACCGAGTCTGTTCAGTTCGAGGTTTTAGGCGGATGGTTGCTTCGAGGGTTGAAAACTGCTCTGAAATCACAGTGCTTCGTCGATTCGCGGTGGCGCAGTGGATTTGCATTAATTAGTCAAAGCTACTATCAACGGACCCTATGTATCAATTGTGTACCAAATTTGCCATTTTGGAGTTGAAAATCTTTTGCAACTGAGTACTGTTTGCAGAAATATGGATACTGATCAACAAAAGAAACGCAAATTTTTCAACATAGCGCTTTTCTTCGTAAGGATATGCTTTAATCCGGGTTATTTTGACGTCATTTATTATAAAATGTTATGAAGAGTGTGTCATGTCCTGTGCAAATAGAATGTTTAGTCTTAAAAATCGCACATCGATGACATGACGTCATCAGTGACAATTCCATCAATGGATATTAAAATGAGTGAAATGAGAAGCATCTGCAGTTAGTTATTGGTGTTTAACGCCGAGCAGGCGACTAAGGCCATCTCACGGCGGGGGAGCATCTGCAGAGGACACAGCTGAAAGCCAACCAATGTGCAGTGTCACTAGAGTCCGTGTGCATGAAAATCCGGCTTGTTTGGTCTTGACCTACTTTTCACGTTTGTCAAAGGCACCTAAATAATCAACATGACCTATGAAAATCAAAAAGTTCATTATTTTAGGTTAGTGGCCATATTTACCTGATCAAATGGATATGGGCCTGTTCTTTATCTCTGTGTCAGTCACTGCAGCATAAAAAATGGTTTGAAAATAATTGACATTAAATCAAGTAAGATTTATTAAGAAAATGATGTGCACCAGAAGTTCTGGTTCTCGAATAAATTTTTCGCGTCAAATTTCAATCCACACGGGCAACTTGTGTGTTAAAACATATCACATGAAACTTGCTTCACAGAGTGTGTCCAGTTTTGCTTATTTTCACTACTAATGAAACCCCGTGTCCTCCTAGGTAGCCATGGGTGATAACTCATCCAATTTTTGTGTGAAGGTAGCTCTGACAGTAGGCTGAACATCTGAAGTAAGCAACAAATAAAATTTTCTTGTTTTGCTGTCAGGGTGGCTCTTTGTGCGCGGGTACACTTACAGACACTTTTCTCGTTTTTAATGGAAGTCAGTATAAAAATGCACGTGTCTTTCAACAACTGTTGCGGTGTGCACTTGAGAAACGTTTTTGCTAACGCTAGCCATCAACCAGATGTCATTCATTTTATGAAAAAGCACGTGTGCACAATTATCACAAATTTATATGTGTGTAGTTTTTATTGCTGGTCAGTACATAACGGCTACATTACAAATAAGATAACACCCACATACGCACTCGCAAACAAAATAACCAGTTTCAATGTTTTCTTGTAATGACCATTTACTTTCATGTGAATTACACAGCAAACTACAGACCTTCTCTAACACACAAAAACATACAGAAACAAATATCACCATAAACATGATTGATAAAAATAATCATTTTCATTTACTGTATAATCTGCATAAAACTCAGAACAGAAGTGGTAGCACCTACGAGACATTGACACAAATCAGTCATAAAACAGAAAAATACAAAATACGTCCGTTTTTATGAAAGGGGGAGGAGCCATTGCCGATCAACAGTTGGCGGCGTTACACGCCGTTCACACCGAATGATGACGCGCAACTTTTAACCGATTCGCCCCCGACACACTACAAGAAGATATGGATCGACCATGACTCTCGGCGCCAAGCTATCCTGGCACCACCTTTGAACTGCCACGGTCGAAGTATCCTGAACAGCAATGCAGTCTTTAGCGCAGGACAACTTTCAAGTTTGGAAACTGTGTCCGTAGCGTCCAGTGCGTTGGGA